>CM019150.1:159858988-160458988 GCA_009733165.1 Naja naja
AGTGAAAGCCATTTTTGACAAGCCAGCTTGCATTCAGATGTACTTTATGTCATTTTTAGGCATAGCAAGCTGCTGAAACAGTTGCTATTAAAAAAAGAAGAAGGGGGAGAGACAGAGAATGGCAAAGTAGTTTCATATTGTTCTGTTAAGCCTTTGCAGCTCAGAATCCTTGCTAACAGATGACAATCACCACTTAAGTTTTAAAGCAGCCCTCATACCAGTTTCCTCTGCCTTCCGCCTCTAAAGACAGATTTCACTTTTTCTCTTGCTGACTGACTATATTGACCGTAACTACTGCTATCTGTCAGGCTAATGGCAACGTGAATTTCAGAAAGACAGATAAGAGGGAAAACAACAAACTCCTCACACACACAAAAAAGGAGACTAGGCTGAAATTAGACAGTGGTCAGACTTTTCCGAGAATCTCACAACTTGGATTTTCTGACAGTTGAAAGGATGGAGAGACCCAAAAGCAAACAATGTCAACTCTATCAATGGAAGAAGTGGGGGGGAAAGGCTTTCTCTGTGAAAAGAATTCTTTTTAACCAACACACAAGGTGCTTGCCTCTGCTCTTCTTGTTACAAGAACTGGACTCCGACAGATGTGTTAAAAGCTGCATGTTGATATAGTGTTTGAATGCTAAATGGAAACCACAAGACTTTTCACCAACAAGAACAACATAAAAATATAGGGACCTCTCACTAAAACAGGCTGCGTTATGAGCAGAGTGGTTGGCTGCATTTTTTGACAGGATAAGCTGACAGCCTCAAGCAACTGATCTGAGATATCATGAAAGGGAAGCAAAAGCTTTGCTTCATTTAATTTAGGGCTGTCCTTCTGTGTGTTTATGCGGGAATAGGGGGGAAGTATTTGTGTATTTTATTACTTTACAGACCAAAATAATTTGATCGACATTAAGTTTCAGGCACCTTGGGTTTGGGTAGAGAACCCAATTTACATTTCTGCTTTAGACAGTAAAATATCTTCAGCCAGCTCAGGGCATATAATTATCTATATTTTTTTCTTAATCTCGGTTATTCATACATTCAGCTGTGAGCTGTGCTGAAATGCTGTGTTAAAGTGATGTGCTTGGGTGAATGGGAAGAGAATGATGCAGCCCCTCTGAGTAATAATGGGCTAATGCATGGGGCTACTTCATGCTGGGAATCTTCTACAAAGTGGAGGCAAGAGACTGGTGCCCTGTATTACTGTAGGGTAACTCTGCTGAAAGAATTGATTGGTGTTTCATTTCCTTTTCAGAACTATACTACAGAACTTCCAATTAATATTTAAATTCCATAGTTCGTTTTCCCAAAGAAAAGAGAAAAGGCTGTATTGTTTCTGCATCCAGAGTGAAATTACCCAAAGTACACATAGAGGGAATTAATTTGCTGTGCATGAAAAAATATTTTTGGGTGATTATGAAATATACAATTAGGAAGGAATCCTTATATACAAATGAGAAAGAGAAATCTGAGCAACTTTTAATACAGCTCTTTGTATAGCGAACCCCTATCTACGTCGTGGTAATAACTTTGTCAATAGCATGAAGTGTCCTAATAGACAATGTACTGTTAACATTAACAATTGTATGGCTTTGATTATTTGTAGATTTCTCCATTTTCACTACTAATGGATAACTTTAGCAAACTCAGGAAAACCAACACTTTGGTTGAAATACAGCTTTAAAATGAAACATGTTTGGGTGAAGAGAAATATGTCTTCTAAAATAGTGGTCGCCAACCAGTGGGCCAGGGACCACTGGTAGTCCATGAGAAAATTCTGGTGGTCTGCAGAGAAATGTCATCCCCAAATCACCCCCAAAGTAATTAATCCAGGCTGCGAGGGAACACAAGGCTGCACTACCCACATGGCCCATGGGAACACAAGGCTTGCGTCGCTTGCATTGCGAACAACACAAGGTAGTGAGGGGAGGGGGGAAAGAGCAAAGGGGGGAACTTGCCCCACGCGCCCCACACACCTCGCCTGGCCATCAGGCTGCTTCTTTCCGCTTCTTTCTTGTTCTGCTTTTGGCTGCAGGCAAGGAAAGCAGCAAAAGTCTTTCTTTCTCCCCCCCTCCCAAACTCTGCCAGAAATGAGTCTTTGGGACCCTGCAAGGCATCCTGCTCCAAGAGGCTACGCCATTCTGGCAGAGTTTGGGGGAGAGAAAGAAAGACTTCTGCTGCTTCTGCTGCTTTCCTTGCATGAAGCCAAAAGCCTCTCTTTCTCCCCCCAAAAAAGAATGATCGATTGGTAGGAAAATGGGGTGGGGAATTTTCCTGCACATTTTTGGGGGGATTTTCCCAGGGTCTCTGCTGCTTTCTGCAGAGATCCTGGGAAAACGTCAAAAAAATATTAATTTTTTTAAATATTAATTTCAAAATTCATATTAATGGTCCACGGGATTTAAAATTATGAGTTTGGTGGTCCCTGAGGTCCAAACGGTTGGCGACCCCTGTTCTAAAACACAGAGAGTTATCCTTTTTCTAAAAAAATATGTTATGTTAGGTGTAAATCCCCATTTAATAGTTGACCAATTTAATATACTCTGGTACTATGCAAATAAGCGATTTGTAAGCACCTTGTTGAAAATGTTTTCAGATCTGTTTCCCCAAAAAAAAATTGGGCTCACTTCACTATATCAAGTTGGACACAAATGCAACCATGTGCAACAGTGGCATGATTCTATGAGTCTGGAACTACATGGAGAAAATGAGAGGGGGGAAAATTATACCACGGGTCCTAATCAAGGGAAAAAATATTTGATTTCTTCACTATGATCAATAACACATGCATCTATTACAAACTACAGAATTACAATGGCAATCAGAATACTTTACTCAAAGTTCTGGAGGACTATGCTCTTATATACTAACATTGTTTTCCATAGTGCTATCTACAGAAAGATTTAGCACAGTATTACTTTACCAGACTTAGCTAAATATTCCCTTTATTCCTTGGGTGTACAATTCCCCTGCTTCGCTTTGTTGGGAAGATTTATAATTAATGTAACAAGAACGACAGAGGAAGATGAAAAGATCTTGATTGTAATGCGATTGCTGCTTGCTTCTTTACAGTATTTTGTCAAATTTATTGCTGTCAATTAAATTGATGTGTGATTTTTGTCTTGCAGAAAAATTACATGACTGTTCTCTTTCTCCAACTGTTTTGACAGAAAAAAAGGTGGCAGAAAAGAGGGGAGGATTTGAAATTAAATCATTCATGCAATTCTCTATAGCAATACCTAAAAAGATTCTAGTTCAATTTATTGCTCTTTTAATTTGTTCAATAATCCAAATATTCAGACAGGTTATAAAGTTGTTTAAACAGTTAAAAACAAGAAAAATAAATACAACAATATATTGAACTGGAAGGATGTAAAGATAAAACTATGTATGAAATAAATTTGCTTCCTTGTTAATTATATTACAAATACTTCAAATTTAATTTTTTTCCCTTTCCATACTCAGCCCCACAAATATCACTATATAAGACAAACTTGTCCTAATCACAAATCTTATGTTTGTAACCATTTTCATGAACTTTCAATGCTATTCATTTATTTATTTATTGGCTTGATTACTTGTTAAAAGCATGCAACTTTCCTAATCTCAAACCATAGTTCATTTTCTATTTTGTCTCTCTTGTCTACATGAACAGCTAGGATTACATTTACTGAAAGTAACCACTTCTTGTTTAAATTGATCATTCCTTTTAAAACCACTTATAATCTTTAGCCCTGGATTCATGTCTTTTTAGCTTCCTTTGATCCTTTCTATATCCTACCGTACATATCACAGATGCTGCAAGGGGCATATAATCAGCTGTTTGGTGCCAAAAGTTATTCACTGAGATAAAAAGGCAATGGAAATTGTTTTAACTGAATAGAATTTCATTGTAGTTTCTTGTTCAATCCAGTTGAATTGCTTAATGGCCAAAACAGAGTTCAGGAAAAAAACAAGAGCTGGTTGGTTCTGTAACTAATGCCCATAGTCCCTCTATCCATACTTAGTGCAAAGGAAACCAGAGTTACTTGGCATATTGAGAACTTTGTACTAAGGACTGAAATGAGCATCAACATCTGAGAAAACTTTTCATGTATCTACTGCTTCTTACCATAATCATAACCAAAACTAAGATGGAAATGGAAAAGAGAGAAGATGTTACAGACAGGGAATAGTTAGAGACCGCTTTCCAAATCTTTTCATTCCTTTCTTTTATTTCTCACAAGACTCATCACCTTACAACTTTTTTTTAATTACATTTATATGCCGCCCTTCTCCGAAGACTCAGGGCTTACAATTTTGGGATACAACCCAATGCGTTCAGCAATAGCCTTCATTCCATTGTATATGCCTGCTTATTACTAAGCGGCATTTTTACAAAGTCAGCTTATTGCCCCCAACAATCTTGGGTTCTCAATTTACCTACCTCGGAGGATGGAAGGCTGAGTCAACCTTGAGCCTGGTGGGATTCAAGCCTGCAATAATTGCAGGCAGCTGGAACTTAAGTGCTAGGCATTTAGCAGCCTGCACCACCAAGGCCCTTGAAAGCACTGGGAAACTATTATTTTTTTGTTGTTATAAAATGATAAAATGCCATAGTGGAGATTCAACCAGATTCTCAAATATGTAAAACCAAAGTTCTGGAGCTTTGTGTTAATGTGCCCAACCACTCCATCTGCTTCCTCTCAAATAAACTTTTTTCTTTGTTAAAAATGTTTTATCATTCCTGCCATTTTTTTTATCAAAGTACTTAGGTAGCAACCGGATCCGACTTCTTAAGCAGTGCCCTTGAAAGTCAGAGGCCAATGTTGAAACACAGTAAGCCAATTGGTACCTTTTGCTGACTTAATTTGGGCAGTGCAAATTTCAGGACTAGATGTTTAAAAATGAGAACTTAAATATAATGCTTGTGTAGTACACTGTAACTATTTTTAGATATACCCATAAATTAGAGATTCATTTACTATGGTGCTCAGGTCAGGCACTTAAAAAATAGGCAGGGTACCATATAGCATATCCTTCTTCCAAACACTTGCCAATGAACATGTTATCTAAAGCGTGCAGCGTTTTCCAGCCAAGAATCCTGACTCTTTTTATCAGATCAATGTTTAATCTGATGGGGAAAGAGAGCAGCATAAAAAAGAGAGGAGCATAAATTCAGCCAAGTCCACAAAAAAGAGACTAAATTGTTACCTGTTCCACCATTGAGATGTACTATCAGGATTTCGTACCATTGAATAGATAATACATTTTTCTTGGAGAAAAGGAAGAGAAATCTCATCTTCCTGGAATAGGAATATCTAATTACAATAAATTCTATTGCAATGGCAACTGAAAAAGCTATATATTAACAATCATTTCTATTTTATTAAATACTAGACATGTTCTTTGCAGCAATTGTTTCTATGATTCAATAATGTATTGTTTTTCAGAACCATTCTTGTATACACACACAAGAAATGCCTTTAGAAGACACAGTACTTGTTCTAGGTGGCACATATATCACAATCACACAGCTACGTGCATCTTTATAATTGCAGTTTGAAAGTGCATTGCATTGGATTATATATAGTGGAGGTATAAGAATAAATCACCAGTAGTGTCCTTAACTCAAATACAAACATATATTCAGCTAATATGTACTCTTCATATCTTTTCACTTCAGCAAGTCCAACAAAAGCACTGTCATAACTCAACTGAAGTAGAGGTGGATAAAAATACGCTTTTCATACAGCATTACAACTAGGAGTTGGCCTTGACTTTTCTGCTTCATTTGCCAAACTGGACACTAGTGAAGCATACTGATAGCTATTCAATAAGAAGATCTTTATGGCACTTCTGCAGCTCATGTCTTAAACAAAAACCAATTCATGTAAGCCCACCCTCCAAAAACTCCTTACGCCCTTACACAGCATCTAACATTAGATGTAGCAGGAACAGCAACAGATGGTCAGACAACAGTAAAGTATATTAAAATAGTACTGTGCATTAGAGAACTACTGGATTATATCTATTTTAAGGAAGCTAACTTTTGCTACAAAATAGAATCTGCTATTGTTCTCTTTGTCATCCCTAAATACATACATATTGCAGAGGTTCTACAGCAGAGACAATAGAGTCCATAATCCATTCTACTAGAAAAACAATATCATCAGCGCGGGGGGGGGGGATATAGTACTATACCGAAACAGTTTATTTTCCATCATTAGCACACACAAAAGAGAAACCAATCTAATCTACACAAATCAGCTGAGCATGTATACTTCAAACATTTCTCAAGAACAAAACAAAAAAAAAATCAAAATATGACTTAATGAAATATATTATGATCAGTATAGTATTTTCTTTTGTTGACTATGAACCAATTATCATTGGATCTACTCTAAGGGTGTCCTCTCTGTACTGTGAATATTTCAGATTATTGAAGCCATAGAAAGGCTGCTTTACTTTGTTGCTTCAGCACTGTTTTATTTGGATACAGCTGTGGATATGATGTGTATAATTAATTTTTCAGTCAAAAATGTGATTCCATGTTACATTTGATTACTTAAATATAAAACAGCTTTAGTTCTCTGAGCCAACCAAAAATAGTGATTTTTAATTTATTCCTGCTGCCTGCAATTACTCACAACCATGTATTTTTAAATATTTCCAGCCTATAAAAATTACTAATTTTTGCCACTTGTGTTTATCTGCCTTTAGACTTTGATTTGGATAAATTAAGCTCTCAAGTGTTCCTTGCTTTATGAAACGCTGCATGTTGTACACTTCAACACAAATAAATGACTTCTACCATTAGAGGTTTAAATAATGTAATGTATTTCATGCTCAGCCTGAAGCGGGATTCCAATGAAGTTGCTAATGCACGTAATGATTAAGTGTAACTCAAATACTAACTGTGTTGTTGAAAACATGACAGGCAATAATTTGGTCTATTATATTCTGCCATTTAATTGCCTAGTACAGACATTCTCTGACACTTTATGAAGCAATGATTTACAATTATTCAAGCTGCAAAGGTCAGAAAGTGACATTATAATCATCTACACAGAGATCCCTTCTAAAGCACACAAAAAAAATAGGTAACACTACACAAAAATAGTTTTAACTGAAGTTTCAACTTTCTATTTAAAGATTTTTTTTCATAGCCTTAGAACAAACCGTTCACTTACAATACCATTAAGACATATTTAAAATCCAAATGCACATCTCCCACTCTTCCCAATATTGTTTAAAAATGAAGAATCTTTGTTCTTCAAAGACAACACTAAACAAGCTTTTTTCTTATTATTTTGCTGATCTATGGTTCCACAGTCAAAGAATCTGAAACTAATTCTAAAAACTGACAAAACAAAGAGTGAGAGCAAAATGTGTAATCCTGTAGGGGATGAAATGTTTTCACCTCTCTTTCAGGCAAGTTCTTTCAATTTTCTGTGTAACATTTTCAAAATTCAGTCATTCCTGGGAATCATTTAAAAATAAATACTATAAAAGGCACATTCATAAATACACTGGCAAAAGTGCTGCCATCAAAGTTCAAATGAAGTTTAATGTTTAAAAACACTTATCTAGAAGATATGTGAGATAATGCACAACAATAGGTAATATACAAACAGAATAGAAATGGAAAACACATGTTAGGCATGTTAGAAAAAAGAGAAATGTATGTTCTTCAACTAATGTTCAAAATCTATCACCATTCCTTAATGTAAATATGTCATTCTACACATTACAAGAATGTATAAGGTAAACATATAGATTGGTTTTAAATTATTAACATTTTTTAATTTTTTTTTTTTTGGTAACTTTTTCACCTACTGATTTATTTATCTCACTTAAAAAAAAGTCTTAGAGGTTTCTTTAGGAGCCTTATATTTCAAGGAAAAGTATGAAAAAGTAGATGCATTTTTAGTAGATGTATGATGACCGTAAATTTGTTTAAAATCTGAAATAATGAGCAATTCATTGCTTTTAAAACCTCAAAACTGCAAGCTAAGCCTTTTCTCTTATTCCAATGCACAAGGTTTGAAAACCAGTTTAAGTTTGCTAATCTTAGTATAATCAACAACTTCATGCCCAGACTTCTGAAAATTAAATTTAAATAGGTAGCAGTTGGATACTCACTGAAAACAGATCCCTTCTCAAATCAGGGATGCATTTTTCATTCATGAACATAATGCAAAGGAAAACAATCACCACACATCTGCTGACAAGGAAATGAGTAGCAGACGGTTTATTTCAAATGCTGAAAGATTAGTAGCTTCCAATCTCTGTAGCAAAGTATTTCTACTGTGCAGCTGGAAAAAATTAAATTTAGATTTGAAACAATAAAAGCAACATGCAAAAGCAGTACTGTGTTTCTTCCATCTTTTATGTTAACTGCACAGTGTATAAAATCTCTTAATTTTTACCATCACTTCTCCAACATTTTTCACCTTCTGATTCAGCTCAGCATTATATTTCAAGGCAATCAAGTGAAATCTTCCATTTGTAATGATTCATAGCCTTGCACTGACAATTCATATGTCCAAACAGATTCTGTAACAACTGGAAAAATTATTTAACCTTCTACCTAATAGAAAGCTTGTCTAATGAATCTAAATGACAGGACAGAATCTTAACTACTAAAGAAAAGAAAACACAGTATAGGACCTTCTGTTTGTGACAAAATTACCTAGTTAATGTTCCTGAAAGATCATTTCACCTCTTAAAACATGATTTTTTAAAAAGGTAAATTTATAGCAATTAAAGCTAATGAAGGAATGAAGCATGAGCTGCTTATGTTCGGGAACTAATAGGTCCACTGAGCATTTCTAAGATTATTTAGCTATCAATGATAATGAATTGACATTGTCAGTGGTTTTACTGTACTAGCTCTAAACTGCTGCTAATATGCTACTCATTGCTAGATTTTTTTTATACTGCCATTTTTTAATCTACATACTAGCCTATTTTTATGGCAAAAATAAAGCACATGCTTCCTTCTTGCTACACACTCAAATACACTAATAGTGGCAGAGTTATTTAGTGAAAGTTTAAATATCCTAGTCCAATCTTTTTCAAAACCCATTATATTTTATTGCTAATCCACTCATTGTTAATGGACTAACATTTACGGTGTATCTTGGACTAAACTGTATTATTTTAGTTGCAACTGAAAACATATCAGAAGTAGATTTTGGAGTATCTTTCTCATTAAATATGTAAGGCTACTTTGTCAACGCTGACATGTATTTAACTGTCTAAAAAAGATGACTTCTCAAACAATAAAAAGCAGTTTCTTTTAAGATATTCACAATGTATTCCTTCATACATAAGAGTAAGCTAATTGTAAAGGGTTGCAACCACAATTTAAAATGGCTTGCCAATTCCGATCCACCATTCCCGCTATCCATACACAAGCAAATCCAAGTTCCATTTTTCACATGCCCATTAAATATCAGACAAATAGTGGCTTAGTCACAGATCCTGTATGCACAGAACTACTAATCATATCACAAAATAGATAGCTGCCCACATGCAGTAGTCGTGAATATTATTTGTTGTCCAGGGACCAGAGGATAGTCCTCTTGTTACTTTACAAGTGACAATTTTCGTATCAACTTCCAGTGTGCTTGCAAGTAATTTGGTCAGCAACTGTCCAGTGCTTCTTCCCGTCACCACTCTTGTCAGTTTAATGTGCTATTTTTGTGAGAAACATTTGCCTCAGTGAAAAGCATTCTAATTTTCTTTTGAATATTGCACTCACTTTGTTCTGCTAAGAGGTTTAATTGCAAGAGCTGACACAACCAAACTCCAGCTGAAAAATATCCTTAACCACTCACTTTATCATTTTGGTGGGCATTGGGTTTAATTCACTGAACCAACTCTAAACTTTACACTAACCATCAGGCCCCTCCAGAAACTTAAAATGTTTTGAAAAAAACATTTCATGTGACACATATATTAGCTATTTTTTTAGCATAATAACACTAAAATACACTTTTAATAAGAGCGCAGTATTAAAACCAACCTCTGAATGTCCTACGCCATACTATATATGCCATGGCATTTGGAAACCTTTTAAACATTTCTGCTAAATTAATTAGCTTTGGATTAAAGAGTTTCAGGATCCGCCATTTTAAATGCAATATAGTTGAAGTTCAATTAAACATTATGAATGGTCCATGTGATGAAATAACCATTAAGGAAAAAAAAGAAAATGGGAAGCATTTCTATGTATGGCAATAAATAAAAAACCTTTAGAAAGTTTTCTTCTATCACCTGTAATACAAAACCTTATAGCAGCACATCGTTCTAGAATCAAACAATACATAACACAAACATGGATGGGAACAGGAAAACACAGACTATACTGAAGACTATATTTTTTTAAACTCATACGCACATACTTTACATGTGTATCTCTCTCTCTCTCTCTCTCTCTCACACACACACACACACACACACACACATACCTTTAAAAGGAAATTTACAGTTCTCCCTGGCAATGTGAATGAACATCCTATAATTTAGTCAATTTACAGATTACAGGTTCAAATTGACCTTGTAGCCCATAAAATTGCTCATCTGCGGTACTGGATTAGAAGTAGGAAAAGAATGTCATAACTGTATTTAAGGAATTTACCATAACAATGGGAAGGAGGATATGCATGCATAATTTTAGCCTCTCTTGCTCACATTCCCCCTTCGAACACTGAAACAATGCATAGCCTGCACTCCTTCCCTGTTAACCAAAGGAGGAACTATTTCAATTTACTCACCCACAGATATGACACTTGTATTCCCTCATCCCAAGGTGCCTCTTGACATGGTTTCTGGCATCTCCTAGTTGAGCTGTTGCAAAGTGGCAAATCTTGCACTTGAATGGCTTTGATCCTGAGTAAAATTTAGCATAAAGAAAATTAGAAGCTGAATTAGAATATTATATTACCCTTGGATAAAGAAATCACCATCTGCGGGAGACAAAGCCATTAAAAAGAACTTTTAAAGGTAAGTGTAAAAACCACCACCCCATATTTAATCTGTTTTAAGAATCTTTCTTAGCCCCTCAAAGAAAAATGCCTATTGCATACATTTATAACTCCAGGGATACTATTAGGATATTTCTCATTAAGTATACTTGCCAAGAGTTCAAATACAAAAGTTAAGCAAGAAAGGGGTTTCATTAACAGACACGGTATCAGTAATTAGATGATGAGATACTCTAAAATATTAAAATGAAACAAAAGTTGTTGCGCAGAAATTGCCCATTATGAAATGGCCTGGATTTCAGATATCACCAGCTGAAGCTTGACACAGTTCATTTCACTAGGTTCTAATTACAGTTTCTACAGAACTGAACAAATCTCATTATTATTAAGGTGGAAGATTTAAAAATACATCAAAAATGCTCAAAAATGCCCAGAAATCCAAGCCAAGATGGCTACGTCATTGCACTCCAAATACAACTGAAGGACACTTTGTTGGGGAGGGCTGGTTTGGACTAATATGTAGAATTATCTGAAGTTCTAATACACAGAGAGGTTTTGACAGTCAAAGCAAATTATAAAAATGGCCTTTAAAGGGTTTTAAATAATTATGTGAATCAGCACTTAAGAGAACATCCATATGTTGATCTGATTATTTCAGTTCATATTAGAAATCCAATATGCCTTTTTTTCCTCCTGAAGGCCACAACTGTTGCTAAAATATAGAAGGTGGAGGAATATAGTAAGTGTTGAAGTTCAATGTGTCAAGTTTTCCTAATATGCAAATACCATTTTTAGACTTGACTATGTTCCATGAGCCTTTTTTGTGGCACAGTGTGGCACTGTTGAAGTTATCATGAAAACTTTGGCCATGCCTATAGCATATCAAAGACTCTATGGAATAGTTGTAACTACTAAGGGAGTGTTTTTTTTTAATTCTTAAAACATATTTCAGTAACTATTTTGCTGTGCCCTTCTTTCTGACACAAAATAACATCTTAATATTGCTATTCTTGTAGAGGAAGAGACACAGGAAGAATGATATATTTCAATTGCAATGGCATGAAGTATATGAATATCTAGTGAATAAAATATTTTACCTTGATGACTGTTTTATAGTCTGAATTTATGATTATTCTGAAAACTGGAAGTATTGACATTTGGGCTATTATTTATTTCAGGAACAAACTAACTGGCTAGAACAGATATCCATCAAGACACTCACACAAACAGGGGAAACAGTCTTGTTCTTTTGTAAAGCAATCAGGCCAAGTAAAAAAAAATTGAATATTGTAACTTAAGATAGCTTTCAAACCAAACTGAGGCAATTATGTTACCACAAAAATGCAGTCATTAAACCTGCAATACTAAGTGGTAATACAGCATTTTAAAGTATTCTTTGACCCTTTCCAACTTTTAAAAGAGCAGCAGATCTCTCTATCCATAAATCCCAGAATTGAAGTTAAGTGTAAGTGCAATATGCTCACGGATACTTCATATTATGTTTGGGATATGTTTTGTGAAGAACTTCTTCCAATATAGTTAAGCATAATATGAAATATGGGATCTTTAATAAATATACATAAAAGAGTTCGGGTAAGAAAAATGTTACAGTACATCATACTTGATCAATGATCCCTTCTGTGCCCTTGAACACACAATAGCCTCAAAGAAGACTTTGTTTAAATTGAAGATCTTGGTTAAAAAATTTTTTAAAGTCTTAAATTTCAATTTAATTCTCAAAAGCTGACAAAAAATGTAGCATTTAATTTTAATCTTCTCACAGAAATAAAAAAAGTCAACAGTACTAAGCACTGGCAGACAAGGTTGAATATTTCACAGTTCAATGACAATGAAGCCAGATCTCTTAATACTTCCATTTCTACTGTTCAAAGTAGATGTAAAATATATTTAGCACCTGAACAGTTATATCTAGTCAGCTTTATGTTTAAATGTCAAAAGCAAGTTGAGTCTGCAAGGAGTAGGAATCACACTGAATCAATCATGGCAGAACACCAAGTTTATTTAAATAGTAATGATAAAATTGATTTAACCATTAATTTGCTAGCATTTTGTATCATCGGTGTATCCTGTAAAGAAGCCAATGAAAATAAAACCATTTAAGTTTCTGTGCCCATATTAAATACAATGTAGCAGTTTAATTTACCAGTTAGATGTAATAGGCTATACAATGCTAAAATTGTAAGCAGTGATGCATTTTGTTTCATAAAAAATAGTTACAGATGTTCCTTTGCTTATTCCTCTCATTACACAACAGTAGACCTCATTTTAGGGCTAACAGGCACAATATTGAATATTGAAGGTATATCATATCTGTTCATAAAAAGACTGCCCATGCAGAACAACTTTTACATTCACAAAATAGCCATTGTGGGTTCTGTGAAAGTTTTGTACCATGGATGACTGGAAAACCTCACCTCTCAGTTCCACATTCCCAACAATACACCAGCAACTTCATTAAGTAATTTGACTGCAACAATTAGACAGCCTTTAATAGTAAGACATTTTGCATCTAACAGCACTCAAGAAACCTGTTTTTCAATCCTAAAGTTCAAATTCTCATTCTCCATCCCCTGCTTTTCCAAGCCAAGACTGAATAATAATTCATTAAATTTATATGATGCTACATTCAAGGAGATTCAGGAGAGTTAGTTATTAAAAACATTTAAACATTTACTGAGTTGCTGGAATTGTATAGGTAGAAAATATGGAAGAAGGGCTGCTGAGCTTGCCACGGGGGTGGGGTGGAGGGATGATTATGGTGATGGGGTCTTGTTTTACTGTTTCATTGTTTTATTATTAACCATCTACTGGTTTTATTGTTGTTGCAAGCTGCCCAGAGTGGCTTAAGATGGCCAATCATGTAAGCCTTTTAAATAAATAAATAAATAAATAAATAAATAAATAAATAAATAAATACCAAGATTGATACTCAAATCATAGTAACAGCACAAGACAAATGAACAGTGATGGAAAAGAAAACAAGTCCAGATGGGAGCAAAAAGAAAGGAGCGTTGAAGGCCTGGCTGAAGAGCCAAGTCTTTAAAGACCTTCAAAATATCAATAGGCTGAGAGCCATTTAAATTTCAGGGGGGAACCTCGTTCCAGGGGGCAGGCACTGCAGGGCTCCCGAGTTACCAATGTTGGATTGATGGGACCTGAAGCATGCCAACCCCACCAGATCAAACTGGCCAGGCAGATACTATGGGAGACAAAGAATCCCTACATTAACCAAGCCCTATCCCATGTAAAAAATTGTGTATGTGTAGACAGAGATAGAGATGATAGAGATAGAAATATAGACATACAGAGATAGAGCTATATAGGTTCCCACAGTATAAATTTTATATGGATATAGCTAGACAGTAAACATCTACCACAAAAAAAAACTGATGAAGTTCTTCCTATCCAACTCCTCTATGTTTTCTAGATGATATTTTATCTCCCTTTCTTTTTGTGTTCAGCTATATGCACTGAACATTGGGAATTCTCTATTCTTCCTCCAAGGTTTGCAAAGCTCCCCTCACACGATTTTTAGATTATTTTAAATATAGTTTTATTTCAACTCCAGGTTTATTGGCATCTATTTCAAGAGAGGAATTGATTTATTTATGTGGATTTACTGCTACTGTTGTTTTGTTATCATTTCGTTTTTACTGTCGCACTTACAATTTTAACTTAGTTTAACCTCTTGAGTTAGGGGGAGTATAAAAATTGTCAAATCACTTCCACACAATGCACCAAGCTGCAGCGTTTCATTGTTTTCCTCGTGTATGCTTCTGTCATCCAGAGGTTTTAAGTAAAAGCAATGCTAGAGGATGACATTTTGCTTTACTTTCCATTGTAGGAACCTGGTGGTGCCAAAGGAGTTAGCAATGGGGCACAGAGATGTCCAGATATTGTACTGCCTATTTATGGACATTTATTGTTTGGTTTTTTACCCATATGGTATTCTCTGTAAGGAACTGCTTTCCCCAAAGCATCATTTTCCATTCAACTGGTAGGCTTAAAATGCCAAGAAGTTGGGTATAAAGGTGGACAACAGAGAACATAGGGATCTGTCAACAATGCTGTAGAATCTAAAATAAATATATATTGTATACCTTAGTTATTAATGATAGTTATTGATCTTCATTATAAAGGTGCAGGGCTGATCTATCTTTTATTTATTGAACAGAATCAGAATATTGATGGAAATGCTTCCAGAAAAGCAAAACGGATTCATTTTTTTCTTCAGTTAAAAGCCCAGGCTGGAAATATAAAATCCCAGGGACCAAATGCTTACAAAAAAGCATAAATATTGCATTGTATAAATAATCCTACAGTATAAATCTTTGCCATGATTGGGATTAAACATTTCCAAAATGCATATATGGTGAAAACTCAATTGTGGTTGATCATTTACATTATCTGTTCCTTGCTGTACTTTATTCGTTTTTTCTCACCTCTTAAATCAAGCCAAACTCCTTTTGTCAAAGTTTCTCTTATCTCTTAGATAACATGCCTTCTAACTGAACTCATTGGATCAATACCATTCAATTCAACACTCCTTTCCAGTCCATAAGCAAAACCCAAATTTTGCACTAAGTCTTAGTAAAACCATTATAGTCCATTTTTCCATGCTACTTCCTACCATCACTTTTGTTTTGCAATTCTCTTTATAGTTTAGCTTATCAACACAATCTCAATGCAGGATAACTCCAGCTTCAATAGCAAAAACCAAATTATTAACATTTGCCAAATGGTTCTATGTGTAAGTGTTGCATCTCAATGTCATTTCTTATTAATAACTGGTAAAATCCGAATCCTTGCTAAGTTAACAGCTCAGTCATTCTATATTTCCCTCATGAGGATATGCATCTCTAAAAACTTTGAATACTGATCCAAAGTCGTCTTTGTCAGATGCACCAAACTGGACAAATTCTAGATCCATTTAGCAGAAGGAGGATTGTTATAAGGAAATGAAGGCATAAAGTTCTCATTTTTCCACTTAACATCCCCAAATCAAAAATGGAGGTGCCCACAAACATAATTGGATCATACAATTTGGCAGCTGGAATGTGGCTCTGGGCTCTGGGCCAGATTTTGTATTCTTACCTTATAATATAATGCAAATAATAATAATAGTATAAATTATATTTGCATAAAATCTTGGGGTGCATTTGACATTTACAATAAAATTAATGCTCAATTATAAAAAATATGTAAGAAATCAATTCAGACCTCCTTGAAGAAAACACATCCATGAGATTCTCTCATTTGTACAGAAGGAGCTCTGTTCCAATACCAGCCAAAGTGACTATAGATCATCCTATACAAAGCATGAACTTGCATTTGAAGCTCTGTCAAAGCATAACCCTCTAATTGGTGATGTCCTCTGTCTGAAAGGCTTTCTGGTCCAATTGTATTTAAGAGAGTCCATTAGCAAGGATTCTTTTACTGTCCACTAAAGATCCTTGGATAGGAATTTGGCCTGGCACACTATGATAAAGCATATAATTTGAATTAGAATTATAGTAATTATTTGAACGTGTGTGATATTCTGATGAAGGTGATGGAATGGGGAGACCCATAGTTTACTCTTAGTCATACTAACAGATTGGATACTGTGCTGGGAAATTGAAAAACTTCTACTTACCAACTGGGGTTGGACCAGCATGGTAGATTACAGTCTAGTTTTCATTGAAAAGGACTTCATCTTGTAGTGGACTGATTTGGGCTGAGTACAATAACATATATGCACAGTAATACTACAGATATCATACAAACCACATTGCCTTTTTTATACATGTGATTTCTTGCCTCTTTTTCACAAAGAGGTACTGTGATATCAGCCAGGAAAGAAATAGCAGACAGGAAAAAAACCTGTCCCAAAATTAAACCAGAAGTGTGTTTAATCAATCACCTCAATAATGTGGGAGTCACTTGCATCCAGCTATCCAGATATAATGAGATCTTCCTATCTATATATGGAATAGGGTTATCTTTCATACATGACTACTTTCCTAGCAGACAATTAAATGAAGACAAAAAAAGCCCAACAGGGTATTGTCGTCAGGATTTTCTTGGCTTATGCCACAAGTCTCTCAGCAGTGGTTTACGGATGTAATTCTTTCATAGTTCTTGCAAAAGGCAAGAACTATGAAAGAAATCCAGCAATGGGCATGTGCAAGCCTTATTTAAAGTATTTAAATTCAAAGACTTATTTAAATTAAATACTTATTTAAAGCAGAACTCCGGTTCAATTCTCCTTCTTCTTTCTCCTGCCTTGAGAAGCAACAGGTTGGGAGCCTCATCCTTGTAGCAAGGAGTGATAGCTAATTCCCTGTTCCTTTTTTATTGTAGTAGTCTGCTCTCCTCTCAGGCTGTTTGCTTCTGGCTTTGCCAGATCCAGTCTTCACATTTACAGAGTCTTGGGAACGGGATCCCAAACCAGAGAGCTTAAGAGAAGAAAGAGCTCCTACATAAAAGGAGGGAGGGAAATGGCTCTTCTTCTATAAAGGCTGCTCTGAGCTAAAGTAAAAGACATGTCAGTAACCATTTTCTTCACTTGGTTCTTAATTGTTTCGGTTAGTGTTTATGAGTACAGTAGCAGTAAAATCTCCACTAGTACCATGCCAGACTTCTTGGAATAAGCATTCATTGTGAATGCCACTTGTAGTCTGGCATCTCAAATTCATCAATCAGGGTCCCTGTAATGAAGGGTTTTATTTTTTTTCCTTAGTTCAATCCCTACCTGCAGTATAACTTCAAAGCGATCACATCGTGGGGACAATTAACAATTTAGAAAATGTGGCTACTGTGCCAAAATGGGCTTTTATTCATAAGTCTTTATCACAAGAGATTTCTGGGGCCCAAATAATTTTGTTTTGAAATTACCAACTGCCAAACATACAACTTAAAGAGATGAATCTTCATTGCATTAATATTTCTTCTCAGAACGGCCATAATCTATTTGTGACTCCAGAGGATGAAGTAAACAATGAGGACACAGGAATTCATGGCTACATTTGCAGAATACGATTGTTAATTAGATATACTGACCCGTTTGAACTGGAAGTTTAAAAGTCTTCCACCTGTAATAGTTATTTTGCTTTTCTCTACATTTTCTCATTTTCACTTGTCTAATTATCTAGTACTATACTCGTACAGATGACTCCCAAATCTAATGCTGGTATTTTAATCCATACTGGTGCATAACGCTCTCCTTTGGTGTCTTAATTTTAGTGACCAAAATCGATTTCTTTCTTTATAGAACTGCATTCAGCATGTGGAATATGGGAAGAAACACTACATAAAGTATTCAGCAAATTAAACAACCTTGGCATCGTGAGCTGGCATCGGGGGGGGGGGTTGTACTGGTGCTCCTCTTTCCTTTGGAACCAGTCCCAACTGGTATTAATAGAAAGCAAGAAGTCCAATCCATTACCCTGTTTTGTGGAGTGCCACAGGGCTCGGCATTCTCTGCTCCTTTTCCACATCTACATGAAGCCCCTGAGTGAGATCATCCATTGCTATAGGTTGAGATATCATCACTATGTACCCAGGTGCACATCTACATCCTGGGTGAAGTAAGTGATGCTGCACCTTTCAAAGTGGTTGGAGGCTGAGGGGCGGGGTCTAAATGGGGAACAATAGGCTTCAACTGAATCCTGATAACATGGAGTGGTTGTTGGTAAGAGGTTCCTCTGTATCTGGGGATTCACCAGCCTTCTTGGATGAAGGTACATAATTTGGGGATCCTCCTGGACTCATGTCTCCTGCTTGCGGAGCAGATAACAGTCATAGCTAGGAAGGTCTTTGCTCAATTTATGCACCAGTTATACCCTTTCCTGGATCAAGTACCTCTTTTTCAGTCACTCATGCCCTGGTCATCTCCTACTGCAACATACTACATAAGAGTATATAAAAGCTGCAACTAGTGTAGAATGCGACTACACAAGCAGTCTTGGGTGCCTCTAGGGTTGAACATGCAACAATTCTGTCAGTTTGTTTCTGAGTCAAACTTCATGGCATGGGGCCAGATTATCTGTGGAACCATCTCATCCCAATTACATTGACTCGTGCCACCCAGGCAGGCAGGCAAAGTGTGTTGCAGATCCCGACAATTAAAGACTTTTAGAGGGTGGAAAGGAAGGAAGAGAATTACTCTGCCATTGCCCTCCTTCCTGGAACATCTTATCCCTAGAGTGAGGCCCTTCTGGAAGGGTGTCAAGACTATGTCTAAGAATGATGTACAACCTTAGAAATGATTAGTAGTTTGACAGCTTATTGTTATCTTCATTTTAACCAACTCTTTTTATCTGTTCTTAACTAAGTTTTATATTATTTTCTGATTTAATTATAAACCATCCAGAGTGAGATAGGTGGTACAGAAATTTGATAAACAAAAAAACAAAAAGATAGGAATTGGAATAATAAAAACTTTTCCCCATTAACTATTAATAAAAATGTTAGGACTACTATTCAGTGTGCAAAAGCAACATTAACAGAAAAGCCATTCATTTTAGGGTAAAGTGAGAGTAGATTAAAACCTCCTTTGCAATTCTTCCTTCTTCGGTCCAAAAATAACTTGCAAAGTGAAATAGCAGATCTCATTTATTGTCTGCCCATTACCCAAAAATGTATTTTGTGATATACTCACATCTACTGCAAAGCACAGTAAAAATACATGGTGATAAGACATACACAAGACATTAAAAACTGTGCTAACTTTTACTAAATGTTACAATCAATGATGTAACTTATGTAAGTAGGGTTGCTTTGTCATATATTGATAGTTGCCTCACTTTCACATCCACATTAACTTGATTTTAAATGCAATTAATACATATAGTCAAGGAAGACTAATGGACTACATTCTGCACTTAACCTGGTGGACATTTTCAAATGGCACAAGTGACCAGTGCAAACCTATTTTGCATTGTAAACGACTAAATAAATCTTAATGGATTAAGAATGATCAGCTATCAACACACAAGGGAAATTAAGTGCTGAAATGCCTACATTGATTATTTTAAATTATTAGCCTTACTCTGTTCTTGAATTTGTATGCTTTTAGTGAGCTTTAACACATTTACAAGACTTATTGACTATAATTACAAGAGAATTCAAGTAATGGACACATCAATTATAAGCAACATGTCCTGACCAGACAGTTGCATAAAGAATTCTAAAGAGACCTCCATTAGCATCTTCTCTGTAGTTTTATTCCATTTTATCTGCCTTAAGAGGGCATATTAAGGGCTCATAAAAACACGTGAACAAGTTGGTGCTTCCTAAAAACCCAACAGTTGCAAAATCAAACCTTTTCCTGAAACTGTTTTCTATGTACAAATGCAGCAATAGCAGACTTTTAAAACAGCCAGAATTCCAAAATAAGAGTTTGCAAGAATACTTTGAGTAAAGATTCCTGCTGACAATATTCCTCACCTGAAACTTAAGCATATTGCCCAACCACAATTTTATCTTCTGGGAGAAAAGGAATCATTTCAGGATAGCACCAAGGACATTAATATTTTTGCAACACTCTGAAATCTCTTTATCTTTCCATTTTCTTTCTAGAAACTGCACCAAGTTTCAACTACTGCATGAATTTAAACCAGAGCTTCTATAATAACCCATTATTTAAAAGTACAGTAAAATAAACCTTACAGTTTTAATGAAAATATGTTCATTGAAATGTGAATTTATTATTCAAATCCACTCATAAATTTAACCAGAGAGACACCACTTGTCTAAGCAGAGCCCAGTGATTTAGAAAAGCTGTCTATTTAAAATAAAGAATGTATGGCAGGTTTATAGAAACACAGCAGTGAATTTTTACATAAATTTAGAACTGCAGCTTATGCATTTTCGGCAAAAGTGTTGTTTTAAATTTTCCCACTTAATATAAAACATAAAAAGAGAATGGAAAATGTGGAACTGCATAGGGTCTAAATTATCTGGTCCAAATATCCCAGGTACTGCATTACCATTAACAATGCTTTCTAAAATGATGGCCAAATATCATGATAATCATATGCACTTGTATTCCAAAATCAGCATACTTCACAAGTAAAAAACAAAACAAAACACCAAATACCCATTATTCAACAACTAAACATAATTAGTGGATTCTGTATCCAAGAGGCAGGAAACCTACCTAACTATCTTAACTTACTAAGGTCATCTTCTGGACAGTACTCTACCAACCTGGCAACTGCTCAATATCTTGGGAAGTTATTTTAGCCAGTTAAAAAGTAAATAAAAAGCTGTACTGTAATCCTATCTATCTGCAGACTTAAACAAACAATTAAGGGCTGTGCATGTTTCCAAAACTATTCAAAAGTGCTTTAGCTCCTGAACAAGTGCCTCTCTGCTGTTCATTAAAGCAGGTCTTCTTTTTCAGGGTTCTGCACCCCAATTCAAGGAACTCAAAAGGATTCTGTTCATTCAAGCTTTAGATCAAGGGTGTCATCATCACATGATGTATCGTGACTTTTTCCTCCTTTGCTAAACCGGGTGTGGGTGTGGCCAGCGCATGATGCATCCAGCCCGTGTGCTGCGAGTTTGACAGCCCTGCTTTAGATGAAACAAACTAGGGTAAAAAGTTTCTCAAAAATTGTGTGTGTGTGTGTGTACCTTTTTTGATATAAACACACACACACACATCATATATACCATATATACAGGGGTGGGATCCTACCAGTTTGGTCTGGTTCTATAGAACTGGTAACTCCGAAGAACAGCTGACACCGAACCAGTTTGCTGAGATGAGGTTTTGGTCTGTTGTTTGGCCCTCTCGCCTGCCCAGACTCTAGGCTGTCCTTTAGTGGCTGCATTTTCTTCCTCAGCTGCTTTGCGTGGCACAGCTGAGTGCTGCTCATCAGCTGGAAAAGGTAAATGCTTGCCAGAGCTGGTAGCATGCACACGCATGCAGTGCACATTTGACACGCATGCGCACATTCCCCAGACTGGTTATGCCAGTCAGATCCCATCTCTGATACATATATCAAAAAAGATATATGTATATAAAATATTAGTTCTGTACCTGTGCTTCGCTATGAAACTATGTGATCGGGCTTAGTTTTGGGGGAGGAAAATAAGGGGAAAAAATTGTGCCTCTGCCTACCAGCATCCATCGGTATTCATCTGGCTAGCGTCCTGTTAAGTGTGTGAGAGATTTGAGGGCTGTTTGGAAACTGAAAGATGGAAACTGAAACAGTATTTGCTGTGTGAGCAAGCAGGAGACAGCAAGGAGCCTGGGCGTGGCTTAGCTCAACTTTTCTGTAGTAAAGCTGGTTGCTGCTGTGAAACTAAAACTAAAACTGAATTTGAAACTCCTCTCCTGTGCTTGTGTTTTGCATTTGGAACAGATTTCTTTTCAGGTGGGGAGGGTGAGTAGAACTCCTTAGCATCAGAGCGTGTTAATAATATATGAAATACTAATGCTCTAATGATCATTTTGAAAAATCCTTTCTTAGTGAGCACCTAGAAGCCAAAAGGAACATACTTGCCAAATTTCAAGTTTGTAGGCTTTACGGTTCTAGAGATTTTGTGATGATGTGTGAGTGGTATTTTGCGTTTATATATATAGAAGATATCCCTAGGAAGCAAGAAATAAATAAACAGAAAAAAATGCCTGAACTGATCTGGAGAAATTGTCAAAGGCACATCCCAACTTGTAGGATACCTCCTATGCACACCCAGTTTTCTCAAGCATACTAGTACTGCATAGGGACTCAAATACAGGTAGTTCAGGCCGTACAAGCACAATTGAGCCCAGAATCTGTTGCTGAGACATTTGTTAAGTGAGTTTTGCTCCATTTTATGACATATCTTGCCATAGTTGTCAAGTGAATCACTGCAGTTGTTACATTGGTAACATGGTTGTTAAGTGAATCTGCCTTCCCATTTGACTTTGCTCATTAGATGGTTACAAAAAGTGATCACATTGCCCTGGGACACTGCAACCATCATAAATATGAATCTGTTGCCAAGCATTTGAATTTGGATTATGTGACCATGGGGATGCCACAATGGTCATAAATGTGAAAAATGGTCATAATGGTCACTTTTTTGAGTTGTAATGTTAAGTGGTCACTAAATGAATTACTTAAGTAGAGGACTACCTGTAACAGATAATGACATGGATTTACTTTTGGAAGACAAATCTTAAAATTAACAGATAAAGAAAGAAAGAAAGAAAGAAAGAAAGAAAGAAAGAAAGAAAGAAAGAAAGAAGGAAGGAAGGAAGGAAGGAAGGAAGGAAGGAAGGAAGGAAGGAAGGAAGGAAGGAAGGAAGGAAGGAAGGAGAAAGAGAGAGAAAGAAAGAAAAAAGAAAGAAAAAGGAGGGAGGGAGGGAGGGAGGGGAGAGAGAAAAAGAAAGAAAAAAGAAAGAAAGAAAGAATAGAAAGAAAGAAAATAAGGGGGGAAATGGATCAGACAGCTACTTTCTGAGGTGTTTTCCTCATGTGTTGTCCTAATTTTTCCCAACTTGGTGTGAATTTTTTCTTTTTCTATTTCTTCTTTGTCTTGGAGTCAGTATTTGGACAAATCCTTTAAGTTTTCTTGCCAACATTTCAGAAGTGATTTACCACTGCAAAACTTCCTTGAGATGAGAGAGGGTGACTGGTCCAAGTCATCTAGTTGGCTCTGTGCCTAAGGACTAGATATTCATGGTCTCCCAGTTTCTAGCCTGGTAGCTTCTACATTGAACTAGCTCTCTTGGTGTGAGTCCACTAGCTGATCATTGCCAGAAATGGTGGCTTCAGAAATGAACTATCTCCAAATTTTCTTGATGATCAATACCTTCAGATCTCAGTTACCCATCTCTGTTTCATTTTATTTGTGCTCTCTTTAAACTCCAGTCCTCTCCTTTAGCGTAATATTTTTACCCATCCAATAAATAATCTCAGACTGGGATTTATACAAACTCAATTAGTGGAAGACTAGCTAGAGCCATACTAATATGGTATCAACAGAAGCGTCAGCAAAGCTAAAATTTGTTACTTTGTGTTCATAAAGGAAGCATTTAGTCCATCTGTTTGTGTAGGTAGATTTAATTACGCAACTGTATTTGTGCATCTTCTGTTCATACATCGACTTTGTTGAATGTCTCATTTCATCAATATCTCTTGCCTGGTGGCTTGCTCCTCCCTTAAAACATACTATAAAACGTCTTGTTTTAAGCACCTAATCTTTGGTAGAAAAGGAGGGGGAAAGCCAGAAAAAGGGAAATAAAACTCCAGATCAATGCTAGCTAGCTAGCTAGCTAGCTAGCTGCGTGGGTGGGTGGGTGGGTGGGTAGGTTTATTTATTTATTTATTTATTTATTCGACTTGTATGCCGCCCTATTCCCTAAGGACTCAGGGCGGCGAACATTAAAACAGAGAAAAATTTTCAATAAAACAGAATTAAACAAGTAAACAAGCCAAATAAAGTAAAATAAAACCCAACCCCCTCCCCGGGTCATTCGAGGCCGGCCCGTTGAAACAACCAAGTCTTCAGGTCCCGGCGGAAGGAGCGGAAGTCAGGGGCCAAACGGAGATCCACGGGGAGCTGATTCCAAAGGGCAGGTGCTCCCACAGAGAAGGCCCTAGCCCTGGGGACCGCCAGCCTACAATGTCTGACTGACGGTTGATAGATAGATAGATAGATAGATAGATAGATAGATAGATAGATAGATAGATGATTGATAGATAGATGATAGATAGATAGAGATAGAGAGATAGAGATAAAGATAGATAGACAGAATACCCACATCCACACCCACACAAACATACTTGCATGAAAAATTTGCCAAGCAATTTCACATTGTATAAGCAGAAGAGATCCATTGTCTCAAAGGAAAATATCCTATGAAACCACAAATTATTCACATCATGAGTTACAATGAAATTAGTGAATTACAGGCTTATCTGGAGATACAATCTTTAAAATGTATATTAACAAGAGATGTTATTGAAAAATTAAGAAAATTAATCTTCCTGTTCTTTGGCTTCTAAAAATTACTTCTAAAAGTTAACATTTCAATCTTTAATCATTGAATATGGAAATCATATATTGTCAGAATTGAGTATTAGAAGGACCGATTTAAAAGTTTCAAAAGGGGAAGAGGGAGAAGGGGTGGGGGGAGGAAGTGAGGGAGGGAGGAACCTTAATTCAATTTTAGTCACAAAGCGCTAAATTGTACAACTCATCAATACATACCTGTATGAGTACGGATATGAGCTAGGAAAGCCATTGAATTACTACTTCTGCATATCTTCCCACAATATTTGCAAATATTGCCTTTATTTTCTTCTCGCTCTCGGACAATTTGTTCAGTATCTTCAACAATATACTTATTGACTTCCCGGAGCAGTTCTTCATGTTGTTCTTTTATGTGAAGGAATAAATTTTGCTCAGAGTCAAAAGGTTCTGTGCATTTCACACATTTAAAGGTGGCACCTCCTTCCGGCAACTCTTCAACACTTGCTTGTTCGTTTCTCATATGGCCAGCACTAGCCAGATGCTGATGAAGGCTGCTCTCGGTGTAGAATGATTTTCCACATAGCAAGCAATGGAAATGCTTCTCCTTTGATGGATGCTTCATGGCTATGTGAACATTTAGTCCACTTAGACCATCTGCTAAAAAACCACAGTCATCACAACAAATCCGAGGAGATTCTCTCACAGGATGGCCTTCTACCTTCTTCTTTTTTCCATCATTCCGTGGGCAATCCACTTTTACAGCTCTATCCCAACTTTTTTGCTTAGTCCGGTTCTGGCCATCAACTGGGCAATCGACTTGTTCCGAACCGTCTTCATGGCTTATTTTCACTATTGAAGAATCAAATTGACCAGAGTTTTGCACACCTGTTCCATCTACTATTTTGCCATCAACAATGTTTAAAGCATCCAAAGCTATATCATTTTTGTCCATGGCTTCAGCTACTGAACTATCTGAACCCCAAATATTATTCGAAGACACTCCTGTTTCCTGCTGTGCATCTATCAAGGTACCCTCTTCTTCCGCTATAGGACATTGCCTAGTGTTTATTTGTTGCTGTAAAATGTGGATGTTTTTAAAACTTTCAGTACTTTCACTGATGTTTTCCTGCTCCAGTGCACTACCAGTGTCTGAAACTATAGATAAATGGGTTTCATCTGTTTTCACTTCTTCAGTAACTACTTCTGAACTTTCATATCTTTTTTCAGAATCTTCCTGCAGTTTGTTCTCGTTTTTCATTAAATCTGAATTTGGAGAACTTTCATCAAAAGCCATGTTTTCATCTCCAGGTTCCGTTGTCAAATGAATGTTTGATTTTGCTATTTCTTGATGTTGATGCAGAACACAGTCAATTGTTTCCTTAAGTTCAACCATCTCATTGAGTTTAAGACTTCCATCCTGATCATTTTCTTCACCACTTGTATTTTCTCTGCCTTGATCAATTCCATCTTCCATTTCAGCATCTACAGCCTCAAGAATGCAATCTTTAGAAACCTCTGAAGCAACACTATCTTCTAATGCCAGATAGGTAGGTGACTTATTTACTTTTTGCATGGCCTCATTGTCTGGGCTTTCCTCTTCTATATTACTTTTGGACTTTGTTTCATCTAGTGAAATCTGAAGATCTTCGGGATTTTGTTGCTCTTCTCCAGAAACAATAGCAGTTTCTTTGGCAATACTTGCTACGTCTGCCTCCTCTCCAGAAGAAGCACATATATACGACTGTCTTTTAATTTTATGCTTTTCTGTTGCTGCATGCCTAATCATCTCTCGGCGAGTAACTGCATAATAGTCACAGGCCATGCAGTAGTATTCAAATTCTTTAGTGTGCTTGCGTTTTATATGTACTTCCAAGGAAGAAAAAGAATGTGCAATGAAGTTACAATGAGCACATTTGTTATCATTTGGTTGCTAGTCTTGTCTGAACCTGCACATTTTTATCCTGGCTAACGTTACTTGTTTCTGCAATTTTACGCTGTGTTTCAGAAAAGTTTCTACCTCTATCTATTTTGGGAAGGTGAATTATATTTTTGACACTTAATTGGATGATATTGTTCTGTTCATCTACCTTGTTTTCCAAAATAGGTTGGTCTGTCTCTGAAGGCTGATCATTGGAAACTATGAATTCTTTTGAAAGGTTTCCTGGATTGTCTGTTTTCTTCACGTTGGCTTCGATATTATCATTTTCTGGGCAAACAATAAACTCAACACTTTTCTCCCCACTGGCTTCCAAGCGGCTTTTATGCTTCTTTGTAGCACAATGACGTTCCATATCACCTTTAGTTACAGTATAGTAATTGCATACTTTGCATAAATAGCTGTACTGGTGGCTATGCTTTCGGCGAATGTGAACAGTCAAGTTTGTTACACTAGACGCCAATAGACCACAATGAGGACATGTCCGGGAGATCGTCCCTTTAGGCCTACCTTTCTTTTGCAGGCTGCCAAGAATCAACTCATTATCTTTAAGCATTTCATTTGATGGGTACAACTCTTTATTTATCGATACCTTCTGCAGAGAAACGAAGGGTGCATGTATATTCTCATTTTCTAACACTGTCTTTAAACTTCCACAAATAGGGCCTTCAGTTCCTTTTTTACCATCTGCTCCACCTACACATATCTTTTCAATACATTCCTCGAATCGTAAGCCAATGTTGTTTTTTCTGGCATTTTCAAGGTGTTTGCTTCGCTTTATGTGTTTTTCCATTCCTTCTTTGCTTAATGAATAAAGATTACACGCTTTACAAAGGAAATGGTATTCCTGAGCGTGGCGAAGTTTTATGTGCCTCGTAAGCACAGAAGAAGACCTTGTTTTATAAAAACATTTTTTACACTGAAATTGACTTCTGCTCAGAGCAGACTCCTTGAACTGACTACCAGGTTGTAATACTGAGAGCTTGACATCTTCCTGTTGTGCTTTCGATTCTACAACCTTGGGAAGTTCACCTGAAGGGCAAGATGTTGAATGCACAGCCAGATCACTCTTAAGTGACTGAATGGTATTTCCTTGAGACAATAAATCACTATGATGCTCAGTTGCATTATGAGCTGCTACTTCTTCTTCGGTTAGAAAATATTTGCAGCAAGCAGAACAAGAGAAAGCCATGCTATGCTCATCGGACATGTGTTTCCTAAGGCTTATGTCATTTGGGGCAAGAAACAAACATTTAGGGCAATTTATCTTGCAATTGTCTATATGATTATTCTTTTGATGACATTCCAGGTCCTTGCTGTCAGAGGAATATCCATATATTTGACAATGGACTTTAAATTCACCCTGAATTTTATCAGCATCCAATTTCAGGTCTTCTTTATTTGACAAGGTAGATCCAACACGGTTACCAGGATCTGGTGTTCTCTGCTCATCGAGTTCCTTTTCTGATGTAGTCTTATGCTCCAGTATATTTTTTTCATCTTGATGTAATGCTGCTGTTTTGGGGATATCCACGCAGAAATCCTTGCCATCACCTTCACTTTGTAAAACTTTGGCCTGTGATAAATCATTCTGATGCAATTCTCCCTGATTGCTATGCTTCGCTCTAAAATCAAGCTTGCTTTTTTTACCAATACCTAAAAGATTGTACCTTCTTTTAATCTGCTGATTTAGTCTGAAAAAAGTACTTTGCCTGAAAGGCATTCCTCGGGATAGGATTCTTCTTTTTTCCTGGAAACTACCTAATATGCCCATGACCTTTAAGTTGTTAGCTGTGACTTGACTACTTTTAGCAGATTTCAATAAACACGGATTGCATTCCGAAGACTCTGATACATCTGATTTTTCACCATTTCCATCCACCTTCCACAATAAGGCCTCTTCCTCAGTAATACATTCTGTTGTTTCAGTGGATGGCATCATTTCAGCTAAATCTTGACAGCTTTCTTTCAGGTTCTCTATCTTATTGCTTGAAATTCTTAAAGGGTCTGAAAGCTCATCTCTTATTTTTTGTTTATTAGCCAATTTCATTCTGACATTCTTTTCTTTGATTGGAAACCGCTGTTTTTTACAAAAGGATTTTTTTGTTAATATCTTTACAAATCCACCACGGGCAGCCAGATTTTGTCGTCGGAGGTGTGTCTTACCAAGAAAATGAGCTTCTAGGAGAGTTTCCTTAAAAGTCTGATAACCACAGAGATCACAAAAATAGGTAAGTTGACCAGAAGTCTGCTTGATGTGCGCTTGCAAAGATGAAGTATGCTCTGATTTAGAAGTAGAATACAAACTCCCTTTTTCTTTTGATTGCTTCAGGTGATGTTCCTGAATATGGTTTTCTAAATCAAGAGCAGAGGAAAAAGTCTCCTTACAGATATTGCATTTTGAAACATTCTGAATAGTACTCATTGTATAATCAATGCCAGTTGAATCATCTAAGATAGATGATTTGCATTTTGGAAGTAATGTTTCATTCTCTTGAGAAGATCCATTTTTCATAGGTGTTATCTGTACAGTATTATCTTCGGGCATAAATTCCTGCTGAATGCATGAAGAATTTGATGAAAATGAATATCTATTTGGAGAGGTGTTTGTAGCCAGTTTTCCTACTGGTTTATTTGTCCCATCAATAGAATATTCATATGCTGTAGAATCAGAAGGGTTTCCTTCGTTCCCTTTTGCAGGTTTTGTACCAACCAGCTTTAATCTTTTTGAGACAGGTTCATTTTCAATTATAGTTGTTTCATTAAGTTCCTGATCAGTTGTTTGGGATAATGGCCGTTTAGCTAAGCCATTTTCTTCTGGGTTTTTCAATTTCAGTTCTTTCATCAGAAGCATTTCTGAGTTAGAAAAAGATTCATTAGGTGTTTTTTCTGCTAAAATATTTTCAGCGCTGTCTTGTACTAACTCATTTTCTATGTTTTCATCACATTCATAATTCTGACTTTTTTCAACATTCATCCTTAATGAAGATAATGTAGAGTATAATTCCAATAAAATGAATTAGTACATCTGTTCTAGGAATATCTAAAAAGAGAAAAAACAGAAAGTATAAATTAGCTTCTGTGCACATAAAAACAAACATGTATTTATTACAATCCAATTCAGAACTTGCCGAATATATGCTATTACTTTAAAAATTTTCAAGTACATATTCAGCTATTGATTTTGGTAAATATTTTCTTACATAGAGCAGTATATTTTGACAGCTAAATAAAAAAAATAGTTAGGATTTTTTTGCTCAGTAGACATCAGTAAAAATTATGGAAAACAGAAATAACTTTTAGTGTCACTAAAAACAAAATTTTATAACTTACAACAATGCAGATAGACATTACTTAATTCCAGCACTTCTAAGTATACAATTATATACTTTAAGTGGAACCAATCTATAGAAGTCATATCAAGGTTGCAATGAAAATAATATGTCCATTTTGGGAATTCAAATGTAAAAGATGTGACCTTTGTGTTTGATAGCTTGACATAATATTCTAAGAAAGCATTGCATTTATTTAAAGGGCAACTAGAATACAGAGAACAAATACTATTTCCCCAATTAAAAATTTTATAACTAAACAACTGGCTTCAAACTGAATTTGATGTTAAGAAGGCATGATTTACTCAAAACAATGAAATAGAGATAAACAAGCCAGCACCAAAACCTAAAGATGGCATCCATTCAAATAAAAATAATTCTTCTCACAAGTTAAGCTTGGCTCTGGGATTCTGGGATTCATGAATACATCCATTTTGTTGTTGCTGTTGCTTGTATTCTTTTCTTGGCAACAACACAGAAGTGATTTGTCTGTGCCTTCTTCTGAATTGTTTATTGAACAACCTGTATAATTCTAAGTTGTTTGGGTGCTGTTTTATTGCAAGTAGCAATATCAAAAATAGATTTGTTCAGACTGCCCCTACTATACTAGGCCTGTCCAAATCCTCTGTCAAGGTGACTCTAAAGGCCACTGACGCATTCAAGGAATTATAACTCTCAGAGCTTCAAGAACGTGATCCAGATAGATGTTTCACTGATAAGTAAAGGAAGATATTAGATTATTTTTGTAATCATAGAATCTTAAGGCTGGAAGGGACCTCAGAGGTCTTCTAGTCCTACCCTCTGCCCAAGGCAGGAGTCCTTATACATCCCATACAAATGAATGTCCAATTTTTTTCTTAGAAATCTCCAGCAATGGAGCACCCACAACTCAGACAGGCAAATTGTTCCATTAGTTAATTGGTCTCAGTCACGAAATATTTCCTTAATTCCAGGTAGGATCTCTCTTTAATGAGTTTCCACCCATTCCTTCTTGTCCTGCCCTCAGGTGCTTTGGAGAGTAAATCAACCATTTCATCTCTGTGACTGCCCCCCAAATATTGGAAGACAGCTACTATGTCATCCCTAATCCTTCTCTTTGTTAGGTTAGACATGCCTAGTTCCTTGAATTGTTCATCATATGGTTTATTCTCCAGACCTCTTATCTTTGTTGCTCTTCTCTGCACACTTTCTACAATCTCAGAAATTTTTTTTGTATCATGGTGATCAGAACTGGACACAGTATTCAAGTGTTTACTCAGTAGTACAGTATAAAGTGGTACGATCACTTTCATAATCTTGATACTATCCCTTCACTGATGCAGTCTAAGACTCCATTTTAGGGTTTTTTGTGGGGATTTTGGGGGGTTTTTTGGCAGCTGGAGTACCCTGCTGGCTCATACTTAAGTGGTGGCCACTAGTACACCTAGATCCATCTCACAGATACTACTGTTGAGTCAGGTACTGCCAATTCTGTACCTGAGCATTTGTTTTTCCTACCTAAATGCAGGAGCTTACTTTTCTCACCACTAAACTGCATCTTATTGGACAGGGCCTCATGCTCAAGTCTGTCAAGATTCTTCTGAATCTTGAGTCTGTGTTCCAAAGTGTTAGCAATTCCCCCTAGCTTGGTCTCATCTGCAAATTTGATGGGTCCCCTTCTCATCTAAATCATTTATGAAGATGTTGAAGAGCACAATGGCCAAGACAGAACCTTGAGGTACCCCATTGCATGCTTCCCACCATGTAAATGTAATTCCATTGAAGACTACACACCAAATGTGGCTGGTCAGCCAGTTGCAAATCCATCTGGTGGTGGATACTTTCTATCCCGCATTGTTTTATCTTACCAGAAGTAGACTTTGTCAAATGCCTTATAAAGCTGACTACATGCAAAGCATTTCCTTGATCCACTAATTTATTCACTTTACCAAAAAAGGTGATGAGGTTTGTTTGACATTATCTGTTTTTAATAAACCCATGCTGGCTTCTATTAATCACCTTGTTCATTTCTAGGTGCTCACAAACCTGATATTTGATTATTCTTTTCTAGGATTTTCCAAGTTATTTATATCAAGCTGATTGGCCTGTTGCTTCCTGGTTCTACATCAGCTGTTTTCCAATGCTCTGGCACTTTCTCTGTGCTCCAGGAGCTCTGAAAGATTTTGTTCAGTAGTTTCAAGATCATATAGGCCAGCTACTTCAGGACCCTGGGATGTAATCTTAATAAATATGCTAGTTTTACATTATACATTCATGGAAATAATCTGTCAATATTCAGCAATAGCAAAGAATGCATTCTAGACTTTAGTTAATACAGACATGGCCTACATCTCCTTCATTACAAGTAATGTCCAATGATATGAAAAGCAGCAAGTGATATTTACAACCTCAAAGATATGATCACCTCTTTGACGTAAGTTAAAACTACTGGCATCTCAAAAATTTGGAGTTTGAAAATGGTGGTCCTTTCACCGGGAACAAGGCAATACAACATGGAAAAGTTCTGCCACATATTTCTCTACTTCTGCTCTCTGCCTTATAATAAGAAATGGCATGATATTTGCAGTCCTAAATTGTCAAATCGTGTAGGATTAGGTAATGATTAGAGATCACTTTGTGTCCCCTTAGAAAAAGCTCCACATTTGTTGCTAGAAGATTACTGCAATCTTCATTCTAGAACCTTCCTTCTTGAGGACTAACTCCGCATTCACCAAACAAGAAAACAAAAATCTAAAGAGTTATGCTGGTGCATTAGTGAAAATGGAAAGATAGATGATACAGTAAAAAAAATAAGAAAACAGAAAGCAGATACACATTAGATTTTTTTAAAAAATTCTAAATAAAGGTACAGTAAATTCTTTAATTTTCCCATAAGGGGACATGTTCTGGAGCTTAACTTGCTGTTTCCCACAAAGGAATGTCCTGTTTACTAGTGATGCTCCATTCCAGCAGTGAAGCCAGCTTTAAAACCCAGCTTTTCTGCAGACTTTGTTTAGGTTGGTGAGGTTCTGGAAAGGACTTCACCAACTGATTCAACTGATTCAACCAATTGAAGGAAACTTCAATCCAAAAAGAGATCACTTTGGCGGAAAAATAAATCTGGTCACGTTGCCAATGTCAAAAGCCGATACAAAAATTTATGCCACCAGATAAAGACTGAATGCACCAATTATCACATTAAACAAGAGGAAAACCTTCTACGCACCAATTCCACCTGCGCTTTCTACAATTTTGTAAACAACATACTAAAAGACTCAAGGTCCATCCCACCCCTGAAAGGACCTAATCAAAAAGACTGCAATGACGACACCATTAAAGCCAACCTCTTTAACACATTCTTTGGCTCAGTATTTGTAAACAGTAATGGATCATGCCCAGTATTTCCTAGTCGAACCACTGACAACTACAATGATCATATCGATTTTATAGAAGACAATGTTGAAAAAGCACTACGCAATCTAAAACCATCTCTATCTATTGGACCAGATGGAATATGTGCCTACTTCTTAAAAAAAGCTATCCACTGCCATAGCCTCATAGCACTCTAAGCATAATCTTTGAAAAATCTTTCAGGACCAGCTCCTTGCCAAAACTATGGTCACAAGCCACAGTCATCCCTATCTTCAAAAAGGGAGACCCCAACCTAGTTGAAAATTACAGACCAATCTCTTTATGCTGTGTCACCTGTAAAGTCATGGAATCAATTATTAACCAATCCATTATCCTCCACTTAGAGACAAACAACCTACTCTCTAATAAACAATTTGGTTTCAGAAAAAAACTATCGTGTAATCTGCAACTCTTACACTGCAAAAACATATGGACTACACAACTCGATCAGGGCAAAGCAATAGACACAATCTACATAGACTTCTGTAAAGCCTTTAATTCAGTGGTGCATGACAAACTACTCCTAAAACTAAAATCTTATGGTATCTCTGGACACCTGCATAATTGGATAGAAGCAAACAGACAACAAATGGTCAAAATTAAAAGGGCCTTGGTGGCTCAGGCTGTTAATCGCCTGCACTTAAGTTCCAGCTGCCTACAACTGCTGTAGGCTCGAATCCCACCAGGCTCAAGGTTGACTCAGCCTTCCATCCTCTCAGGGTAGGTAAATTGAGGACCCAAGATTGTCGGGGGCAATTAGCTGACTTTGTAAAAATGCCGCTTAGTAATAAGCAGGCATATACAATGGAATGAAGGCTATTGCTGAGCGCGTTAGGTTGCGCTCCAAAAATTGTAAGCCGCCCTGAGTCTCCGGAGAAGGGCGGCATATAAATGTAATTAAAAAAAAATTGGGAGCACCCTATCAAATTCTGTACCTGTCAACAGTGGTGTCCCTCAAGGCAGTGTTCTAGGACCAATTCTCTTCATACTCTACATAAATGACCTCTGTGATCATATTAAGAGAATGGGCGTTGTGACTTACCTGATACGCCCATTCTCTGTGAGCATCCAGTGATGGGAGGTGCTTCAGTCTGTCTTATTGAAAGGCTGGGCTTAAATCTGAGGACGCTCCTCCTCCTGCATGTGGCTCCTCCATTGCGTCCCCAGTTTTGCGAAGCCGAGGTACAGGAACTCTGACTTCAACAAGCTATCTAAGACCCTGTTCGAAACAGGCCCGCCCACCAGACGGAGAAGAAAGAAAGGGAGGGGCTGGATGCTCTATGCAGCTCACAGAGAACAGGCGTATCAGGTAAGTCCCAATGCCCATTCTCCCATGAGCTGCTGCGAGCATCCAGTGATGGGACATACCAAAGCTGGGAAGTGTCCTAAGGGAGGGACTCCGTCTGAGCTAATGGCGGGTCGGAAGCAGAAAAAACTTGTTGCAACACCCTCCTGCCAAAGGCAGCGTCAGCAGAGGCAAAAAGATCGATTTTGTAATTTCTGATGAAAGGTGAGGGTGAGGCCCAAGTCACTGCCCGACAAATCTCTATAGAAGCTTGAGTAGCCCAAGCTGCTGTGGTAGCTGTGCTCCTGGTGGAGTGAGCTGTAATGCCTTGGGGCATGGGTAAGGATTGCGATTCATAGACTGTAGCGGTGGCCCGTATCCATCTACCGAGGGTAGATGATGAGACCTTCTGCCCAAGCGAATTTGGTTGGAACGAGATAAAGAGCGCTTCAGACTGGCGATGGGAGGAAGTCCTATCAATATAAATGCGTAACGCCCTTCTGACATCTAATTGGTGCCACTGTCTTTCAAGTCTGTGATGAGGGCGTACACAAAAATTGGGGAGCACCAGCTCCTGCGCCCTATGGAAAGTGGAGTTTATCTTGGGAAGGAAGGAAGGGTCAGGTCTAAGGACAACCCTGTCCTCATGAAAAATGCAGAACTCCTTACGAATAGACAGTGCTGCCAGCTCCGAGATGCGTCTCGCTGACGTGATAGCAATGAGAAAAACCACCTTGTAGGTGAGAAAGCAGAGAGGAGATACGTAAGGGCTCAAAGGGACCAGTGGTAAGAGCTGAGAGTACCTTGTTAAGGTCCCAGGTGGGGTAACGATGGACTGTGGGCGGCCTCAAGTTCTTAGCTCCCCGGATAAAGCTGCGAATGCGTGGGTGGTGCGAGAGGGAGGGAAACCCCTCCCAGGAAACAACCGTTGTGAGTGCTGCCACTTGTCGTCGCAAGGTGTTTGGGGACAGCCCTTTATTAAGGCCTTCCTGCAAAAACTCTAGCAATTGAGCCACAGAGGGGGAAGTGGGGTCAAACTGAAATCTGCTACACCAGCGACAGAAACTCGACCAAGTGGCTTCATAAATGTGATTGGTTGAGGGCTTTCTGGCCGCCTGGATGGTTGAAATAACCTGGGTGGAGAGATGCTCCGCTCTTAAACGTCGCCGCTCAACTTCCACATGGCTAAGTTTAGCCATTGTGGGTGAGGGTGGAACAGAGGGCCCTGGGAGAGAGACCTCTGATGGAGGGATCCGCCACAGGGGCTCCGTGGAGAGATCCTTCAGGTCTGCAAACCAGGGCTGTCTTGGCCAGTATGGGGCCACCAGGAGGAGGTCTGCTTTTTCTTGCAACAATCTCTGAATCAGCTTGGGAATTACGGGAAGGGGAGGGAAGGCATAGAGGAGACCTGGGGGGCAGCGAGATCTGAGGGCATCTACGGCCTCTGCCCCTTGTGACGGGTATCGGGAAAAGAACCGGGGAAGCTGTGTGTTGTGGGGAGAGGTGAAGAGATCGACCACTGGTTGACCCAACCGCTGAAACCTCGGGTAGTAGGGACCCTGGTAGAAGTGTTGATAGGAGCCTCTGCAGAACAGAAGAGGAGACCTGGACTCTGGGCGGCGAAAGAGAGAGGGGAGAAATTTCCTTTTATTTCATGTTTCAATCAAGAGGAGGTCAAGCACCGTTCCAAACAGCCTGTCCTCCAAGATTGGGGCTGAGGCCAGGCACCATTTATGTTTAGCATCAGCCTGCCAGTGTCAGAGCCATAACAATCTTCTGGCCGCTATCTGGAATGCAATTGCCCGGGAGGAAAATTTAACAGCCTGAAACGTGGCATCAGCTGAAAATTCTGCAGCTGCGATTAGTTTCGCCACATCCTGGTGGGCCCTGATATTGGAAGGGGGAATGATTTTGCGGAGATGGCGGAGCCATCTGAGGGAAGCTCAGGTAAAGAAAGATGCAGAAGTAGCAGCCTTAATGGCCCAAGCGCCTGAAACATATGCCCTACGGAGAGCTAACTCTGCTCTTTTTTCCTCAGGCTTGAGGGCCTCCTCCGCTTCCGATGGAATGGTTGAGGAGGAAGTGAGGGCGATGATGGGTTCATCTACTTCCGGGGTCTTTAATAATTTAGAGAAGTCAGGAGCCAGGTTGAAAAAAAAATTGTCCTGACCTGTGGGGGCGGGATATGCGGCTGCTGCGACCCATTGTTTTTGCAGCAGATTGGAAAACATATGTGGGACTGGAATGACATCAGCCTCAGAGGTAGGCTGAGTGAAAATGAGATCATCTGCTACCCCAGGGGAAGGCGAGGGCTGAGGAGGGGGTCTAGGGGTATCCAAACCTGCTGTGTTTTTTGCTTTACATAACAGGGATTTAAATAAGTGGGACTGAAATAGTCCTGTAAACACTGGAAGATCTGGAATGAGCCCTTCATCATCAGACATCCCTCTTTCTAATGGGTCAACTTCCGAGGGAACGTGGTCAGCAGTGTGAACTGATCCTTACTCCAAATGATCCATTAAATCCAGAGGATCCTCCATCTCGTGTACATACTGCGGTCCTGGGTCAGAGTGAAATGAGTGAGGACTGGGAGAAAATACCTGGAGAGGCTCCATGAGGCTCGTGGGACGATGTGAAACAGAACCGCAATCAGATACAGTGGATCTAGCCTGTAAGGCTTGTTGAACGCCAGCTGAGATGCCTCTTTGAAGCGCAGCTTCCACCCAGTTTCTGATATTAACAGGAATGTCCTCCGGGGGGTCCTCCTCCCATCGAAGACCGTCAGCCGTCAGTGTAAAGGTGGCTTTGGGAGCCCTTCGTGAGGAGGGGAGGGAATAACCTCTGGAGGACGGGAGGGAGTTGAGCTCCTGCTGGGTAAATCCATAGGAGCTGGTGGAATATGAGCCTGGGATGTAGAAGGAAGTTGAGAAGGAGAGGAGGCCTGACCAGCCACCCGAGTATGTCTTGCTACTTGCTTTTCAAGGGCCTGGTGCCTTCTGCATGCATCCTTTTCTGCCGCCTTAGAGGGTTTTTTAGATTTGTCACGGTCCTTGGAGGACGCTCTGGATTTGGTACAGATAAGACCTCTGAATGATTTCCTCCTTTACTCTCCTTTTTTGTTAATTTTTTTCATTTTCTTTTCTTTTCTTTTTTTTTAATAAATGAAATCAATCAGAATTCGAATTCAGAACACCCCCCAGACCTGGCCCCAGTTAGGGGCTAACAGATCTGCAAATAATAGTAATTATCTCTGCTGGGCTGTACAACACCTGGAACAATAAGCTAACAAGGCAAGAAGCCTTTAGTTAGAACAATTAGTAACTGGCAGCAATGAGGTCCCAGTCCCCAAGAAGGGAAACCTAAGGGAGATCAACCACAGGCTTTTAGAATGTGATTCAAAATGGCAGCCACCTCGTGGCGCGCTCACCAACAGCAGCCAGCCAGAAGGGGAAACAAAGTACAGTAAACGCTGACCGGTCTGCTGTAAGCAAAACCGATAGCAGGGAGGACAGGGTCTAAACCGCTCTGTCCTGAGGGTGTTCTGCAGGGGGAAGCCTCGAAACCAGCAGGGAAAGAGAAATAATGGCACTCAGAGCGATTGGAGGGAAATCAAAATGGCGGACCGACCTAGAAACTGAAAGAAAAAACGGCGCGCTATGCGGAGGTGGCTCAACAAAATTGCGCCACTAAAAGGAATTAAGAAAGATGTTCTGGGTAAGGAAAGGGGAAATTTAAGGTGGAATGAGAAGGGGATTGGCCTCTGGGATGGGAAAAGAGGTGAGGCACGAGGCCTCAGCCTCGCTGAGCTGTCGCGTGAGAGGCGAGTGGAGGAAAGAAAAAACAAGAATTCAACTGTTAATAATAATAGAGGTTAAGAGGTAAGAAAAGAAAGGAAACCTTAAGATTACTTTGAGATACAAGCCTGACCAATATGAGTGAGAATCAACTGCTCCAACCAGGAGAAGACACAAGCCCCAACCTATCACTAGAAAGGCTGAGCTAAAACTGGGGGCGCAATGGAGGTGTCACGTGGAGGAGGAGCGTCCTCAGATTTAAGCCCAGCCTTTCAATAAGACAGACTGAAGCACCTCCCATCACTGGATGCTCGCAGCAGCTCATGGGAGAAACTGTGCTCTCTTCGCTGATGATGTAAAGCTATTCAACACCACAGACAATACTGCTACCCTTCAAAAAGACCTTGACTATGTATCAGAATGGTCAAACAAATGGCAACTTCAAATCTCAACAAATAAATGCTCTGTCTTACATATTGGCAAAAAAAATCAGAAAATAAAATACAGGCTGAATAGTCAAGACCTTGTTGATGATCCAAACTCTGTCAAGGATCTTGGAGTACTCATCTCTAATGATCTAGGTGCTAGAGGCCACTGTAACTACATAGCCAAAAAAGCATTAAGAGTTGTTAACCTAATCTTATGTAGCTTTTTCTCTGGTAATATTACACTACTAACTAGAGCATACAAAACATTTGCTAGACCAATTCTCGAATATGCTCATCAGTCTGGAACCCACATTACATATCTGATATTAACAGAGTTGAGAAAGTCCAGAAATATTTCACAAGAAGAGTTCTCCACTCCTCTACTCATTGCAGAATACCTTATGCCACCAGACTTGAAATTCTAGACCTAGAAAACCTAGAACTATGCTGCCTTTGGTCCGATCTAAGTATAGTATATAAACTCATACATTACAATGTCCTACCTGTCAATGAATACTTCAGCTTCAACCGTAACAATACAGGAGCACACAATAGATACAAACTCAAGGTTTGATTGCAGGAAATACGACTTCAGCAACAGAGTGGTCAACGTCTGGAATACTCTACCTGACTCTGTGGTTTCTTCCCCAAACCCCAAAAACTTTAACCTTAGACTGTCTACTATTGACCTTTCCTAAGAGAGGTCTGTAGGGGGCGTGCATAAGCGCACCAATGTGCCTACCATCCCTGTCCTATTGATTATTTTTATTTTTCTTATATGTATCCATTCCATGTATTCATAACTATGTTTATACTTATACCTATTATCTTGTATGTGATTGACAAATCAAATAAATAAAAAATAAATAAAATGGAGCATTCAGCAGCTGAAGTGCAACAGTACTGCTGCATATGTGCATATGTACTGCGGCATATGTGTACATATGTGGAAGTGACAATATTATAGACTATAGGTAGTCCTTCACTTGCAACCATAATTGAGCCCCCAATTTCTATGGCTAAGTAGGATAGTTGTTAAGTGAGTTTTTATCCATTTTACAACCTTTCTTGCCACAGTTGTTAAGTGAATCACAGCTGTTAAGTTAATAGCACGGTTCTTAAGTGAATCCAGCTTCCCCCTTGACTTTGCTTGTCAGAAAATCGCAAAAGATGATCACCTGACCCTTGGATACTGCAGCCATCCTAAATACATTCCAGTTGCCAAGTATTCCAATTTTAATCACATGACCATGGCAATGCTGCAACAGTCCTGTGAAAAATGGTCATGTCACTTTTTTCCAGAGCTATTGTAACTTTGAATGTTCATTAAATGAACAGATGTAAGCCAAGGACTACCTGTAGTCTATAATGCCACTACCACATATGTGCACAGTGACATAGATCAAGCTCACAACAGCATCACTGCAAATCAGGGAACTGCCTTCTCACACAAGAACTATTGCCCCTTGTTCCATAAAGCTGTTACAGCATAGAAAGGTAACTGGGTGGCTTAGCAGCCGTAACCTTTTCCGTTATTTCTGCGGAAGTGCGATGTCACAATAACCTCAAGAAAAATACAAAATATTTCACACTAAGCTATGCTTAATAATAAATCTAAAGTTTTTTTTAAAAAAGTACAGCCACACAAAGTGGTAGTTACCAGCGTAAGAAAAGTATTCTGATGACACCTGGTGGCTACTTTACACAAAATTAAAACTGAAATGCTGCTCATCTACACAATGTCGAGGTTCAAACGGTGAATTACAAGAATCTGCCTTTTCTTGCACTTTGGGCTATTTTTGCACTGGTTATGCCTACCCATAAACATATACTGTCTACTTTCATTAATTGCTTAACATATTTCTAAAATGTCAAACGCTTACTATAAACATTAAAAGTCCACAGTAAGTTTCACATGTTCAGTTGAGCTCCAATATATTATGAGATGGAAAGATTCAGCACAACTGTGCCTAACATATAAATTCAGTGCCACTAAAAGCAGATGTATGATATCCCGTATAGCTGTCATTTTTTAAAAAGTTGTTTTATTATCAGTGTAATGAGACCCACCTATTACAATCAGAAATGTAATAATGAATTTTCTTTACAGCTGGAGAAAAATGGGATATCAAACCAGAACAGGTTGCATAAATTCTTCTTGATATTTATTGCTAAATGTAATTTTTATCTATAAAAAGTTGACATGAAATATTAAACAAATGAACAATGGACTTTACCTCCTCACCCTAATTTAATTTAAATAGTCTATTCACAAAATGAAGGGAAGATTTTTCACATGTGTTATTATATCCCTTCTACTACCCCTTATAGTTTTCCCATTACAAACCATACTGTTTCTAAGATTTTATAACTCAGTTATAAAATTTCCATTCCAGACCAAGTACTGATATATTTGTCATGTAATGCTTTTTAAAAAATCCTATTGCAGAATGAAAAAATTCCTAGAAATGCTGGGATGCTGAAGATACTCTTTGGAAAGTATGACTTAGTGAACTCAGTAAGACTTCTGTGTTGCATATTTCAGGTCATGGTGTTAAGATAAAATTAACAGCCATCAGTGCTCTTAGTCAGCAAAAAGCACAGTCAAACTATGTTTCATAATAGAGATAAAGATCAGCAAAACCCCTCTTAGGTCAAGGAAAATGTTTCATATCTGCAACTGGAATACAGTTTTAGTAATTATACCTTTAGGCCTGAACACAGATTCACACCACCAACCTATAACCATCTACTCTGATGTGGAAATTTCTCTCCCACACCTCAGCATATCTTAAGTCCAGTAATTTGAAAAATCATGGCTCTATTTGTCTAAATACCATATAGCCAACAAACCCAGCTACAGATAACAGTTTACATAGTTCATTGTTACCCATAAAGCCCTTAACACAATGGTGGTATGCTACTGGTTCGGCCCGTTCTGCTGAGCCAGTAGTGACAATGAGCAACAGAGACCGAACCGGTCCTCTCTGCCACTCTGCTGTTGGGCCCACCACTTGCCCAGGCTCCCATACTCACTTTTATCTTCTGCTTTTGAAGCACAGCTGCTTTGCATGGCACAGAAGAGTGCCGCACGGCAGCTCCTGAAGCGACCGGGAGAGTGCAGGCTTGCAGGAGGTGAGTTGGAACACCTCTGTGCCTGTGCAAACGCCTCTGCACCTATGCAAAATGCGTGTTTGGTGCGTGCATGCACGCAAAGTGTGTGCATGCATGCAAAGCATGCCCACCAAACCATGCCCTCCGAACCGGTGCTAAAAGTTTTTGAATCCCACCACTGCCTTAACAGCACAGGTCCTGACAACTTGGGGAACCATCAATGTTGCACAAATGATTTTTCCTGTCTTGAAAGATCAGCTGCAGCCCCATCAATTAAGCAGTGTTATCTTTCAGGACCCAAGAAGTAGGCATTCTTGATGATGGTTCTTGTCCTGTGGGATGATGATATTCTTCCCAATTATCTGTATTCCTCCCATCTTTTGAGTTTATACAAATTGTTAAAAGACCCGGTTATTCCCCAAGGCCTTGAGTTAGGATGGTGATTGAGCCCATTCTATTTTTTTTATTCTGCCTTCTGGTCAGCTGCTTTCTTCTATATATATTATATATATTACATATTGTATATCTCTATCTCTATCTCTATCTCTATCTATCTATCTATCTATCTATCTATCTATCTATCTATCGTATCAATTGAATTGAATTAATGAATTAATGAACAATTATTATCCAAAATAAGAAACTAGGTTTTATGATGATCATTAAGCAAGTCACAACAATCATTAAACAAATCACATGGTCATAAGTCTGAACCCAGTTTATTTCACAGATGCCTTTTTTTGCCAGAAAATGGTTACATGGTTTAAAAAGCAAACAAAATGAGATCATGTGACTACAGGACACTGCAACAGGATATAAATGCAACCAGTTGCCAAGTACCCAAAATGAGATCAGGTGACTGCAGGAGTAATGGTTACAGTCATAACTTTGAGGATGGGCTGTAAGGAACTTTTCCCGAGGCCATTTACTGCAGCTTCAAACAGTCGTTAAATGACTGGTTGTAAGTCAAGGGCTACTTTTATATGTAACATGTTTGCACACATATATACATATGCTCATATACTTCATTAAAGAAAAGATGATTGAATGATCTGGATAGTTTGTTTTTTTTTAAAGCTGTTCTTTTCCACTATTTCTTTTCTCACTATTTCCAATCTTAAGTGTTCGGTTTTGAAATTCATACATCTAGGTCATATAATAATTCTAGCCTTGCTGAAATGTACAATACAAAGGAGGGCACAAAAATACTTACCCAATTTAAAAACAAAACAGCACCTCTGTTGAGAAAAAAGCAAAAGGCCAATTGTTGCAAGCAACAGTATTAGTTGGTGTTGAGTTTTTTTATATGAAGGTAGTAAACTGGATCTTCTATCCTGAAGACAACATCAACTGAGAAAAAAGGGGTGTATTTAACTTACCGGTAAAGAAGAACTAATGGAGAGTAATAGGCCAGTTTGGAATGAGCTATTTCAATTCATCAAAGCCAGGAAAGGGGTCATTAAACACAGCAGTGCAAACGTATCAAATTACAAGAAAGACAACAAGTGAAGTTAGAAATAAAAAAATGTCACTTTTGTATACTGCTACTGTATGCCCTTTGATTCATCATCAGGAAAGCAAGGTTAAAGGACAAACTGCAGCCCTCTAGCACACTCAAGTGGGGTAGTCACACACTGATAGCAAATCACACCATGGGTATATTATGGAAAGGATCACTGTGGTGGCAACACTGCTTAAGGATAATTAGAGGCAAACTCTATTTTATCTTTATCACAATATTTGTTTGTTTTAACAAGCCCAAGCATTGAATGTAGATTTAAGAATGAGCGTTGGTATAATTACCTGATAACGCTCTATCTACGCTGCAAGAGAGTCCAGGATGGGTTAGGCTCCTCCCTGTGATGTCATAGAGCTGAGTCTGCCACTATATAAAAAGCCAGCCCCTAGCTGACTCCCAGCTTTAGGCAAAGATACTTGACAGATGTAGTGTGTCTATGGAAGAAAAAAAAACAATTAGAAACAACCCCTTCCTTACCAGAACTGGACATAACAAGGGTGGGGCTGGACTCTCTTGCAGCATAGATAGAAAGGGCGTTCTCAAGTAATTATACCAACACACTGCAGCAAGAGTCCAGGATGGGACATACCAAAGCCTGCATGTCCACGGGAGGGCCATCATTTGTTCTGCTTACTCCTCTTGTGGAACAACCCTCTGTAGCACCCATCTGGCAAATGCTGCATCTGCCGAAGCAAATGAATCCAGGTGATAGTGCTGTATAAAGGGTGACAGAGATGCCCAGATAGCCACCTACAGATCTCTTAGAGAGATGCCTGAGTGGACCAAGCGGCCGATGTAGCTGCGCTTCTGGTGGAGTGACCCGTTAGGTTCTTGGGCACCGGAAGGGACAAGGTCTGGTATGCCTTGGCAGTACATACCCTGATCCATCTACTTAGGGTAGGAGAAGAGGCCTTGTGCTCCAAGGAGTTTGGAGAAAAGGACACAAACATAGCCTCAGTTTTTCGAAACTCAGCAGTACATTTGATGTAGATGCGTAATGCACTCTTTACATCCAACCTATGCCACTTGTGCTCCAACTTGTGGTTTGGGTGTGGGCAAAAATCTGGCAACACAATGTCTTGAGCCCCATGGAACCAGGTATTGATTTTGGGACAAAGGTAGGATCTAAACGTAGGACCACCCTGTTCTCATGAAAGATACAGAGATCCTGTTTAACTGAGAGTGCCGCCAGTTCTGACACTCTCCTGGCTGATGTAATGGCCACTAGAAGAAGCGCCTTAAAGGTCATGAATTGGAGTGATACCGATCTGAAGGGTTCGAATGGTGACCCTGTAAGGGCCTGCAACACCTTAGGGAGCTCACATGTGGGATACCTATGAACCACTGGGGATGGAGATTAGAGGCCCCTTTTAAAAACCTATGAATGGAAGGATGATGGGACAGGGAAGAGAAGTTTTCCCAGTGCAGAACTGATGACAGGGCCACCACATGGCGGCAGAGGGTGTTGAGCGAGAGCCTTTTATCTAACCTGTCCTGAAGGAATAGTAACACGTCAACTACAGATGCTGAGGTGGGAACACGGTTTTCCTTCAAACATCAATTGCAGAAAACCTTCCAGGTGGCATCGTAAATGTGGATCATAGAAGGTTTATGGAAAGCCTGAATGGTGGGGATAACCCTATCAAGAAGGCTAGAGTCTCTCAGATGTTGCCACGATCAAGCGGAACCACTGAGGGTCCGGGTTTTTCAAGGCTCCCTAATGAAGGGAGATCCTGTGGGCTGGGATCTTCCACAGCTGGGCTACAGACAAGTTCACCAGATCAGCAAACCAGGGTCTCCTGGGCCAATGAGATGCCAGGAGCATCAGCTCCGCCTTTTCCTCCAACATCTTCTGAATGACCACTGGAATGATTGGAAGAGAGGGAAAGGCATAGAGGAGACCTGGGGGCCATCTGCTCTGAAGCACATTGATCCCCTCCGCTCCCTGAGAAGGAAATCTGGTGAAATATCTGCTCACCTGAGCGTTCAGGGGAGTGGCAAAAAGGTCTACTGTGGGAGTTCCGAACCTGAGAGAAAGATCCCTGAACAGGGAAGGGTGGAGACTCTACTCTGAATGGTCGACCCTGCTCTGACTCAGCCAGTTGGCCTGGGTGTTGTCAACCCTGGAAATGTGGTCCTCCCTGATCAATAAAAGGTGCCTCTCCACCCACCACCCCAGGCGTTCGGCTTCCCTCATCAAGGTCCTGGACCTTGTCCCTCCCTGTCGGTTGACGTGTGCCTTTACAGCCACGTTGTCCATCATCACCAACATGTGGGCCCCTGCCATCCTGGCCTGGAAATGTTTTAGTGCCAGAAGGTGGCCCTGAGTTCCAGCCAGTTTATGGGGCAAGTCCTCTCTACCTGAGACAAACATCCTTGGGCTATCTCGCCAACTAGAAGGGCCCCCCAGCCCTGAAGACTGGCATGTGTGGTGACAAGGATTCTGTCTGGCTCCTTGAACAGGTGCCCCCTCCAGAGTGCTGGGTATTGCCACCAGCGAAATGAGTAAAGAATCTGTGGTGGGACTCGCACCCTGAAGGAAGTGTGGCTGGTTCACGCTCGTTGTTATGGTAGCAGGAACTATTGAAAAATCTGAGAATGGAGCCACGCCCACAGGACGATGCCGATGCAGGAAATCATCTTCCTGAGAAGTCTGAAAAGATGAGATAAGGGGACTGTGCGTTGCCCTCAAATCTGAAGGATCTCATTTAGGCTTTCCTCACAATCCGGGGAGAGGAAAACCTTGCAAAGGGACACATCGATGATCATGCCCAAATGGAGTAGTCTGGTCATGTGAGAGAGGTGGCTTTTCTTGAAATTGATAGAAAGACCGTGGTCCTGTAGAAACTGCAACATAGTGTAGAGATCTTGCAGAGTGGAGTGGAGCGACGTCAACTGAATCAAGATGTCATCCAGGTAACATTGGAGCCCCACTGGAACCACTTGAAGTGAAGCCACCAATGCCACCAGCACTTTGGTGAAGATTCTAGGGACCAATGAGAGCCCAAAAGGAAGGGATCGGTACTGGAAATGCTTGTTCTGGTAACAAAAATGAAGAAACTGGCAGTGATGGTGCCAGATGGGGATATGGAGGTAAGTCTTTGTGAGGTCTATGGAAGAGAGGAGGTTGCCCTCCTGAACACTCTCTAGGTTCGAATGCAAGGTCTGCATCTTAAAACACCTATTTGGGATAAACCTGTTCAAAAACTTGAGATTGAGAATGGCTTGCCAACCTGCCCCCCCCCACGATGCCTTTGGGACCACGAAGAGCTTAGAGTAAAAGCCAAGCCCTTGTTGATCAACTGGAACTGGTTGTATGGCCCTTATGTCCACAAGATGTTGAATGGCCGATTCCACAAGGGCCCGTTTAGCACTATCCCGAGAAATGGGACAGTTCACAAAAAACTTGGGGTTGGCGAGAGGAACTCCAGCTGCAGACCCAATATCACCGTCCTGAGCATACAAGCATCTGACGTTGACTCCTCCCATCTGGAGGTGAAGAAGGCCAAACGACCTCCGATGGGGGGGGGAGAACAGGCATTCAGTTGGAGCATCAGAAGGAACTACCTCCTCCTCCTCGAAAGGGCCATTTACCTGTATTTTGTTGTTGTCCGCCCACGCCTCTGGTCATTGCTTCTGGTGCTGAGGGAACGCCCTCTGGTTATGGGAGAAGCAAGAGTTGGACTCGGCCCAAAAGGAGGAGGGATGGAAATACAGAGCTGGGTGATAATCTGCCCTCTTTCCTGTTGAAGGAAGGACCTTTCTTTTGTTCTTGATTTCAACCAGGTATGGGTCCAGGGCTTCTCCAAAGAGCTTCTCTCAAGTGCAAGGAGCCAATGGCAACTTCCACTTTTGGCAGGAGTCAGACTGCCAATTTTGCAGCCATAGAGCCGTCTCACTGCCACTGAGGAGGCCATGGCCCTAGAGGCAAACTAGGCTGAATTTAGAGTACCGTCCACCATGAATTCAGCAGCTGCAATGATGTTGTTCAGATCCTGATGTGATCTGAAGTCAGAGGGTGGTAAGTGATCCTGCAGTTGATGCAGCCAGTGGAGCGAGGCCCTTGTCAAAAAGGATGCTGCTGTCGAGGCCCAAACAGCCCAACTCCTGATGCCTGGTGGTTGCACTTGAGCGTTTGTTCCAACCTCTTATCCTTGGCCTTGAGCACATCCTCTGGCTCGGTGGGGTGCCCAAGGAGGAAAATGAGGCTACAACTGGAGCATCAACAGAAGGCACTACAAGGGCATTGGCCAAGGAAAGGCCCACTTTATAAAAACGCCTGTCATGAGATGAAGGCCGTGGCCCAGCAGCAGGGGAGGCACCCTGCTCTTTAACCAGGTCCAGGAACAACAGAGGAGATGGGAGGACCTCTGTATGGACCACTGGCTTGGAGAAGAGGGAGTCCCCATGGCAAGATGAATCCCCTTGGGGTTTTGGAGCCACCTTCTCTGGTGTCAGTTAGGCGGTGACCAATGCTTTTTGCAGGAGAGGTTTAAATAAAGCAGGTTTAAAAACAGCCGTTGAGGGGCTGTTCAAGACGAAACACCTCCTCCTCTGACAAATTAGGGTCCCTGATCTCTCCCTCTTCTTCGGAACCTGAGGAGTGGCTCCGCTCCAAGGGATTGGTGTAATCCCTATCATCATATTTCCCCCCCAGTCAGAATGGGTGGAGAGGCCGCTGATCTCCTGATACCTGGAATATCCCCTATATTGAAAAGGGGCCCCTTGGGAGCAAGCAGGAAACAAGGCCTGACCCCCACAAAGGACAAAGGAGCTGCTGGAAGCCTTCTGCTAGGCCCTGCCTGATGGCCACAGAGACCATATCCACAGAGACCATATCACTAGGCCTGCTGCCAGTGGGGGGTTCAGCCGGGCATAGGCCTGCCACTGAAGGCGTAAAGGTCTAGGCCTATGGGCACCCTGGGAGATCTGGCCAGGAGGGGGACGCCAAGAAGCTTGCTTAAAGTTGGGCCAGGATCTGCTTAAATCCTGGGGACAAAACTCTTCCTCTACTCTTTCAGGGGACCAGGTTTGGAGATGACTGGAGGTGCTGGCTTCAGCCTCCCCCTCCCTGGGACCAACCCTGGGCACATCCCCTAGATGGGTAGTCTGCTGTAAACGCCCTCTCATCTGCTGCAAGGTTTTTTGGAATTGCCTTTCCAGAGCAGCATGTCTTCTCTTTTCGGCCCTGAGTTCAGCCTTAGAAGTTTTCTTGGGTGCCAGCGCCTTGGCCCTAATCTTTGCTGCAGCCTCTCTCTGCACAGAATGTCTCTTCCTCTTTCTCTTTTGGGCCTGTGGGCCATGATCTTCTAGCCCAAGAACTCTGCTTGGGCCCTATCTGCATCCATGCTGGAGATAGGAAGGACACAAGAGGTGCTGGAAGCAACCCTCATTATATGTGCCTCCTATCGCTGGGCCAGGAGCTCAGGAACAGAAGAAAAGCTTTTTTGGATGATCATTCCTGAAGTCGGGCCAATTTAAAATGGCCACCCTCTGCATGTGTTATGGAAGACTGCCACAAAATGGCCATTCGCATATGTGCTGGCTCTCAGGGGGAAGGCTACAGAGCCTCTGTCGCTCCTTAGGCTTCTGCGAGCCCCAAGCAAGGAAAAAAAACAGCGCTAAATGGCTCAATCACAATAACTGAGAGGTGCCGAAACAGATCACTGCGACTCGTGGCTGGAGTGGCAACCTGACCACACTGGGGAAGGCTGCGTGGGAGGATTCTGAGCACTCCCCTTACCAGCAGCCTCCCGATAGCAGCGCCGATTCCTCGACGCTGCAGGAGAGCGGATCCCCGCTCTCCTCGTGGCACAGCTCCACCAGAGCCCGGGAGCTGTGTAAAAGAAATTCTTTTTTTCCTTTCTTTGTTGTCTTCTGTTTGGATGATAACTTCTACTGCTTCCAAGACACTAGCTCAAAGACAAGGAGCTGAGTCAAAGCTGGGGAGCCAGCTCAGGGCTGGCTTTTTATATAGTGGCAGACTCAGCTCTATGATGTCACAGGGTGGAGTCTAACCCATCCTGGACTCTCGGCGCAGCATGGATGAGAATTAATCTGCATGGTTCCAACTAAGACCAAGCATACGATTTAACTACAGTAGTGTTGCCAGGAGGGTAACATGGAGTTCATTCTTTCCAGGAAGAAACAATTCTGTACATCCAAGCAAGAAACAATGTCTTATTCTGTGGACAATCCCACACTGCAGCCAGCATATTTCATACTACCAATCATCAAAGTTCATACATCTTAATTACACCAAAGGATTGCCTACTTTTAGAGTCCTGCTATCAAAAAAAAATCATCTTTATGTGGCTTACTTTTGCTGGAAAGAATCATAGCTCAAAGTCAAGAAACTGAATTGATGCCTCTTTGCAAATTTGCAAAAACCCATTTATGAAACTGAAATAGTTTCCAAGCCTGCAGCTAAAAGCTACTCCTTACTCATTTCTGCTTGTTTCAGTGTCCGTATTGTTTTCAAATGATGTTGAAAATGTTTATTCATACAATACACAATGTTGATTCACAATGCATGAGCAATGCCTCATCAGAGGTCCTTTAATGGTGAGGAGTCAAGAAGACTAAGACTTCTCTGGTAGCACACAAACTGCAGACTATGAATATGCAGGATCTCCTGTAAGCCTATCATGATTTTCCTGTTCAAGGATATCAGCTCCATCAAAGACAACTCCATCTTTGTCATTAAATGAATACTGAAACATATTTCCCACTTTGAAGCTGAAGATATTTCAACCCACAATGGCATGGATGCTACTTGCCTTAATGAGTAAGTACATCCAGAGCAGATTCTGTTGCTGAGACCCTGACCTCACAATTTAGCATCTATATAATTAGTTCTTGCATGTAACATCTAAAATGACAATAGACTGACTGGCTGAAGCTAGATAAAGGTTTCCCCTGTCCAGTAGTGTCCAACTCTAGGGGGTGGTGTTTATCTCCCTCTCCTAGCCAAGGGAAACTGTGTTGTCCAAAGACGCTTCTGTGGTTATGTGGCCAGCATGACTATGAGCCTAGGCCAGCCGTGGGCAAACTACGGCCCGGGGGCCGGATCCGGCCCGTTCGGCCATTCTATCCGGCCCGAGCGAAAGCGGAGGGTTCTCTTGCTCTCCCAGAAGGCTACGTGAAGTAATCTAACTTTGAATTTATATTAGTTCACACAAACACTCCATCCATGCTTTTGTTCGGCCCTCCGGTCCAGTTTAAGAACCCATTGTGGCCCTCGAGTCAAAAAGTTTGCCCAACCCTGGCCTAGGCACACAGAATGTATTCTCTTCCCAGCAAAGTGGTACCTATTTATCTACTCGCATGTGCATGGTTTTGAGCTGCTAGGTTGGCAGGAGCTGGGGCAAATAACAGGAGCTCACCCTGTCACAAGGTGTTCAGGTCTCCAACCCAAGTTGTCAACTTTCCAGCTGGCAAGCTCAGCATCTTTAATAACTGAGCCATTGTGCCCTCTAATCTAGAAAATACATGGTTATGTAAAGCTTCAGGTCTCAGCTATTTTGAAGTCATTTCTAAACTAAGTAGGGTTTTTTCACCCTAAGCATCAGCCTTAAATAGAATCCATCCATCCACCCACCCACCCATTCAAGTAAGCAAGATGGTTTCTAGAGGTTGGCAAATAATTGCAAACACTCTTGAATGATATTTCAGTCCAGCTCTAAGACTGATTTAGACATAAAAGAAGCCTGGTTATCTTCATGGAAAATTTGTGACAGAAGACATTATTAGTTTCTCTGCCTGTCATCACATACAAGTGTTGTTTTAAAAAGTGACACACAAATAAATTAAAAATTCATCAATACTGTTCTTTGTCTGTTTTGTTTTGCCTTTTAAGGACTATGTGCCTGTTATCATTTTTATTTGTCTAGATCAGGGTTGTCAAACATGATTTCATTGAGGGCCACATCAGGATTGTGCTTGACCTCAGGCGGGGGGGAGTGGGCATGGCCAGGGTGGTTGTGGCCAGCTCGACATCACTTGTGTCGGTGGCGCCTGTGGTGGCCTGAGTGCTCTGCTAGTGAAAATGAGCTCCAGAGATCTGTTTCCAGCTGAGATGGCCTCCTGCAACCCTCTGCCAGTGAAACTGGAGTTCTCTTTTCATTGGCAGAGGCACCAATGGCCAGTCTGTCATTGTTTCCAGGGTTGCCCCATGGGCCGGATCTATACACCCTGCATGCTGGATCTGGCCCCCAGGCCTTGAGTTTGACACTGGCCTAGATCTTTAAACTTTAGTTTAGGGCAATTTACTTTTAACAAATGTTCTAAGTCCTATTGTTTAAATTGTTTTATTGGCTGTTTTAATTGTTTTTTATGTAGCCAGCTTTGGAAACTTTGCTTTGATTGAAGAGTGGAGTATAACTTTAAAATAGATAGATAAATCAATAAAATAATTATCAAACCCATATCATTCTATAAATTATTATGAGTTGCAATCATGGAAAAATACTGCTCTCTTATAGAAATGTTATAAAGCCCTAAATTTAGAATGCAAAGTTTCCATTTTATTTAAAAATTAAAACTCACGCTGTGCTGCAGTTGTGTTTGGCAGTTGAATTAGTGGCACCCCAACTGAGTTAAAGTGCTTTTTTCCTATTAGGATATATATTACCATATCCTTTTGTTTAAAGGCCTAAGAGAAATCTAGAGGGAAGAAAGTACAACAAAGAAGAAAAAAATAAATATAAAAAAAATGAAGTGTAATGAGAGACAGCAAGAGACAAGATACTGAGAAAACCTGACATCAGCAAAAAAAAGTATGCTAGCTAAAATAGAACAGCAAAGCATATAAACATTTGAAATATCAATGGCTCAAAAAAACGGGAATTGCACAATCAGACCACAATCACTCCAAAATGGAAGGAGTACAGATATACAGATTCAGTTTGTCCATGCACAAACTGAAACGGCTGTTAACTGTTCTATTTCAAGTCAGTACTGATGGATCAGATAAATTAAAGTGTACTGAAGATCTTGTTTTATAAACCAAGATTTCTATGTGGCTTTGTTTTAGAAATCCCTTTGACTTCCACCATGGTTTCATCATGATTGCTTGGCAGTATTACTTCCACTTACATGCATGTTTATTGGAAACTGGAGCACCCAATCCATTTTCTTGGGGAGAATAAAAATTCACTTCATGCAAGTCTACTCCATCTCAAGCGTTTTTAATGTATGGTTTATTTATTCATTTATAATGTGCTTTCAGCCCTGTATAAAAATCTAAATACCATACAAATACTGTCCTACTGTTTTATTGCTGTATATCAGGTAAAATTGAAGGACATTGCCAAGAAATAGAAACACATACACTGTAGAATAACATTAGAAAAATGGGCCTCCTGTAAACTTTGGATCTTTTTCAACAGATATAAATCTAAAATTGTTGAATTAGTGAAAATGTATAGTCCTATACATTATTTCCAAGTACAGGAAATTATTTCTCCAAGTTCAATGAAACTCATATACAGTGGGCAGAGAATTTAATCCAACTGGATCTACTTTTCATTTACTCTTAAACTTACTCATGAAACTTTGTGACATGCCTAACTATACAAAGCATAGGGACATTTCACACATCTCATTTGTTTGGAAAGCAGAGACTGTGTTTTTAACAACGCATTTTATTTACAAATATATAAGCTGAATAACTAATAAGGGGCACTAAAGCAACCCACAATACAAAACCACTGAAGTGTCATAGTTAACATGTTGGGCTAGGTCTGCAGTAACCCAGCTTCAAATTTATCCTTAGCCATGGATGCTTTTTCTTCCAATCAATGCACACACAAAAATATTTTTTTCCTGAACTAAAAGGCAGACAGAAAAGTGATGCAGAAAAGTAAAAGTAAAAAACCCCATTGCTTGCTTACATCATACCATCAGGTTAATGTTACATGTTATGTGGAAAAAACAAAAACAGAAAATGAAGCTTTCCTCCCCCAATCATCATCAACCAATCGCTAAAATCATCCTGTCCCTAAAGAGAACTGTATGAATGCAAAACAGCTTAGCTGAGAAGAATCAAATTCTAGGCACTAGAGTTTCCCTTTCGTCTAAATTCTACCATGCAATTCACGCTTATCCTATAATATTCCTCCTCTTGAAAGAAAACAAGTTGTCAAAAATTCAAAAGTTTCATGTGTGTAATAATAAAATTCATGAGCCTTGGGAGGTTTGTTACCAAACTGTCATTTTCTATTTGGATCCTTTCAGTACTGCTGCTAACTACATGAGCGCAACATGTGCACACACAGCAAATTCAAAAAGCAATCTTCAAATAAGCATCAGAAATGGTGATATGTTGTCCTCACTAGAAGATTTACCATAAATCTAAGCTACTTGCCTGTTCAGTTATAATACACAACTATTAGTAAACATGCTTACCTCTTAATATGGGACTATTATATACTTATACTATGGACCTATACTTCAAGACAGAAGGCAACTGAGTCAACCAGTGGAAGGCATATGTGTACATTTGCCAAATCTTTCTTTCTTTAGATTGTCAGCCAAGTTGGGAAAGAGGGAAGAATGTAGTGAAACTTGCCAAAATCAATACCCTGCATCCATAAGCCTTGTCCTTTACAATCCCACATAAAAATCCCAATTTTGTTTAAGGTTTTATTTGCATTTCTTAGAAATATCTAACATTTTGTGTACAAATCATTCAAAGCAGAATACGGTTAAAAAAATGACAGCACAATCACAGGATGATCCATAAGGTAAGATCACATGGATAAACCATGTGAAAAAAACATCAAAGCCCCAGGCTGCAAAATGCCAGATAATCAGAGCATTATTAGAGTTTTTTGAAACACTTTGCTGCCATTCAGATTAGTAGCTCTAGCCAAGGCACTGCTGCTTATGTTTTAAAAAATCTGGTGTTACCACTAAGTGGCTTATCATAGAACAGGAATTACACTGACAATCTCAACAAGCAGAAAGAGTTAGAAAAAGCATCCCTGCAATTAAATTTTAGCCAGTGGTGACTTACTTCATTCATTCATTCATTCATTCATTCATTCATTCATTCATTTTCTATAACTGCCCATCTCAATCCAATTGACTTTGGGCAACAAACAATATCACAACAATTAAAACCACAAAAGCACTGACAAACTGTACATATAGGCAAACAAAAGGTATAGTAATTCTCCAGGTAACAGGGCTCCTAACGCTTTCAGGACTCCAGGCTCCTGCAAGACCTGTAAGGTCTTTAGAACCTTACAAAAGGTTAACAGGCCTTCCTGACCTTTATGTGGGCAATATTTGAGGCTTTTTAAAAAAACTTTGTGCATTTTTAGGATTCCCTTTGACAAGGGGAAACCATGTGTTGCGGAACAGCAGGTATATATTTCCCTTTTAAATCCTCCAAAACTGGGGAAACTGACCTGAATTCTTTAGAGAGGAGATAGTTAGAGAGGTTTGATATTCATTTTGGCCTTTAATCCTTTAACTGTCCTTACTACAGAACAAACGCAGTTTTGCCAATTCTTGCCTTCCTCCATAATGGAAGATTGGCTTTTTCTATACCTCAGTCTTGCTTTTGAAAGTAGCTGTGGACCAACCTACTTCAAAGGATTACTATTTTAAGGATAAAGTGAAAAGAGATTCCCATATAATCTACTTTGAACTCTTGGAGACAGTAAATTATATGAATAAAATTAAGATGACATAAGTTTAGGCTTTTATAATTGGATAATTATTTTATAGTTATCCTCATTGCAATTGCAAACATATAAGCCAATTTTATTTTTTCTGTATTTTTAACTGTTTGTTTGTCATTTGTTTGTTAATTATTTCTGTGATTGTCCAGCTCTGGGAAAAGCTGTTCAGGAAGAGACAGTTTGTAGCTACTCAGATCAGATACTATTTGGGTGCAGGACATGAGGACAAAAAGGAGGGACATGTTCTCCTTTGACTAGATGTTTGGTAACCATACACTCATGTCCTTTCCATGCAGAAAAATGCATTCTGAATTAAACAATTTCCAGACTATTTTTAACTACCTGCTTCTTTCCAAAACGAGGAACATCATCACAGCAACAGCCCTACTTTAATGATAGACTACAGTAAATGCATCCTCCTGGTGCAATCCAACTCTAGGTACAGTTTTATTCCTAATGAATTTGTAGCAGAAAACTCTATAGAAGGTCACTCACCTAATTCCTTCACAAGTATGAGAAAGAATACAAACATGTAGCAACTAAACCTGTTTGCTCAATTTAAGCCTCAGTAAACTGAACGCTTAGATAGGATATCACCAGGAAATACAGGGTTATAGTCTAGTTTGGGAAGTTGGTTAAAAAAAATAATTTCCAGAAGATAAAGGCAAACCATTTCTGTATTGTTGTTAACAAATCTACATGGACATATACAGTGGTGGGATACAAAAATTTTTACTACCGGTTCTGTGGGCGTGGCTTGGTGGGCGTGGCAGGCGAAGGATACTGTAAAATCTCCAGTCAGAGGTGGTATTTGCCAGTTCTCCAAACTACTCAAAATTTCTACTACCGGTTCTCCAGAACTGGTCAGAACCTGCTGAATACCACTTCTGGACATATATTGTATGCATACATGGCAGAGTTATTAAATACGTTTCAAATTAATTTCCAGGTAGCTTACATGCCCCCATGTAATTATTTGTTTTTTAAAATGTTCTAAAAAGCATTGTATCTGTTCAAAGACATCCTTAAAGTGAGTTAAACATCACCCACTTTGTCAAGCAAAATATATATGTTTTTAAAAATTCTGTATCAGTCTTTTTTTTAATGTAAATGACCTACAAGAGTACCAGCTTTGATTCTGACCTGTCACCAAAAGCCATGCTGGCTGAGGAATTCTGGGTATTAAAATCCCCGCATTGGGTTATGCTCAGATTGGGGGACCTATTTTGTTTCATAAAGCAGCCCAAAAAACTTTCATCATGTTTATCCTTGTACAATGAGTATCATTAAGAGTTGACCATGCATAAAATATACCCAAGTTAAAGTAGAAGACTATAATTACATTTGCAACTGGTTTAAAATAAGAAAAATGCTTCAATCTTGCGCTAAAAGCTGAATATTGTTTGTTACTTGAACTATATGGCTACTTGAAACCACAACCATTATTATTATATTTACAGAATGCTGAATTCCTACGAATTTAAGTAGTTTGTAGGCAAGATACATTAAAAATTATACAATAAAGTATTCAAAGAAGAGATCTACAAAGTAATCGATACAGAGTAAAATAAACTTAACCAAACCAAACTATAAACAAGTCAAGATGGAACTGAGGCCCAAATGCCGTCTCTGCACAGTTCTGTTTTAAGCTGCTGTTAACTCTTTGAGGTAGGCCAGGTGAGGAAAGAGAAGAGCAAGGATTTCGATAATGTCACTTTACTGATGTGGGGTGTAACAACAGACTCTCAAAAGCCTGCCAGAATATCGTTCTACCTCCTAGTATACTAAGCAGTATCCTAGCAGAGTTGTTTTGAATTTCTCATAGTTTCTTCTTTCCTAGGGTAAGTTGCCATTTAGTTGCTCTTAACAGTTCTTGCACTCCTTCACTAAGGTTATCTTTGTGTAACCTTCATTCCAAATAATAGGCACAGCAACTTAAAAGCAGCACTGTTTAGTCTCGGTCACCCTCACCTCCATGGAGGTTGGCATTGCTGATAGTTTCACCCAAACTGGCCAGGCCAATTCTAATGAGAGGGTGACATCCTGTACATAACTAGGTGCCAAACCATGTAGCACTTTGGGGGTTAGTTCCAGCACTTTACGCTTCACCAAGAAGCTTGCTGGCAACCAGTGCAAGGCCTGTAGCACTGGCATAACGTGCTTCTACCAGCAAACCTCAATCAGCACAAGGGCCACTGCATTCTTAGCCAACTGCAGTTTCAAAGGCAGCTGCATTCAGAGCACATTGCAGTAGTCTAAGCATGAGTCACTGCAGCAAGATCTTCCTGCTCCTTCCTGCCTTCAATTGGAATGCATAAAAAACATGCAGCATGTTAGATAGTTCTATCACAACATCCAGGCCAATAAATAAAAGTATGTATGGCTATTTTCTATTTTTTTTAAAGTATACAGATTGGGATTATGCAGTGTTTTGGATTCGAAGAAAAAAATGTGCTTTGAAATGCATACACACTGTCAGCAAATTCTTAAGCTCAGAATATTTTGTTGCAGAATATAGAACCCCAATTTGCCAAAAGAAGCTTCCATTGGGTATTATGTAAGCATCCCTGTGTACTCCAAAGAAATAGTTTTCCCAGAAAAATTGAGTACTGCACAAACCTTAACGCAAATCTTTGCCACTATACAAGCAACATACACGAGGGAGCTAGGTAAGATGAATGATACATTTTATAATAAATATTCTTCTGAGCAAAACTACATCCATTTTTATTCAAGATGTAAATCAACATCAAACTCTTCTTTTAAAAGTCCTGACTCATATTGGAAAGTCAAAAATCAGGCTGCATGACATAAATGACAAAGCATTTATATTCTGTTCCCAAGAAAACCACATGGATATATTCAGGTAGCTATCACGCTTCAGGCTTTTTCCTTAATATTAAAATACCTAGTCACTATTGGTGACATCTCATTATTTGGATGTTGAATATTATTACCATCAATCTCATAGACCATCATCTATTACTATTGCTATCATATTCTTAACAAGAATTGTGAAAAACTCATTGAAGAACATCCACAGATTTCTCCTGTTCCAGAAAGCTTTGGTAACATGAAAGAATCTAAACAGATTGACCTTTTATTCCAGGTACGGAATTGCTGTGGTTGTTCTGTTTCAGCCTACCCCAATCTGAAAACATTAAAACACCGTGCAATGATATCAAATAAAAAGGTCTTCTGGCAAAGCGATTACAGAAGTTGAAGCTCACTATATACAATCCAAGTTGAAGGAAGTTGCTAAGCAGAATATACTCATCCCAGGAAATATAGAACATCTTGCTGCTTCAAAAGCCTGGGGATATTCTGTACCAGCATTGCTTTGGGCTATTTTGAAGAGAGCAATCTAGGAAGCAATGCCCTTAACATAAACACAATTGTATGTAGGACACCAATACTGTATCTTTCCTTGATCTTTTAATTTATTAAGATTTCACAAGTTTTCAGAGTGCCTGCATATTGTTTAGCACTATATTACTGAACCCCAATTGGAAGCCATCCAAACTTCTGCAAGGCAAGCAACTACTGCAATGCTCTCTACATGGGGCTGCCCTTGAGGACCACCCGGAGGCTTCAACTTGTCCAGAATGCAGCAGCGCGTTGTGATGAGAGGTTCCCGATACTCCCATGTTACACCACTCCTGCATGAGCTGCACTGGTTACCGGTTGCCCTCCGGATGAGATTCAAGGTGCTGGTGTTAACCTATAAAGCCCTTCATGGCATTAGACCGGGGTATTTGCAGGAAACCCTGCTGCCGATAACAGCTTCCCGACGACCCGTGCGCTCCCACCAGCAGGGCCTGCTCAGGGTGCCATCAGCCAGGCAATGCCGGCTGGCGGGTCCCAGGGGTAGGGCCTTCTCTGTGGGGGCACCCACCCTTTGGAACCAACTACCCCTGGAGCTCCGGGTGGCCACTGACCTCCGATCCTTCCACCGTGTCCTAAAAACTTGGCTGTTCCAACTAGCCTACCCGGACTGAAGGAGGGGGAGGGCTTTTTTAGTGGTTTTAGTGGTTGCTTTTAAATTTTTATTGATTTATGAGATTCCTGGTTTAATTCTTTTTTTAATATTTATATTGTACTGTTTTTTAGTATTGTAAGCCACCCTGAGTCCTCAGGGAGATAGGGCGGCATATAAATCTCACAAACAAACAAACAAACAAACAAATAAATAAATAAATAATCAATCCCCAGAGCTCATCCAAATGTTGCCACAAATTTTTAGTGTCAAAGGAGCACACCTGAGCATGCTTTAAAAATATTGAAAAAGGTCTTTATTACAAGAGAAATGTTCCATAACGCCGCACACTTTTTAATTCAGTTGAGAAGTACACCACATGCTTCATCTGGTTCCACTTCTCTTGTTGGATCCACTCATCAGACTTTGGCAGAAATCTTGACAGAATGACATTCATCTAGCACAGGGGTCTCCAACCTGGCAACTTTAAGGCTTGTGGACTTCAACTCCGAGTTCCTCAGCCAGCTTTACTCCCAGAATGCCTAAGCCAGCCATGAGGAATTCCAGGAGTTGAAGTCCACAAGTCTTAAAATTGCCAAGGTTGAAGACCCCTGATTCTAGCAGGAGTGGTGTTGAAACTCTGGCCCTTTGCGACCTGGGGACTTCAACTCCCAGAATTCTAAGCCATGCTGTAAAGGGGCCATGCTGGCTCAGGAATTCTGGGAGTTGAAGTCCCCAGGTCGCAAAGGGGCCATACCTGCCCACCCCTGCTCTAAACGTTGGCAAGTTTCAGGTGTGTGGACGTCACCTCCCAAAATCTTAAAACTGCCAAGATCTTAAAACATCTTAAAGTTGCAAGATGAAGAAACACTGCTCTAAGCTCTTCATTTTTAACTATTCTCTTCTAGAACGTGGTCTCTAAACTTGGCTCCTTTTCAGACTTGTGGACTTCAACTCCCGGAATTCCTCACGGCTGGCTGAAGCATTCTGGGAACTGAAGTCCACAAGCCTTAAAATTGTCAAATTTGGACACCCCTGACGTAAGATAACTCAAACGTCCTAGATTTGTGCCTAGTATATATTTCCAAATATAATTTGCTAGACAGAAGCGCAGAATTAGGGTTTTCTGAGCTTTTTGCTGCTATTTCATGGGTCGCCTCGGTTTTTGCGGTCCGGATTTCTGCAAGTCTATTTGTAATAGACCTAACGGACAAAGCCGCCTGGGCACAACAAACTTTGCCGTGCAAAGCAGCGTCAGGTCTCAGTGAAGTACAATTTAAAAACTCTCCAAAAAGCTTCTCTGGGGCTTCCCTTCCACACTTCTGATGAACAGCCGTCGCGCCTAAAACCTGCGCACTACGACTGACAGAAACCGTAATGATTCCCTCGCATGCGCATTCAAGAGATGAACTCTTTCCCCCTTAAAATATGGGCAAGAAATCTTGCCGCTTTAGCCAATCGCCATGTGCATTTATATTCCCGCCCTCCTCGCCCAACCACTCAGAAATTGGTTCATCAACCTCGGGTGGCAGCAACGGGTACTGATTGGCCAAAAACTTGTATTTTTTTAAAGGAGGAAGGAGGAAGAGGGGGGGAAAACGACGGCAGCAGAAAGGCCCAAAAAGCCCTACGGAAACTAAAAAGGTCCGGTGAAAGTCTGAGAAAACCATCAGACCCACAGCTTGACTCCCATAACAGTCGCAGGCGGAGACCTTCCTGCAACGCGCGCTAACCTCCAACCGTCGGCCTTTGCTTACCAGAGGGGGGGAAGCCGTCTTCCTCCGCTTGTGATGATCTTAGTCACAAGTGGCGTGCCGTAGAATCGCCGTCAGACGTCATTGTTGGAACGTGCTACGTAACGTCCCACGGCAGGGGTGGGCGGGAAAACCGGAAACGTCGTGACAGTTAACCGCGGGAAGAGCCGCGTGGGGAGGTGTGAGCGACTTTGTGTGTGTGTTTTAACGGAACTTTTTAAAGCAGGGGTCTCCAACCTTGGCAACTTTAAGACTTGTGGACTTCAAGTCTACAGCTTTGCTGCCTGAGGAATTCTGGGAGTTGAAGTCCACAAGTCTTAAAAGTTGCCAAGGTTGGAGACCCCTGCTTTAAAGTGTAAAATAAAGGCCAATAAAGGATAAATCAATCATAAGGATAAAAAAAGACCAATAAACAATTCCATTCTGTTCTAATTCTTATGCTAGTATTATTATTTAACGGTACTTCCAGGCTTCCTCCAGAGCAGTGAATCTTGACAGCCGGCTGGCCATTTGTGACTCTAGTGTTAGGTTTTTTGGGTGCACCTCAGAATCTGATCAATCCAACAAAACTCTGAACACGAGGCAATCTGATGATCAGTTTTTAATCCCACCAGGCTCAAGGTTGACTCAGCCTTCCATCTTCTCGGGGTAGGTAAATTGAGGACCCAAGATTGTTGGGGGCAATAAGCTGACCTTGTAAAAATGCTGCTTAGTAATAAGCAGGCATATACAATGGAATGAAGGCTATTGCTGAGCACACTGGGTTGCATCCCAAAAATTGTAAGCCACCCTGAGTCTCCGGAGAAGGGCATATAAATGTAATTTAAAAAAATCTGATCATAGCAAAACTGGGCCACCTTTCATCTCCCACCTTAAACAGCAAGGCAAAGAGAAAAAGCAGGTATGGGGGGGACTTTTTCTCTCACTTTTTATAGTTTACACTGCTGGCACAGATCGTCATAGTGTTAGAAACCTAATTTCATATCCATTCGTTCATGCAAAAGCTCATTATTTTTTCAGTCTGAAACAAAAGGACCTCAGAAAGGGGAAAGGAATATATTTTCTGGCCTATAACCCAGAGCTTTGTTAGGGGTTGCTATCTCACATTATGTTACAGCAAACAGGCAGAATGCACATTTTTCATTTCACAAGTTACTTTAGCTAGGCTACTTAGCAGTTAGCCTGGAGGCTTTATCTTTGCAGATAGAGCCATTAGGTTACAATGGAGCTCAGCTCAATAGCAAGGAATATCAAAAGTTGTGTTAGGTGCTCTCTATATGCTCTAATCCTTTCACTATAAAAGCCAATGGGGGTTGCTGGTCTCTGGCATTGAGGTGTGTGTTAACACTATCCCGAAGAGGAAATTATCAAGAGCAATCTTACAGAAGCCATTGTTGCTGCCCATCAGTCTGCAAAGGGTTATAAGGCCATTTCCCAAGAATTGAAAGTCCCATCATTCAAAAAGTGCGGAAGATTTATTCACAGGTGGAAAACCTTCAAGACAGTTTTGAAAACCTTCAAGACATCTTCCCAGGAATGGATGTCCCAGCAAATTCACCCCAAGGTCAGACTGTGCCATGCTCAGAGAAATAGCAAAATAAATAAATAAATCCCAGATACATGCCTCAGACTCTGGTTAGTGTGTTAAATGTTCAAATCCATGACAACACAATTAGAAAAAGACTGAACCAAGTATGGTTTGTTTCAAAGGGTTGCCAGGAGAAAGCCGTTCTTAAAAAAAAAAAAAGAATGTGGCAGCAGGGCTTAGAGTTACAAAGTTCCATCTGAACAAATCATAAGACTTCTGGGACACTGATGGACGAGATCAAAGTGGAGATGCATGACCATAATACATAGTGCCACGTTTGCCAAAAACCAAACCCAGACTTTGTTTAGTGGCCATTTAAAATTATATCAGCATTTTAAAAAGTGTCATGACTTTTTCACACACACCCATTGTAGCATCCCCATGGTCATGTGTTCAAAATTCAGATGCTTGGCAACTGGAATGTATTTATGATGTTGCAATATCCTGAGGCCATGTGATCGCCTTTCATGACCTGACAAAGCAAAGTCAATGGTGAAGAGAGTTTCACTTCATAACTGTGTTACTATTGACAGTGCAGTTCTTGCTCAAAAAAAAAAGATACAAAATTGTAATAGTCTACTTCTGGAATCAAGCAACAAAACTGTAATGCAAAAGAAACCATTTTAAAAGTAATTATAGCAATACTGGTTCTAATAAAAAAATACAGGATTATAATTTAAGAAAAGATTCTGTAACACCTCATGTAGCCAGTAGAGGGTGTACAGCAGACATAGATAAGTCTCATTAGTGCTGGGTTTTTTTTTTTACAAAACTAGAGTTGTTTCTAGCAAATGTTTCTTGTTATATTTCATTTGTAAGTAGCATTATAGAATAAGGGAAAGTAATAGAAAGTTCACAAATTTACAAAATAAAAATACTGAAATTCATTTTTTTCTTCTTTTAGTGTAATGTATTTATAGAAGAAACACCTGGGGTTGCTTTTCTTTTTTCATTTGTGTATATTTAGCCCCTTTGGGCTACATTTTTAAATTAGATTAATTCATTTATCATTTAGGCTTATGAAGGTTTATTTCTTCAGCATTCAAATGTTGCAATTATCTTTAGCAGTATAGTATTAGCATACCAATCTAGTAGTGATAGACTCCACTATAAAAATTGTCATATAAGTGACCTCTTCACTGTTTTATTTCATAAGTGCACATCTGTGAAGATACTGGATATGTTTCTGTGTTATAGCTATGCAGCCCATGAAGTCTCTTTTATATATGCAACTGAATCGTGTTGAGTTTCTGAACATCATTGAATGTTTGATTCAAGGGGGAAAAGCATTCTTAGCAAATCAAGATGGATAGGCTAGAAATGCTCAGGACCTGGTAGATTTTAATGAGGGATGTTCAAAAATAGGTCCTCATCCCCTTGATATTTGAAAATATTCCATTTATTTAACCAGTTAATATTCCTGCATTGTGGTACGAACCTAAACTACTGATACTAAGTCCATTAAGCTCTATATGTCAAGTCAAACTGAAGCAACATAATAGGATGGTCTTGAACAAAACACATTTCCAAAAGCAGGTACCAAATAATATAACCATACATCTATCAGGAAATTTGAAGGAGACCTAAAAATTGTATATTTTGCTGCAAGTTAAGTCCCAGCCTTTTCTTATCACTAAGTACAGTATAAGTAAAAAAATATTCCATTGAATTGTGTGGGGAAATTGCATTGTACATAGAGTGCAAAAACTACTTGAGTATATGGTTTAAATAACATATGAAGTTTTGAACATTTTTTATGGTTATTTAAAAATAACTTATACATTATATACCCTGTTACACAATCTGACTCTGCCAGTTGGGGTGTGTGCCCAGATGTGTGCCAGTTGGGGTGTGTGCCCTGACCTTTTTCTAAATAAGAAAAAAAATACCTTGCAGCTCAGAGGTTCAAACTTGTTTTAACACAGCCTCAATGCCACCCTGTGAGCTTCAAAGAACAAATAACAATTCCAATGTTTTTGTTACAGAATAAATGCCTTCATTTTTAAAGGGAAATGAAGTTTCAAACAAGGAATAAAATCAATACGGTAAGGAAGAACACAAAACATCAGGCATCTGGTTCAGGGACAACTTTTTTTAAAGAGCCTTGATGGTGCAGGCTGTTAAACGCCTAGCACTTAGCTCCAGCTGCCTGCAATTAGTGCAGGCTCGAATCCCACCAGGCTCAAGGTTGACTCAGCCTTCCATCCTCCTGGGGTAGGTAAATTGAGGACCCAAGATTGTTGGGGGCAACAAGCTAACTTTGTAAAAATGCCGCTTTGGGGGGGGGGTCAAAAAAGCCCTAGTAATAAGCAGGCATATACAATGGAATGAAGGCTAGTGCCGATGGCACCCCGAGACCCTGTCTGTGGGAGCGTACAGGGCGATGGGAAATCGATGCTGGCAGGAGACGTTCCCGCAAATACCCCGGACCCAAGCCAACCTCGTTTCCAAATAGATACTGGGTGATATAGTATTGTTTGGCTCTTATTTTTCCATTTAGTTAGGCCCCTGACAAAGGGATCAGATAATCATTTGACATATTGAATATAGGAAGTCCTCAACTTCTGACCACAATTGAGCCCAAAATTTCTGTGAAGTGAATTTTGCCTCATTTTAGGACCTTTCTTATCACAATTGTGAAGTGAATCATTGCAGCTGATAAGTTAGCAACCCAGTTGTTAAGTGAATCTGGCTTCCCTTATTGACTTTGCTTGTCAAAAGGTTGCAAAAAGAGAGCACGTGACTTTGAGACACAGCAGTGGTCAGAACTTTGAACCGGTTGCTAAGCATCTGAATTTTGAACACATGATCATGGGGATGCTACAAAGGTTGTAACTGTGGGAAATGGCCATAGGCCACTTTATTCAATGCCGTGGTAACTTTTAATGGTCACTAAATGAAATGTTGTAAGTCAAGGAACACCTGTATGAGAATCTCCTTTATAACTGTAAAAGGGAAAGCTGAAGAACGATTGCTATCAGGGTGAATAACACTGGGCTAGATAGGCAGTTAGTTTAAACTAAAATAGGATGTAGGTTTTTATATACCAGTGGTGAATAACCTACAGCATCATCTTTTTTAAAAACAATTTTATTAGTTTATAATATAGCATACCCCCCCAAAAAAATACGAAAGTAAATAGTAGGGAAGTTAGGAAAGAGAAAAGTGGGGAAAAGCAAAGGGGGGAAAAGGCACTGATTTCCCACTCCCTTTGGTGCAGTAGAATAAGGCATTAACATCAAACCTCAACTTTTTACTTTTATATAATAGTATAAACTATTCTGGTATAGCCATTTCTATAACAACAAATCTATCTAAGCGGTAAAACCCCAAATCAGAGTTTCATTTTTTTCATTTCAAGCACAAAGTCCAGAAGTTTCCAAGTAGAAATAAAAGTATTTGTATTTTTTTTCTTTAATACCCTACAGCAGGGGTCTCCGACCTTGGCAACTTTAAGCCTGACGGACTTCAACTCCCAGAATTCCCCAGCCAGCTTTGCAAATTCTGGGAGCTGAAGTCTACCAGGCTTAAAGTTGCCAAGGTTGAAGACCCCTGACCTACAGCATCATCTGTATATAAATCCCAAGCCCCTTTTTGTACAGTCCTAGAGCTGCCCTGATAAAAGCTGCAGAAAACTGGCATACAGTTTCTCACCATACTGAAGTGAGAAGCTCATAAAAACTACCATAAACACCCTCAAATATGCACAATCCAGATAAAGAAAAGATCATCTTATCAAATGCTTGGGGGGAAAACGAAATTCTGAATTCTAGATATGTCCTATAGGTCCATTCAGCTTGCATTACTCCCCAACTACTGCAGTTGCTAGTCCTTTGAAAAATGATGTGTAGCCTCAGCCTTCAAAGCTACCCAGTTGGAGCAGCTGGTGCACATGGTGCTTCTTCCTCCCGCCTTTCCCACTGGTCATCAGATTGTTTGCTCTATGCTTCATGGCATACAAGCTGAGCAGTTGTTATTTGTTGACAGGATGTCTCTCAACTGTGCCTGCAAGCTAGCATCCTTATGGCTCCTATTCTAAGTAAACAGATCAGATACTTAAAACTTGCTGGTGCAGACAGTATTTCACTCTGCAAATGACTCCTACTCCCCTTCTATTCCATGTAAAATCAATCACTGATGTCACGAAAACATCAATCCTTGAATAGAGGTAGCTTCCTTTTAAATAGTGGTCCCAAATGTTCTAAGAGCAAGACATGTGGAATATGCAAATTATGACAAGTGGGCAATTAACAACAACAAAAAAACCCTATAATTTTGCCCCAGGAATATATGATGTGAGATTGTATGCTATATAAAGCTATATTTTTCATGGGGAATTTAAATCGAGCAGTTCACGAGCCTTGCAATTATGAATATTATAGAATAAGAAAACTTTTGGCTTGCTTTAGTGCTCATCAGAAAGAGCCACAAGCAAATTCTCACATACTGTTTTTAATTGTTTTTAATTTTAGTAGTCTTCTGTTTAATTAGTGTCAAAGTAGCTGATCCTGTTAAAATGCTGCAAGCAATTACGGTTTTGGCCTGAAATCTAATGAAGCACCAAATTGCTGCCTAAAACGGCTTGTCTTTCAAAGTAGAGGATTTGAGGAAGTTTATTTCATAGTAGAAAAAGGTCCTCACAGAAGACCTGCATGTGTGACTCTGTCGATATAATGTATGAGGTAAAACTTGACTTACGACCACAACTGGAATCAGAATCTTGGTCATTGAATGAAGTGGTCATTAAGTGAGATGCCCACGTGACAGTTTCGTTCAATGACTGCAATCCCAGCATTCTCAGGTTTTTAAATGGACAGAGTGAAAGAGCTACCTGCCGAGTTTAGCTCCCCTCCATAAGACTGGATCTTTGGGATCCGTGCTCCATTTATTTTCAGTGCTCAACTCACGTTCTCCGCTCAACTTATTTTCCAAAGCACCACAAGGCAAAATGACAAATAATGGATGGAAATTAATCAAGGAGAGAAGCAACCTGGAAATTAAGGAGAAACTTCCTAACAGTGAGGACAATTAACCAGTGGGACAGCTTGCCACCAGGAGTTGTGGCTGCTTCATCACCAGAGGTTTTTAAGAAGAGACCGGACAGTCACTTGGCTGAAATGGTACAGGGTCTCCTGAATAGAGAGTTGGACTAGCACAGGGATGTCAACCTGCATCAGGGTTGTGTTTGACCTTGGGGGCCAGGGAGGACGTTACCAGGGTGGACATGGCCAGCTCAACGTCATCTGTGTTGGGGGCGCCTGTGGTGGCCCGAGAACTCTGCCAGAGAAAACAGGCTCCCGAGCTCCGTTTTCAGCTGAGATGGCCTCCTGCAAACCTTTGCCAGTGAAAAAGCAGCTCAAGAGGGCTGGTAGAGGCACCGTGGGCTGCTCCTTCACTGTTTCTAGGGCAACCCCACAGGCCAGATCTAAGCACCCTGCGGGCTGGATCTGGGCCCCAGGCCTTGAGTTTCACACTCCTGAACTAGGAGACCTCCAAGGTGCTTTCCAGATCTATTCTGATTCTAACTGATTTCTGCACCCAACCAAGGGAGTTGATCTTCCCTTGGCAGGAGCTCCCCCAACTAGCCCCCGGAAATGAGAGGGAGTCCTCTCAGCAGACAACAGCAGCTTTCAACTTTTTCTGCTGGCCTTCCCATTGAATTTCTGAAGTAGATGGCAGAGAAGATTGCAAATGGTGATCATATGATCACAGGGCACTTGGCAACTGATCGTAAGAGCCAACCAGTTGCCAAACACCGAGATCACAATCATATGATCATGGGACAATGGCTAGAAATGATTTATGGGCCATAAAGTACCATTTCCAAGGCCGCCATATTTCCAAGCTATCATTGAACAAAAGGGGCTACCTGTATTTTTGATTAGTTTCCTGCATTCCATGTTCAAAATGAAAACCTCAAATACAGTATCTGTCATGCCCCTGGTGGAGACTCTGAGGGAGAGGAGGAACAGCCAACAGGGAGTGGAAGTGAGGCTCCGGAGGTTGTGGAGGAGGCTGGGGAAGGGCAGAGGCCGGCTGAGCAGTCAGAGGAGGACCAAGGCCCATCCCCTACCCATCCTAGGGCACACAGGGAGGAGAAGATAAGGGAGAGATGTGGTCTCCTCAGGAGGAGAGGGCCTTGATCCTCTTCATGGGCTGCAGGTGTGAGAACTGAATAAGAGTTTGGACCTGCGTACTGGCAAACGCTGGAAACAAAGCATGTTTTATTTTGGTCTGAAGTTATCTTGGTTGGCGTCTTCCAACAGACTGTGCCTTGTTATCTCCTTGAGTTTGGTAAATACTTCTCCTGTTCCGTTGTGGAAATTTCATCATTCTAGTTTCTTTGGTTTGTTATTTCACCTCTATCTGCTCATTAAGTTCGGACTGTATTGCTTTCTTTTGCAGACTATTTTTGAGTATGTTTTATCTCCAACTGAGTATTATTGAACAGTGGGGCCAAGTTGGAGGCATTAAAGGATATTTATTTACGTTTTGGATTTTGTTACATTTGTGTTACACTCTGGGTCATTACAGTAACTTTCATTTTGTACCTGTCAACAAACAGTTAATATTCTAACTACTAAAATCCCAAAGAGCAAATATAAAAGTGCCAATGAACTCTTGCAAATACTATAGAACAAATTTTCCTAATCTGATGTATCTAGATGTGTTTCAGTTCATATATATCTGATGGATGTCATTTGGGCACTATTCAAAAAGAAGGTACCACATAAAGAACTGATTAAGATCTGAAGAAAGAGATAGTATTATACCATAAAACTCATGGACAGAATAACTGCTGAAAAAAATATTAAAATTACTTTCATCTTTAATTTTGTAAATATTTTACAAAAATATGTGTTTTAAAAGTAAACATAAATTAGCAATAGACAAATCTTTTTTTGACAGTAAATATCAAAATATATTATCTCTTTATTTAAACAAAAGCAAAACTAAATATACTAATCCCATCTTTTTATCCCACTTGGGAATTGCACGCCACTCTCTATTTTTCAGTCACTTACTTACCCATAATTATTGCAAATTAAAACCCCAAAATATAATATCCATCCAGCAGTAATGGGATTCAAAATTTTACTACTGGTTCTGCGGGCGTGGCTTGGTGGGTTGAGGCAGGGGATGGATACTGTAAAATCTTCAGTCAGAGGTGGTATTTGCCAGTTCTCCGAACTACTCAAAATTTCCACTATTGGTTCTCCAGAACTGGTCAGAATCTGCTGAATAGCACCTCTGCATCCCAGGCAAATGAGAAATTATTTTAAAACATAACTATCTCAGTGGTGCCTGATTCTCTTTGGTGCAAATGTTTATATCAGTTTCTAATCTCTAGCAGACTGTATCAGAATTTGCATAGATTTTCTAAAATAAAATACAAATTATATTGTCACTGTTGCTTGGTCCTTATTTTAAGATTATAGCATTTATTCGTTTTTAGAAGCATGTAAAGATAACTAAAAAGTGTATAATATCAGGTTTTTTTTAAGAAAATAGCATACCTTTTTTAGCAAGCAACAAAATAAAAATATGACAAAGAAAACTGCATGTATGTATATTGTCGAAGCACAAAATGATTTTATATGCTAAAAAAAGATTTAAGATGAAATCCAGACAAATTTAAAATGAAATCCAGAAAAAGATCAGATCAGCTCTCTTACATAATGGAATTCTCAATTAGCTCAGATGTTTGCATGCCATTTTGTAACATTCAACTTGGCTTATTAAAGATATTGCTCAGGTGTGGGGCTTTTTGGTTTACCTTTTGTAAAATAAAATCGATGTTATAATGACTTTTCAAAGCTACTCCAAAGTTCTTAAATTGGCTTGTAATCAGAGATGGTATTCAGCAGGTTCTGACCAGTTCTGGAGAACTGGCAGTGAAAATTTTAGTAATTTGGAGAACTGGCAAATACCACTTCTGACTGGCCCCATCCCCATCTATTCTCTGCCTCCCGAGTCCCAGCTGATCAGCTGGGTCTTCTTTTGTTGCCCTTCAGCAAAACAGAGAATGGAGCTGGAAAGCAGGTTAGTGGGGTGGAGAGGGCATGAGGATTTTGCAATAACCTTCCCCCAGGAGTGGGGAGGGAATGGGGATTTTTGCCCTGGAATGGGGTGGGAATGGAGATTTTACAGTATCCTTCCCCTGTCATGCCCACCAAGGCATGCCCACCAAACCACACCCACAGAACCAATAATAATTTTTTTGAACCCACCACTCCTTGTCATTGTATTCATGTCACAAGCTGCTAAGGCACTTCTGGGTTGAAAGGATTAGCCAATGACAGCTGGTAATTAGCTGATGATTAGCCTTGCCTGTGGAATACCCAGTTAGGGGCTCCTTTCATGTCCTGCTAATATACCCACCAAAGTAGTGCCTATCTATCAACTTACAATTGCTCACTTCGAATTATTAGATTGACAGGAGCTGGAGCAAATGACAGGAGCTCACCCCACCAAAGAGCAGCATTGGATATTGAATATCAGCTTGTTGATCATCAACCCAGCATCCTAACCATGTGAGCACTGCTCTCATAAAATGGCTTAGTGTCTACCATAAGCAACAAAGCCATTTCACTGGTATTGCTGAAATAACTTTTGGTACAGTTCACTCAACACAATATTAAAATTAAAATCTATTATTGGTAATGATACTGATTAGAAAATAATTGAGCTCAAACTAAAAATAAATGCGAAGGATATAATATAATAGATTATTTCAGATATAATCTAATAGGTTATTGTACTTGAAAATACTTGTATTCTCCACATGGAAGATAAATGTGCTAGCAAAACAGTAGCCTGAATATTGAATAATATTGATAATATTTATATGCACCATGATTTAGCCTTGCCATAGTGCTAAATTCATAATTTTAAAAAATACAAATAGAGAATTGAGCATCAGAACACTTGGGCACAACATGGTCACCAAACTAGCTGTTTCATCTGCTAAAATTTTTGTGATCGCATTCCCAACATTATTTGCCATTTTTAATTTTTAAAAATTGCTGCTGATTTTTTAGCCATTTTGCCACAAATTTGAGTGGATGCTTACAGATCACACAAGGTACCATATACAGCTTGCAAGGTGCCCATTCCTGGGCTCATATGAACTTATCCACTGGCTTGTTCAACAAATAATATAATATATGAATCCAGCCTTTCTCTTACTGAAATACATACTTTTAAGGGACAAAAAGCAAGTGAGAAAGAAATACTTAGCTATGCATCATAAGAATTTGTAAGTCTAAAAATATATTTCTGGAAGAATTCATATAGCATCACCATATGCATTTGGAACTGCACCCATGCATAAGACACAATGAAAATAATAAGATTGTAGTTTTATGGACCATCATCACTGTTTCCACCTGGAAGCGTGAAGTTTTGAAATCTCCAGTAAAAAGGAGGCAAACATCTTCGTTCCATTGATATAGTTAAATCTGATCAGGAAAGGAAAGAAGGAAAGAAAAACCATTATCAACCAATCTAAAAGTTAAAGGTGCTTTGTTGCTTTGAAGTTCTAAATAGCTGGGCTGTAGGCTGAGTTTGATGTATGAACCTAGATATTTTGTTTAGCTTTTGGCTTAATATTATGTCTCAAAAGTATTACAATCATTCATCCAACAAATCATAGTTGAAACAAATATTAGCTTAACACAAAATGTGAATCAAGTTTATATAACCTAAAACCTCTATAAACTATGAAATGAGAGAAGTACTAATGCATGCAAAAAAGGAGGACAGAATAATAATGATCCACTTCCATAACCATCCCCACCATTGATCAAAATATAAATGATGAAATGGAGCATATTCCTTTATGCTAACATATGAAATTAATTTAAATTTTGAACCTGCTTATTTTCTCTTTCTGGGAATGTTCCCCATCATCCATTGCACCAATTGGAAGCATCATCACACTCTTCCTTGTTATATTCTGGAACACTCTGGCAACTGGAATTGTTGATCCATCCCGGATCATATCTGGATCCTGATTAAACACTAAAACACAGAAAAGGAGAAAATATATTCCTGATGTAATAGTTTTTGTGATGGCAAAATACAAAAATAAAACAAGATATAATTACTGGGAAAGTATATGTTCCTAAACATCCAAAATGCCTAAGTATGCATCATTGGTGGCACAGTGGTTAGAATGCAGTACTGTAGGCTACTTCTGTTGACTGCTGGCTACAGCAGTTTGACAGTTCGATTCTCACCAGTTCAAGGTTGACTCAGCCTTCCATCTTTCTGATGAGTAAAATGAGAACCAGATTGTTGTGGGCCATATGCTGACTCTGTAAACTGTTTAGAAAGGGCTATAAAGCACTGTGAAATGGTATATAAGTCTAAGTGCTATTGCTATTCCATAGAAACTAATTGAGCAATTCCAATGTTCCCTGCTGTGCTTAAGTTTGAAAAGACATGGGAAGCTGGAATTGTTACTTTTTATCCCCTGACCTTCCTGATCTCTATCATGATTTGTTTTTGAAATCCCTTCAAAGGTGCTTATGATGCAACATACAGATGTAATATTTGAAACATCCTTATAAAATAAAAGTATTGTTGTGTAACTGAACCACAGCTTCTTTCTATATCTGACAATCTTCTATTTTCAGTTCTCTAGAACTTTAAATGCACAAGTATAATATAAATGATTGGTCTTTTTTTAAAATTACATTTATATGCCGCCCTTCTCCAAAGACTCAGGGCGGCTTACAATTTTTGGGATACAACCCAGTGTGCTCAGCAATAGCCTTCATTCCATTGTATATGCCTGCTTATTACTAAGCGGCAGTCTAAGCGGTCTTTGCTGATTGCCCTTATAAAGACAGTGAAAAGCCACATGCAAAACATAAACTACAATGCCTAAAATAGTACAAACCTTTTCTGATTGCCTTTTTAGCAGCTGTATACTGAGGGTCATTAATATTAGCAATCCAGGGCATTGCACCCATTAGCAAAGACACTGTCAGTTTATTTGGACTTCTTCGATTAGAGTATACATCTTCTAAATGTTTTTTCACCTTAAAAAAATAAATAAATTATTTTCAGGGTTTTTTAAATAAGTCTTTTAAAATGTTGCTTCTATTGTGTGTATCTCAAAACAGAAAACCTCTAACTGAATGAGTGAGCTAGGCTAGCAAATTGGTGGGAGGAGATCAACCAAATCAAGATGATAGCCACAACTGTCCAATCAAAGGACATAAAAAGAGATGGAGTTTGATTATCACCACCATCCACTGATGGGCCGGCCTGCCACAGTAACCCTCCATGCCTCATCTTCAATTTCCTGCTGAGATGTCTGCTGTTCTTTAATTTTCTTCAAGTTAGAGCCTTTCTCAGTCTTCAGCCTGTGCCAGGGTCAGGATTCTTTGCACTCAGAATCTGAGCTGCAAGCAGTTTAGTTCCCTCCACTGACTACAACTGAACAATCTGAGTGAAAGAGAGCTGTGATTTGGGCAAGAGATGCGTCTCTTGGCGATCAAACAATATTGGGATCTGAATTTTGCAGCTACACCAAATCGCTTCACATCATTATTGTTATCCATAGACTGGGCCCTGAAAAGCTATTAAAAACTGGCAAGCCATTAAAAACAGCCTTTCTTGAAAAACAACAGTTCCAGCTGGTTGATTGGTTGGTTTCTCTCCTAATTCTAACTCAAGGAAGCATAGTAACCCAGCAATGCTAAGTACCAAGGAACCAAAAACAACCAGGCATGCAATTGAATTTCCACCTATTTGATCTAGGATGTCAGCCAGGGGTGGGATTCAAATTTCCTAACAACTGGTTTGTGGGTGTGGCCTCATTTGTGGGCATGGCTTGGTGGTCAATGTGACTGGGTGGGCATGGCTTGGTCATGTGACCGGGTGGGCGTGGCTTGGTGGTCGCGTGACTTGGTGGGTCGCGTGCCTGGGTGGGCATGGCTTGGTAGTCATGTGACCGGGTGGGCATGGCTTGGTGGTCATGTGACTGGGTGAGTGTGGCCAACTCGATGCCACTCACATGGAGGGGCGCATAACCTGGCTTCTCCTCACCCCTCCCCTCCCAGCCAGTCCTCGCTTCATCTTTCATGTTATGGTGAGAGAGGAAGCTTTTTCAAAGTCATCTCCCCCTTGATACTAGCCAATAATCTCCCCCTTGATACTAGCCAATGATTTTACTATCATAAGACCTGATGGACATTTCCAAATATTGTTTATCACCATTCTCTTGGAAAGACTGAGTTGAGAGATTTATAAAGAATAACAGAGTTGGAAGAGACCTTGGTGGTTTTCTAGTCCATCCCCTACTGAAGCATGAGACCCTATACTATTATGGACAAATTTCTTCTTAAAAACCTCCAGTGATGGTATACCCACAATTTCTGAAGGCACCCCACTTCTCTGATTAATTGTTCTCACTGTCAGGAAATTTCTTCTTATTTCTAGATTGGATCTGTTTGATAAGTTTCCACCTCACAGTTACTTCCAGTTGAGCCAGGCACCACCTATGCTATACATTTTTTCTTGCCTGTGTAAACTCTCCATTAAATTGTTCTACAGTGGTATTCAGTTTACTACAATGATTTTTGCAAAATGCATTAAAGCTTGAAGAATACATCTCTGCTTATACTGATAAAGATTATTCTTTTTGAACATTAAAGCATACAGTCAAGCAAATATTTCCAATCCTACAATTGAAAACACATTTGAAAAGTATTTTCAAAACAGTCAGTTAGTGGATGTCTTACCATTCTTTCTCTTCTCCCTTAATTAAATCTTTCTGCTTTATTTTTTTTTCTTCGGCCTTATTGCAATATTCCAAAATTTTCACAGATCCTTCACAAAGAACCATTTCTAATTTAACTGGAATATAAAACAATCTTTCTGGTCTGGAATTCCTTGACTCACACTCACACCACTCAGATCCTCAACACTTCTCAGTGTTTTCCTTTCCTTTCTGTTATGTACAGAAACGTGCTTCTCTTTTATTGCTCATTTTCAAATTAACCCTCACCTGATGCCTACACCTGCATTTAATTCAGGTAAACCCAAAAGACAAATACTTCTTTCCTAAGTTGTCCAAATGGAAAGTGCTCCAGCTACTCAGGAGGGTGATATCAGCAATTCATAAACATAATTATCTTGCTCTCAGAAAAGATGGGGACTTAACAAATTATTTAAGCAATGCATGATTAACTGCATAGCACCAAAAGGCAGACGAGTTGGTCATTGAGACCAACAGTGATACAAGCAAAAATCAGTCTTGTTAGGTTTGGCTGTCTAATAAAAACATATCCAGGTCTTCTCTTATTATAAAATCATCCTGGACAGCTGTGAAACTTCCTTCCCTCCCTCTTTTGGGAAGTAATACAAACAACTTCCATCCAGGTTCACCCTGCAGCCTTGCCCATCCTCTTGCCTGGGCAGCGGTTTGGCTTTACCTTGCCCAACTTTCCTCCCGCAGCTGGTGGCAGAGGGGAAGGCCAAGCCCCCTCAGCTCCGGCAATGCCCCGTGTGTCAAGTCCCGATCTGGGGCTTGCCATACCTGCTCTCTACTTCACTGCCATAGGTGTCAGCACCGCGCCACGCTGCCAGCTCCCCACAAAGGAGATCGCCCGAGCCTGTGGGGAGACTCCGGTGGGGATTGGTGGCGAGCGAGAGGGGTGAGAGAGCTCAAAGAGGCCGGCTTCACTCCGGGCGGACTCGGCTGAGTTGGAATGGGGCTAAGGGGCCAAAGGCAACAACTTAGCGAGTTCAGGAAGAAACACCTGACCCGGATTGGGCAGGAGGGAAAAGGAAAGCTGTCTATGAGGAAAATATGTGGTTTGACTGATGGGCGAACAACTCGTGATCCTACGGCTGCTGATTGCCTTCACAAACTTTGGTGTTTCCTTTGCATTTACACGCCCTGCTTTAGATGATTGGGGCAAAGAGCAGCTGGGTGCAAATAGTGCGATACGCCGTGCATTTGTGTCAGATTACATCTAAACGCTCGGGCACCCATTCTCGCTGCAAGTCAGCTAAAGTTATTTCAAGATAAAGCACATGGGGGGGAATAGCCTCGTTACGCATTTTTCCCGGTTCCTCATCCTGTCCCCGCCTATCCTTTGCCTGTTATTACACCAATGGGTAGTCAGGACAATCTATATAAAAATACTTTTTTGGCTTTACTCCATGGCAGGCAGTAATACTCCCATGCCTCCCTTCAGGAGAGATGAGGGGGAAATTCTCCTGCTTGATCTCCCTTTGGGAAAGCTTGTAAGTCCCTCTGCTGCACGGGAGCCATTTCTGAAGGGAGGCGGACTTGCAAGCTTTTCACTCTCGGGAGAGGCTCCCTCACTCTCCCAGCTGGAAGGAACAGTGGAGAGGCTCGTAAGTCGTGTCGGCTCCAGACTCCTTCTCTCACCTGCTCTTGCTGGGGAAGTGAGGGAGCCTCTCCCAAGAGCAAAAAGCTTGCAAGCCTCCCATCGAAAACAGCTCCTGGGCAGCAGAGAGAAGTAGGATTCAACCGGGCTGCTTCTCTGCTGCACGGGAGCTGTTCCGAAGCTTTTCGCTCTTGGGAGAGGCTCCCTTGCTCTCCTAGCTGGAGCAGCAGGTGAGTTAAGCAGCCGCTGACCTGGCCGGAGCCAAGAGGAGCCTCTCCACATGTTCCCTAACAGAAGGCAAGTGGTGGTGGTGGAGAAAAGGCAACCGGCAGCGGCAGCAAAACACAAGTGGGGGGGAGGGAAGGGGTGAAACAAAAGGCAAGTGGTGGGGGAAGGCGACTGGGGCTTGCACTCACCCAGGGAGATCATCACATCAGGCAGGGCCACAGCGAAAGGCAGGCAGCAATGGTTGGCCTGGCGGGCGGGCGGGTGGGCAAAAGCAGGCTACAGGCATGTTGTGCATGCGCACAATGTTGCGCATGCACGATAGGGACTGACTGGGCAGGGAGTGGAGAAGCGGGAGGAGAGGGGCGGGGGCCAGCCAGAGGCCCGATTTACTGGTTCTCCGAACTACGGAGAATCACAACAACCGGTTCTACCAAACCGGTCCGAACCGGTAGAATCCCACCCCTGATGTCAGCTTTTCATCAGTCTTCTTGGCCCATTAACATCAAACTGTTCAGAGAGTATGCTATAACATGAGAATGGAATAATCTAATAGGATGACAGAGCCCTGATATCAAGACCTCTTACACATAATTCAATGTTTTTCTTAGCTGCTCATTTTTCATATCTCATGAAAAAGAAGCTTGGTGCCAAAAATGTGTCAGACTAAGCCACTCAGAATTATGCTGAAAATCAATAACAAATCATCTAAGTTATGTTGAGAGTCATAAGGTTTCAGGAAAATATTACCTGGTGTTCCACTTTAGATAGATCCATATGAGGGACTTGCCGGATTGAAAACTTTGCTGTGACTTTTGATGGTATAACCGTTTTGATACCTGGTTCGTAAAAAGCTCCCTCTATCCCATGAATAGAGAGAGATGGCATGCGCCACATATGTGAGAGTATTTTCTCCTTAAAAAGAGAATGAACAAAGTGCAACAGAAAACTTTAGCCAGAGTATATTCAGTAAAGCTACAGTAGTGAGCAATGATACCACTTTCAGGATATTTTTACATATTACTCCAATTCCACTGCTTTTCAATGACTGTTCACACGTAACTAAAATAAAGTTTAACAACCAATCATAAACAGTTGACAATATTAAGCATACGTTAATCATCTAACAGATTAGATTAGGAAAGCAAAATTACTGATGTTAATGCTATGTTTATTATAAAGTTATAGGAATAGAATCCTGCATGTTTGAATGTGCTTCCCTTGTCCCTCCCTTGAATTTTGGAGAACTAGGAATCGTCAGTTCTCAGGGGAGAAATAAACTGAAGATGGCTTCCCTAAACACAGAACCACCAACAACAGCGGAATGAAGAGCCAGCAAATAGACAGGCTCTTTATGAGCCATGGTGGTGCAGTGGTTATAATGCAGTACTGCAGGCTACTTCTGCTGACTGCTGGCTGCCAGCTGTTTGGTAGTTCGATTCTCACCAGCTCAAGGTTGACTCAGCCTTCCATCCTTCTGATGTCAATAAAATGATGACTCAGAGTGTTGGGGAAAATATGTGACTCTGTAAACCACTTAGAGAGTGCTGTAAAGCACTGTGAAGCGGTATATAACTCTAAGTGCAATTGCTATTTATAGTTCCTCTCCAAGCAAGGAAAAGACTTGAGTTGAACTCATCCACAAGTGACACAAGAAGACCACAAGACAGTGATGTCCAGTAAGTTTAGAATTCTGGGAGACAACAGAATGGCTATCTTGTTCATACCAGAGTCAACGCCTTTAAAAGGACACTGGGCTGACAGGCAAGATAGGTATTTGCAAAGGGGCACAATGTCATGTAAGATAGCTTTATCAGAACTCATGAATGGATGAACAGTACTTCCATTCAGCATTGGAGCAAGGCCACCCAATATAAATCTTAGGTTTGAATGATTTTTTTTATGACTATAGTGGGGTTGTAGTTGAGATTCTGCTTCCTCACACCTAGATTATGTGCCTAAGTCATTTAAACGCTAATTTTACAACCTGAAAGTTGCTGACAAGAAAATGTTTCCATGGGACTACAATAATTATGAAAGTTGCTGTTTCTAAACAATTACTTGTTAAGTTAATTTAAGTACCTGTTCCAAGAATTTTCATGTGTGACAAGAGAAATAATTTGATGTTTTCCCTAATTTCTACCCAGATATTCGGGAAGCAGATTATAAATAATTGTAATGAGTAAGAATCTTGTTTTTATTGTTCCTTTATAACATAATGGGTTGAAACTTTGCTATGTTTTGTGATGCAAACTGATTTACAAAATTACAGAAAGCACTAAACGTGCAGATCTCTTGTTTCCTATTTATACTGAAAAATGTAAAATCATTCTTGGGAATAAGAAAACAGACAGATATTGGATAAAACCAGAGAACTAGAATCTAGATACTAGACCTGGTCTTTCTTGTCTACCCAAACAACTAGGAGAATGGAAATTAGTAAATACCATCTATGATAATGATAATGAAGAACCAGATCTACTGTGATTAAACTGTCTGACTATTAATAATAATTCATTGGCACACTTTTACCAAGGTATTAAATACTTGGTTAAAAAAACACACCAATTATTTAAACAGCTTCAACAGGGAAAAACAGGGAAACACTAGCATTATGTTGATAAAACACATTAACATACAGGGGCACAGCCACAGATTTGAGCTTAATTTTTTGTTAGTACTTATTTTCTTTGTACCATGTATTTTAAATTGTTTTTCTTCAGACTTTTCTTAAAGAGAGCATTATTGGGTCTTTCTTATTTATTTATTCCCCTTTGCCTGCCTTTTCTGTCCAGGGCTTCCAAGGGGAAAATTCCTAATAAAGCTAATAAAAAGATGTGCTCTTTCCCTGCCTTTGTGAAAACAAAGGACAGAATCTACAACAGGAAATGTGATATACATAGTCTTGCCCTGTGAATGGGGAGTTTTGTAACCATGTCTTATCATTGAAAGTACCATACCTTGCTATTATAAAAGAATTCCTTTACTCCAAGATTTGATTTATGTTCTTCCACATCAAATTCTATCAACTCATATTGCTTTTTCTCCTCTTCTGTAAATGGGGTCACATCATCATATATTCCAGGGATCAAAATAAGTCCAGATGAATTCACGAGACTGTCTATAGAATCAAAATTTATTTATTTATTTATTTTATTTCTATCCTGTCTTTATTATTTTTACAAATAATGGTGAACGAATCCAACACACCTTCCTCCTGCTATTTTCCAAACAATAACAACCAAAACAAATTGTAATAATTATTTTATCCTATTAGTTTAATGAAATCTAACTAAAATATTGTCTGGCTCTAATCTGCTAAAGGAGAGAGGAAACCAAAAATGTGGATATTATTAGGTTAATATAGATTACAGACATAAAATAAAGGAGGACCATTTTAAAATAGAAAGTAATGTATTCTGGTAGGTTTCTTCTGCTTTACAAATTGATTTAAACAAAACCAATTTACATTTTGTGTAATTTAAATCTATGTATCTATTAATCTTTATACAAATTATGCCAGTCAATATAACATCAGTTAGCCTCATGTCATGTTCTGATTAGCATTCCACTTCTATGTTTTAGCCTTGCAGTTAAGATCTCCTTAAATACCACAACAACATTTGGCATTAGTGTGAAGCCTTTTACAAGTTTCTCATGTTTTCATATAGCATCAGTGATCTGTGTGCTACTGCCCTATGATATGGTTGCGGGACTTGGTCACAATTCAGCCTCCCAATCTTTTGTAAATTTAGCAAATTTAAGACTTGTGGACTGGAGACTCCTATTCTGGAGGATTGCAGAAGGCTACTCAGTAATGCTGTGAAATTATCAGAACACATGTAAGCATTTTTCAACCCCCTTTTTTTGTTTTCATGGTACCAAAGGTACTATGAAATGGGAGACATCCCCCTCCCATCAGTAAAAACCTAACAATTCCATATAAACAATATATAGTTTTCTTTTTTACCAAGTAGAGCTACCAAATCAGACATGGGCTCATGGATGATGCCACCTGCACTTCCTGAATGAAGATCTTTTTCACCACCTTCTACCTAAATTAAATAAAGATGACATTTTAAGTCATCATACAGATAAAATCAACATTTAAATGAATTTTGAATTTATAGTACTGGTGTTTTATGGGTGCTTGCACCAAGATTAATTGTAAAAAAAGATTTGCTTTTTGTCTATCAATTAGCAAAAATTCCTCTAACATTCAAACGTTCTGTTGTCTTTACTGTATCAGAATTATTGTTCATGTCTGTTAATAAAGAATATACAAATAAAAAACATGCATATATCTATGTTTATTGCACTAATCAAAACACTATTCTGAAGTATATTCCTAGAGATTAAGACACTAATAAAGAGATCACCTGGTGAAAGGTGATCATGAGTCAAGAGACAATCCATCCAGAAATGTTTGGAAATAGAAATCCTACTTAAGGATTCTCAGCAAAAGAAAGACTAGAATAGATTTCAATTTTCCACAGAACTGATGAAAAGCCATCCAGGATGGAGGGTCCTTATATCTAGTTTATGTGAGGACAGAAAATGAGAAAAAAACCCAGGTTTATACATTGGATGCTAGCTACAATCCCTGTTAAAAGCTACTATTGTAATGAGCGGAGAATACAGGTAGCTGTCAATTCAAGAATTCCATTTGCCCATCATTACTTGGTAGCCAGTGTAGAATGGTAGATAAAAGAAATTGATTCTGATTGAAGGAAGCACAATCTGAAATTTCTGTCAGGTATTATAAAGCAATCTTGAGCTAGTCACTGTTCTTTTACATTTCATCTATCTTAAAAGAGCCTGAAAATAAAATGAGGTAGCTCAATAAGCTGCAGATCTCTTTACATGGAGTGTAGGAAACAAGCATGATAAATAAGCACATGAGAAATAGTAAAGGAAATACAAATTTATGATTAAGAGCTTAGAGCTGATGATTAATTCTTAAACCTGCAATCTTATATTTGTTAAGAAGAAAAACAGAAGAGGTGCAGAGTGTGAAGATGTCTTGTATGGAAGCAGTAGGGAAAAAGATCTATTAGTAGATATCAAGCTTTGCAGTAAGTCAGCATGGGTTTCTGGTTCCCAATTACCTAACAATGACTGCAGTTAAAAAGCAGTAGCCGTACCCCTAAACTGGGCTGCTGAAGAATAAAGAAAACTAGGGGTAAACATTTCTGGGTGAACTCGGAGCCTGACATCTATGAAATACTATTAAACTTGATCCTGGTATAGTTTACAAATAACTCATCTTAGTACACGCTCACAGTTTCCAGGTTTTAGGTTTCCTCCATTCAATTGAACCATCCTTTTTCAGCTAATCTGATTGGTGGACTTTAGGACTGTAGTTCACCTGTTACTTATTAGTAAGCTATTTTTATATCCTTTCTCCATGGTGTTGAAGGATGTCATCCCTCGTCATGAGCTGTGGTGGCGCAGTGTTTAGAATTCAGTATTGCAGGCTGACTCTGTCTATGTCAGGAGTTCGATCCTGACCAGCTCAAAGTTGACTCAGCCTTCCATCATTCTGAGGTGGGTAAAATGAGGACCCAAAATTGTTGAGGCAATATGCTGAATCTGGAAACCGCTTAGAGAGGAATGTAAAGCACTGTGAAACAGTATATAAGTCTAAATGCTATTGCTATTGTACTCTCAGTTACAACTCTGAAGTTGACTGAGAGTTTGTGAGAGCTGAGACTTTCTCAGGCTGCTCCTAAAATTTCCTGAGCTTAATTCCATTTTCTAAACACAGCTCAGACTATATCTATTCTTATTCCATACAATTTTCCATAATATGTTGCTCTCTATACCTACCACAAAATTCTCCTCAAAAATTAAAATTATAATTGTTGCAATCCAATTTATTTTTGGGGTATCAAATTGGGAAAATTAACCTAGAGATAATAAAATTTGCATCTTATCAGCTTCAAAAAAACCTTTCCAAGAATACAGAATATTTTAGTCACATATAATTCTGTTTTACCCTTTTACCTCCACTGAGAAGCAGGCATTTCCCCTAGCTCCATATGTAAGAGCTGGTTTTGTTCTAGAAAGCCAGGTATTATCTGAAATCACAATATAGTCAACACTGGAAAAAAATGTTTCATTTTCTTTTTCAACCAATTTCTCCAGTCCAATGGATCCTGCTTCTTCCATGCCTTCAATAAGAAATTTGATGTTTACTGGTAAATCCTGGTAAAAAAAATAAATTCCCTTTTAAATGACCATTAAAAAAAGAACTCTCCATTTAATGTCAGACAGAATTATAATGTATAATCTGATGTTCAGTTCATTGCAATGTGGCTCGGATTAGCCTCAACAAAGAGCTTAGTGATTCGCCTCAATAAAGATCTTTGTGGCATTGAGATAAAGCATTTTTTGTTCTCTGGTGTAAAAACAAACAAGATTTCTCTCAACAAATCAGGTGCCTTTGAACTAAATTGAAATCAACCTTTCTTAAATGCACGCACAGAAACACACACACACACAAACATATTTTAAGATCAAACCAACATTTGGGGTCAAATTGATTTCATTATTCAAAGTGTACATACAAATTAGCTCTTGGCTGATTCAAACAGCCCTAGAAATTAGATTCTTAAGGGCTGCAGATTTCCTACCCATTTTAACTGGAGAGATCAAAGCTTGAATGGAGTATAATTGACTAAAAGGAAGTGCTCTGTGGACTAGTTTCTCTGAGAAATCACAGAGGAAAGAAAGGGAAATCAGAAGCCTAGAATAAGCATGATCACATGCTGTATCAACTGGTCTTGTTGACCTATCAACTATTTATGAATGAGACCACTACTACATCTGCTTTAAATGGAATCTGGTCCTCTTAAGTTTGCCAATATACTGAAAGAATGACTCCCAACTCATTCTCTCCTATTTTTGATTAACTGTGTAGGAAACTGACCATCCCATTCTGAGTTATTCCTTGATGCTTCCTTTCCTATTTCATACAACACTGGAGAACCAGACTACATTACGACTTTCTCCCTATGTGCTGTTCTTCTTTGAAAGGTACCTTTGGACTCTCCCGCCTGGGTATGTTCTCCAGAATCTAAGAAGATGTGAATTAGAAAATTCCACTTCTAACCCATGCATAGTTGAACTATGAAATCCACTGCCACCAGATGTGTTGATGGACACTGGTTTAGAAGTAACCGGCACTTTTTATTACACCCCCATGCTAGGTGAGCTGCATTGGCCACACTTGACTTCTGAGCGCAGTTTAAGCTCATCGTCATCTAAAAAGGCCTTCATGGCATAGGGCCTGGTTATTTGAAGGACTGCCTATCTCCCATTGTCTTTGCCCATCTGGTGTATTCAGGCAGACTGAATGTGCTGCAGGTCCTCTCAAGTGCTGTCATCTTATGGGACAAAGGAAGCAAGTCTTCTTCTGTCACAGCCCCTGCTCTCTGGGACAATATCTCCCAGACATACATAGGGTTTCTGCTCTCCAATTGCTCCTTAAGACCTGGTTCTGCCCTCAGGCCTGAGGTTAACATGTTAGTAAACCTCATATCATATCATATCATATCATATTTTAAACATTATAGCTGTTTTTGTCTGGGCTATTATGCTTGTGTTTTTAAGTTGTATGTTGTGAGCCATGCAGAATCTTTTGGAATGGAGTGGTTATGTTCCAACCAAGGCTTCCTGAGACAGCAACAATCACAAGCTGTTCCCAAAAACCTTTTTTTTAATTATTTCAACGGCTGTGGATTATAAGCATTCACAGCCCATAATGACTCCCAAACAGTTTATGAATAGTCAACTGAAGTCTACCACAGTCTTTCAGGATAAGGCTGATAAGCACCCACCTTTATCTCCCTTGAAATGCTGCCAATGACTAAATTGTCAATTAGCTGTACAAGGCCAAACGGAGCACGAAGTTAACACAGAGCTTCAGATTTTAAACTGACCAGAACGAATAAAGTTGCTTCCTGAAAAGGCTCCTGTTCCTGTTCCTTTATGTCTTATGGGAGGAGCCGATCATCTCCAAGCCTTACTCCCGAGTCGTCCCATTTGTCTTAACTGTTCTTGCCTTCTAGCAGCTCTGTGCAAGCCTTGCTGATGTCAGATTCTGGAGGTCCGGAGTCAGCACATAACTCTCAGATGGCCCTGGCTCCATCTCTGTGTTAGTTGGAGATCCCTCGTCCAAGCCCTCCCCAGACTCCAGAACAGACCCATGTTCCTCCCCACTGTCCGACTGTGCTGCCAGCTCCACAGGCCGGCAGCAGACCACAACAGCATATAATAAATCTAAAGAATAATAGAAACTAGACACAATGGGCTACCAAGGGCTAACTATAAAGCCCTTTCAGAATCCAAGGATAAGTCCTTAAATACCAGTTACTTGGGAAGAAGCACGCAAGAGAACAATTGCATTTGTTTTGCACATGATGTTCCATGAAGCCTATGGCAGGCTCCTATGTGATGAAGAATTCCAGACCAGATAAACCTTTAGCCTCTTAGGTGAGTGTTGAATCGCTTCTCCTTGATATTTCCCTAATTTAAACTGCCTTTTCTAATTGCTCTTTTTAATATTGCTAAAAACATTTAAAACTCTTCTTTTTCTACAAGGCCATTTTTTACTTACTATCTTTAGTGCTTTGAATGCATTCACAGCATTTATCCAGGCTAAGACAGGTCCTTTGTTATCACTTGCTCCACGCCCATACAAATTTCCTTAGGATAAAGGAAACTGATATTAAAATGTGAAAATTTTGATTATGCTAAAAACAGAAGATCTCTCTCTCTCTCTCTCTCTCTCCCTCCCTCCCTCCCTCTCCCTCTCCTCTCTCCCACCCTCCCTTTGTCCAATTATGATATATGCATTAGCTGCATCCTTTTTTAGGTATCCCTACCTGTTTTGAGCTGAGAAGCAGATTGGGAGTATTGAGAAAGGACATCTTACTAAATGGTGCTGAGAGAGGACTTGCCTTCTCACAAAATTACTAAGTGGAAGATCCAGCCAGTTACAAAGCTTACATCTATCCTAAAGTTTCTTTCATCTAACTTCTGCTTCCAAATAGAAATGTCACAATGCAGCTGTCTATCACTTCTAAAAAAACTCTTAGGATCTGTTTGAGACCTTAGGCATTCTTGAAATAGAGATGATGTTAATGGATGGCACCATACACGGCAGTATGCTCTTTTGCTCTTTTCTTCTCTCCATCACATGCAATACCACATGCAACAAGGGTGCAGAACTTACAGATTCAGGATTGTGTGCTCACTCTGTGTCTTTGGTCCAGTGGCAGGATTCATTTTTTTTACTACTGGTATAATGCATAAGAGAAATATATTTAAACTGTACATTGTTCATGTGGTGAAGAAGAAAATTATTTAAAATAGAAATGAATTCAAACTGGCCATTTTAAAGGCTCAGACTACATTGCATGCACTGGATTTCAAATAATAGAAGGGTAATTGTAACATGTAATATGACAAAACAGGGGAAAAAATTTAAAGGCACAATTATATTTCTACATTTAATGCATTCAGGTTATTTTTGTGTAGCTCCCATGCATTTTTAAGAGAATAATTCCCAGCATACCACTCAGACATGCATATCCTTAGGCCAGAACAAACTGCTCATGCTTGATATAATCCATTAAGATATTTTCAGCCAATAAAATATTAGGGCTTCATTGCAAGAAAATATTTATGTGCAGTCTCAGTTGAGATTGCCATAGTTTTTCTAGAAAATGTTCGTCTATGAGAAAACTGCTTTAATCAGAATCTTTCATTTATATCCAGTAAAAGCCTAGACAGTTCTAAATTCAGTCACTATAAAATAATATTTATCATTACAAAAGGTTCCATTTTTTATTTTCATTGTAGGCATAATGGAAGGTAGGAAAAATAAAAAGAATACTGCATACCTGTATCAAGTTTAGCCTCAGTAATTCTCTTAACAGTTTTCCTCTCAAATCAGTGAGCCATATTGTGATACAAGCCTATGTGACATCAGATCCACATACAAAAGAAGCACAGCATGCAGCATAGCTGTGCAATCCTCATATCATCATCCTGATAAAAGCAGCACGTTGACACAGTTGCTGATGTCCCATCTACAGCAAAAACTTCTCCTTACTGATAAGAAGACTATCACCACATCCCATCCCAGCTATAAAGCACAAAGATAATCTCAAATATGCAATGACTATCTCCTCTAAAGTATACAAATCTATTTTCTCCCCCAGCATTAACTAAATATTGCATATCATACCCAGTCTTTGTCAAAAGTGTAAATTCAATGGCAACTCTTCAGCAACTTTAGCAACTCAAGGATAGTATGTATAGAGAGAATGTGAATAATTTATTCAATATCCTCTGTTGATAACTCTGTCTGCTCTTTGTTTAAGAGACTGTTAATCTGAACTCAACAAATATATATATTCTCTTGAAGCTTGTTTCAGGTGGGAGGGAATTAGCTAAGTGCTGGGCCTTGCCGATTCCTAAAATGTATTTCCTATAAATAGAGCTCCTTTCGGTCAAAATTACAAGATCTTACTTGATATAGACTGCATTCCTCCATGAGAGAGATCTTTGAAAACATACATGCAACAGACACCCAGATTTGAAGGACTAGGACAGAAAGATTTAGTATACAAACTTCAGAAGAGCATCTAGGGCCAGAAGTAAGCAGCAGCTGCAAAGCAGCTACTGGATGAGAAGTTCAGCCAGATGTTTGTCAAGCATGCCTTCATGCAAGATAATGCTTATATATCCTGGCCTTTATTTCAGATTTAGGTATGACAGGCAGACATATTCACCTCTGTAAATAATTTAGTAATCCATTACCAAGATAAGGATAGCCCAGAGATTGTAAAGAAACTCATCAGGGAAACAAAGGGGGGGCATCTCCTACTAGCATGGCATCTAGGGAGAAAGAGAGGATGGAAGTTACTTCTTCAACAGTGTTGGGATTCAAAAACTTTTACCACCGGTTTGGTGGGCGTGGCTTGGTGGGTGCACTTTGCACGCGTGCACACACTTTACGTGCAAGTGTGCGCCAAACACGCACTTTACGCAGGCACAGAGGTGTTTGCGTAGGCGCAGAGGTGTTCCAACTCACCTCCTGCAAGCCTGTACTCTCCTGGTCACTTCAGCAGCTGCCGTGCGGCACTCTTCTGTGCCGCGCAAAGCAGCTGTGCTTCAAAAGCAGAAGATAAAGGTGAGTATGGGAGCCCAGGTGGGCAGGCCCAACAGCAGAGTGGCGGAGAGAACCAGTTCAGTCTCCACTGCTCATCGCCGCTACCGGCTTGGCAGAACCGGGCCGAACCAGTAGCATACCACCACTGTTCTTCAACCATAGAGTGTTGAAATAAGTAAGTGAGCCATGGTTAGAATGCAATAGTCCATGCCAATTCTGCTGGCTGCTGGCTGCCAGCAGTTCGGCTTGAGTCTCACTGGCTCAAAGCTGACTCAACCTTCCATCCTTCCAAGTTCAATGAGGGCCAGATTGTTGGAGGCAGTATGCTGACTCTGTAAATCACTTAGAGAGGGCTATAAAGCACTGTGAAGTGGTCTAAGTGTGATTGCTTTTGCTATTGCTATTAAATATCTAGAACTAAAATAAAAAAAGCCAGTAGGCCTGTGGAAATTGACTTCCTGAAACAGATTGCAAATAATGAGCCTCTGCAGGAGACTGTAAATAAAATATTGCAATTGGTAAGGTCCTGTATAGGTAGTCCTCAAGTTATGACAAGTTCAGCAACTGTTCAAAGTATGATAGTGGTGAAGAAGAAGGACTTACAATGGGTCCACAAAATTCCAACCACAGCATCCCTGTAGCCACATTAGTGAAATCTGGATGATTTCCAAAGTACTCTGCCAGCTTCCCACAAGTAAAGTCAATGGGGAAGACAGCAGGAAATTGGAAATCATAATCACATAAGGTCCTCACTTAACAATCTGCACAGTTGTCATTTAATTACAACAACCAGGACTACTGGAATTTCTATTAATAAGACACATGACATCATAACTGTGTTACTTAGCAACCGAGTTCCTAATTGCAATTGCTGTTATAATCCAAGGACTACCTGTACATCTAAACAGTGGGGGAAAATGGACACCGCTGTAGCAGTTGAGATTTTGTGTGAAAATGGGAATATATTAAGCAAAGGAAATTACATGAGTCAAAAGGGTAGGCAATTGCCTAAAAGGCTCTGCATACTTAGATTCAGATTTATAGCCAATAGCAAGACCAATCTGATAGGCTATAGTGATGCATATTGAACAGAAAAAGATGAATATTTTTAAGTCTACAAGCAGACAGCTTGTAGCAGACAGGGTGGAATGGGCAAGCAAATAATAATATTTTGTCCAATCTTCCACCAAGGTAAATAGGTATCTGCAGCATAAACATGCCAGGAGGTTATGCGGCTACATAAACTGTTAATGGACTTAAGGATAGGTGAGCCAATGCCTACAAAGTTCCTTGAGAACAATCAAGAAGCATTCAATTCTTCTATAAAGAGGAAACTATGTAATATATATAGACTCAGAGATTTTGTGCAGGACTCATTTCATGGGACTGAAATACTGCCCACAAAAAAGACACTTTTAGATATACTTTCTAAGCCCTCATTCTGAAGTCGTCACAAAAGCCTTTGAAAGGGGATGGGAGTTGTGGATTGGTACATAAGCCAATAGGAAAGGGTGCTAGAGCTGTGAATCCAAAGCTACTGATTTTTCAGTATTTCATAACCTCTTAACTATAAAGTAGTGAAGCACAGATAGGGAGCTCAGTGTACCCTCCTTGTTTAGCCATTCTAACTATCCTTGACTAATGATTGCTAAACTGAAGTCTCTTCTTTCTGCCTTTCTTCCAGCACCCAGTCATGGAACACATGCTTTTGGATTTTCTCCTCATTGGATCTACTAGCTAGATGCTGAGTCATGTCTCATCATCATCATTCTAGCCATTGTCTATCCACTGCAGGATGAAGGCTTCTTCTGCATGTTTCCAATCAATATGGTCCAGTCCAGCGATTCTTAGCACCCTCTGCCTTCAGGCAGGACTTCCCATTGCCATGGGTAGTTGTTGTAGAGCCTCCAGGGAATAAGGGCCACTTTTGAGGCTGTTTTGACATGTTGAAAGAATAGAGCATAATCTGCCACACTGGTCCAATGCAGGTTGACCGATGTGATTGGTATTAGTCTGGGGTATCCTGACCTTGGGTGAGCCTTTTGGACATATACATGTCTGAGAATATAGCCCACAATTTCATTTACTCACACAAGCCCCTTCACCTCATCATGGCCCCGATCACAGAAGGGGCTCTGATCACAGAAGGGGAAGTCTTCCTATTTCCCATTAAGTATTTCCTATTAATAAATCTCATGTATGTTATAGTTATAATAATTATAATAATTATATAGTTACAATTATGATACTAATTATTGTTCAGATCAGATTCCATTCTTAGGAAAGTTCACATCTATACAGAGAATGGTAGAGTCCTCCAACAGTCCTAAGATATTGGGAAGTGTAGGTTAAGTCTTCTTATAAGAAATCATCATATTCCTTTTTAAACAGAATATTCTTCTTCTTCCATTTAACAAACTTAAATGAATTTTCTTGAAAATAATGGCTATGAATGGTTACAGTAGGTCTTGTTTAGCTATAGACATTCCAGTGACTTGGTGCTTTATTCAGTGTCTTTCTATGGTTGTATTTGTTTCTCTATGTTGATAAGTGATCAATCTTATTGTAGGTAATTATTCTCAGACAGCAAAACAATATGTATGACATGGTAGAGCTTTCATATGTTAGTTGCCAGTATGTCCTACTGCCCTGCTCAATAAGCATTCCAAAGGTTTGCAATATTTGAAGCATGTATCCTGACATTTTTGGGAGTAAGTTGTGAAAGGGATTATTATTATTTTATAAAGTTAAAACTAATTTAAAAATCTCCATTTCTATTTAACTATCAGATGACAACTCAACTCTTGCCCCATTATGTTGAGGCTGAGATTGTGCAGGAAATATAATTTGAAAATGGCAATATTGATTTTGCTACTAAAAAGTCTAAATTCTTTTCTGTTAATTTAAATAAGATTGATATTGATGTGACCTTATCTTTCTCTCTATGTATAGTATCTATCTTTGCAATTTTTATCATACAAAACTATAAAAATGTGAACTTTTTAATAGGCCCTTTATTTTTTTTACTGTACTAACTGGATAATACACACATACCATCAATTTCTGTTAAACTGAAAGGATGGGTTTTCCATCCATCTTGACTTTTAGCTGGCATCACATCCACATGTCCATAAAAACATACAGTTGGCTTCTGTGTATCATCTCCCAAGTTTGCCAGAATGATTGGAGGTAATGGAATATTCTGACCATCAGACAGCTGTAGGAATATGAATTACATGAAAATCCCAGTCTGGTTATTGACAATGGAAGCACTTATACATCCAAATATTTGTAAAATGGAACTACTGTTAGATATAAGGATATTTTGAATGAAAAGAGTGAGCTCAAAATTAAACACAGAACTGAATGAACAAGGGGTTGAAATGCATTGGTATTCATATATGCAAATACAATCAAGATACGAAAAAGATATTAAAGCTGAAGGTATTTAGTTTTAATTTACTTTATTGTCATTGCACCTCATACAATGAAATCAAACACCATCTTCAGTGCAATCATGATCATGACCATGAAAATAAACACAAACACACATCCTTCACCCTTCACACATTGAACCGGAAACCCCCGACACCACACCAGCACTGCACTATACAACAGAATTCAAAAGAATTTTTATAAGGAGTTGACAGAATTGGATAAAATATTAACAGGAACGGAAGACAAGTTGATTAAAAAACTGTATTGTTATTTACTAGATGTTAAATTAGAAGAAGAACAAGTAAAGGAAACGATGATAGCATGGGCAAAAATTTTGGGTATACCATAGAGTTAGATAAATGGCAGAAGTTATGAGAAAGGAATTATAAATTAACAATATCGACAGCATATAAAGAAAATTTGTATAAGATGTTTTATAGATGGCACTTTGCACCAGCAAAACTGGCAAAGATGTTCAAAGATAAATCAGCCAAATGCTGGAAGTGTCATCAAACACCTGGAACATATTACCATATGTGGTGGACCTATGCAACATAGATTTGAAACCTGAAATATTTTTATTAGGGATGGTACCTGAAGGTTACAGTAAAGACAAAACATATTTAATTATTCATGTATTAACAGCAGCTAGAATTGTATTTGCTCAGAATTGGAAAAGTGATAAGATACCAGCAGAGGGGAAAGTATTTGAGAAAATATTTGAATGTGCAGAGATGAATAGATTAACACTGGCAATTAAAGAAAAAGAAGAAATGGAATATTACATGGTATGGGATTTATTTTATCAATGGTTGGAAAATAAAACAAGTTAAAATGGAATAGATGAATATATAGAGAAATAAGTTAAGATTGTTAAAAAAATAATAGATATAAGAAATAATGGTTATAATGAAAATGTGATCATTGTTATATTGGTAAGAAAAATATTAATTATAATTGTTAGCACAAGACATATGTACCCAGTCAACACACTGTTGAAATGAAAGATGGAATTACTGTAAATATAAAAAAATTATTTTTTAAAAAAGACAGCTGTAGGAATATATTGCAACACAATTAATGATAAATCAGTGAGTTTCTTAAGAAAGTAATAAGCAGCAATTCCCTTCCTGGTGATATATACTTGAAATATTTTTTGTTAGATATTGGTTTAGTTCCAGCTCAAGATTTTTTACATATTTACCAAGGATCAATTATCTATCTATCTATCTATCTATCTATCTATCTATCTATCTATCTATCTATCTAATATGTATGTATATATGTACATATCTAGCTAGCTATCACATTTCTTCTACCAGATTTTTTGCTGCCATCTTGCGATTTGTGTAGAATCTCTAGATTTTTTGTAACCCAGATCTGATAAGTCTACATTGATTCCATTGCACAAGCAGACATTCCTTCTATTTGTGCACAGTACTCTTTTGATGGAAGCAAGGATCAGTACCTGTTGAATGCCCGTATCACTGAGTGTCACAGTAGCTCCTAAGTCTTCAAGACTGTCTGCAGCTATTTTGACCATTTCTATGACTTCTGCTCTTAGACGTGGCTGTTGAGAATCACTCTCTACAGCCACCCATTCCTTAAGTTTCTGAAAGGAAAGCCAAAGATAAAACTCATATTATCATAGCAGTGTTATACAGTTATCTATATGTTCATTGTTATGAATCAGATCAAGAGAGGAAAATATCTGAACTATGTTTAAACTGTGGATTATGGTTCCATTTTATCTTGATATAGATTCTTGCAGAACCTGCTTCTTCCTACAACCATGTCACGTTTGCCTAGCTATATATACTGTACCTTCTGTAATAATACCAGTTCTCCTAGTGAATCAAACATATTATTCAATTCTTATCTAAAATGAGGATTTCTGCATATATACACTATTATTTGTGCATTATCTATGAAATATCTATGAAATGTGGTAAGGCTAATGGAATTTTGTCAAATGCTTTGTATATTTTCTTACGCACAGCTTAATTAGAACACACTATGCACGCCAGCACATCATCAAGTTTTGTGTTTTTAAATATCTAAAATGTAACTAATATGCATAAGTCTTATTTTGTTGTCTTATCTCATCCTGTCTACAGGTGGGTTAAGTCTCCCTATTGAGAAGGAGAAGAGTTGAGACACAGTATCTTGCCTACAGTTCATAGCAAAGGAGTGCCTTCCTGATTCATAGTTCTCATTATGCTGTTGTAGCCATTCTGCTGCACCAGCTCTTAGAAATACATTAAGTTTCCCCAGGAAAGCTCATTAAAAATGACAGCACTTGGCAAGGCTTTACACAGGCAATCCATCTTTGTAAATTCTATTTCCTTCTAATTACTTCTAAGGGACTTGTCACCATGCAATCTGCTTTTTAAAAAAGAAGAAGAATCAGGAGGAATAACAGCAACAATAAGAATGTCCACCCACACAATCTTCTTGTCCTGAAATTTTGTTTGGAGTGGATAATTGCATTCACTCTGCATTATGAGGTAACTTTTCTCTTGGTTTTGCAGAAATGCCCATCAGCACAATGAATAATACAAGTCCCATTATCTTACTTTGGAGGGCCAAAATCAAAGTAGCAAGTTAGTTCTGATTCTTTATTCACAACTCTGAAATGCTTTATTGTCTACCGAGAGCTTGGGAAGAATATAATATTAATAACAAAAGATGTGCTAAGAATTCTGAACAAAACCTGGTTCCTCTCCCCATTTTCCCTGGTCATATTCTGGTATTTTGGACTGGTTCTTCTGCTGTTGGGGAGGCTATCAGTTCTGAGCCATAACTTAGAACTTGATTGACTGGGAACCAATAAACTGAGCTCCTTCCCAGACAAGATGGGTTAGTTTCTCTGAGTAATCATGATAGTCTTTTTCTGAATAGGGGACAGAACTTAGTGTTCGTTTCCTCTCTGAGAGCAGACATCATGATATCCTTGGAGTAAGAGCAGTGAAAATTTTTCAGCCCAGATCTATTTGTTTTGCATCTAGGAAGTGCTGAGGAAGTTTCCTTTAATGTTTCAATGTGGGAGGATAGTTTTGCTTTTAAGATGTTTAAATGTATCTGTTGCAAAGCTTTAAATGCTCATTTTACCTCTTAACAATCTCCAATCGCCTCCCCTCGTCAGATTATTTTACTCTAGTGGGTTGTCAGGACAATAAATGGCCCACAGGCTACACTTTTCCCATCCATGATCAAAATAATTGAACTGACAATTGTGATATGCCACTCAACCCAGCTTGATCAATAAAGGCACAAATTGCCTCAGTGCTTACAGCTAGTTTTCTAATCTGCTTCTAAACAGTTTGCTTGAACAGCTATTTATGCTCATTTGGAATTGTTACTCATACCTTACCTATTGAGGGTTGTTTTTTGAAAGGCCTTAAATGTCAAGTCTTCAAAACAATCAGTTTTGGCACTTTTATTGATTGCCATTACTTTGGTTTCCCACCAGCAATGTAGCTTAAAATGCAGACTTTAAAATATCTTCTTCCATATTTATCTACCTAAGGCTTACATTGTGCAAAGAGACAAGGCAAGTGTCCACAAGACACTTTCAAGACACTTTTTTTTCAATGTGGCATTCAACTTTGTAATGCCCTTTGTAGACAAACTTGATCAACGTTCTTAAGGTCAGGCAATGATCTTTTGATTGTCCGGGATATTATAATGGTTTTACATTGCCACCCTGTTTAATACTGCTCCTGCATTTACTTTGACTTTATTTGTTGTTTTTACCTTGCTTCTAGTTTTCTCTGAGTTTTACTATATATTGTTCTTGCAATTGCTGAAAGTTTTTGAGTACTGGGTTCGAACAAGGATGGGAAAACTCCCATAAGTCCATCCTCACCTGGGTGACTTTTTACTACTCATTGTCTCTCACCCCATTCACTCTCATGACACTGTTATAGTGAAGGTGCAACTTGAAGAGATTAGCATGCTTATCATCAGTGGGAAAAACTTAGGATATAAATCTAATAAATGTATATGTATACCTTCCTTTTGCTTGTTATAAAACAAGCAAAAAGTAGAATGTACTAGCAATCAATGAAACACCTTTGGATAAAGTATGAAACCACTGAAATTCCTTTATTGATCCAGATAGTGAAGATACTGCATCAGGAATCTGATCTCCCAATCAATATTAATATCCTTTCCACTGTAGTTCAAACTGCGGTAGCAATCTGTGGCCTTTGGCATGCTAATAACCTTAATCTAATTAACTCTTAACTCCAAGTTAAGACAGACAGACTTGGGTTACATTTAGTTAGCAAAATTCACAATCACCGCATTTCTACCTGAACAAATATGTCCTGATGTTCATCAATGTAGTTGAAAAGCTGTTCCTCCAGGGATAAGGCATTGGAAAATAAGGAATTGCCCACTCCAAAAGGCAGCATGATAAGGGAGATATAGAATATCTGCAGGTTACAAAGACAGGTTCAGCATCTTAAAACAAAAATCTTCAGAGTTATACAAGATGAAATGATTGTTTAGTGTTTTATAGCCCATCATTTGTAAGTAACAAATAGACTGAGAAAGTGAAAAAGAAATTTTTGCATAAAATGGGATTAAAAAAGTAAATCAAACCACCAAATAGACTTAACAGTATTTAAACATAATGACACCTTGCAACAACATTGTTGTACCAGTTGTGGAATTTCCCTCTTGAATAGTGATGGTGAACCTTTTGGGCTTAGTACATCAAAAATTCAGAAAATGCCTAAATTGACTTTGCTGTTGGGTCACATGCACATATTCAAGGTGCTGGTGTTGACCTGTAAAGCCCTTCATGGCATTGGACCAGGGTATTTGCGGGAGACCCTGCTGCCAATAACAGTTTCCCGACGTCCCATGCACTCCCACCAGCAGGCCCTCCTCCAGGTGCTGTCGGCCAGGCAATGTCAGCTGGTGGCCCCCAGGAGTAGGGCCTTCTCTGTGGAAGCGCCCACTCTATGGAACCAGCTGTCCCTGGAGCTCTGGGTGGCCCCTGACCTCCAATCCTTCCGCCATGGCCTAAAAACATGGCTGTTCCAACTTGCCTACCCGGACTGATGGGGGGCGGGAGGGTTTTTAGTTGTAGTTTTAATTCTAATGGTTTTATGAGATTTTGGGTTTAATAGTTTTTTAATATTTGTATTATTGTTTTTTATCATTGTAAGCTGCCCTGAGTCCTCAGGGAGATAGGGCGGCATATAAATCTCATAAATAAAATAAATAAATAATAAATATATCCGAACAAAAGGGAAATAATGCTCTATCACACACACACACACACACACACACACACACACACAATCCAGGCCACTCTAAAAGTGGCATTCAGTGGCAAGCACTGAGCCTCAGTTAGATGCAGAGACCCAGGCCTTGATTTCAGTCCTAATGTCACTGCTGCCACTCAACGAGGCCACCTTATGCTGTCCCTTATGCAGGAGCCCTGGAGAACAGTGCAATTGCCTCATGGCCCAATGCTTCCATGCTGGCTCCTGCAGGCTGGTATCAATGGGAGGGGCTTGTTAAAAGTTCTGTTCTCCAACTATTAATTATTAAAAATCCCTGAGTGGGTATGATTGAATCATCTCCTTTGGCTTTTCTGATCAGTCTATATGCTAGAATTCACTACTAGATCCTGTCATGCTAGTGAACCAGGGTGGATTATTTCAACATTTATTGAGGCATAGATCTAAATAAACAAAAATTAGAAAAAGGTTTTCACATCACAACAGATCCCATCCTAAGTACAAGTCCTTCAGATACAGATACTCTTTCAGATACAGGTTTGATGACTGGAATTATACAGCTTTGGCTGTAAAAAAACTGTTTATTACAGAATAAAACTAACTACTACCTAGTTAGCATCAGTTTCTGCATTATCTAGCATCCTTTAGATGCAGAGAGAACAATGAGAATGGAAATACAGGACAAATTAACAAAGAAATTTACCACATATTGCTGCCAGCACATTTGATTACAGTCCAAGTTCCAGGTTAGCTGAGGATAATTGTACAAGATTTCCATCTTACTGGAAGGGGCATACAACCAGACAGGCAAAAAAGATCAAAGGCCTGAATTGCAATAAATTTTTCTTTATCCAGCAGAAGAAGATGAAATACTTACTTTCTTATACATATTGTATTTGTGTGTGTCTCTTATAATATTACAAAACTATACAAGTCAGCTTTTGATCCATAAGTCATGAATGCACACTACCCAACGAGACACTCTTACAACAGTTAAGGTTCATTAACTGCTACCTACCGTAAATGTTATCCACCCTATCCCTGAGTTGACAAAAAACAACATTGGCATGACATATGCCCATTGCTGATCACTATCCCAGCTCTATCACTTTTGTTTGCAATTACTGCCGGTCCTGACTTCCATCCAAGATAATGGTGACATAGCCTAATAAATTTTACACACTTTGGGACTGCCCTTGGTGGGTGAGAGAAAATGGGGAAATTACTGTTTTAACCCTGCCACAGCTAAAACTGATTAAATCCTGTTCTACTCCCAGGCTGTAAACAAGGTGAAGGCAACAACATGGGGACAGAGGATGCTATTGGGGCATATTTAGGAGGTGGTGAACAGCAGGTCAGGACATCAGCAACAATTTAACCTATTTGGAAAGAGAACCAGCAAATAAATGCAAAATGCGGATTTCCAAAATAATAGCTGATGCTTAGGTTTGTGTTTGCAGGTGGCAGACATGTTATCAATCAAACAACGTTGAACAGTCTCTTCTCTTTTTTAGCCTACTTGCTATGAAAAATAGCAAGAAAAGGGTAGGGGTTTACAAATGGAAAGTAGCATTCAGAGATCTCATCCTATCTAATGCATCATGGAGCACTGTTCATTATGGCAAACTGATACACTGCAGCCAAAAACAGCCCTTGAATGCAGGATTTGGGCTGACTAAACCTCTAAGTAAGGAGAGGTTGCAAGTTTACTCATATATATTTTGCAAGCTTTTTATTTTTGTCAGCTGACAACAGGAACTGCATTGTGAGCTTGGCTGGGAGTTGTGAGATTTCATTCTTCTATATGGACTTTATGTTCAACCAAGGCTCATCTCATAATCACTCTGGATTTTTTTTCCCTTTGGCTGATTTTTTTTAAGACTGAGAACCTTCAGACTGGCAAATCTTATTGAAATCACTAGGCAAATCCCCTTCAATCCTTTAAAAATGCCTAACTACAAGTTTAAGAATTTGTAATAATTTTTACAGCAAAAAGATGAATATTATTGCCTTTTGAAAGTTTTAAATGGATTAAGGGCTCAAATGGATTTGATTTAAGACTTTGAAGATAATTCAAAGGATCCTTTCTCCAGAGAAAATCTTCTAGTTGTTACTTTGAAAGTGATAAGATGACTTTGAAGGCTGAACACTAGAGGACACCAGATGGCTACCTTAAAATAAATGTTTGATGAAAGTCTTTGAGCTATTTAACTTTACAGTAGAACCAGAAGGTGTTACTGAAGAGGCACAAGCTAGCTCCACACACACACACACACACACACATGCATTGGATTTACAAAAAGGATTGGCTGGTGTTGTTGCACTGGAATTACAAAAGGGATTTGACAAAGATGACAAGAATTCTGAGACAAAGAATAAGAAAGCAGGTGTTAGAATTTTCTTTGAAGAATTTAAAGATCATTTGGAGAAAGAATAAGATTAAAATAGTGAGTTGTTATTTCTGGTGATGTCTAGAGCTATGATTGGGATGGATGATGATGGTTATTTCTGGTAATGTTTGTTTTCTGACTGAGTATTTGAAAAGAGGAAGCAGGATCTGTTTAAATAGAAAGGAAGGATTAAATTGGCTGTAATAAATACAATTTGTAATGTTTATGCTATTTTTGATCATCTTAATGGACTTGCTGTTTAATATGAACCTATGAGATTTTAGAGACAGGCTTATAGAGAATAGGAGGAGATATGGAATGAAGAGTGCTTGGTTGGATTTTTAAGAGATAGCGATAAGTTGTTAATCTTGATTGCATTTTCTGGGGCTGAAGGGGGGGAAGTTTCTTTTCCTAATTTTTTTCTTTTTCTGCATTTTTTAATATTTTTTTAAAATGCATTTTTATTACCCTGTTGTATTTATCTATTATCACAGATGTCAAAATCACAGGGTCACGTTGCCACAATGTGACATATCTCGATGTTTTTTCTCTTCATGGAGCTGGGGTGGGCATGGCCTGCGTGTGATACATCTGGCCTATGGGCCCCCCGTTTGACATCCCTGATATATACAATATGTTTTATTTGAAGTGGTATATAAGGCTATTGCTATTTATATGTTTTCATAGTGATGTTTTATGTATACACTATAATTATTTAAAAATGACTCATCTGACAATTATTAGCTGCTAATAATGTTAATAGTAAATGATAATACAATGCTTGTGGAGGACTAAGCAAGTTGGTCCTCAGTTGCTTTCCCTAAACGTGTTTCAGCCTATTTCACAGGTTCCATTTTTTAAAATTATGGCTTAACAAATTACCTTATCTTTTATTTATTTGATTTATCAAACTTCTTGACCACATATCTCCCTTGTAGAGTGGCTCTGGATATTTTAATTACAATTTAATTAATATAATAAAACATTAAAAACTAAATAATTTAGGATTACTTTTTTTAAAGTAAAACATTATAAAATTACAAAAAAATAGAACATTCTAAGATGGGAAGATTTGGAGTTGTTAATACAGGCAGGGGCAGTCTTATGGGGCCAATGATGCAAGGCTACAAAGCCAGGATTTGACCACTTTGAAGAAAGCCAAGTTAATCGGATCATTGAAGTCTTACAGGAACTCGTGGCTACCCAAACACCTCACCCTAACCCTGTCTGAGACTGAACCCCAAAAAAACCTTACAGCACTGAAATGCTTTCACACAGCCACCCCCAAACCCGGACTCCCCTGACAGGAACCAGAGCCCACTTCCATCAGCTCCGCCAGGGTGCCACCTAAAGATGATGGAAACTGTCTCTGGCGGTCTGGGGAAAGTCAGGCCAAGAGACGCTCATTCTAGCTCATCTCGACTAGCTCTCTCTCCCCTTGAGGTGGCAAAGCCAGGGCGAAATTGAAGGGTGGAGAAAAAGGGCGAGGTGGGCCAGTGGAGGACTTCGGCTGCCAAACTGTAGAGCAAGCGGGGCGGCTGAGGTAAGCGACCTTCGAGCCCCCTCATGGTTTCTCCTTCGTACTGGCATTTCTCAATGGGACTTCCAAGGAAGAAGGCGAAGGAAGCCCCTCGGAGAAATACTCGGAGGGAGGAGGAGCCGAATACTTACAAGGCGCCGGCCAAGGGGGTCTACTCAAGAGGGCAATCTCCTCGGCGGCCACGCCGCCCTCCCACGCCGCCAAACGCTTAAGAGCAGCCGGCTAGCCGGGCAACTGTCAAGCCACTTCTGCGGCTCCGCGCTGCCTCGCCCGCCTGCGATTGGCTCCTGCCTCCGGCTGAGCAACTTCAAGTGGCCGGGCTGAGGCTGACTTTTTATGAGGCTTCGGCGGCGGGAGGGAGGAGTAGCAGCTGGTGCAAGGCGCGGACAGGGAGGAGCGAGGCGGCCCGCCGACTTAAAACGAGCGTCTGTGTCGGTCTCTGGCACGTTTGTCGAGCGCTTCCCCAAGGCCGATTTCCCAGCCCCCGTTCCCGTCTGCATTGTCCTGGGGCCTTTGGGACGCGCTGGATGGCAGTCGGGAGACATTTTGCCACAAAACCTATGGGGAGCCCGACTGCACCGTTCACTAAACGATGTGGTGAATTCCTGAGAATAAAAAAGCGTTTTCTGATGGGCTTTGCCGTTAGACCCGGCTTCTAGTGGGATTTGTTTGATTTTGGCATATTGTGAACTAAGCCGATCGTAGTTTATTCCACATGTCAGGTGGAGGGAAATCATAGCTTAAAATAATGGGTGAACCAGGTTCTCTCTGCTTTGGGAAAAATCTGTCCATTTCTTAATGGGAGAAGCTTCCCGGAATGATTTTTTTTCTCTCTTGCAGGTAAACAAAAAATTCGTGAAGTTCACACCTCCCGTTTTATAGTAATTTGTGAAGACTGCTTTTACCTTTCACTGTTACAAATCATCTATGAAGGTGCCAGCTACCTCTATCTACTTGCTGATATTTTGGGAGCAGAGATACAGTCAGATCAAGGAGTCCTCTAAAGCAGTGGTTCTTAACCTTTTTGAAAGAATCGCCCCCTTGAGCCATTGAGGAAGTTGTCATCGCCCCCCTCCAACATAACCGCCCCTCTGCCACCTCTTAGTGTCCCCAAGGGGGCTGTCAGAGGGGCGGGGGGGCAGCGTGTTGAATGCGCCGGTGGCACGTAATGCCACTGCTGCAAGGTGCTGGCTCTGGAGCAGTGTTAGTCAATGGGTGAACCTGCAGGGCTGGCTGGCACCTCGAACGTCCCCTATTTTAGCACCCTCTGCTGACCCCCTTGGGGACACTAAGAGGCAGCAGGAGGGTGTTCGAGGTGCCGGCCCTGCAGGCTCACCCCATTGACTGTTGTACTGCACCTGAACCGGCACCTCGAATGCGGCAGCATGTTGGGAAAAGCCGCCGCCACTACTTTCCCAAAGTGCTGCTGCTCTTGCATTCTTTCTGTCTGTCCATCCATCCGTCCATCCATGCATCCATCCATCCAAAAAGTCTGTCTGTTTGCCTGCCTATCTACCTACCTGTCTGTCTTTGTCTACCTACTATCTACCAATATAGATATCTCTCTCTCTCTCTCCCAATATATCTCACTCCATTGCCCCGCTATCGCCCTTCCGCCTTCTTCGCCGCCTTTTCGTTTTCCATCGCCCTGAAAACAAAATCGCCTTGGGGCAATATCGCCCAGGTTAAGAACCACTGCTCTAAAGGAACTGGTTGTTCTTGGTTGCTACACACATATACTTTGACATTAAGCATTCTGCTAGAGACACTGGAATATACTTCAAGAATAGAATGGATATCTGTGATTGTATTCATATCTCTTGACTGTTTGATTTATCTATTTATGACATGATCAGCACATCAGTACTGTAAGATTCCAGCTATACCCATCAAGGCCCAAGAATTGTTGTTGCTTCCATTACCTTTTTAATAGTTGTTTGGGAGTAGAATTCTCACATTTTGGCTCCAAAACTCTGGTCTAAAGTTTATACCCTTGTCTGAAGTTTACATGCAATGGAAGGAAATGATCTTTTTGTGAAATGCGCTGAAAGTTACTGACATATATGGCAAGTGGAGGCATGTATTCATCTTGGCCTAATCTCAAACTGTGAGCATTTGATGGCTCAAAGGTTAAAGACGTTGAGCTTGTTAGCTGAAGAACTGACAGTCCAGGTTTGAGCTCTGCACAACAAGCTGCCCAGCTCCTACCCATCTAGCAGTTCGAAAGCATGCAAATTCAAGTAGATTAATAGGTAACACTTTGGTGGGAAGGTAAGAGCATTCCGTATGCTGTTGGCATGTAGCCATGCTGGCCACATGACAACTGAAATTGACTTGGGACAATGCTGGCTCCCTCAGCCAAGAAACAGAGATGAGCACCGTGCCCTCAAGTTGATGAGCACCGTGCCCTCAACTGGTAGGAAACCTATATCTTTAATCTCAAATTAAGCTATGCAGTCGATCTGGTTGATAGTTGGATGCGAGACAATCAGGAAACTCCCGTGACAGACTACTTCTGCATTGTTGCCCAGGCATGCAAGTGTAGTTACCCAGAATTTAGCTGGATGCAAGAGACTCCTTGCCACCAGTTTCTGTACAAAAGTCTGATACAGCTTTTAGCATCATGGTTGCCATGAGGAAGAAAATGATGGTTTCCTGCTCTAAAACAAACTATGATCTTTTCTCTGTTCTAGCACGTCATCCTAAGTAAGAAGCCCAAAGTGCATTGGCTTAGCATGGTACAGGAAGCAATGAATTAAATTATGTAATGTTCTGACTTGTGGGTCAGATTTATCCGACTAGTGGGCTGCAAAGCATAAGGCCTTTGTAATTCCCTAACAATGTCTCAAAATAAGACTAGAAAATGAAATTTCCCAGTTAGATGAAGAGAGGAAAGGAATGCTGGAGAACAGGTACCCTTTCTTGCCAAAAACATGGAAAGTTAAATTTGGTTTATTCCAACATTTTAACATTACAATCTCTACCAAAGGATTCAGGTAGCTTGCCAATTTGTCTTATCTTATAAAGTTGTAAAGATGGATGTACTTCTCTCTTCATATAGAGATAAAGCAGAGGAAGACACAGTAAAGCAATACTATCTCTAGTTAGATCCGTACAAAGGCAATTTGAGCCATTGTGATTTAATAAACTACAGTGATACGAATCATCTATATGCCGAGCTGAGAAAATAAACTGGCAAATCACATTAGATATATACACATGCACCAAGCTATCAAAATATATGCCCTATTACAATTTAGCCCAATGTGTAAATCCTGTCTTTACTTTGGGCAACAGTTATCTGCATTAAGCACATAGAAATAAAATTGGTACAAATTTCCAAAATAGTTCTTCTGAACTAAGCACACACTTATAGGACAGATGTATTAGACTACATTAGTCAAAAACCAGAAGTGAGCCTTGGTTCACTTTTCACTTTTAATAAAGCCCCTTAGTTTGAAAAGGTGCTACCAAATGCCTTCTGATTAAAGCAGCTAGTCCATCTGGAAATCATTTGAAAGTGTACATCTCTACCTTCTGCAGTATCATTACAATCAATAGACAATTTGAAGAAGGCTTACCATGACAAAAATTCTGACAGCGAATAAGGTTGCTTTTTGTCCTATCCAACCTACAAAGCACTGCTCGTTCAAGATCCTTTCTGTAGTTTGCAGCTCTTTTTATAAAAGCACCCCCTCCCCATTGTATCTTTGTGTTTTTAATATGATGGACAGCAGGATTAAGGACAAAGGTTCATTATTCCAAATAATGTGATTCAAGCCTCCAAATAAATAATGATCCCTTGATTGTCCATCTGGCCACCGCTCTGAAATTTCCTAATGGCTTGTTTTATGTAACTGCAGTTGTATATGGATGGAAACCAGGGAAAACAGCAACCTAGTATTCAAAAATGTTTTCTTTGGCCTGTTCATAACTATTATGGAAACTTATGAAACAACTGAGATAAGACACTGGCCCTTCAGTTGCCCTTGAAGGCCGATATGGGAAGATTCCTTACCCCAAGATCCAATGTCTTGGAGACTCTGGACTCACAGCATATGCTTCTCTAAGTGTCTGTACTACAGAAAGTCATAGTAGCCTCATCTCACCTTTACTCACCATTATTACTGAACATAAATACTCAGGATGCGCAGAACCATTCCAAACCTTTCTACTTTCAGATTTCATTTTCATATTTTCGATGTCATTGTACACATGTTGTGCATTGACAATAAATGTTTGATTTGAGATACCAACCCTGCTATAACATACTATAGATTGAATGAGCATCTAGTGCAGTGATGGTGAACCTATGACAAATGTCAAAGGTGACATGCCATGTCATTTTGGGCAACACATCAGCATTCATCAACACCCAACAATTATTCTTAAAAGCACACCCATTCTAGTGTGATTTTGGAGACTGCAGAGAAGTTGTGTGAGAGGACCATGTTCTTGTATAGCCTTTAGAGCCTCCAAAAAGGAATTTGTTTTACTCTTATTTCATTTTTGTAACTATTTGACATTTCTTTATGTCAGGGGTATGAAACTGGCAGCCCGTGGGCCAAATGCATCATGCGCAGGCCACGCCCACCCCAACTGCGTGAATGGGGAAAACATCATGAAATGTCATGTGACGCAGCAAGTTTGACACCCATGCTTTTGTAATACATAACACTACACAACTGAACTGGATTTTTTTAAAAAATAAAAAGACCAGTCAAGTTAGCCATTTTCCATCCTGACCCAAAACGTTCACTATCACTGACCTAGTTCAATATATTAATTCTCTGGAACTTGACAGATCTTCCACATATTAACCTTTTATGTTTCCCTACACCCATCTAATGCTCCACCTTATTTTATATTATCATTTTATATACACTTCTTTTATTCATATATCTTTTATATCTTCCAGTTTTTCAAAATTTGTTAGATGTTTATTTTTACTCTTAATGTATCATTTATGCTTTTTAAAAATTACTGCACCTCACTTTCTTTATGCTGGTCTATGAGCATAATAATTTGATTTTACAATGAAGAATAAGACTTAAAATCCCTGTGGGAAAAAGTTGCATTATACGTTATTTTAGATTTTTAAAGTAGATGATTAAAGCTGGCTTTATAAATCGCACCAAGTTAAAATAGGTTTTCCTTGGTTTCTGTTCAATATGTTAGATAAACAAAGTCACTATAGTTTTGAAATTGTTTTATGGCTCTGTGCTAACCAGAATTCTATGGCTTGTTCAATAACCTATGGCTCAGCACATATGAATGCTGCCCCTATAAGGTGGTTAAATGATCTTCCATCATGGAATTTAATGAAGACAATTTCAAATTATGACCTATGAGACAACGGCAATTAATTGTAGGGGGAGCTGAAAAGAAACACTATCATCTTTCAACTGTATCAAAAAGGAAAGGGCAGCCTAGCAATTCTGAGGCATGCTGTAGCCCAGTGAAGATGTGTGGACTTCCAATTCCCAGTATCACCCAGTTAGTCTTACTGGCTGGAGAATTCTGGAGGTTTGTTCACACATCTTGAATTTACCACGTTTGAGAACACTGTTCTAGTCTGTAGCTGCCGCAATAAACATACATGGTGTTTTGGAAGTCTTGATTTCTTCTGGAATTTGAGACTCTTTCCTTCTGCTTTCTTAAAGCTTCAAGCCATTGATAGCTTCAAACTTTCAATGTCTAGCAATACATGACACTGGAATTGATAGATCAAAATTGAATTTATTTAGCAGCTTTTCCACAGGCAGTACAAAGAATGCTGTAGAAAAATACCAATGTGTTATTATCATGAGATGTCTGCACAGATTGGAAAAATCTGCAAATAAGCAACTACAAGTCCCACAGAGAGAAATGAGGCCCTCTTTGCTCTTTCACCACCCATGGCTATATTTTCATTCCTTTTGGATCCTTTTAGAAGAGCTTGTTGTTTTTGCAAGTTCAAGTATAAGACAGCTGTTATTTTCTTCCAGTAAGTTCAAAGAACTGGGCTCAGATTCTGTTTTTTTTTGGGGGGCAAGTCAATGTGAGGCATTATGTGATCATTTGCTGCTGCTTTCTTAGCTTAGATTACACAATCATTACAAGTTTTCCACAGATTCCACTCACCCTTCTTTGTTTGGAAGGGAAGGCAAGTAAATTGGAGAGTTGCTGTGTGGGAATAACGCCTTGAATAGAGCACATGATTTTTTGGGAAAAGGAAAAAAAATCAGCAGCAATTATCATGTGTATATAAAGTGCTCTAAACTGAGTTTCAAAATATTCCACCAGGTATATATTGGCATTAGTTAGACTAGGAGAAAAGGGAACAAAATAGTGCAACTTTTCAAGATTGCAATAATGTACTTCGATGAACTTTCAGATCCCAAAGCACAATTTGCAAAAAAAAAAGGATTCAGATTCAGTTCTTCAACTTGGCAACTTCATAAAGGTAAGCACCCAGAAGCTTCACTCCCTGAATATAGTTGTACCTGGAAAGGAAATACATAATATTAAAGGTAGGCCAGAAAAACCAAAACCAAGAAAATCCCAAAACCCAAGCAATCCCAGCAAAATCTAGAATACAAGTGGAAAACCTCCAGCCTACGAGCTAAATCTGGCTCATAGCACTAGAACTCCAATCTGCGTAATGATAAACAATACATAGGCTTCACCTGTTAAGTTTTTCATTTTGGGAATGGGCTCCGTCATCGGCAGACCCAACAGGAAGCAGCATCACATTCTTGCCCGTTGCTTCTTGAAAAGTCAGTGTGACAGGAATGCTCCCTCCTTCTCGAGTCAGGTCTGGCTCCACTCCAAAGACTGGGAAAAATAAAGGAGATTAAGAGCAATCCTAATTTTCTTTACCAACCTTATCATGCTTGGTAGCTTCCAGATGTGTTGGACTTTCACTCTCACAACCCAAAATTAAGTTCGGTTGTGCTCCTAGGACTAACAGAATTTATACATCCTGATATCTAGCTTGGGAAAAATATTTTCTCTCATGGCCCTGCTAACCCCTTTATAATCTTCCAGCAGGGTGGCGTTGCAGCAACACAATACCCATCTGTTATCTTTTTCAAGGACCACTTTCCAGGTTGATTTAATGAAAACTTAATTTTTGCCACTGTATGAAGTCACTCTAAAGAAGGGGTGTCAAACTGGTGGCCCGTGGGCCAGATGTGTCACGTGCAGGTCACGCCCACCCCGGCTCTGCAAAGGCAAAAAAACATCGCACTACGTCACATGACGTGTTTGAGTTTGATACCCGTGCTCTGAAAGTATCTATATTTTTATCTTGATCCAGGTCAAAGACAAAAGATACCTGAGATCATATTTTGATTAAGATATTGAAAAAAAAACAATGGAAGATGTACTGACCTGTTTTCATGGCTCTTCTGCCAGCCATGTAGTGGGGATGATTGAAATCTGACACCCAAGGTTTTCCACCATGGCCCAACTTTACACTGAATTTGTTGGGGCTGTGCAACTCGGCAAACTTTTTGGACAAGTGATCTTCAACCTTTAATAAGGATTGAAAACTGGTTTTTTAAAACAGCCGGAATAAAATTATTGTTCAATTATGCAGAAACTCTGTTTAAGACTCACCACTTCCCTCCACCTGTTTCAAATAAGTTGCTTCATGTATAATCATGTACTTCAACCCTATTTTGCATATGGGCAAAGTTTGAATACTTGCCTTACACTATTGCATATATCAGGGAACATTCTAAATGGCACTGAAACTTAACTGCGGATTCACAGCAGTTTTTAGGCCAAGACAGTGATTGTGGAGAAAAAAGATTTAAAAATCAAAAATTGTTTATGGGGGCAGGAAATGTCCAAGTTTGGATTTTGTATCACAAGTTGAGATGGGACTTTTTTAAAATTCTGCCTACTTGTATCACCTGTAGGCTTTGGTTTAGTGCTTAAGATAACTTCACAAATCATGGATGCTACATAGCATTCATCAAAAAACTATTTGTAAAGCCACAACTGAAATTGGAAAAAGCCCAAAACACAGCCTGCCTCCAACATGAAGGGATTTCTAGCACAGTCCTAACATGCAGTGTTCTTAGATTTGAGCTTCCTTATCTACTTTCCTTTGACACATACCAGCTTAGTCACAACTTCAGGAGTCATGTCTGGCACTAGTCGGATTGAAAATTTGCCAATCACTTTTCGTGGTATCACAGTTTTACAACCTGATCCAGAAAAAGCCCCTTCTATGCCATGAAGGGATAAGGATGGGTATCGCCATCTGTGCATCAAAATCATTTCCTATAAAAAACATTAAAGAGAAGAGATGAAGTCAGGCATGAATTGTCTATTTATAGCAGAATGATTCAAGGCAAAACTATAAATCATGAACATACGGCTCCCTTGGATAATGATAAGAACTGGAATATTTGTATTCCCCCAATGGCCTAATATTAATCTAGTAAAAGATCATATTTACCTGTTCTTTAATGTGCCAATATTGAACAATGTGTTTTTATGGTCCAGATTTAGTAATAAGCTTAAGGGTTGGACTGATTTCATATTGATACATGATTATGTAATTGAATCTTATTTTCCCCCTTCCTCTCATTCTTCAGAATTTATCATAGATGATGTGCTTTTTATTATACTTCACTAATTAAAATGCACATGCCACATCACTTGAGACTTTCAAGAAGAGATTGGACTCCCATCTGTCAAAAATGGTGTAGGGTTTCCTGCTTGGGCAGGGGGTTGGACTAGATGACCTACAAGGTTCCTTCCAACTCTGATTATCTGTTATCTGTTAAACATCTGGCAGTGGGTCCTTCAAGAAACCACATCTTTTCCAGATTCTCAGGGTAGCTGTGCAATTCTAGGAAACATGGTGGAATTGAGAATTCAATAGAATGCTATCAGAACACCTTGGTACCTCTTTAATTCACCCACATATTTTCTTGAGACTGGGCAACTACTGGTAGTTCTCAACTTACAAGCATTCGTTTACAGACTGCAGCTCCGAAAAATGTGACTTACAACCAGTGCTCACACTTATGACTGTCACATAGTCACACAATCAACATTCAGGTAATTGGCAACTAGCATGTATTTATGAGGGCTGCAGCACTCCAGGGTAATCTCTGATCATCCTCTGCAAGGTTTCCAGCTGACTTCCAACAAGCAAAGTCAATGGGGAAAGCTGGATTTGCTTAATGACTGCATGATTTGAAACCATGGCAAAAAAGTTGTAAAATAGGCCACGACTCATTAACAACCGCCTTGCTTAGCAATGTAAATTCTGACCCCCAGCTGTAGTTGTAAGTCGAGGGCTACCTGTGGTCCCCAAAATCCAGGAAAATATGCATTCCTCCTCTTTAAGGATGCAGAGGGTGCAACATGAATGCCTGCACTTGCGCCAAAACCTCTTTTTGGCTTCAGATCAGAAAGAAAGCATCCTTACTAGAAACCATTTAGAAAGGCCTTTCAAATGCATGTCCCTCCCCAATCAGAAGAGGAGTCAGATGTTTAAAAGATGGATTACAATAGTCTGTGTATGCAAAAGAAGAAATCTCAGATTAATAATACAATGTTATGCATACGTCTTCAGAAGCATAACTCAAGAGTTGAAAGTGACTTTAGCCCACATCAAGTGACAAGCAATGCTGATTAATCATCAAAATGATGATGATGTGGGGCTCAACATACGGCAGGGAGATGGAACATAGTCGTGCCAGTTCCACTCTCCACAGAACAGAATAGCTTCCTCTAACCAGATGCCTTTTGGATGCACAACCTAAATTTGCCAGAATTGGCTGGTAATACATGGAAGATACATTCCAACACAACTGAAGGCTACCAGGTTGGCTCAACCTGGTTTAGCTGTTCTTTTACCTATAAAAAGAAAACTAACCAGAGCACTCTTCATTATGAAGTGTTACACTACGTAAAAGTGACACGTCATCAATTTTGCTTTTCTTGCTTACAAAACTGATAAGAAGATCCACTTCACCTTTGTGTCATGGAGCAGTTTTGTGGCTCCAACATCTTTTGCGTATTCTTTTAAGTCAAAGTCAATTTTGTCATAAAGGAGCTGCTCCTCATTGGTGAGAGATGCCACCGTCTCATAAATGCCAGGGATGAGGATTCTTCCTTTCTTATCCACTAAGGAGCCTGTAAAGAAAGAGCCATATGCTATTAAAGGCAGCCCAGAGAAGCTTGTTCCTAGTCATAAGTTGCTCATATCCAAAGCTTCTGGTTTCCCCACTGCATTCCTGCCTATCATACTGAAATGGCAGCTGCAGGGAAAACAGCAAACAAGGAGAGCTGCACCACAGGCAGACTGGCTGTTGATAAGCTGCTGATAAGAACAAACATAGCCAACATTCTCTTTTTAGATAGGATTTAGATTTTATTTTTTTTTAGACCTTAGACACAAACACACTAAAATACATGCAGAGCTACAGGGCAGTGCTGTTCTTCAGCTAACTGCCCTGCCTACCGAGCAATCCATCTTACAGCCAATTCAAGCAGGGAAAGGATTTAGGGTCAGTGTCTGCCTGGACCTGGGGAAGACTGTTCTCTGACCACCCTTTCTTCTATAAACCAAAGAACGTGCAGTTTAGGGCCCAGGATGCATCCTTAGCTCTAAGCCTCCTCCTAGCAGACCCTCTAAAAGTGATTACAAAGTCGTAATCTTAATTAAACAGAAAGGGGAACTTAATTCTTTCTTCTTCCCCAATTTTAGAACAGTCAACTGTGTCCACAGCCGGAAGCCACAAGACCTTTGCTATAACTGCTGCCTCACAAATTTTTCTCTGCTCAATCAATTCTTCCAAGGTTTCACTTGCTGTCACTCAGCCAGATATTTCTACTTATTAATTTCTAGGAGGCCTAGGTTTATTGCTGTGGGTAAAGATCAAAGGTTTTGTTCTGGACTAAGACAGATAGCAGAAAATTCCTTGGTCTATCTGGTTTAAAAAGCTTTAAAACACTGAACAACACACACGCATGCACACACACACACAGACAGATACATCCCTCCTCAAACCTGACTCCTTTTTGCCTCCATTATTTGAAGGCAAGAAATATCTGAGAAAAACATCAATCAATTCTAAGTGCCAGGCCAATTTAGGGCCATTCCAAAAGATGGAAAGGCTGACCATTGGGGTAACAACCAATGCTAAAATGTCTCTAAGCAATCGAATAATCCAGCCCTTGTGCCATGTACTAATAGCATATTCTCAGAAGAACGGTGTGGCAAAATGGGAGCAGGAGGTTGTTGGCATGGCTTTTAGTTGATGATGAGCTGACATGTCTTTGATGGGGAAGCAAAGTGCTTGCGGAGTCAATCCAAAGGAATCCCGCTGCCTGCTATGAAACAGAATCTGACAGTTTGATGCAAACCCCTGCAATTCTGATCTGCTCTCACCACAGCCAGGATCGGTCTCTTGCTCATCAAACAATAAAGGAAGCAACAGAGATGGGAAGAGAGAACCACGCTGGCAAATAAGGGGGGGAGATTGATGTGCTAGGCTCAGTAAAGCCAACATGCATAATAACTGCATCTTTATTATTCTATTCAAGCCTTCTACCACCACCACCCCTCCCCAAAAAAATCTGGGCATCCTCTGAAATAGAGACTTCAATTCTTTAAATATCTGGCAATAGGCATACAAACTGGGGGAATTCTGGGATACGAGACACAAATTTGGAAGTCACCTTGGTTGGGAAAAGCTGCTAGAGTTCAAATTTTACCTGCAACCACCTCATAAGCTGAAATGACATTCAGTAGGCTGCTAATAAATCTGTGCTGCCTAGGTCCAACACTGTTATAGTTATCTTTGTCCTTGGAAGAGATCTTTAGCCCTTTGTTAAGATCCGGGTTAGTCCATCAATTGTTAACTTGGTGTTATCAAAAACTTTTAAGGCAGGGTCAGGGCTATTTCTTTTATTCTCTTAAAGCTCGACCACATTACTAACTCCTGCAGTAGTTAATATGAGGGAGGCTACAAACTAAGGGAGGTGTAATTCCCACTTATCCAAAGGCAGACTCACTGGAAGATGACTGATGTTCAAAGGTTCTGGCTCTTTCTATATACAATGCTCCCTTAAAATAGCCCTTACCCATTAAAGCAATAAGATCTGTCATTGCTTCGTGGACCGAACCGCCATATACACCAGAATGAAGGTCTTTGTCACTGCATTCCACCTGATAGGAAAAGATAAAAGCAAAAGCAAAATCCATTAAGAGTCTTACTGACAGGCACTACTGAAGACTGCGTTTTAAAAGTTAAGTTAAGCTGCTGTAGCAAGAATTTTTGCTTCAGGTCTTAGGGAGAGACTTGCAAACTGAATTATTGGAATTGCTACTTCAGAAAATTCAATCGATTTTCAGAATCTTTTTTAGGCTGAGAACATTTTTTTAAAAACTCAAATATGCCTTTCTGCAAAGCTGATAGGGTTGAAGTAAAGAATCAAACATCTAAATGCATTTCTACTATGTTTGTGTGAGAGAGAGAGACCAACTAATTCTTTGGCCTTATAATTATTAAATAACAAGAATGTCATGAAAACAAGCCCCAAGTTAGTTTGAACTGGAGTCTTCAGTGTGACAAGCATCTGGATATTGGACAATCTAAACTCTAGAATCAAAGCAGCCTTGGCCAACTTACATATGACCTGCAACTTATTTTCAAGGCCCTCTGACAGGAGCTATTCGGTCTTACTCCCTACCCCAATGGGTAAGGAGTAAGAGAAGAGGGGAGAAGGCCTATTCATTTTTGACGCTGATCCTGCCCATCAGAGTGGACATCTGCAACCGATTACTTTTGAAGAGAAATGGCCCATAACACATCAAAAATGCTTCCCACCTCTGATATAAGAACTTTCCAGGAACTTTGCATAAAGTTTTAAGTTCAGAACAAATATGAGAAGCAATATAGACATACACTGATGACATAGTATAAATAACATTGTGAAGCCATGACAAGATGTGAGATTTCATCAGGTTGCCGTCCTTTTCAAAGAGACAATCCCTGTGCCAAAATAGCTGCCACAACTTTGAACACTGAATGGTTGAGTGAGGCTAGTCTTATATGCACACTAATGGGAAGTCTTCCCGCTTAGCATACAAAGGACAACTGAATTATGCTTGTCATCTTAATCAGCTGTTATTATTCTTAGTCCTTTACTGTACCTCAATGAAGTAATAGCAGATGCCCCTGAGGCCATAGGTGATGCAGGGCTTCTTTTGCCCAGCCAGTAGTTGTCAGAGATACACACATAGTCCACATCTTTGAAGAAAGTATCTTTTTGTGCAAAAATCAAGTCATCAAGGCCTTCAGAACCAGATTCCTCCATACCTTCGAAGCAAAACTTGACATTGACTGGGATTTCCTAGAAGACAAAACCACAACACTGAAAAAGAAGCGAGGATTGTTATGATGTTTATTATTTATTTGTTTGTTTGTTTGTTTGGTCTTATATGCCGCCCTATCTCCCTGGGGACTCAGGGTGGCTCACATCATAAAAAACATACAGTAACAAATTTTAAAAAGTTAAAAAATTATTAAACCAATACGACCAAATAAACTATCTAAAACAAATGTTTAAAACTAACCCAAACCGCCCCCCTTAGTCCAGGCCGGCTTGTTCAAATAACCAAGTCTTTAGGCTGCGGCGGAAGGAGCGGAGGTCGGGGGCCAAACGGAGCTCCAGTGGAAGCTGGTTCCACAAGGTAGGTGCACCCACAGAGAAGGCCCTACCCCTAGGGACCGCCAGCTGACATTGTTTGGCCGACGGCACCCCAAGGAGGCCCTGCCTGTGGGAGCGCACCGGGCGATGGGAATTCGATGCTGGCAGGAGGCGTTCCCGCAAGTACCCTGGCCCTAAGCCATGTATGTTCAGAGTTAGAGACAATCAAATACTTCCAAAATTCTTGGGAAGACTCCATGTTGGAGAACTCTGCGGCAGGGCCAAATTAAACTTTCCAGTCATGCTACAGGCACTTTGACTGAAGTGTTTTCTAAACAGCAGGTGTGTGTGGGGGCTGGGAGAAAGAATTGCAATGCAAAATAAAATCCGGGAAAAGTTAAATGGGAGATTATTATTGCTTTCTTCCTCCCCTATCATACTATGATCTGGAACTAAATCAGCATTTACATATTTCTCTGTCAGAAGCAAGTTTGCCTCAATACTAATTGTTTTCACTGAATGCAGTAATGTATGTCTCTAACCCAGATTAACAGTGATTTCAGCAATGATGGAAGAAAGAACAATTTCATCCAGCACCACTTTTCCAAAGCTCCAGCATAGTGCCTGCCTGTCTGCTTTCTTTCTTTAGGACTGTGGAGAAAAAGGAAAAGTTTGGTGGGTTGGAAATATTTCTGCAGAGGCCAGAACACTTGTTCATCTGCTCCCATGGGGTTTGCAACTGGAAGGCAAAATAATCAGCACATGACTTGGGACAATAGTTTTCAACATTCCTGGACTCACTAATTGCAGCCTTTAATTGCACTGTAGGTTGAGGAGAGAGAGCAGATTCAAGCAAGGCTCTTATGGGTGCTCCCTATAACTTGTCATAACTAAAGTCCCAAAGGTGCTTTTTCAAGAGGCAACTGGACTTTCTGGTTTTTCATTGAAGACGTTTCACTTCTCATCCAAGAAACTTCTTCAGGTGTAAACAAGCTCAGAAAAACCAGAAAGCCTAGTTGCCTCTTGAAAAAGCACCTTTGGGACAACCATGACCTGGATGACTGAGAATCTCCATAGACATCTTAACTAAAGGTAACTTATTTGTACTAACTTGTCACATCTTAATTAAAACCTTGGCAATTGATTTGCCTTCTTTGGTTGACTCCTTTTTCATATTTTGCCCTGTAATCCAAAAGATGGAACTTCTTTTGATTGGCCTGTTTCATTTGTTTGGAATTTGAAAAATGCTAGGAATCACTGAAAAACTGCTCTTTTTCTTCACTAGGAATGGAGCAAAGATCCAAGCTGAGCATTAATCATGCCCCAGGAGAATCATGCTTTTTCTCCAAGGAGAAAGAGAATTTCGGTAAATAAATAATTTGCTACAACACAGAAAGCTGGGAAGTTGTCTTGCCACACAGACCTCCCTATGGTCTGTTCTTTCTTGATGGCTGCTGTGATTTAGCATAAATAACAGATAACAGAGTTGGAAGGGACCTTGTAGGTTATCTAGTCCAACCCTCCACCCAAGCCGGAGACCCTACACCATTTCTGACAAATGGCAGTCCAATCTCTTCTTGAAAGTCTCAAGTGATGATGCTCCCACAACTTCCGAGGGCAAGCTGTTCCATTGGTTGATTGTTCTCACTGTCAGAAAGTTTCTCCTTATTTCCAGGTTAAATCTCTCCTTGTTCAGTTTCCATCCATTATTCCTTGTCTGGCCTACAGGCACTTTAGAAAATAGCTTGACCCCTTCCTCTCTGTGGCAGCCCCTCAAATATTGGAACACTGCTATCATGTCTCCCCTGGTCCTTCTCTTCACTAGACTAGCCTTGCCCAGTTCCTGTAACCGTTCTTCATATGTTTTAGTCTCCAGTCCACCAATGCAGAGTTTATGGTTTTACCATCGTTCACAGGACTCCCAGCTTTTACCTGTTTGGTTTTCTGGTAAGCCTCCAGAGCATTCAGCCAAGCTAGCACTGGACCTTTGTCATCTGTCGATCCTCGGCCATACAGCTTCCCTAAAGAAGCAACACATTAAAGCAAGCTGCAATTAAACAGAATTATCCCTGCCATGGGAAGCTACAGCCTGCACAGATCACGTCATTCTGGCACTATCTGCACATCTCACAGCTCTGTCTTAGCTTTAAATATTAAACCATCTTGTCTTCTGATATCAAATGGCTATAGATACATATTAAAGTGCTTAATGAGATCTTGGTTGCAAACAGAATACCTTGGCCACAATACCCTGCTTTTAAGCCAAGGACATCCTCTCTTGGAGGCTAAAAATTGCCCTTAACATTTAGGGAAGGGAAAGTTGCAACAGAAGGGACTAATGCAAAGATTGCATCATATACAGAAAGAAACCGGGGTTTTCATTTATCACTGATCCTAATTTTTAAGGGGGTAAATTGAAAAAGAGACTGTTAAAAACCTACACACTCCTGCATCTCCTTTTAAAGCAAGATGCCTCTGCATTCACCATCTTGAAAATCAAAAAAACCTATTGGTGCACAAACTTTGTTCAGCTTAAAGTCCACTTCAATGCCCACCCATGACTATTTGCAACAAAAAATCAATTATTGAAAAGGATTCTTAAACCTGAGCTAAGTCCTTTGAACTGTTCAAAAGACAGGCAATATACCACAGCAGAGAAAGGTTACTGAGCATCTTAGCAACCATGCATCTAAACTGAATTGCAAGGAGAGGATTTTTTAGACAAAGGGTTCCACAATCCACTTGCATAAGTTTTTAAAGCCTTATTTGAATTTAATGACAAGTGAACGTGTAATGTTTCACTGCTCAAGAAAAAAAGCATATTAGTTGGCAAGGTCTCTATTTAGCATAATGCTTGCTTGCTGAGATAGACATTTGCTTAATCATCAGCATTTGACCTGAAATCATGAACTTATCTTTTACTAGAACAAACAGAGCTGAATGAAATTGCAGTTAATAGATAAGCTTGGATATCAAGGAAGAAAGCCAAGGGACATGCAATATTTCTCCACTGCTAAAAGTGGAAAAACAGTTAAGGGCATGGGGTAGAAAACTGAAGTGTTACCCTACATCAGGGGCCCTCAAACTTGGCAACTTTAAGACTTATGCACTTCAACTGCCAGGGAGCTGAAGTCCGTAAGTCTTAAAGTCGCCAAGTTTGGAGATCCCTGCCCTACGTGATCAAGATGACAGCTACCTTAATATGACCTCCCTCAGAATACTCTATTCCATCCCTAATTTTTCTTTTTTGACCCAATATACTAAATCACCACTATGCTAGAGAGTTTGGGCCCCTACAACCCACTTCAGTTTCTGTTATTTTAAAAAATATTTTCTCTTTAGTATAAGAGCAGGGACACCCAATCTGTGTCATGCTTTCAAGATTCTGGTTTTCCTCTCTGCAAGAATAAAGTAGAATATCAGTGACCCTTGTGGAGTCTGTCTGTCTGCTGACTTGGCCTTCCCGAAGGGCTGACAAGCTGGCAGATCTTTTCAGCTACAGCAAAAGTGCATGGATCGATTTACCAAAACAGCACAAAGGAAAAACACGTTTCTTTCAAAATCTTGATTATGCCTAACTTTTCCATTACCAACTGCAATGTTTTTTATTAATTTTACTAGGCGCAAAAGAATTTTTTTTCACCCACCTCTCAAGAGAAAGGAGAAAGAAAATAAAACATCCCTGGTAGTTTTCACTTCCTGTCAACTTCAACTTCCTTTATTCTTAATCAGCAAGTTTCCACCAGAGAGGGTTGAATTGGCTGCTAAGTTATGATATATGGCAGACTTTCCCAATTGTAGCATATTATCCAGTGGTGGGGCTGCTGGATGGTCAGCGAGGTTTGGGCGAACTTCTCGCTGTGATCTCTGGCTGGGCCTGCCCACCAGCCCTTGTGTTATGCTTTCCCTAAATAACTAACTTTTCTCCCATCCAGGCTGGCGAGGTGAGTTCTGCACTGTCCTGCTGTACTCACCGGAGCTGCCTGAGTTGATTAGCTGCCTGTTTGAAGCTGTGTTGCAGCCCCAAAGCGGCGTGTGTGTGCGAAGCGTGCACTCACAACCAGCGAACCCCCTTGTCAATGAAAGTGCATCCCACCTCTGACATTATCAGCAGGAAACCTAATATAAACACCAGTGTGACCTCCCTTGTTCACCCTGTTTTGTTTGACAACTATTCATACCCACAACTACAGCTGTTTTATGAGAAATCTTCCATTCACCACTATGGAGCCCCAGAGCCCCCTTACATGCTTTCCAAGTTCCAGATATGAATATAAAGACTGGAAATCCTTGAACATCATACAAAAAACCCCTGTAACTCCAATGAAAAGATGCAGCTTATTTCATGGACTATAATTACTTTTGCATTTTCTCCAGTGTGAATTTTCCTTTTTCACCCCTAGTTGAACACGTGTAGAAGAATTAACCCAGTTATATAGAACTGCTCTAAAATCCTTTTGGGTGCCCATACTCAACATTTATTACAAAAGCCTACATAAGCCAGGCCACAAAGCAAACTTATCTAAGCTGGTTTGGAAAGAATTCACAGTGTGCTAAAGAGATACTTAACCTCTAAGATTAGGGCTTGGTAATTAACCTTTAAAATTAGGGCTTGGCTTAGGCCTTCCAGATGTCCCAATGCAGCCAGCATAGGTAATGATAAAGCAATCTGGACGCTGTACTTCAGCAACATTTGGATAACCATAAGTATACCACTTACATTTTCTAAAAATTAAGCTCCTACTGTGCACATCGTGTCCAATTTTCAGAGAGATAGGAATCATTGTTTTAAGACTGGTGGCCATAGAAATAATTCAAATAAATTAAATAAATGCAATTAAGACTCTGGTTTATGTCTGTATCTTCCATCACAACTAATTTGGGCACGGTTTTAGGTTATGTACAGAGTAAACAGAGACCTCAATTCAAAAAACCCACTGCAAGCAACAATGTGAGAGGAGCTTCAAAATTTACTCCCAAGATTTGACATATAGAAGCACAGGCCAAGCATAGACAAGTCTTACCTTCTCTTTCTATCAAGACAAAGGGTTCACTGTCCCAGCCATCCTCTAAAGCTGCAGGTTGCACATCCAAATGACCATAGACGCAAACAGTTTTTTTGGATGGATCTGAGCCAAGTTTGCCCAGAATTATTGGAGGTAGAGGAATCTTACTGCCATCAGGCAACTGTAATTTAGAAACACTAGGTGTCAGTGTAGAACTAGTTGAGAAATAGCTATTTGTAGAACTATTTTGTACTGTATAGTATTTACTGTAAAAAGGCAAAATGTGAAAGCTTTAACACAGGGGTGTAATTTATAGCATACATGTATCTTCCCTATTTTTTTACATGATCCCAGGATGCTGTCTTGAAAGAGGGGCAAAAGGAGGAGCTTCAATCTTGGCACACATTCTTTAAAATGTCTACAAACTCAAATGTTACTTTTCTCACCTGAAGGATGGGTTAAGGAGAAAACTGGCTTTCGTAAAGCTGAATAATGTTCGAGACACATATTTCATTCCTTCAAACACACACAAACCATGAAGAAAAGGCTGGTCCTTCCCACTCCAATGATGTCAAGAGGTCACTGACCATTCTTGGTTTTTAGTATAGTTTTCCTTTGTTTAAAACAAGAAAGAAATGCACAACATGCTAACAGTATCGCTGTCTTGGATCCTGAGCATTGGCTTAGCCTGGTTATCAAATAATTCTGATATTATTTCTGAAGGTTGAGTCACTAGGAAATACACGGAAGTCTCATTTCTATGAAAACTACATATTGAAGAGACAAAAAGATTAGAACGAGAAAAATTAATATTTTATCTCTTAAACACAATGATTAATTTTACTAATAGTATGTCAGAGAGAGAAAGAGAGAAAGGGAGGGAGGGGGAGAGAGGACAATGTAACCATCAATTCCTTCATCTCTCTCTCTCTCAACGTTTGTATGGTCAAAAAAAGGCTTATAAGTCCATTAAACCTTCCCCAATCTGGTGTCTGTGTAGACTTCGCTTCCCAGAATTCCCAGCCATCTGAAGGACATCCAGGGTGGGGAAGTCTTAATCTAGAGACTCTGGTCAGGAGCAAGGGTTAGGCAATTGCACCATAAAAGCCTTACGAGAGAGCACGATAAGTGCTCCACTGCCAATATGCTGACTCAAACACTGGCAGAAACAGGGATTGGGCTTGTCCTCTGAGGGGAAATATAGAATTCACCCAGAAGAACAGGTTGAACCTGGGACTCTGAAGATCAGATACTTCATTTCAAAGAGAAACTGCTTACAAGTGCACACCTGCCTGCCTGCCTGCAGAAACAGCTTAATTAGCTCAGGCGAGGACAGGATGACAGCACAAAGATTGACAGGACAGATCATAGCCTGCCATTCACAAGACCAGGGATGACAGTATTTTTGCCCCCACAAGCAACAGTATATTCTGGGTCCCAAGCTACAGGGGGCCTCTCTTTAGCATGTACATAAAGAAACGTTCCTCTCTTGCACTGCAAACTTCATTCAGCATGCCGACTTATCTCCACTCTTTCATCAATGCAAATATAAACACTCCTTCCACTGCCAAATACAAGGGCCTCCTCCTATCCCCACAGAGCACCTCTCATCTAGAGGCACAAAGAGCAGAAAGCAAGCTAGTTGCCACCTAAATATGACTATCTAAATATGGCACAACTCTAGACAATTTCAGCAGAGTTCCAAAACAAATAAGCAAACAAAGTTATGTTAAGCAGTTTTGGCCCTATGTAGTTCTTGGATGGGAGACCATCAGGAAATCCTAGGGATATAGACTAGACTGGAAGAATAAGGCAAAACCATTTTCAAACTGAGCTATATTACGTGCCACAAGTTGAGCTCAATTAGATGGGACCTTTTATTTTTTTTACTGATGATTAGTAACTCTTTCTGCTCTCCCAATAGTTTCTTAGATTGCCAACAGATAACAGATAATCAGAGTTGGAAGGGACCTTGTAGGTCATTTAGTCCAACCCCCACCCAAGCGGGAGACCCTACACCATTTCTGACAAATGGCAGTCCAATTTCTTGAAAGTCTCAACTTCCAAGGGCAAGCTGTTCCATTGGTTGATTGTTCTGTCAGAAAGTTTCTCCTTATTTCCAGGTTAAATCTCTCCTTGTTCAGTTTCCATCCATTATTCCTTGTCTGGCCTACAGGCTTTTAGAAAATAGCTTGACCCTTCCTCTCTGTGGCAGCCCTCAAATATTGGAAGACTGCTATCATGTCTCCCCTGGTCCTTCTCTTTACTAGACTAGCCAAGCCCAGTTCCTGCAACCGTTCATTGTATATTTTAGTCTCCAATCCCCTAATCATCCTGGTTGCTCTTCTCTGTACTTTTTCTAGAGTCTCAACATCTTTTTATAATGTGGTGACCAAAACTGGATGCAGTACTCTAGGTGTGGTCTTACTAAGGCTTTATACAGTGGTATTAGTACCTTCCTTGATCTTGATTGTATCTCTCTGTTAATACAACTTAGAATTGCATTAGCTTTTTTGGCTGCTGCTGGCTCATATTTAGCTGGTTGTCCACTAAGACTCCAAGATCCCTCTCACAATTACTGCTATTGAACCGGGTTTCACCCAGTCTATATGTGTACTTTTGGTTTTTCTTGCCTAAGTGTAGGACTTTACTTTTCTCTACATTGAATTTGTATTTTGTTAGATATGGCCCAGTGTTCTAGTCTGTCAAGATCCATCTGGATCTTGAGCCTATCTTCTTGGGTGTTAGCTATTCCTGCCAGCTTAGTATCATCTGCAAATTTGGTAAGTTCCCCTTCTATTCCCTCATCTAAGTCGTTAATGAAGATATTGAAGAGTACTGGACCTAAGACAGAACCTTGTGGCACCCCACTGCTTACTTCCCTCCATGTAGACTTAAACCCATTAAGGACTACTCGTTGAGTACGGTTTGCCAGCCAGTTGCAAGTCCATCTAGTGGTGGTGCTATCTATTCCACATTTTTCTACCTTACTAAGAAGTAGGTTGTGGTCTACTTCGTCAAATGCCTTGCTGAAATCTAAATATATTATGTCCACAGTATTTTGCTGGTCTACTAATTTAGTCACTATGCTGAAGAATGAAATAAGATTGGTTTGGCATGATCTGTTTTTAACAAACGCGTGCTGACTGCTATTTATTACTTTACTTGTTTCTAGATGTTGGCAGATCTGTTTTTTCATTATCTTTTTCAGTATCTTCCCGGGTATTGATGTTAGGCTGATTGGTCTATAGTTTCCTGGGTCTGTTTTTTTCCTTTCTTGAAGATAGGAACCACATCAGCTCTTTTCCAGCCCTCTGGTAGTTCCCCAGTGCTCCAGGATTTTTGAAAGATATGGTGCAGTGGTTCTGAGATGACCTCTGCCAGCTCCTTTAAAACTCTGGGATGTAATCCATCAGGTCCTGGTGGTTTGTGTTCATCAAGATCAGACAAGTGTTTTCTTGCTTTTTTGCTTATTTTAACTTTTATTTCTGGTCTGTCTTTTATAGTTTCATTTTTGGTAGGTTGAGCTATAGTTTCTTTTTGCGTGAAGACTGATGCAAAGAATGAGTTAAGCAGTTTTGCTTTTTTTCTTATTTATATGTTGGAAGAAACTTTTTTTATTATCTTTGACTTTTGTTGCAAGTCTTTGTTCCTTCTGAGCCTTTGTTTTCCTGACTTTGTCTTTGCAGATTCTGGCTATCTGCTGATATTCTGCCTTAGTTGTATGTCCTTCTTTCCATTTTTTGTACTTGTCCTTTTTTTCTTTCAATTTGCCAGAGAAATCTTTGTGCAGCCATGCTGGTTTCTTCTTGGATTTCTTGTTTTTCTTTCTCAGTGGTATTGTGCTGGTCTGGGCTTCTATGATCGTACTTTTCAGAGTTTCCCAAGATTCTTGAGTTGTTTTCCCCTTTAAGATTTTTATCCATGGAATCTTTCCCAAGTTCCCTCTGAGTTTATTAAAATCAGCTCTTTTAAAATCCAAGACTCTGGTGTCATTATGTTCTATTGCTTATTTGTGTTATGTTGAATTCTAGCATGACATGGTCACTCTCACCCAAGGTTTCTGCAGTTTCAACTCCATCACTTTTTCTGTTTATAACATAAGGACCCCACTTCTTACCATCTGCTTTCCAACATCAATCAGTTCAGTTGTGCCCCCAAGCCGTTCAATGTCTTTTGCAGCAACTTCCATCATCCGTCTGATTTCTTCTCTCTTTTCTGGCCATGCTGACACGCTTTGTATTGCGACCCACTGAGCTAGACGCTACTCACAAGCAGTTTAGAAAACAGGAAGCATGATGGGGAAGAAGAGTGAGAGGGGGGAAAAACGGAATGAGATCATTTTCTTTAGTGGAGACAGATCCATAAAGAAAAACTGCAAATATTCTGAATATAGAAGCGAGAAATCTCTTTGTACCAAAGTTCACAGACCATAATCAGCAAGGATTCCTACTGACTGTTAAATATAACACAGGGAGGCATGTTGAGGGCCCTGTCAGTCAAGGAATTCTGGCCGTGGCTCCTGCCCTCTGGAACTTCTTATCCCAAGGTGAGATCGGACCTGAAAACCTGGCTCTTCCAGATGGCTTATGGATCCAATGCAGGGAGCATCTAGAAATGGGTTGACTTAAGAGGCAATTCCACCTCCTCCCTCCATGCATCCTGCTCACTCACTCCCCATCTTTTAACTATCATTTTTATTTTTGTATTTAGTTTGTTTATCTTATTGTTTTAATGCTGTTAACACTGTAAGCCACCAGAAGCCACAGCTTCAAAATGAGATGGGTGGCAAATAATTGTAATAAATGAATAAAAATAAATACTGCAGCAGAATTGTAGCGCTTTCTACACTCACCTAATCTTGAGCCCAAGAATGGTGTATTTCAATATAGCCCCTATATTAAACTAGCAAATGATTTTGGATCTCAGGGACCAAGTAAAAGAAAGGCTGTTCCTACCTAATGCAATGAAAGTTGTTTCATAGTCTAAAAGAATAGTTGTAACTCTTAGTTATGAGTCTAAAGAATCGCAACCAGTGAGATTGTTTTTTTTTAAATCAAGGTGAAGTTACAACTCCATAATGAACCTTCCAAATAGATTCACCTTATGGTCATAACTACAAAATCCTATTCCTCCTACTTTTCAGCCCTCCATCAATTTCAGCAATCTTTTAAAACTAGGTTCACACCTTGCTCACCATTAAGGAGTGATTCTTCTAAAGATGTCCTGACCAGTAGGTGGTCATTTACCTAGCACCCAAAAAAGGCCCATCTGTGCTGCTCTCGCAGAGTTACAAAACGCATTCCCTCAGGGTTTAGGTCCCCACTCTCTGACTTATGTACAATGCATCACATCTACTATTCGTTTTCTCAATTCTTTGCTTCATACTGTGAAGTATCGATGCTACCATGAAACTAAGCTATTGTAAAGGTGAACCCCAAAATATTTGTAATCAATAAAAGAGAACTTTTTGCAGCTCAAAGAACAAAGGATCAGAAGCACTCTGCAGGATTACAGATCTGAGAGGTCCTTGTTGCTCTCTGAGCTTGTTTTCTTGCGGATGTTTCATTACCCAAACTGGGTAACATCATTTGGATGTTACCTAGTTTAGGTAATGAAACACCTGCAGCAAAACAACCAAGCACAGAGAGCACCAAGCACCCCTCAGATCTCTAATCCAGCAGTGTTTCTGATCCTTTAATTTGTTCTTGGCCTCATTAACTTTGAGAATGGACTATTCCATCTCCATCAACCTTGAGATCCACAGGATTATATTATTATGACCAATGAGAGAATTGAGTGACCCTCCAAAGGAAAGTTCAGAGTAAAAGCTTATTCCTACCCTACAAAAGTCTTGGAACAAGTAGAGTTAACTCTTCTTCTACGTTATCAACTAAGATTAGCTGGGAATTGCTTTGCCATGATTGTTCCATACCCACTCTTCAAGGAAAGAACAATGCAGTTGTGTAAACTCTTTAAAATTTTGTAGTCTCAAAGGGTTTATGGTTTTAATGTTCTGAAAAGTGCTACGTACCTCCACATAAAGATCTTGATTTTTGTCCACGTATTCAAAAAGAGATTCAAGAGATGTCATTTTCAGATCAAAATAATGTGATTGAGAAATCTAAATGATGGGTTTAAAAACAATGAGAAAGAAAGAGAGAGAGAAAAGAATTTTTAAATTCTTGCAACAGGTTGTCTCACTTGGGATTCTGCCTTTTTAATTGTTCTATATTCTGCCTAAGCTCTAATTTGCAGTCAGCAGATTTTAGCAAAATCATGAGGACTCACTAAAGCAGATTTTAGCAAAATCATGAGGACTCACTAAAGGGGAATCCTTCTGTGAATAATGCCACTAGTCTCATGACAGGAAAAAGCAATACAAAGAAAGTCATTAGCTATTGATTTTAAACGCTTACAGAGCTAAATGGTAACACGAGGAGGTAGGAAACAGAGTCTGCAGAAAAGCCATCCTGTTTATTGTCTTAACAGATCCTACTCAAAGCCTAGTTCTATTTACATAACCTAATCAGGGTTTGAACTGTGGGATGACCTGGACTTCTTTTTCACAGATTCCCTGCAAATGCAAATTATTATGTCTTTTCCTCTAGGGCCAGACAGTTCCTTTTTCTCATTTTCTCATTGAAACAACCTTGTGAGCAGTGAAATACTAACAGGCCTAGTTAAAAAATGCCTATGTATTTGGATTTCTTCTAATGAACACCAAGATTATACAAAGAATTTCAGGCAAGTATTTTATGTGCTGCCTGATTCCTACCGATAGAAAACTCTGGGTGGTTATTAATACTATTGGTTCTTAATATTAGTAAGCATTAGTATTGATAAGCATTATTAATAGTTAAATGTATAAAAATGCATTCACAGTCATCTGGCACCAGCGTAATTATAAGACATGTAAATAAGACATGTAAATGAGCTGTAAAACAGATACTGAACAGATTTTTGCAAAAATATCTAAGCACTTTTGCTTCAAGAACTCCCTCAGCACAAATCTAATATATGTATATGAAAAGGCAGAATGTACCTATTAAGTTCTATAATAAAGTTATGTGCATTTGTGGGAGCATTTGGCATTAAGCTGGGGAGGGGGAGAACTATAGGGAAAGAAAATGAAAGTAATTAGAGAAAACAGAATATTTGTAAGAATATTCCTATTTCCAAAGAGTTCAGAGAAAATGCCAAGAGGGTGAGCATAGTCAGAGAATGGCAATGGGTTAAATCAGTGGTTCTTAACCTGGGCGATATTGCCCCCCAAGGGGCGATTTTGTTTTTCAGGGGGGCGATGGAACGAAAAGGGCGACGTGGGGGAAGGAACAGAAGGGGGCGATAGCTCGATGGAGTGAGATATAGGAGAGAGAGAGAGAGAGATCTATATTGGTAGATAGATAGGTAGGCAGACAAAAAGACAGACAGGTAGGTAGATAGGCAGGCAAACAGACAGACCTTTTGGATGGATGGATGGACGGATGGATGGACAGACAGAAAGAATGCGAGAGCAGCAGCACTTTGGGAAAGTAGTGGCATTGGCTTTTCCCAACATGCTGCCACATTCAAGGTGCCGGTTCAGGTGCAGTACAACAGTCAATGGGGTGAGTCTGCAGGGCTGGCGCCTCCTGCTGCCTCTTAGCATCCCCAAGGGGTCAGCAGAGGGGTGCTAAGAGGCGACAGGGGACGTTCGAGGTGCCGGCCGGCCCTGCAGGTTCACCCATTGACTAGCACTGCTCCGGAGCCAGCACCTCCAATGCGGAAGCAGTGGCACGTTACGTGCTGCTGCGGCCGTGTTCAACACGCTGCCCCCCCCGCCGCCTCTTAGCGCCCCTCTGACGGCCCCCTTGGGGACACTAAGAGGTGGCAGGGGGGCGGTATGTTGGAGGGGGGGCGATGACAACTTCCTCAATGGCTCAAGGGGGCGATTCTTTCAAAAAGGTTAAGAACCACTGGGTTAAATGATCCTGAAATAAGAGCCTTGGTGGTGCAGGCTATTAAATCCCTAGCACTTAAGTTCCAGCTGTCTGCAATTAGTGCAGGCTCGAATCCCACCAGGCTCAAGGTTGACTCAGCCTTCCATCCTCTCAGGGTAGGTAAATTGAGGACCCAAGATTGTTGGGGGCAATAAGCTGACTTTGTAAAAATGCCGTTTAGTAATAAGCAGGCATATACAATGGAATGAAGGCTATTGCTGAGCGCATTGGGCTGTATCCCAAAAATTGCACTGAGTCTTCGGAGAAGGGTGGCATACAAATGTAATTTTTAAAAAATGGCTAAATCCTGAATTCTTGTGGTGTCTTTTCTGTCATAACTTTGAATAGTAACTGAACAAGAGGTCGCTGAGTAAGGACTCTCTGTATTCTAGTGCACCTACACAAACATGTAATTTTTCCTCATCAGCCTGAAATAATCCAATGCAAGTTGAAGGACTCGTCCTTGAAGATCACGGACTATAATCTGCCATGCCAGTCTAATGAGAGTTGGTAGAAATATCCAATTTCCCAGTCTATGACTCAGAGAAAGTAATTGGTTGAAAGTCACTCAAGCCCAGTTTCCATGGCTTCCAGTCCAGCACTTTAACCACAATATCACACTGGCTCTCAGGCACATATTAGCCAGAGGTTAGCCACAGTTTCACAGGCCTGCTTTTAAGGACCCGGGCCAAGATTGTCAATGCATTCTCCTTCAAAGCACATTAGTTGACCAATATAACGAATCAACAAATGTACTGATTAACCCTCAGGGAAGAAAAGCCTTGATAGGCGCCTTGTCTCGCACAGCCTTCCCACTCGCGATGTTGAGTTATATACTATCCGATTTCTAAGCCAGGATTACATGGCCTTAGGGATCTTAAAGCCAAAGGCGGCGAGGGAGAACTGCAGTTGATAGCCGGGTAAAATAAAAGAGAGCCTTTAAAATGAAGGACTAAAGGCCCGGTTCGGTCCGTCCCTTCTGACTTGCAACTCTCGGGAAAAGCTGAAACCGATCAGGCGAGAGAAGCAGCGGCCGCAGCTAAAGGGCCAAACTCCTCCATGCGAATACAGCTTCCTCCTACTCACCCTGCGGTTTGGGGCTGGCTTCCAGCGCCGAGGGCAGAAGCCACGACTAAGGAAAAGCCTACTACAGGCTCTAGAGAAGGTGAGCGCTACAGCCATGACCGATCCTAAAACGGCGGCTGCAAGAAAGGCCCCGGCGTGGGAAGGAGGCCGGGGGAGAAGGGGGAGTGGAGCTACCGAAGAGAGGCAAATCCCCTGCGGCTCCTCCTTGCTGCTTTCCCTGATGGGAAAGTGGGAGCGAGCGGGGAAGCAGGCGCGATGCCCCGCAAACTTTGCCAACTCGTCAATGAAGGGGCCAAGCAAGGTGGGCACCCACCCACCCCCTTTTTTTTTTGCCTTCCTCCGTGGACATTGGCGCGCTGTGGGTCTGCTGCTTACCGTGCAGGCGGAGCAAACCCCTCGCGAAAGCGTGCAATTTCTTAGCGGAAAGTTCAGGAAGGGCGTTAAGGGAACCCAGCGTGGTGCTTAAACCTTCTTGTTAAGGCCGCCCCTTTGGATTTGCGCGAAAGCCAATCAGCGGCCTTCCGAACGGCTTGCCTTGGCCCTATTGGTCGGGCGCACGAAGGACCCCAGGAAGTGAAGGGAGGCGTGGATGTGAAAGGAGAGAGAGCCGAGAGTGAAACTGAGATTCAGCCAGAGAATTGGGGTTGTGATGATAGCGTTACTTTTTTCAAAGCGAGGCTCTCCTTTGAAGGGAAAAGGGGTCATTTGCGCTAGCTAGGATTTTCTTTCTTGTCCCGCTTGCGGTTGAATAAATAATAGTCCAGAAAAATGTAGAAATTGCCCAAAGCGTTTCAATTCTATAATTGGTTTAAGCTTACTTTATAAGATTTTAATTATTGTTTCAAAGGAGGTGAAAGTTGCTAAACTCTGTCCGGGGGGAAAAAAACAGGTTCATGCTAAAAGAGAAGCATCCGTTTTATAAACGTGTGTTGCTTCTTGTCCTCTGCTATATTAAATAGGCTAATTCTTTGGAAAATCAGAGAAAACAAGAGTGAAAAATTAAGATTCACAATACAGCTGGATCTTTTGAAAACTGAAGGTTTGCCTGTGTTTATGCAAACTGCATTTATACAAACAAATACTTTGTTCCTTCAGTGTTTTTCAACATATATGCCATATCTTAACATCTGTATGTGTTATTTAAAGCATGGGGTTTTAGTGAGGGTCACAGGTTAGCCCTGGACAGTTGCCAGATGCTTCAGAAAAGGATCATAAAATGTATGCAACCCCCGAAGATAAGTTCTGACAAGTGCTCTTCCTTTCACAAAGTGAACTATCTCAGGCAAAGCAGGAAGCAAAATCTGAGCCAGTTTTGAGAATAGCTCCCATTTCACCTTCATAGTCTTAATGATTTGTCCATCCACACAACTGGGGCATTGTCAGAACTCTTCCAGTTTACAATATAAGGTTTGGTCTTGCTCAGGTAAAGCAGAGGAAGCCAAGCCTGAAGATGATGCTCAACACACACGAAACCTGATTAAATGTTGCTGAGCGCATTGGGTTGTATCCCAAAACTTGTAAGCCGCCCTGAGTCTTCGGAGAAGGGCGGCATATAAATGTAATTAGGAAAAAAAATGTCCAGACAGCCTCTGACTTTATCTGGGCAAACCCAAGAGCAAAGCCCTGAGTGAGTTTTGGGAGATGATTAAACCTGCTGGATCTAGCCAGCTCTCAAAACTATCTGCCAATCACAGCAATTTTGTTTATTATTCTGCTTTTGGTCATTAATTTACTTATTGAGCTTTACTGGTGGGGTAGTCATGCAAATTATTTTAACAGATTTCAATCTCCCCATGTTGGAAATAGAAATACCGATAGTAGAAATAGCCTGGAAAAACTAATTAACTGCGTATATCATCGTGGGAATGGAATACATTGGTACAACAAGGCAACAGCAGTCTGGAAGGTAAGGGAAAACCATTTCACTGTATTTTTCCAGGTTGAGAAAAAAAATAAACCTCAATGGCTGAAATAGCACTAATGGTTACCAACCTCTGATAGGAGCCTGCAGTAAAAGAACAAGATTTAATACTACAGTAATTACAAATTATTGTGTGGTCAGTTCAACAGCTCTTGAAGTTGACAGTTCAATTTTCAGCAATCTTGATCATCTACCCTTTATATAATGGATACACCTCTGCCCAGAAACTAAATAATGAAAAATGATGACTGTAAAAGTGTAGCAATATTATATTGAATGTATAATTAAATAACATAGATTAATGGGGTTCACTATGTTGATGGCCATTTGTTTAGGTGGCTTCAGAAGACAATTGGATGACTCATAAAAGATACCTATTAAGGAGAACATCTAATCCACCCTTTACCGTAGCCTGATTTTAGAATATTAACAATTTACAGAAAAATAGCAACAAAAGAGTGTCTAGGGGATTTTTTTTTAAAGGTACTGAGAAAAGACTGGACAAAGTAGATTTTTGACCTGATTTACCAGGATCCCGTGTTAATTTTTTTCTGCTCATTAGTACTGCTTATAATAGGGATGTGTTCACATATTGCAGTGAATTTGCACAACACACAAAGTCAAAATGAAATAGAAACATGACTTAGGAGGAAAAGTTTCCAGGCTAAGGAAAATCTAATTTAATAGTTTTTTTCCATTTCCCCCCCCTCAAACAATCAGTAATCTATAGTCATGCTTCACATAGAAACAATCAGATCTTGTATCTTAAAAGAGGTATTCGAAACAATTGTCCATTGTTCTGTGTCGTGATTTGCCTAATATTGTTGATTGGCTGAATTTGTTTATCCATTAAGCCAGAAACTGTGGTTTCCAAATTGCAGTAGTGAGGTTTCCATGACCAGCTTAATATTTTGGCATGTGTAAAATGGCATCTGTAATTATATTTTATAATAATAGGTCATGATTAAAAATCAAAACCAACATTTCATTGTGTGAAAACTTAGAAGAGGCCAGAAGGTGGCCTCTTGTATCTGCAATGAAAACTAATTAAAATTGTGAAAATTTACTCCTTGAATTGAACTGTTTATATTTATTCCAACAAAAGCCCCTCTTTAGAAATCTATCTTATTAAAACCCATCTGCAGCAGGTTCTGGCGAGTTCTGGAGAACCAGTAGCGGAAATTTTGAGTAGTTCAGAGAACCAGCAAATACCACCTCTGACTGGAGATTTTACAGTATCCTTCCCCTGCCATACCCACCAAGGCACGCCCACAGAACTGGTAGTAAAAAATTTTGAACCCCACCACTGATCCGCATCATTCACCTAGACTGGTCCTTATGATCCCATCCTTTGGGGCCATAGGCTTAATTATCTGTTTTTCATCTGGAGCAAACAAAAGTAGAAGATGGTTGATGGAATTATGAAAGCAGTATAGAAATACATTTCAGCAGTACAATAAATAATGTAGAACAGGGGTCCCCAACTCTGGGCTGCGGCCCACTATCAAGCTCTGGCCCGTTTGGAACTGGCCCACAGAAATGGTAGGTAAGCATGTGCACGCAGCTGCACTTGTGTGAGCAGTGGCGCGAGCACGTGAAGCTGCATTTGCGAGTGCAGAAGGTGCATGTGTCCGACGCTTGTGCAAATGGAGCTGTGCACACACGTGTTTGCTCACTGCTGACATGGAACCATCCCCTCTTCCCCCACTCCACCACCCCCACTGATCTGCAAAGCTGGAAAGGCTGGGGAATGCTGATGTAGAGTGGCTACATTTCAGCATCCTCTTATGCATGCTTTTCAGACTTTCTTTTTTTCCCAGGCCTCCCCCCCCCCCGCCCAAAAAAAGCCAGGTTGAAATCTTTTATTTTCTTTCTTTTTTTAAAGATTTGCTCCATCTCTGTCTATGTTGGGTCACAAATACTAACTAAACTGTGATTCATCCCATTGAATACAATGATACTTAATTTTGAGTAAATGCATATATATAGTCATACACATAATTTTGAGTAAACATAGTCTTTGATTTACGATTCATTTAGCTGTTTGAAGTTACAATGGTGCTGAAAAAAGGAACTGACAACTAGTCCTTGGACTTACAACCATCACAGGTCCATGATCACAGTTCATGCATTTGCCAACTTATCACGTATTTTCAATGGTTGCAGTATCCTGGGCCATTTGTGACCCTCCCAACTGTCTCCTGACCCACAAAGTCAGTGGGGAAAGCCAGATTTGCTTAATGACTACAGGAAAAAAGGTTATAGAATCAAACACAGCTCACTCAACAACCACACTGCTTAATGATAGAAGTTCTGGTCTCAATTTTGGTCATAAGTCCAAGACTGCCTGTATAGGTAAGACAAAATTAAATTAAACTTAGAGCCTGGTTTCAGAGCCTCTGCTAAGGCAGGGTTGTTTTAAGCTTTGCTGAATAAATCACAGTATCTCTGATGCCATGCCATGAGCCATTTACAAACCATAATAGTTGGGTTCACACGACGTGCTAAGCCAAAAATCCAGACCATGATAGAGCAATGACAAGATGTGAACACAATCAGTCTGTTCTCACTTCTAATAAAGCCATGTAGGTTTGCTCTGTTAGTGATGACTGATTTTCAAACGCATGATTTTCCTTAAATCCATGGCATTTGGAGGTAGAGAAGAGAGTAGAGGAAATGATGAAATAGGGCTCAGTAGCAGGAATTGTTTTAGCCAGAGATTGTTGATTAAAACACAGTTGTTGGTTTTCGCACTGTGCTAAAGCAACACCAAAGGCAAGACCATTAGAAGCTGCTGACATCCTTGCTGAATATGAACATCATAGGTGTCCATTCCTTAACCAAAATGATGAAACATAAACCATGATGTCACAAACAAAAAACTTGACTCTTTATATTCATGTCAGAATTTTGCTTCCAAATATAAAAAGAGCATAATTTGTTTCATCATTTTCCCCCTGCCTATGAAAATAAACAGATCATGACATGTAGTTAGTCCAGAAATCCCCGCTCCAAGGTCTTTCAGTTTTATTGATTATATTACTTCGATGGTTAGAATAAAAGAGAAGGCTGAAAGATACCAGAACTAATATAATTCAGTTGGGGGGGGTCTTTCCTCTATATAGTAGCCAGTAAACTCCTGAGGTTAGGTTGCAGTAAAATGAAAGCATGGCAGCCCAAACAGATTCTGCACAAGCATTTTAAGCCAACCTAGAGAGGAAACTTTTGAACTGAAGCAGAGAAAATGTGTATGAGGATGGCTTTCAAAATGAATGGAAGATTGATGGAGGGTGATGGTATCCATTTCTGCTTTCCAGGAATGATTGTCAGTCACTTCTGAGAATCAGGTTAACGATAGCTCCAGATATATTACCCATAATGAAGAAACCTGTGGAAAAAGCTGCAAGGAGTATAGAGAAATCTTCCAAGTAGATATTCAGAATGCCAAGCAGAGTTTTAAAAGGGCCTGGATGGATTATTTTGTGGAAACCTAAATTCTTCAAAGGTCACTTTGTTGCTTCAGTGAAGATGTCCTTTAATACCATCACCACTCAGCCTTCAATAATCTGTTCCTATTCAGCTAACCTGAACATTCTGTTTTTCCAAACATTCTAATGATCACATTTATCCCCTACTCCAAAGTTATCCAAGTGTCTGTCTTATATTGACTTTAGAGGTTACCTTGCACACATTGATTTGAATGTTCAGTAAAGTACACATTTGAAAATTCTCCAACTTCTGATCCCAAGAATTAAGAAGATGCCTAGGTATATTACAATTTCAGAAGCTCTACAGAAACATGCAACATTTAGGAATGCTACTACAACCATTACTATTAATAACTATAAATTTGCAATTTGCGATTATGAGACAGAATTCCTAGAAAACGGCTCTTCTTATTTAGGAAGAAGGCAAATTAGCATAATAAAGATAGAGCTTGTAGTACACAGGTGATATGTTCAAGCAATTGCCAAGCTTTATGATGTTTCAATTTGGCTGGGAGAAATCAGAAATAGATGGTAAAATGCATCAAAAACTGCTTCCCAGTGCATTTGTAAACGTTTTATGTATTTCCTCTAGGTGTGAAAAAAGATTAATTTATTCCAAATACACGTTAAGAGAAAGGCCAAAATTTCAAAGACCCTAATACATAGCATTTTGAACAGTTACATCAACTGACCTGTATGCTCATTTCAAATGCCACCTGCCTTGTTGCATAAGCTAATCATTATGTTTCAGGAAAAGGCCAGTTTTTAGAGAGCTTTCCCCCCAAAGGCCATTAATTTGCAAACTTCTGACAATCTCAATTTCATTAACTTGTTGGTTGTTGACCTTGCATCACAACGCAGTCAGAAAACAGATGGAAAATAGGTATTTTTAATTTGTATGACAAATTTCTGTGTTACCATCATGCCAGCTGTCATTTCAGCCATGCAGATCTGCCAAAAGCAGCAAAATTCAAGAGCAAGCTAATATAAAAGAATACTACTTCGATGAGGAAGACAAAGACAGCTTTGAAAAATGGAACCCAAAAATGACATGTCTCCTAGATTCATGTTGCACTAGACGATAAAGTGGTTTGGTTTTGGCTTAGTTTGCTATATAAACCCAGTAACCGTGACATATTCAAGAAGTCATGAATTCAGTGTGTATTGTTTAATGAATTCAGCTATTATATGGGGTAAGGAAAAACTAAAGTCTGTGTAGAAGTAGGGATTGCTTCAAACAATGAATTACCACCAGGAGGCAGTATGTATACACTGTGTAAAAACAGAGAAGGGATGGCAGAAGTTGTGTAAATCCTCACACTTGAGGGGACACATCTGTATATCTCCCTTTCTCTTACCTGTAAGACAAAATAGACTGCATATATCATTCAATAGATTATACCTTTGGATAGATTCAGATATAGTAATGAAAAATGATTTGAATAGTATCTATAGCATTTTGGCTGAAGGAATAATGCAAGCATATAACAAGAGTTTATTTGCATGGAGAATGTGAAGGGAGAAGATGTGGAATGAATAGGGACAACGTACTGTAGATTTCTCAAGAATACCTATGATTCCAAGACCAGTTTGATCGCTGTAGATTAGCTATGGACAATAGAGTTGAACAAGAGTCAGTTTTGATGTAGTGATTGAGGTATCAGACTAGGAACTGGAAGACCATGGGTTGTAGTCCTGCCTTAGGCAAAAAGGAAATTGGGTGACCTTTGGCCAGTCACATTCTTTCAGCCCTAGGAAGGAAGCAATGGCAAATCACTTCTGAAAACCTTGTCAAGAAAACTTCAGGGATTTGTAGAGGCAGTCTCTAAAAATTGGACACCATCGATGGAAGAAGAAAAAAACCACCTAGAGTTAGGCAAATGTTCAAATCATTCTTTTCAAAGTTGAATCAGAGATGCATCTCTGAAATCAATCTACTAGCCAATCTGAAATGAGTAGTTGGTTTGAATCAGATACCTCTGAATTGATCTGGATGCGTCTGCACATGCAAAGAGACGCTTTCCTGAATCGATTTGGAAATCTGAATTGAACTGACTCAATTCAGCAATTCAGTTTTAAGTCCAAGCTGAACCGATTTTCTGAATCACACCAACAGTTGGATTTTGTGTAGTACAACTAGCCTATGGCACTCTGGCTAAGGTCTTGTGATCCTCAGCCCAAATTTCAGAAGTTTCTGCAAGCTCTCCGTTCAAACTTCTTGGGAGGGTGTTTTGTCTGCCCTTCTGGTCCCACTAAGCAGGGAGGAAGCAGGAGAAAGAACTCAGAAAGTGAAAAAAGCAGAAAAAAGAAGAGGGAAGAGAATCGTAATCAGCACATGACACACGTATGCCCATTCTGATATAGCTAAAGTTTGGTAAAAGAACTCCCCCCCCAGGTATCTCTTCTTGCGTTTATTTGCATTGATTTTACAACATTTGCATTTTTATTTCATTCCTCCCCCCCTTAAAGGGTTATTCTGTTAAGGAGTATGATGCTGAGTAAGCATGCTGACTGCAAATGAAAACAAGGAATGAAAGGGGGTGAAGAGGTTAGTAAAAGACCCTACCCATGGGGAAGGGAATAGAGAAGAGTCATTTATAGTACTGTTTCAGCCTCTAGGGCATATAGAGGATGAATAGTGGAGCTTTTGTGTTCTGTTTCTCCTGCCAAAGGAAAGATTTTAAGTCTTTTGCCTCATCCATAACATTTTTTACTCTTTAGGTTTCATCCCCCTCCCTCCCCACTAATTCTTAGACACAAGAGACTGTTATGGAATACTTAATGCACAAAATAGATTTTAGCAAGTGCCATTCCTGCAGCAAAGGAATCCTAATACCAGCACAAACAGATCCATCTGCATTCAGAAAAGCCTCTAAAAGCCTTTAAAAATGTGGTTTTGTTTTAGTTTATGTTTAGTTTATGCTATATAAATAAAGTGCTTGGATCTGGTTGATCTATTTGGGAGCTCCAAGTCTGTGGTGGGAAGTGGGTTTCAATTATGTGAATGGGCTTCTCTTGTCTGTCTTTAAAATGTTCTCTTCCCCTCCTGTTCTTCTTTTTCTCTCTGTTTCTCTTTTTCTCCTGATGCCCACTGCCCCAAGTGAAAGACCTTCCAGATCTGATCTGCAAAAATTCAGAGGAGTGCTTGATGGCAGCAAAAAGCGAGTGTTTTCTGTTTTATTGCCATCTCTAATCGTGATTGGATTTTAATAGTCCTGGCCTTGGTCAGCCGTCTTCCTGGAGGAAACTCCATCCAAATGATGGTTCAGCATTTGAATGATGAGTCGGATCAATAATTTTCCTTCAAGGCAGTAAGCTGAAATAGCTTCCCAAGAGTGATTTTAGTATTTGGAGTTTCTTCGCACTCTCCTATTTACTGCCCCATTAATTTCAATTGACAAAAAAGTTAAGGGAGAAAAAAAATGCACCAAGATCGGATGCAACCTGAGGACAAGGCCCTCTCCTCATGATCTGATCTGTTCATCTCTGCTAAAAGCACATTCATCTTACCTGCCGTTATTGAGTTCTGTTTGATTTAGCCTCTGGTCTCTTTCCTGTTTACCTTCTGCAAAGTTTAGAAAGGCCTGGAAAAAAATCTATTTTAACTCACTCCTGGCAGTAAGGCAGAAACGGCCTTTAATGGATGACAATTTCCCCAATAGCTTGAATAAGTTAGTCCAGAGTGAGTAGCAAAATGTACTATTAAAAGGAAAGGGCAGTGAGCTTTTAACTTTACACCCCACTTGGTTAATCCCATCAGTAGGGCTACAGGTATTCCTTGACTTACTTTTTGTTGGTAGTTTCAAAATCGTGTCCGACCCATCGCGACCCCATGGACAATGTTCCTCCAGGCCTTCCTGTCCTCTACCATCTTCTGGAGTCCATTTAAGCTCACATCTTCTGCTTCAGTGACTCCATCCAGCCACCTCATTCTCTGTCATCCCTTCTTCTATTGCCCTTCAATCTTTCCCAGCATTAGGCTCTTCTCCAGTGAGTCCTTCCTTCTCATTAGGTGGCCAAAGTATTTGAGTTTCATCTTCAGGATCTGGCCTTCAGTCAGGGTTGATCTCCTCTAGGACTGACCAGTTTGATCGCCTTGCAGTCCAAGGGACTTGCAGGAGTCTTCTCCAGCACCATACTTGAAAGGCCTCAATTCTTCCTTATGGTCTAACTTTCATAGCCACACATTGCAACAGCCTTGACTATACGCACTTTTGTTAGCAGGGTGATGTCTCTGCTTTTTAGTATGCTGTCTAGATATATAACCTTTTGTTTAGGGACCGTTCGAAGTTACAAAAGCACTGAAAAAACTTATGGTCACTTTTTCACACTTACAACTCTTGCAGTATCCCCAGGGTCACATGATCAAAATTCAGACATTTGGCAACTGGCATGTATTTGTGACGGTTGTAGTATCCCAGCATCATGTGGTCACCTTTCGGGAATCTTCTGACAAGCAAAGCCAATGGGGAAGTCAGATTCACTTAACGACTGTGTTACTAACTTCACAACTGCAGTGATTCGCTTAACAACGGTGGCAAGAAAGATCATAAAATGGGGCAAAATTTACTTGACTGTCTTGCTTAACAACTGATATTTTGAGTTCAGTTGTGGTCATAAGTTGAGGACCGTCTGGACTGTATGGGAACTGCAGGAATCCTGATGAACACCAAATAACAGAAAAGTAAAGATTAGTGAGCCCAGAAAGAGAGTGGGTTGAAAAAAAATAGGAAGACTCCAGAGGCTTACTGTGAAAATGGGGAACCGTGACTCCAGATATTAGGGTGGGCAATCTATGGCCCCTATGTGGCCTCCAGATGATCTTACACAAGTAATTGTTATACTAAATATTATACTGTATGTATGTGCATATACACACCTTCGAGTTAGTCTTGCCTCCTGGGAACTGCCTGGACTAGTCCCGGCAATTTTCTTGGCAAGATTGCAGAAGTGCTTTACTGTTACCAACCTTATTTGTAGAGCTGAGACTGGGCCAAAGTCATCCTGCTAGCTTTGTTCCTAGAACTCACAGTCTCTGAGTTTCTACCTGGTGCTTTAGCCACTACAGTTGACCAAGCTAGCACTCTACATGTAGTAGTAACAGAGACGTCTGAAGAAGGACCAACTTGACTCATTTGTCTTGTATCTTATTTGCTAGTTGCATTATTCTAGGGGTATTCAAATAAGTTCTAGCAGTTTTGTGGCTGTTTTGTGAAGATCATTTCAATTTTTATGTTATGTTTTTATTGAATGGGACATTTCTTAAGGGCTGGGTGCCATGTCTTTGAAAGTAACCTAAAAGCAGATATAAACAAGAATAACAAATATTCAACTTATTACAGTTATTTATTTGAATTTCCCAAATCATATTGCTCAAATAAGAAAGCTGTGGTGGCTAAAGATAGTATTCCCCCCCCCCAAAAGATACAGACAAGTGATGTCCCATAAATTAAGAATGCTTTGACATAGGGGTTTTTTTAAATTATAAAGCCATTCTAAGGTTTTTATTATGAAGCCAGTTTTAGGAATATATGACTTTTTTCAGAGCAATGGGAACAACAGCTTCAGGCCACATAAATGAAAGAAGCAACATCCAAAAGCAGGGGTGCCCAACCTTGGCAACTTTAAGACTTGTAGATTTCAACTCCCAGAATTTCCCAGCCAGCCATTTTCCCCATGCTAGCTAGGGAATTCTGGGAGTTAAAGTCCATAAGTCTTAAAAGTTGCCAAGTTTGGACACCCCAATCTAAAGCACAGGTTTGTAGTGCTTGAGTAATCAGATCAATACTTAACATGTGGTGTAAGGCAAGGCAATTACTGAAAGCAAATTAGAGATCCTAAAATATATTCCGGGTTGTATGATTTCACCCCACCCACGCATTCCCAGAACTCCCGTGTGTTAAGCTATTGGTTTTACTGGTCAAGCTACCGGGGGTGAAGTGAATTTTTTTTTTAGTTTATTTAATGTATTTATTTGATTTGTCAATTGCTTACAAGATAATTCAAGGTATTAGAGACAACATATAAAGTCCTACATGGCTTGGGTCCGGGGTGCGTGCGGGAACGTCTCCTGCCGGCATCACACTCTGATCACCCTGTACGCTCCCACAGGCAGGGCCTCCTTGGGGTACCGTTGGCCAGACATTGTCGGCTGGCTGTGCCCAGGGGTAGGGCCTTCTCTGTGGGAGCACCCACCCTGTGGAATTTATTTTTATTTATTTATTTTTGGGACTTGTATGCCGCCCCATCTCCGAAGACTCGGGGCTGCTCACAATTAAAACAACAGTAGATAACAACAATAAATAATTAAAAGAGGAATCAGCTCCCCTTGGGCCTTTGTTTGGCCTCTGATCTCCGCTCCTTCCGCCTACCTGAAGACCTGGCTATTTCAGCAGGCTGATCTGGACTGAACCAAAGGGGGGGGGGTTCTTTCTTTTTTAAAGTAATTTTAATTGCTTTTAGTATTATTGGGCTTGTATTGTTTAATTATTTTTTTAAGTAAATTATTGTATTGTGTTTTATACTGTGAGCCGCCCTGAGTCCCTAGGCAGAGAGGATGGCATACAAGTCTAATAAATTAATATTATTAATAATAATAATAATATTATAGGTATAAGTATAAACATGAGTAAGAATACAGGAAATAGGGACAAATAAATGGGGATAATAGGACAGGGACGGGAGGCACGACGGTGCACTTATGCGCACCCCTTGCTATATGTCGCTATGGGACCCAGCGAGAAGAACGTCAGTTCGCAATACAAGGCAGAGAGAAGCGATCCCGTTTCTTTTGAGACACGTCGGGACGAAATCAAGGCGGCGCGCACATTGGCCGCTCATTTAAAGGGAAGCCGTCCACCCTACCGGACGCGCAGGTCGGAAGCGTCCCTTTTAAAGGTGTCGCTCAGCCGGTCTGCATTTCCAAAGGCAGACCTGACTCCCTCCCCCACCTCCCAGGCACGTGAAAACTTTGTCGGGCGAGAGGAGCCGCCGAAGAAAACCTGTCCGAGACCCGCGGCAGACAAAGGAGGAGGAGGCGGCACGACGTGGCCGGGGCTGGCGAAGAAGGCTGCGCTTTCCCCGAGCCCCCAAATCCCCACCGAGGCGGCTCGCTGGCACGGCGCGTCGTGGGGCGACTCTGGAGCCGCAGGGCGCCGAACCTCGGGGGCAGGCGGGCGCTCGCCCGAGAAACGTGCGAGCCTCTGCCGTCCGCGGCTCCGGCTCCTTTGGACCTTTGGACGTAACGTTTGCAGGGAGCCGAGCTGCAGACTTCGCCTTTGGCTCCGAATGACGCCTTGTAAAGCGGCTCGGGAGCCAACCGAGGTGGGCTGCTGGATGCCGCCGGCTGCTGCTGCTGCTGCCGGTGCTGCCGAGGCGCGGGTTAAAAGCGGGAAGCTCAGCGTCCAGGCGCCCGTCGGTGCGAAGGATGCCCGGGTTGAAGCGGCTGCTGAGAGCCAGGCTGCGCTGCCGCCGATGCTCCGCCGCGCAGTGCCTCTTCTGGGGAGCCTGCTGGGCGGTAGGGGGCGGCCTCTTCGCCTTCTTCTTCCTGGCGCAAGGGGGCGTCTTCTCGGGGAGATGCACGGACGAGCAGAGTCGCCGGATCCTGGCCAAGCTGGTAGGTGGGAGTGGCGGGTGGCGGGACCTGGGATCTGCCCTCAAGAGCAGCCCCAAATGGGACGGGTGACCTTTAAGGGCCTCCCTGGCAAAGGAAGCCTCCTAGAGCCAACTGTCTCCAGCTGTTCAGGGCCACCTAGGTGTGCCTTAAAGCAAGGTCTTCAACCTTGGCAACTTTAAGCCCGGAGGACTTCAACTCCCAGAATTCCCCAGCCAGCAAGCTGGCTGGGAAGTCCAAGGTTGGAGACCCCTGCCTTAAGGATCATTCCAGCTGCTTGCATTTGCAATGTGTCCTTCACTTTCTTTTCCTCCAGAGTTGGGTGAGAAATTACTCACCAGGTGGGAGAATTGTTTTCTGTGGCTGTAACTCCTCTGAGGGAGTTACCACAGAGAGGAAGGGGTCAAGCCATTTTCTAAAGCGCCTGTAGGCCAGACAAGGAATAATGGATGGAACCTGAACAAGGAGAGATTTAACCTGGAAATAAGGAGAAACTTTCTGACAGTGAGAACAATCAACCAATGGAACAGCTTGCCCTCAGAAGTTGTGGGAGCGCCATCACTTGAGACTTTCAAGAAGAGATTGGACTGCCATTTGTCAGAAATGGTGTAGGGTCTTCCACTTGGGTGGGGGTTGGACTAGATGACCTACAAGGTCCCTTCCAACTCTGATAATCTGAATCTGGGTGCCTCCCCTCACCTAGCATCTTCCAGGATGTGGAGGCCTTGTTGTGCTCTCCCCAGCTTGCTTGTTTTCTTGCAGGCGTTTCATTACCCTAATTAGGGAACCTCATCAGTGCTAGTCTTCCAGATCTGTTGTGTCACAATTTCTAGAATTCCAACCCAGAAAGATACATTCTGGACCCGGCTAGGAAAGGTTGTCTTCAAGAAACAAGGTAGAAGTGTGGCATCACCTTATGGATGTGTCTAAAGTGAAGAGTCACAGCCAGGGGTGCCTTTTGCAAATTTCTATACGAGCAGCATCACCTTAATGTATAGAAATGCAATGTTAGTGTAATGGCTTGTGCTGCTTTCCTACTGGGCTAGTCCAGATATAGTCCATTTCAGTCCTCAGCATTTCCAGCCTACCCTTCTGAAGAGCATGAAGTTGGAAAAGGCTGGAATATAACTGGGAAAATCTGGACTAAAGTTTCCATTCAACCATGCAGTTCATTCACTAATAAAGGAGAATATTTGTAGCTCAGGGTAACTCTGAGCTTGCTTGTTTTCTTGCAGGTGTTTCATTACCCAAACTAGGTAACTATCAGCGCTAGTAAGGAGTGCAGTTTGCTGTGAGTTTATATTCTGGGGGCCATCAACACTGACAGTTCAAGCCACTAGAATATAAACTGACAGCAAACTACACTCCTTACTAGCACTGATGATGCTACCTAATTTGAGTAATGAAGCATCTGCAAGAAAAGAAGCAACCTCAGAGAGCACCAAGGATCCCTCAGTCCATTCACTGCACAGCCATCCTTAACTCTGAAACCCAGACCACCTTACTGGGTTGATGTGAAACTGAAATAGGGAAATGGCTTTGGCAGTCATATGTCTTTCCATGAGAATAATACATGAAAAAAAAAGATAATGCATTGAATAAATGGTACATGTTTGCATGAACTGAGTGCTGCATGGTCTAAATTATGGGTGTCCAATCATGATAACTTTAAGACTTACAGGCTTTAGCATCCAGAATTTCCCAGCCAGCCGTTCTTGGCTGGGCATTTTGGGAGTTGAAGTCCACGCATCTGGCTGGGGAATTTTGGGAGTTGAAGTCCATGAGTCTTAAAGTTGCCAAGGTTGACACCCCGGTCTAACTGACTGCTCGAGGATAAGGATATCTAGGATATCCGAGGAATAGGATAAGGTATGCAACATGGCAAGAATGGCGTGCAGCTCATGTGTGGATTTTCTCCATGAAAAACTCTGACCCAGAGCTATGAACTCTTAAGAGGTAGGGTGTTATTCCTACGGTTAAGAAAAGTTGTGGCAGAAATGTATATTCATCAGGATTGCAAGAGAAATGAAGTTGACAGAACTAGCAGGGATGGCAAAATTGACTTGTTTGTTTAGAGAAGGATTAAAGCCATTTGCATAAAAATGAAAAAGTGAACTTGTTATCTATAGTTCTGATGATTAGACAGGGTAGATTATAGAAAGAAAAGCAGTAACTTTAGAGAGCTTAAAATATATTTGTACTTACAACTGATGTGTAGAATATTGGAGGCCTTCTTTTTCTATGGTATCTTTTCTTGCACTTTCTGCTTTCTTTTTCCTTCCTTTTTCTTTGTTCTTCCTTATTTTATATTAGCTGGCCTTTATTTTTATCTTCTTGTTCAAAAGTTTTAATAAAAGTTATGTTAATAGCAACTGCATTATTAGTGACCTGAAACCCCTTATGGACTTTTTGCTTAAGCGTTGCTTATGGAAGTAAGGAAATTATAATGTAACCTTAGAGAGAGTGGGTAAAATATAAATGTAATTGCAGCTAAGAACATTGGAAGCCACTTCTTTTGTACTATTTTTTTCTTTTCTGTATCTCTTTTGCTTTATTTTTTTTTCCCATTTTCATTATTCTTCTTCTCTTCAATTCAAAATTTGTTTTGTTTTTGCTCTGTTGGAGAATAGACATTTATGAAAGTCATATTGAGAACTGTGTAAGAGGGGGGCTATGCATTCAACAATGAGATGAAATATTGATAATAAATCAGTCAGATAGGTAGTCCTTGCTTAATAACTGGTCGTGTAGTGACCGTTCAGTTATGAAGGTCCTCCAAAAAAGTATTTATGACCTGATCAAAAAATTGTTGTGATGGCTACACATCTTCATGGTCACATGATCGCATTGTGAGTGCTTGGTAACTGGCTTGCATTTACGGCTGCTTATAGCATCCCATGATGACATGACTATAATTTTCAATGTTTTTTGCTAGTTTTCTGCATTTATTTCTGGTTTCCTGCAAACCGTCCATTGCATATAATGGATTTGTTTAACCACCACTGGGTTCGCTTAATGTGACTGCAACATTCTTTAAAAAAATTGGATGCGGTCATGTGTGACTTGCTTAACGACTGCCACAACTTATGAATATAATTACATAAATGAGGGCTACCTTTAATAATTTAAAAATCTGAACCTTGTGCAATGGCTCTCTCACTACTTTGAACCCATCCCTGTAGGCAGTGAAAGAGCTGAATCCTTTTTCACTGCTTCCTTTTTTAAAAAAAGAAAAAAGCCAGAGAGACAAGTGTTGCCAGAAAGAAAGCATGTGCTACTTAATAAAAAAAAAAGTACAACAGGTCTCAATAAATGGCTCTCTACTATCTACATTCTCTGCTTTATGGTATGCCGGGCTTTCTCCTCCACTCCACTCTGCCAAATGTAACTGATTACTTTTTCACAATGCTAAATGATGACCCAAATACGATCAGGAATGAATCTTTTGAGCAGAGCTGGCTAAGAACTCCCAAATGCTGGATGCTGTGAATAGGAGGCCTGTGAATATAGCGCCATGAAAGGAGACAAGGATTGTAGTCCATGCTGATGAAGTTTTGCCTGGATTTTGAAAGGAAAAGGGGAGAGGAAGGAAAGGAGTCAGGCTGCTGGCTGATTAAGGAAAACAGTCTCTTGTCTGAAAAGCCTTTGCCACTACGATGGCATTTTTAGCCTTCTAGGCAACCATTAAATGTCAATTAAACAAGACAAGAGTACTTGATTGATGGATCTCGCTGATAAAACTTATTCAAAACAGCCAAGAATTTACATTTTCTAATGGGATGTAAAATCAACTCTGGAGGTAGATAAAAGCATGTCTTTCAGTGCATTTATTTTCCTTTTTGGAACTGTAATCTATTTCATGAGATGTACCTGATTTGTTGCAGTAGAGTAATTTGGCAACTGTGGAGATAGATTTTAGGAGTGGGTTCCATTTCTGGGTTGTGATAAAAGAAGCAAGATTGTTCTGTATTATCTGTATTATATTATCATGATATAATATACGGCAACATAGTGATAAAGTTGAAAAGTTATTCCATTATTTCTGTTTCTTTCCACAGTGAATTATTTTGTTCCAAAATAGGATGTTTAAGATGTTAAAATGAATGTTAAATTGAATTTGCTCGATCGATTATTTATTTATTTATTTATTTTATTGGACTTATATGCCGCCCCATCTCCGAAGACTCGGGGCGGCTCACAATTAAAACATACAATAATTATTTTAAAAAGAATTAAACAATTTAAGCTCAATAAAACCAAATTAAAATACTTAAAATTATCCCATGGCCCAGGTGAGGTAATCACAGCCCGATTTGGTCGAACAACCAGGTCTTTAAGTCGCGGCGGAAGGTGTGGAGGTCAGGGGCCAGACAGAGGTCCAGAGGCAGTTCATTCCATAAGTCAGGGACCGCTACAGAATAGGCTCGCCGCCGGGGGACCGCCAGCCGACACTGACTTGCCGACGGGACCCCGAGGAGTCCTTGCCTATGTGCCCACGGGCGGGTGGCGCCGATATCGGCAGGAGCCGCTCCCTTAAATATTGTGGACCCATGTCGTGTAGGACTTTGAATGTTAAAGTCAGAACCTTGAATCTCACCCGGAGTGCAACCGGTAACCAATGCAGACCGCGCAGGAGGAGGGGGTAATATGGGAGAATCGGGTAACTCCCATCACCACCCGGGCGGCCGCATTCTGCACCAGCTGCAACCTCTGGATGGTATGCAAGGGCAGTCCTAAATAGAGAGCATTGCAGTAGTCGAGTCGCGATTATAACCATCATTTATTAAATTTGTGTGCCACCTGACTCTCAATGACTCTGGACAGCTCACAACAATCAAAAAAATTACAATAAAATCAATAAAAGATGGGAAGCATGATGGTCCAGATGGAATGGAGGGAGGGGCTCACTCTCCCTTGCGGGAGGGTTCATCTAGATCTAGGGAAAACCCAGTGGTGGATTAAGGCTCACTGGTGCGCTAAAACAGAGGCCTGCAAACTTAGCAACTTTAAGACTTGTGAACTTCAACTCCCAGAATTCTCCAGCCAGCTATGCTGGGAGTTGAAGTCCACAAGTCTTAAAGTTGCCATGTTTGGGGGGCCCTGCCCGAAGCACTGACAAATCTTGGTGCCCCCCCCCTTTGTACATACTATACAAATGAAGCCATATTCTCAACTTCGTGGTACCCCCTTTGGGCCTGGTGCCCTAAGCACGTGCTTAGTCTCCTTACTGGTTAATATACCACTGGGGAAACCTCAATCCAGAGGCACTCATTGCTAAGGAGAAGGCGCACTTTTGGGATCCTGAGAGATGACATTGTTTAATCAAAGGAACCTGGAGTGTGCCAAGGACCAAACTGGCTAGGCAGATGTTATGGGAGACGAGTGGTCCCTCAAGTAACCAGGCTATATGCCATGTACCTTTGCCACTATAAACATTTTAATAAGCAAATGTTGTCTGCTATGTTTCACAATTGTTCCGTTACACATTCCCTGGAAAGAAAATTATGTTAAGGCCATGTCTTGTTGTTCATCTTATATTTCCCTAATTTTAAGAACTGCAAGGGTGTTAGCATGTAAAGTCAAATAACAGATTAAGCTCTGTTTCTTGTTTTCTTTTATCAAATGGAAAAGTAACTTTATCATTCTACTATGGCAACTATCAATTGATGACTATAAAAGTCCCTTGTGTGATACATAATAAACTACAGCGAATAGTATGCTGTGGCAGCAGCTTTGTCGATTTTGTGGAAATGGAACAATATTGATGATATTACCAAATTGGGTAATGAAGCATTTGCAAGAAAACAATCTAGAGCACCAAGGACCCCCCAGTTCAACCCTGAGTTATACATATCCTCTTCTATTGGCAACAATACTGCATATTTTTCTTGTGACAGGCAGCTGGGAAACTTCAATAGTTCTGAGATATAGGATATTTCCAATTTCCCACAGAGCTGCATTATAGCCCCCAAAGGATTTGGAGCCATTAGACCTGATTTGAGAATTGCATTTTGCATTCATCCTTGAGCCTGCCTCTGCACTGATTTCAGAAGGAGAAAAGTTATTTACTGCTCATCCACAAGCCAGATAAGACAGTACTGTGCTTGGGTTTAAGCCAGTGGTTTTATTGCCCTTGAAGAAACCAAATTGTCTTATAACCGAACCGTATAATTTCAGCCATTTCTGATTAATCCCTGAAAAGGTTTGCTGATTTTAACTGCTTGTAATTTGAAGTAGTCATTAAAGTTATTGCATTTGTTTGTTACTTACCATTAATATTTGGGGAAAAACTATTATGTTGCTTTAATAGATGTGTTTGGATTAAGAATCGTGGAATTCACCTTTCCCAAAGTTGAAAAAGTTGTTTTAGAACCTTCCATTGATTAACTTTTGACTTACTTCAAGTAAACACTGGGGAAGCTACTAGCAGAGCTCCGACTCATATAATACTACCTGCATGAATGTATATCTTTATGCAAAATCAAGGCTATTAAATAGATAAAATTTTAGAATGCTTGCATGCAAAACAAATTTTACAGATGTAAATATGAAACTTTTTAACGTTAGATGTTATAAAAAGTTTTCTTTTTAAGTGTTTTAATATGCACATTATGTTCCTTTATTGCATTATGCTTTATTAAGCCATTTTTTAAAAAATCTATATGCATTACATTATTCACATCCTTTGGATCTGGTTAAAGGGTTTTCAGACCTTTCAACCTCCTTGACTCCAGAGAGTTATGAGGTATGTGGATTTGTTCTTGGAATAATCTGGGGTCATGTCTTCCAATTTGCAAATTTTGGAAAATACACTTAAACAGGATTTCCCAGTTAAGATGGATGTGCACAACTTTACACATGACTAGAGTGAAAGAACTGAGAAAAGAATACAACAAACTGAAAGTTTCATCTGGAAATGGGCTGGAGAAGTTTGAAAAGTTCTCGCAAGGGTTGTATTTTCTGCAGTAGGCATTTCTGAAGGAGCCTGATGCAGTGGTAGGTGGGAAATTGTTGACGGAAGTAAAGAGGAAGGAAGTTGGTATAAGGTCTCTTCTATCTAACTGTTTAGTTTTTGGCATCTTCTAATCCACATCAATGAGTGTCTCCTTCAGAGGTGTGCCCAGAATAAACTGTTGCAGCTGCACTTTCTCGAAGGACTGAATGGATGTGGTTATACAGGCTGCCTATGCCTATCTTAGAAATGGAAGGATGGAAACAATTATGAGTAGAAGAAGGGACCGGCAGGGGAAATCCTCTTTGTTTCTTCCATGAATTTGAAATGACTACATAACTACAGACTTTCAATCTCCTTTTAAGCTTTTGCAGTCATGAATTATGGAATATATAAACCACACAAATATATTCAGCTTCCATCCCTTTTGTTCAAAGATGTGAAGCTAGTTTAATAACGCAGTAAAGAAAGAGGCTGCTGCAGTGATCTAATCTTTTTCTTTAATCATTGTTTTCTGCATTTATTGGGCTTTGTAACATATAATAGTTTGAATGCTGTGTTTTATAAGGAAAAAATGCAAATTGTAGTTCACATTCACTTTTTATTATGTGAAATTTGTATTGCATTGTACTGAAATAATTAAAGTTGTGTTCACTGACTTTTATGACTTCAACTTCATTCCATAGGGTATCATCACACAATATTAGGTAACCAGGATCCACTGTTCTGAATAGAAAAATGTTGGATTACAACATACCTCTTTGGAGTTAATGGAGATTCAACAATATCTAGAAGGCCACATCTTGCCCATATTTTCATTCATGTCTTACTAATATTTATATATTAATCACTGGTTTTCAACATCATGTATACAAAAGCTGTACATTTTATCCTTTCCCTCACCCATGTTAATACAGCTGCATGATAATAAAGCTCCCAATCTGGTAATCCAAAGCCCCCATTGTTTTTGGACTCTTGCAACATTTCCAATCTTATTCATGCTTTTTTCCCTTGCCAAACATGTTTCAAAATTATAGTATTTAATTCATCAAAGTATTTTTGTCTTATTTTTATTGGGACTGTTTGGAACAGGAAAAGATTTCTGAAGAGGTAGTTTTTAGTTTCCCTCTATGAGATTTGAACTCTTAACTACATGGTGATTAGCGAGGAGGCCAGGTCTTAGCTACAGAGGTCTAAAGCTGGGCTTTCATCATGAGCCAGAAAAGCTACAAAAGTTATGATTTACTGTAAAACGGACACAGTTATAATTTACCATGAGAAACAACTTATTATTTACTGTGGGCAAAGCTTATTATCACAGCACTAGCCTTTAATGAGGCAACCTTTCTCTGCTTATTTCTTTTATAGTAGTTTTCTTGCTTATTGCTCAGCCAGTGTTTCAGGAAAGGCAAACAGAAAGGGTTTAAAAATGTCCATTCAGGCCATCACTATTCGGGGCATTTTTGCTTCCTACGGGATGAAATATATCCTATGAGGCCTGTCTGTGGATGGAAAGACTTAAAATTCAATAATTCTCAATGAAATAGAAATAACGGCCAGATTCAGAATTCAGACCTCCCAACATTTGTGATAAATCAATTATTAGTCTTCATCATTTACCAAATGCCAAAGCTTTGAGAAAACAAGCTTGCTTTGATCCGTACCACATTACCGTATGTAAAAGACATCCCCCCCAATGTGTAACCTTTTAAATGACTTAGTTCAAAAACTAAACCTACAAACTTTCTCCATAATCAAGAGCCAAGAGTAAAACTGTGGAGATATTTTTAGAGACCATAACTATAAGGTCACACTGCTTATTAGTTATAAACTATTCAGTACAAAGAGCATTTTCAAGCTTATATAATGCCCAACCTTCTGTTTAGACTTATACTTTAGCAACACTATTCTGCCCTTTCAAGAAAAAAAAATGTAAAATTAGATAAGAGAAGAGAAGAATCAATGGTTTTCAAAGTGCTTGGAAAATTTTACTTTCCTACCATTAGCCTTGTTTTTGTTTCTATTTTTCTGCAGTGCTTTGACTATGGGATGGGCATGTTGACTGGTGATCTTTGTGAAGACTTATGTGTGACCAAGACTTTGACCTATAAACGCTGCCTTTATTATAACCAGGGGAAGAAGGTCATCCAAGCTGACTGGAGAGGCCACCCTGTGATCTTAAAATCAAAAAATGAAATATTCTCTAGCTACCACGGTCTTGGCTTTTTGGAAGAAATGGAATCACAGGGAATTCCAGAAACAGAGCTGCTTCTGATGGTTGCTTTGGAAGTCAAGAACACATTGGGTCTGGAACTTCCTAACAAAACTGTGGGACCTTTGTGGAAGAAAAGAGGCCCACATTGGAAAGCACAGCTGGCTAGTTTGTGGTCTTTACTCCAACAGGAAGAGTACATTTATTTTAGTGTTTTGCAGGACATCAGTAAACATGTTCTAAGGGTTATCGGTTCTTGTGGCCACTTTTATGCGGTGGAATATCTGACAGCCGGACACGCCTGGCACAGTACCCTTTTCTCTGTGGAAGATGCTGTTGGTGCTTCCCTCTCTGGGATTAAACACAAGGCCAAAGCCATCATCCAAATTGCAATCAGCTTCTTGGATATGGTGAATCATTTTGACAACGACTTTTCTTATCCTCTTCATCTCTGTGATATTAAGCCAGAAAATTTTGCCATCCGGAATGATCTGACGGTAAGTTAGGACCCAGATTTCATAACTAAATATAGAATTCATTATCATAATGAAAGTTGTGAGCACCAGCATGTGGAGTGGGGATCTTTGTGAAGGCTCATGCGTGGCACAGACTGTGACCTATAAACATTGCCTTTATTATGATCAGGGGAATAAGGTCATAACAAGGAAACATTTCGCTCTTTGTTGAGAGCAAAGCAACAGTTTTCTAGGTATTGCCAGCATTATATATTGGAACAGACTATGAAATTTTGCTATTTAAAACTCTGCCCTTTATGTTTGTGCTGTTCTAATATTCTGCATTTGTCAAGAGTCTCTTTTCCTAGCTGCTGTTCTACAGTGTCAGCAAGAATTTTCTGGAATATATAAGCTATTTGTGAAAAATATAATATGGCAGATTGAATAAGTAGAAGCTATGCAAAAATGTTGATCTGCTTCTGTTTCAGATTGCAACTGACCAGATTTATTTATTTATTTATTTATTTATTTATTTATTTATTTATTTATTTATTTATTTATTTATGAGACTTATATGCCGCCCTATCTCCCTAAGGACTCAGGGCGGCTTACAAAGTAAAAACAATAATACAAATATACAAATATTAAAAAACAATTAAACTCAAGGTCTCATAAACAATTCCAATTAAAACTATACTAAAACTATACTACCTTCTACCTGAATATCTGACCACACTTACTCTTCTATTGTGCTTTCTTCTCCTTCCACTCACTACACCAAGCAGACACTTTCAGCTTTATACAGTCATTAAAGTTTCTTGACTTTGGGTTCCCACCATACCTATATATGTTTTACTTATATTTTTAAAATGTATAAGTACTTCGAATAGAAGCTATCACCTTGTGCAAATGTGATACTGGTTTGGTTTTATAAGAAATATTATTTGGAGTTCCAACATTAGAAGCATGTAATTATGAAGGTGAAAAAAAGTGAAGGTTCTCACTTGTAGATTCCATCTCCTTGGAGGTAGAAATCCCAGTCTCCAACATTTTCCAAAGATATTATAAATGTACCGCCTGGATGGCAATTGGAGAATGTGTATTACAGTCACGTGCCTACAGATGACAGTGGCAGAAACCTGCGTAGTAGTGATAGATAGTGTTAGTGTTACTTCCAGAAATAGTGGAATAGTGTTAATTCCACAAATGGATGAAATCTAAATCAAAAGTGGATGAAGGCACTGGCTCTTCTTTTTCCTCATTTATCTGTTCTGTAACAACACATTTTTTTACATGCACTGATCTATTTGCAACAAATATTACCAATTGATCCATTAATTGTGGAAAACAGCAAAGTGATTTAAATTGCTTCCTTTTCTTGTGCTGTTTCCCATTCTACCTTTTTCACACCCACACAATTAGGCAAATACATGTACAATCATGTACCCATTAGTTTATCTCCATTTTGACACTTCCCATCTATCAATATGTAATCCTTGATACAATTTCCTTTGCTTCATCCTATACGTTCTTCCATTCATGCATTCATACAGGAGTCATACATTAATGTTTAATCCACATCTCCTCCTCTTTTAGTCAGCATACCAGGAAAGGTAAATGAAATACCAGGAAGCAGGAAAACAGCAGAGTTTGGTATTTGCTGAGGGCCACCCTGGAGGCAAAACCAGGAAACTGCCCTCCTATGCCAGAAATGAGTGGAAGAGATTTGTTTTCCATTACATTTCCTGACAGTCTTGAAAGATACTGGGTAGTTTGCAGGAAAGCATGTTATTGATTTAACCCATCATGAGCTTTTGGGGAAGGTGGAGTAGATATGAGATAGAAGTTCTGATCTCAGCATTACTTTTATAAGGACTGAAATGTCTATAAAAGTGCCTTCAACTCATGTTTTCAACTTAAGATAAAGATAAAGGTTCCCAACTCTAGGGGATGGTGTTCATCTCCGTTTCAAAGAGCCAGTGCTGTCAGAAGATGCCTCTGTGGTCATGTGACTGGCATGACTAAAAGCCGAAGGTGCATGGAACATTGTTACCTTCCCACCAAAGTGGTCCCTATTTTTCTACTTGCATTTTTACATGCTTTTGAACTGCTAGGTTGGCAGAAACTGGGACAAGTAACGGGAGCTCACTCCATTACGCAGCACTAGGGATTCAAACCACCAAACTGCTGACCTTTCTGATCGACAAGCCCAGTGTCTTAGCCACTGAGCCCAAGTTTAAAACTTAATGTTAAGTTTTCAACTTAACTTTAAGCAAATTAATTCATTTTTGTGGCTTGAAAGCTAGCACAGCTGCTAACAGAATTGGTATTTATTTAAGTAGCAATAGCACTTAGACTTATATACCATTTCACAGGGCTTTACAGCCCTCTCTAAGTGGTTTACAGAGTCAGCATATTTCACCCAACAAATCTGGGTCCTCATTTTACTGACCTTGGAAGGGTGGAAGACCGAGTCAACTTTGAGCCTGGTAAGACTTGAATTGCCAAACAGCTAGCAGTTGGCAGTCAGCACAATTAGCCTGCAATACTGCATTTTAACCACTGCACCACCATGGCTCAAGTACCTATACAGGTAGTCCTTAACCTATGACCAACTGAAGTTACAACAGACCCCTCAAAAGCTTCTGATGAACTTTTTGAAGATGACCATACAGCAGCTTCTCCCACAGTCACATGATTGTATTTTGGGTATTTGGCAACCAGTTCACTTTTATGGCTATTTTCACTATCCCACAGTCATGTGACTCATCTATATGATGGGTTTTTTGCCAATTTCTGGCATTTACTTCCAGTAAGGGGTCCTTGGTGCTTGGTGTGAGTGGCACTGATGATGTTACCTAGTTTGGATAATGAAAGGTCTGCAAGAAAACATCTTCAAGAAAAGCTCAGAGAGCATCAAGGACCTCTCATTTCAATCCTGAGCTATATTGTCCTTTATTAGTTTACTTCCAGGTTCTGGCAAAAAATGCCAATTGGGGAAAATTAATTCTCTTAATGACAATTGGAAAAAATGTTGAAAAATCAGCTCAAGTCACATGATGTTTTGATACCTATCTACAGCAAACTGCAATTGTAATTCTGAGCTCAATTACAATTGTAAGTCCATTTTATCAGTATAGAATTCCACACTGGAAAGTCCGATGCTAAGGTGACTTAAAGGTGTAGGAATAATTCAGTTTTCTATTTCTTATGCCATAAGATAGTCTGAATTATTAAGTGGGGAACAGATTAATTTTCCAGGATTAATCATAGTTATATGTTTACTCAAATTCAGCACAATCATCACAGAATGCCCTTTTATGCATGCAGGACTCTTTCCAACTGACTAGAAGACATTAGCTCCTGCCACTGTCGGCACTGCTAGCCATTGCTCAACGTCATAGACACACAGTGCTGACTCAGCTGCAATAATGTTGGTATTCATCTCACTTGTTAATCATGCATATCTATCCAAGCAACACACGTGCAGCTGCAATGCAATATGGCATAGTGCCTTTCTTCAAGAGAAGAATGAAGCCCCCCCCCCCAAAGTTTGAAATGATCCCACTTACAGTTCATTGCAAAAATTAGAAAAGAGATATCAAGGGTAAGTGTGCAAAATGACTGCAGAAGGTGGAAGAAGAGAAAGAAAATACAGTAAAACTTTAGCTTAACCAGAGTTCCACTTTGCAGACTTCAGACGCAAAGGACAAAATTTCTACCTCACCTCCTAGAAATAATTAACAAACTTTTGCACCTAAAAAAGTCTAGAGAAAACACTTGAATTTGTATTACATGTAAGATCATTTGTGCTAACTGACATTATTTGTTTATTGAGATCTTCACTTAAATTGATGCAAATGTGGTAATCTGTGTCAGTTGCATAATAACATAATGCAAACAATGTAGGCCACATTTGTGTAGACCACAAATGACATACTTTGGGATGTAACGAACATTTAAAAGTGAAAAGACACCTCTCAAATTATTCCCTTAAATAGAAGATTTCTGTATTATTATTTCAACTAGCATTAAAAGTATTTCTAATTCCACTTAGTAACTGGAATTTGGGCATGGGCAAGTTACAGTGATAGTTAAAACATTAAATGATTCTATGCATATAATCCAAGAAAAATAATAGTGTAATAGTGTAATCATTAAATGTAATACATTTAATGAATAGTGCAGGAGAGCAAAAATGCTGTTCTCTTAAAAATTAAATCAAATGGAAAGTTATAGAAATGTCAGAGAGAACAGGAATGTCTTTGACTCACTGGGAGTTGGGTGGCATATAAATGTAATGTGTTGTTGCTGCTGTTGTTATGAATTGCTTGGTGTCAAAAAGATACTGAGGCAAAGGATAAAATAACATATTAAAAAAAATAACATATTAAAAAATAAACAGTCCCTGTGCTGGCATTTGGAAAAGGGAAGAAAAAAATAAGTCATTTTCAGATTTTTTTTTAAATAGGAAAATTTATTTATTTTATTTATTTATTTATTAGGCTTATATGCCGCCCTATCTCCTGAGGGACTCAGGGCAGCTTACAATTAAAACAGTCCCGATACAATTACATAAATGTTAAAGGAAATTAAAAACCAAGGTCTCATTTGTCAATTAGAATATTTTAAAAATATATTTAACACCCTCCCTCAGTCCCCATCAGTCCCCATCAGTCCGGGTAGGCTAGTTGCATGGGATTTGACTGAGGAAGAGGAATTTGAGAAACAAATGACAATCTGCCTGGCATTTTTTTTTTTAATTACATTTATATGCCGCCCTTCTCCGGAGACTCAGGGCAGCTTACAATTTTTGGGATACAACCCAGTGCGCTCAGCAATAGCCTTCATTCCATTGTATATGCCTGCTTATTACTAAGCGGCATTTTTACAAGGTCAGCTAATTGCCCCCAACAATCTTGGGTCCTCAATTTACCTACCCCGAGAGGATGGAAGGCTGAGTCAGCCTAGACTATCATTCAAATTTCTATTCATGTTTTTGTTGAGGGCTTCCTGTAATGGGCTTCCTGTAATTTTGTTCCATACGCAACCCTGAGAGGACTCTCTGACCAATCTGCCAGTTTTGCTAATACAAATTAATGAAGTGGCCAGCACATGATACCAAGGGAGAGAAAGGTTACTTTATTAATGCTGCATATAATTGCTTTTTGAATATGAAAGAAATCTCTCTGAAGCTTCTGAGTTATTGCTTAGCCTTCTTATAATATTTGGACCACAATCTAAATGTGGCCCGCTTACTTGCATTCCAATAAATATATGAAACGAAAGGCAATGAACTGGAAATGTTTTCCATTAGAAGTTCTTAATGAAAGAGAAACTCAAAAGAAGTTGCAAACTGTAAGAGGAGATGTCAAGAATTACTGGTGTTCTTGATGGTGCCTGCATCAACCTGTGGAAAGCCCACGGCTGTTTTCAAAGAAGGGAAGGGAGCGGGAATGGGTAGTTTCTCTTGAAGTTCAGGAAAATTAGAAGAACGTTTCAAATTCAGAAATCTCACCTTGTCACTCAGGCTAATGGGATTTTAAATGTGTTTTCTTCATCTGCTGTGTTTTTTTTTTCCTTTTTGACATCGATCATTGAAACACAAACATTCACAGAGTGTATCATTTAAAAATAAATACATTATGAATCAGCTTTGGGATTCTTTTCAATCACACAGAGGGCTGGAAATGATTGAAATACAATAAATAAATCAGGGAAACCAGCAATATTTGGAACAGCCTCAGTCAGCTCTACTGCTATTTTTAAAGTTCTCCTTGGCCTTGTTCATACAACATGTTTAACTGGATCAGTGGAGAAAGTGTATCAGTATGTTGTTGGAACTTCCAGAAGAGGTGAAATGATCTCATCAACTAAGGCAATCATTTGCAAAGGTTGTATTTCCATGATTCTTTGAAATGATAAATGTGTTTGTGTGACCTCTCCTGCTATGACTAAAACTCATGATTTCATTGGTGTTAGGGATGATTGAGTCTTCTTTGGGAGGAAAAAAAAAAGACCAACAAAAGACTGACATGGCTGTGCTGGGTCATGTGTGGCCAGTGAATAATACCAGGAAAAGGGACATCTTAGGAGCAGGTATTTTAGGTACAAGTGTATCCTGGAAATCTGCTGGTTTTAGCTGTGGCAGAGCTGAGCCTTATGCTACAAGGCCTTTTCAACTGACGTTGGTTTATAAATTACTCTCCCTTCACCCATTGTAAATGCTGACATGAATAATTAGGGATAGATTTTCATATGAGCCCTGTTAGGTTTTTTTTTTCATGGAAACCAGCCATTAGAAGCTGTGATTATGTTTTATAGTTTAGTCTGTTATAGCTCACAAGCAAATCATGTTTAATCAAACCATGACTTAAGAAGAATACATGAACCCAGTATAAGAGTAATACTTTTGATCAAGGATAAGACATTCAAATTAGCTTGAGAATTCTCTAATCTAGAACCTAATATGGAAGGTATTGTTCATCTCTGGCTAGATTCAAATTGAGTAATTGAGGTTTTGTCCTATAGATTACCATTAGGTCCACAACCCAGAGCATCCTTCATACCCTCAATTAAGACCCATTGGATTCAAATGTGCAGCCATATGGGCATTGGGCTTCCAATTCTGAGCCTCAGCCCAACACCTTTTCAAGCACAGCTAGTCCTTGATTTACAACACTTCATTTAATGATTGTTCAAAATTACAGTGGTTCTGAAAAAAATTTACTTATGACAATTTTTCACATGTAGGACCATTGCAGGTCACCTGATCAACATTTAGATGCTTGGCAACTGACTCATATTTACGACAGCTGCTGTGTCCCGGGATTTTGTGAACACCTTTAGTGATCTTCTGGCAAGCAAAGTCAATGGGGGAGTCAGATTCACTTAACAACTGCATTACTAACTTAACAACTGCACTGATACACTTAACCGTGGCAAGAAAGGTCATAACATGAGGTTCACTTAACAAAAGTCCTAAAGTGAGACAAAACTCACTTAACAAATGTTTCATTTAGCAACAGAAATGTTGGGCTCAATTGTGGCCATAAGTCGAGGGCTCCGTACCTCTGGGGTTTCATCCAGTTCTGGAAAATATTGGGACAGTATCAAAAAATATATCCAGGGATTTCTACATGGAAAAGATGTGTTCAATCACTGAGAAAGGCTCACATTCTTGGAGATGCCGGTCCTTTTTATTTATTAATTATTTATTTCATTGTTGAAATAAAAGAAGGATATGCCTTTCAGTGGCATTTGCAGCAAGTTCTGACAAAATGCACTTTCTTGTCGTTATACAAATTCAGGTGGTGAATTTCCGCACACTTATCAGTTGCTTCTCCCCAGCTGCAGAGGCCCAGGATGTCCTTAAAGAATTGTAATAATTGCTAGGCTCACATTTTCTGCACGATTTCCAAGGAAAGCTTACATTTTCTTTTAGAGAGTAGTCCGTTTGCGTTTCAGAGGTAGTGAGTGAGCAACGCAGATCCCATGTGTAATTTTTCATTTTCTCTTGAATTTATCCTGCCTTGCTTTCTCTCAGAACTCGGAGCATCTTAAAACTGCATGGGGTTTTGACTCAAGAGTAAATCAACCTAAATGCATTGCTCTGATTGCAGGTGGTTGCCATCGATGTAGACATGGCCTTTTTTGAACCTAAAATGAGAGACATCCTCGAACAAAACTGCTCAGGAGATGAAGACTGCGTTTTTTTCGATTGCTTTTCCAAATGCAATCTGAAGAATGGAAAATGTGGAGCAGAAAGAGCCAACACTAACCTTCAAGTGAGAGGCTAAGTGGAAATATTTTTATTTAAGTGGCTGCATGCCTCTGCTTTAAAATCCTAATTATTGCACTGATTAAAATGAATGTATCCATGACTGGCATCTGGGCATGTTCAAACACATCAGCATAATCACTAGTCCCAAGTAGTGACTTCAAGATACAACTATAAATGTGCCCAGAGACACCAGCCACAGACTGATCATGCAGTGTCATATCATGTAATCCTTTTTAGGGAAGACAAAGATTCTGTTACTATTCTAGTCTCTGCAATAACATCTGTACTGTCAACATCTGGTGTAGCATCCTTCCACCACAGTGCCAGCTGTAGTGAATGATGCTGAGCACAGAGCAAGGCACTTCATAATGCGATAACATTGTATAACTTGGCAAGTTGTTCTGAAGCAGTGTTTCTCAACTTTGGCAGTTTTAAGATATGTGGACTTGGCCATGCTGGCCAAGGAATTCTTAAAATTCACACATCTTAAAACTGCCAAGATTGAGAAACACTGTCCCAGATATTACAACATGAAAGGAGAAGAATTTGCCACAGGAGTGCTGTTAGTAGCCTTTCCACAATGAGTAAAACATATAGCTCCACTTTCAATAAGGAGTCAAACTATGTGTATGTGGTAAAAAATGGACCCTTACTAGTACTAGTACTACTACTACTATGACTATGCACAGTATTTGCATAGGTAAAGCAACAGCAATTTATGTTCATACTGTTCAGTTACAAAAGAGCTAGAGGATTTTATTATCACATAACTTATCCTTACTTCCAGTTCTTATACTGTATAACTGGTTGCTGCATTTTTCTTCTGTGAATTGATTCACTTCATATGGAGGTGTTGCGCTGAATGGTTGATGGTCAAAAATGGTTCTCAGTGTCTCACATTTTACAATCAATGTAAAGATCAAATATATTAATCAGATCATGTTCTTATTCATTTTATTGGAAACCACTTCTATGCTTTCCTCAGAGTAGTTCTTGAAGTTGGATTAAGTGTTTACCCAAGAGAGGAATAGGCAGAATAAAATTTTGTTGAGTTTTTATTCCTATGGTTGGGTGGAGAACTGTTTTTACTGTTTTGTGTATCACCCAGGGTTAAAATTACAATATGGGCAGCTATATAAGTCTTCTAAACTAAATGATAAATAAAACAGCGGGGAAATTTGTTAGCAGCCAGAAGAGAGGAAAAACTTAAAGCATAACCTGCCTCCAGTGCAGAGCGATACCATTTATTTAGATGCCAGAAGTCAGTTCTTTTGCCCAGATGGGTTTGCATTGATTTATTTAGTGAAAAATGGGATGGGGAACTTTTCTGCCTAAGGATAAAATTTTGTCTTTGGGTCTGAGGGGGTATCGTAACATCAGCATTGAAGTGGGTGGACCCAATGGATTTTGAACTTTTTGGTCTAGGAGAGGGGGAATTAAAAAGTGTCCTTAAGCCTCAACAACTTTAAGGTGCCCATGAAACCTCCAACTGCCCAGTAAAGCAAAAACCCTTGAGACTGATCCCATTGGCCACCAATGGGGCTTGGGGAGGGGAGGGCGCTGGCTGCTGATTGTTTTCCTTGCCACATAGTGCATAGATTTTTCTCTGCCCAAGTAGAGTGAGTCACTTGTATAAAAATTGCTGTGAGCCAAGATCTTATTATAGAGTGGCCCTGTCATGGTCTGTGTAGTGTTTATGTGTCAGATTTTTATTTTATAGCTCTTATTGTGAAGCTCTTTGAGCCATATAGAGCCAATGGGAATTTAGCAGCATAGGAGCCTTAATAAATAAAGAAAAGCATCCATAAATTGCAAAGCACAACAGGACTGAACAACTCACGTGATTCTTCAGTATAAGACTCTGTTTTTCTTCTTTTTCAATAGGTCATCTGTGATAAAATATTTCGCCCCTGGTTCACTCTAAATCTCGGAAGATCAGCCATTTCCTTTCCCATGCAGCTGCAGTTACAGGAGGCTGTGCATGATTGTGCACAACCAAGGATCAAGGATATTTCCAACATCCAGAGCAATTCTGCAAATTCTTTTTCTCAGCTATACAACTTGTTCCAAGTTAGCCAAAAGGAACTTCAGAAGTCTAGTCTAGCAGATTCATCGGTTATGGTTACCCAGGAAACATAGCCTTTTCTTTTTGCTGTTGCTGAATTAAACTATTTTCTACTTATTTTTTATTTTACTATATTTTGAAAACCACAACTGAGCTTGCTGTATATAGATTAGAATGAAATCCTGATTTAAGAGACTTATCTTCAGTAGACTTTGGATACAGTGGACCAAATTTCTATTCAGACAGCTCCCCTGAAATAACAGAAGTCTGTTGCACATAGATTTGTTCGTATTGATTTACGCTAATTTTAATTTACACTAAGTTTATCTTAATGTTATGATACAATACTTTGTCATTTGCATAATGATGTCATTATGTAAGTGATGTCAATCACTGTGAAGATGTACTTTTGTATTTATCAAGCATTGGGAGGAACAAATATATCTTTCTTTCCTCAAATTGTCCATTAAATTGAGGTTTAGCTGTATTAATTCTTTCTGAAATGTGGAAAGCAGTAATATCAGCCAAACTAATACAAGACTCAATCATTTACATTTCAAAGTGTTTAAGGGAGGAGAAAAATAGAACATCTTAGTAATTTCGTTTTACTTCTAAAATGAATAGTTGAGGATGTGGCTGAGTGTTTAATAAACACGCTTAATGAAGATCTTTGCAAAGGTAGTGTATCATATTTTAACCAACAGCAGTTTTGAAATAAATTTATTAGTTACAGCCTCCTTGTTGCTCATAATTAGGTCAAATTATTTAATTAACAAAGTTTAGTGATAGAAGTGGAGTAGAGAATAAATGCAATGCCATTTTGTTGTTATATCTGGACTCGCAGGTTATGTTCTCTGTTTGAGTGATGCTGTAACACTGATGGAATTAACTAGCAACTTTATGAAGGACAAATACATATATTCAACACTGTTTACTAGATTGTAATCCCAGGATAGCTTTAAATCAGGACTGGCTTGTTATATGGCTGCAGTCTCTTATGGCTAACAGGTTTGAGATGGCATGACATTGGTTGGGACCAAAACTCAATGATAAAATAGTGCTTTCTTCTCTCTCTAACATCCTTGCCAATTTCTTATTTTCTTCAACATCCTCTTTCTTTCCCAGTTTGCAGTCCATAAGTGAAATAACCTTTAGCATCTGACAAATCTTTTCCAAGTGGTTTTTAAAATTAAACTCTGTGATGAAGTTGGATCCTCCTTATTCATGATTCTCCCACCTGTGTTTTTCCTCTTATTTGAACCTATTCCTTTGAACTGTATATTCCACAAAAGCCATGTCCGCACAATTTGTTAAACTATAGTCTGACTGAATTGAATGAATTGCAAATAGCAAGGTTGCCATATTCCAGGAAACTAAAAACCATAGTTAACAACAGTAACTAGAAAGATATCCACAAAGATGCAAACCACATTTTAGCTAATTCTGTTGCCCTAAAAATCTGCAGTTTGCAGATGACCAAAAGGAGGGACAATGAAAATTACATTGAACAAAGTGTAACCATGAAGTATTCACTTAAAGGAGGCATTTCAAATTATATCAGCAAAAAGAACTGCAGCTTGATACCTATCTTTCAGATTAAATTTCACTGCTTTCTTGCTTCTGCAGCAGTTTTTCACAGATCTAGACTGCAAAAGTCCTGATGATCAATAGAGACCTTTAAGAATGTTTGTCTAATTTTTGCAACCCTAATCTGATAGCTCTGTTAAGAGATGCTGAAGAGGAATCAATCCAGACTCCATAGTATGCTACTGTTTTTCTTCTTTGGCATGGCACCACCTTGGTGATGTATTGACCATATATACAGTATATTGATGATAAGGATGGTGAAGCATCATTACTCCTCTGCTCTTATTGTGTCCACATCTTGTGGTCCTGCTTTGGGTGACACAAGCTTTCCTGGGTAAGGATGGTTCAGAGGAGCGTTTGTAGGGGCATGCGGAAAACTTTTCTCAGCACTATTGATAAAATCACTCACATTCATCCTCCATTCAACACTGGGTTTATTGCAGATCATATGGAGAAACCTTGGGAGGAGCCTTGGGAATGGTATGAACCTACTGGACCTGTGGAAGTGGACAAGGTTCTTAGGGCTGCGAGCCCAGCCACTTGCTCTTTAGATCCATGTCTTTCCTGATTGATTAAAGTGGGGAAAATCTACTCACAATCACTGTTACCTTAGTCACCTTCCTTTTGGATTTCTATAATGCGCTCTACATGGGGCTGCTCTTGAAAAGTATCCGGAAACTTCAGCAGGTACAAACTGCAGTAGTGGGAGCAATTATATGACAAAAGCAGTAAAATTACACCTCTGTTTCATGAGCTGCATTAGTTGCCAGTTTACTTCTACATCCAATTCAAGGTGCTCATTGAAGGTGCCTTTAAAGCTTTTCATGGCATTGAGACCACTTCTCTTTGAATACACCTGCTCACCCTGTCAGATCTGTTTGTCCGGCTGGCTATACTGTGGCTTCTGCCCGATGGTAAAAGTGAGAAAAGACACTGACCAGGATATGAATCATCCCTAAGTATCTTCCTTACTCTGCTGAAACAACGAGACCTGGAGATGTCGTCCAGTGGTGTTAAGGGGTAACCAATGGTTTCTTGTGCTGAATTTATCACTCTCTGTAGTGCCTTCCTGTCCACAGCTGTTGAGCCAGTGTACCATACGGTTATACAATATGTAAGGATATTTTCTATCATGGACCAATAGAGGTCATCAGCCGTTGTTCCACCTGATTTTTCCACAGGACTCTAAGGAAATGAAGTCTCTGTTGAGCCTTCTTAACCATCAGGGACATGTATTTCCAGGTGAGGTCTTGACTGATAAGCACTCCCAAGAATTTAAAAGAGAAAACCCTCTCCACACAGCCTCCCTTAATATACAGTGGGGCAAGTTCCTCTCTGTGTTTCCGGAAATCCAGCACCATCTCCTTTATCTTGCTAGAGTTTAAATATAAGTTGTTTTTTAAACACCACGTGGATAGCTTCTGGACTTCTACCTTCTATGCTGATTCGTCCTCTCCAGTTATAAGACCCAGCACTGTTGTATTGTCTGCAAACTTCATTATGATGTTGAATGGATCAGAGGATATGCAGTCATGTGTATACAGAAAGTACAAGCAGGGGCTGAGTACACAGCTCTGAGGGGAGCCTGTGCTGAGCTTCAAGTTGGAGGATGTAAAAGGACCCAACCCTTATTATTTGTGGATGATCCATCAGGAAGTCTTTAACCCAGTCACAAGTGAGGGGAGGGAAATTCAGGTCAGTCAGCTTTTCAATGAGGATGCTTGGTAAGATGATTAAAGGCCAAGCTATAGTCTATAAAAAGCATTCTGACATAATTCCCAGATTTCTCAAGGTGTCTCAATGCAATATGTAGAGCAGTGGCTATGGCATCCTCTGTCGACCTGTTGCTTCTATAAGAAAACTGATGTTGATCAAAATTTGATGGAAGACAGGACCTGAGGTGTTGTGAGACCAGTCTGTCAAAGTACTTCATCACTATAGATGTCTGTGCAATGGGTCTATAGCAGAGGTAGTATTCCTCTGTCGACCTGTTGCTTCTATAAGAAAACTGATGTTGATCAAAATTCAATGGAAGACAGGACCTGAGGTGTTGTGAGACCAGTCTGTCAAAGTACTTCATCACTATAGACGTATATGCAATGGGTCTATAGCAGAGGTGGTATTCAGCAGGTTCTGACCAGTTCTGGAGAACCGGTAGCAGAAAATCAGTAGTTGGGAGAACCAGCAAATACCACCTCTGACTTGAGATTTTACAGTATCCTTCCCCTGCCACACCCACCAAACCATGCCCACAGAACTGGTAGTAAAAAAATTTGAATCCCACAACTGGTCTATAGTCATTCAGGCTGTTTATAGCTGCTTTCTTCAGAACTGGGATGATTGTGGCTGCTTTCAAACATGATGGAACTCCAGCCAATTGTAGGGAGATGTTAAAGATCCTTGTCAGGACCCCTGTTAATTGGTTGGCACAGGTTTTTTACCACTATCCCCAGCATCCCGTCTGGGCCTGCAGCTTTGTTGGGATTTACGGCCTTCAGCACAGCTCTCACTTGATGTTCATGCAAGGTGAGTGGCTAGAGATTAGAGGGCCTTTGGGCTAGAGCCACAGATTTACAGGTCTATTAACCTCAAAGCGGGTGAAGAATTCAGCTCCTCCACCAGCATGGCATCAGCATTGGTTGTTTTCATCATATTGCCCTTGTAATTGATTAGATGTTGTGGCCCCTGCCACACCTGTCTTGAGTTATCATCTGCCAGATGCTTCTCTACCTTTTGTTTATATTTCTGTTTAGCCGCCTTGATGCCTCTCCTCAAAACTGCCCTGGCCTTGTTGTATTCATCTTTGTTTCCTGCCTTGAAGGTGGAGTTTCAGGCTCTCAGCACCTCTCTGTTTACAACATAGACTGTCCTATTGAGAGTGGGGAATGGACATGATGGGATTCTGATCATTATCTTACAATGGAAATAAAGATTATTGACAATTGAGCCCAGAAGTTTGGTCGTAACTTATTGCAGCTGTAAGTTGGTTCACCATGTGAGTGCACTCAATTTTATGACCATTTTTATGAGAGCCATTAAACAAATCGGAGTAGTGAATCTGACTCTTAACTAATCCAATGAGGTTTTGTGGCAAAAAGTCACACAACGTAACTACGTGACCTTGGGAATCTGCAATTGGTTGTAAATGTGAGTCAGTCACTAAGTGCATGAAACGTAATCAAATGGCTGTTGGAGGGGGCTCTTGCAGTCATAACTTCAAGAATGGGACATAAGCAACTTTTGAGTCTGTTGTATCTTTGAATGGCCATTAAGTGAGTGGTCGTAAGTCAAGAACTACCTGTACAGATAGTCTTTGACTTATGAGCACAATTTGAGCCCACAATTTCTGTTGCTAAGAACGATACTTATTAAGCGCCCCCTTTTTACCTTTCTTGCCACAGTTAAGTGAATCACTGCAGTTGTTAAGTAAGCAACATGGTTGTTAAGTGAATCAGGCTTCCCCATTGACTTTGCTTGTCAGAAGGTCACAAAACCTGGGACATTTCAACTGTCATAAATGTGAGTCAGTTGCCAAGCGTCTGAATTTTGATCACATGACCACAGGAATGCTGCAATGGTCATAAGTGTGAAAAATGGTCATAAATCACATTTTCAGTGCTTTAGGAACTTTAAACAGTTCCTAAATGAACTGTTGTTAGTTGAGAATTACCTGTATTCACAAAACATGCTTCACTTAGCCTGTTTGATGGGGTTTGTATCATGCTTTAAAATGCAAACTAAGGCCAAGTACTTCCAGGTAAATATGCATAGGATTGCAGTCTGGAAAAAAAAACTAAAGTCAAATGGAGCTTCCTTTTTTTCCTTTCCATAACATCATCATCAATGAAATGAAACAAACGTTTTTCCTAGTTCTGAAGCTTTAAACCAAACTTTTAAATGAGAAAATTACAGTTCTATGCCATTACTTAGAAGGCTGCAGTCCTAGTTGATTTATCTGTAAGTCAAAATGAGATTTATTTATGAGAAAATAGGCAATAAAAATACTGGAACATGCTTTCCTTCTTCCTTCATCGTAAGTAAAAGGATACCTTCCTTGGATAACTGTCTACGGTAAAGTGAATGAATAATGTGCATTTCAAACAAAAGGAGTGGAAGTCATTAATAATGTTCTGAAATATATTTAAGGTGGTTTATAGATTATCCAATGAAACTCTGAAAAAAAGTGTGGCTAGTGAGAGAGCCAGTTTGACACAAAGGTTAAAGATGCTGAATTAAAAACTGAGGAATCATGAATTCTAGTCCCGCCATAGACACAAAGTCAACTGGATGACCCTGGGCGAGTCATTCTCTCTCAGCTCTAGGAAGGTGACAATGGCAAACCACTCCTGAAATTATTGTCAATTACTGCAGGGTTTTGTCCAGGCAGTTGCCAAGAGTCACAGTTGACTTGACAACAAGAGTAAAGTTATTTGGAAACGAATAAAAATTGCCTGTTATGTTTAGTCTGCTTTTGGATTTCATGTTATCATAGCTCAGAAATAAAAGTGTTACACCTTACATTTCTGAATAGCAAGCTTAAATTTAAAAGCTTGTGTACAGTCTGATTTGAGAAAACAAAAACCCAGAATTTTCTGTTGCTAACCTCTTGCCTAATGGAAAATTAACAAGCAACTGCAGGCACCTCTGTGGCACATTTGGCTGAGGAAAGGACACTTATCACACTTTTCACACAGTTGGAATTATTTCTTGAAATGGGATTAGTTTCCCTGGCACTGAACACATCTTTGAGCAAAGAAAGCCTTAATAGCTGCCAGAACCAGGAGAGAGCCAGATTCACACTCTCCCGTCTCTTTCTGCTAAAGAAAAAAAGAGCCAAAATAATATAGCGATGAGGTTCTAACTTCCTTAAATGATGTCCTAACTTCCTCTGATCTCTGAAGGTGAGGATAATGAAGTAATTCAAGAGGCTGAACTGATAGAAGCCTTTACCTGCCTTGCACTTAGAACACACTGTAACTACAGTTACTAGAATTCAGTGTTATTGTTTTTAACATTTCAAATTGGAAAACACAAAAATTGTAAGTATAATTTCCCCCTCAAAAATCTTAATTTGGTTTCTAATTTCTTTTAAATTGTCCCCATTATATTCCAGAGAAAGAAACTCCAAATTCTGGGTTTTGATCATCACCTCACCTACTTGTGATCCTTGGCCCTTTCAGAAGCCGTGTGGCTTTCGAAAACCAATCTTCCTTCCTTCCTTCCTTCCTTCCTTCCTTCCTTCCTTCCTTCCTTCCTTCCTTCCTTCCTTCCTTCCTTCCTTCCGTTTCTAGAGTCATCCATCTCAGTCAATGACTTTGGGAGGCTTACAATTCAAAAATATATTACAATGAAAATACTAACAATATTTTAAAACAAAAGCAGTAGAAACATTCAAAATAAATTTACATAGCAACTAACAGTAGATACCTGGCCAGTTAGCAAGGCAGTCAGGAAACAGGATCCTTAATACATTCAGCACCCTAGGCTCAGGAATATAGCCAGGTTTTTAAGACCTTACAAAAAGCTAAGAGATTTGGGACCATTCCAATCTTGAAAGAGACGATGTTCCATAAATCATGGGCTACTACAGAAAAGGCCTGTTTTATAGTCCCTGCCAGCCAACACTCTCTGGCTGACAGGATCTGCAACAGGTCAATGCTGTTAGAACTAGTTGGATCAGTGGAGGCTCTTGGAAAAAAGTGATCCCTCAGGTATCCTAGCACCAAGCCATGTAGGGCTTTAAAGGAAGCCACCAATACTTTGAATCACAGCCAGAAACACATTGGTAACCAATGAAGGACACACAGAAGTGGTGTTACATCTGATGTATATCCGGCATAATGTTTTGTGCAGACCCAGTCAACTGTAATTTATTCAATAACCTGGGTTTAGCTCTATGGCATTGAGTTTATATCAAAATAAGCCAACAATTCTCTATCTCCTAATAAGTAATTTCTTAGGAAGTTTCAGGGTTGAGCCAGCAATGGGCAGATTTTTTTCCAGGTCATAGAAGTTGTATAGAAATGAATTAGGGGCAGATCCCTCAGCTAGGAATGGGCGGGTGGGGGGAGGGGAGCAGGACAAGAAGAATGTCCATACTTTATTTTTAATTTGGCACCCAAGTCTATCCCTTCCCTTGTTTTATGTTCCTGGTATCTTGTCGGCCCAGAGCCAACTTTTTCCCTTCTCAGCTTGAGTTTTCCTATGCGTGTGTTTACCTCTGTTAATACAACAGCTGTGGCTTTTCAGATGAAGCATGAAGAAATCAATTGCATTTCTGAAAAGAAAAAATCCCAGGCTATTTCCCTAACTACAGTAGGTCCCATTCAGATGTATACAGAGTTATTGATGAACCAATTGTGTCTCTTTGGGAACAAATGATCAGATTTGGGCATCTGCTGTAAACAAAGGTAAGTCATTCCATTTCTTTCAGGGAATGACTTCACATGGTGGGACTGGCTGTCCTTCTATATCTTGTCTGCCCCCTTTCCCCAAAACACATTTCAAGATTGTTTTTAAAAGTCCTCTAGGGCTTTAAAATACAATGCTAAATAATTGTTTGGTCATCTAAAACAGCCAACATCTGGGGCTTGTTTTGTTTTGATGTCAAAAAGGTCTTTGAATCCATGCTGGATTTGGAGCTGGGAATGGATATCCTTTCTGAGCTTTTCCCATATTGTCCACCATCCTTTAATAAGGTAAGCTTATATACATCCTTAATCTGATATGATGTTTTTATATTCACAGTTTTGTTCACTTGTGGAATGTTATGGCTGTTACTGTTATATTGGAATAAAAACTGGTTGGGCAATGAATATATTTGCCTCAAGCTACTCTATGAACTTTTAACTGAAACATTTCAAACAGAAATTTCCCAGCCAGCAGCACTCTTGTTTTAACCTCCCCACACTTATCTCATTTGGATGCACATAAGTGGATTACACAACCTGATCTTGCTCCCACCCACGTTATTTTCATAATTACTGGGTTGCCAAAGTTCCATATTTGACATTTAAGTTCTGAGTGATTGGCAGGAAAAAAACAATGCTAGTCTAAAACTAATGCGGTTTTTGATAGCAGGGATCATTATCATGGCTGAAGAAAACAGCCTTTTTCAAAAAAAAGAAAAAGAAAAGATGTTTCAAATCAGTGGGTATGTATATCATTATTGTCCTCCAAAGTGAGCTTATGTGACATCTTTCTGAATAATAGCCCACTCTTAATATGAAAGCTGTCAAAAGATTGGCTGAAAGACTTTTGTTCAATTCCCCTGGGATTAATCATTTCTTATGCTCCCTTGCTCTCACACAGCTGTATAAAATATGACATTCATTCTCCCTAAATTTAATTTCCTCTCAAGTGGCTTTTGATTTGTTTCCCTTTGAAAGGAAAAATATGGCAAATTCACAGCTTCCTTTGCTATGGGATTGTTATAACCAATTTATATTTCATGGTTGAGGATAGCCTTGCTTCCAACGCATTGACACTGTAGATGCCAAGGATACAAAGACATGTAAAGAACACCCACACCTTGTATATTGCTCTGTCTCCAGCCAGGTTGGGTCAGAGAGGTTCCTTTTGATTCAGAAGCAGTGACAGCACTGGTATGAGTATCTAAGGCTTTATTTCAAGGTAGCAAAAGAAAATCACATAAAATAGCAATTAAAGAATATTAAAGAAAACAATGACTAAAACAAAGACCTCACATCCCTTCTGTCAGTCAGGAAACCTCAAAGAAATGAGACCCCCTTCAAAGCCAGCACATATGCACCATCCACCCAGTTTGGGTGTACTGGAGTGCATTTCTGTCAGCCCGTGTCCAAATGAAGGCAGCGACGCTGACATGAACTTGTAGTTTTATATAAATAAATATATGTCACATCTATATTACAGCAAATAAGATAGGCAAATAGGAGCATCATCAGATAAATCACAGAACATACAGGGCACACGGAAGAAAAAGGCGGGGTGGGGAAAAGGAAACTCCTACTCCACATCCACAGCAACCAATCACAGCGCAGATTACCTCACGCAGGAGCCAGCACTTTGGTACCAGTCAACCACAACTCTGTGTTGCACAACTCTGCACAACCCCACTGCTACAGCTAGTAAATTTAAACATTTTAACAATTTACAATGTAGAGAGGGAATTTCCTTAAGGGACGAGACGAAGTGCCACTACCAAGGCAACAGTCAGATAAAAGGGATTGAGTCCAGGGCAAAAATATAATGTGAGCAAATATTTCTCACAAGCTCTTCCCTAGATATCATGAGGATAAAGCGGGGCAAACACATTCAGAACTTGCAAGATTCTATTACTATAGCTTTACAATAAAAGTAGTATTGAACTACTGGCATTGGTTTCTTACCCTGATTTACTTTGAAGGACTGACACGCATGGAACTTTCTGACTAGCTAAGATTGGCTCTGAACTATAATTAAGCACCCTGTTTTCAATGAAGGACAAGGAGAATAAGTCTACCTTATCTTGTAGTTTTAATGCTTCACCTATTCTTGGCAAGAATGAGAGGTCAGGATTAAGAAGTATTTCTTTATAATAGTCAGTAATGAGATTAAGGAGAATTTGTTTTCTAAGGTTTTTGGATTTAAATGAGAATGATCATCCTACATTACACATATCTCCCACCAAGCCCAGAACAAAACAAAACACAACCCAAATATAACTATATTTCTTCATATGTTGCCTTTTATTCTTCAGTACAGATTATTGGGTGGTGTTTTTATTAGGACGAATGAAAAGAGCATTTCTTCAGAACTCTTTATTATGCATAATGTTACAGAAATAAGAATGTTTAATCCTAGTTTAGGTCAACTATTTAAACTGTGGCATTTCAGAGTCAAAATCAGCCCCAAGGGTAAAATTATGCACTGAAAAGGGAAGGCTAAGTGTTAGGTGCCAATCATAAGAGTTACATGGTTTCTTTCCCCGTCCTGAAACATTAAAAAAAAAGATTGCAAGAATATTCAGTCCGGAGCTTTCCCAGTCATGTAAAAAGATATGGGAGTCTATTTTTACACAGCTAAAGGATCTGCAGGTGGACATGTATGGCTGGCATCAGCACCTGCCAACTTTACACTGTTACTGTTGCCTAACTCCCCAGTACAACTTTCTGGTGATGACAGTTATGCTTCAGCTTTGGCACCTAGATCTATGGATGAGAAATGCCCCTGTCACTTTAAATTTTGCACAATAACCCAGGTGATGTAGAAAGCTATTAAATGGCATTCTTTCAAGCACCTCTGGCCAGGACGCTGAAGGTATTTGAAAAAATAAGATGTTCTACTTTGCCCCTACTTACAGTATATAGTTCTGCAATTTGTTCCTTCCAAACACTTTTATTCTCACTCAAGTTTAAGTTTCAGAATTGTTTTTAGTTGGTGGAAAAATGCAACTGGGAAGAAGAAGAAAAAATCCTTTTGCTGTATTTTCTTACAGTATTTAAAGCTAAGCCCACTAACCTAGATAACCTGTATATAACACATTTTAAATACATGGATCTGCCTGCTTTATATTTAATTGGTCCCTGTAATACATCTTGTTCATTCCCTTACTGGTATCAGAGTTAAACGTGCTGCTGAGCTCAGTGGAAGCCCCAGGAAAACCCCACAGCTTCTGCCAAAACAGAAAACAGATTCCAACTGATTCTGTAGCCAATCATGGCATACCACCAGTAGTATTTAAAGTCCAGCCAGAAAACAAAACTCACATGCAATTAATGCTGATGTATTTTGATATTTGGTGAACATATTTGCAAGAGTAGAAAAATAGCCTTATTATGAAATATAAAATTAAGCTTCTAAAATCATTATGTGCTTTTAACAAGTAAATCTGGTTCTCAGATTTATAGCCTGGTCCAAGATAAGTCATGGTAATTAGGAAAAGGAAAAAAAGATAAAAAGGAAGAGAGTTCTGTTCACAAAAGATATAATAAAAACATGGCAAAAGGGGAAGGAAATTAGATGCTGAGGAAAATAAGAGAGATGAAAGTGGAAGGATAAGAGTGAATATAGATGGCAAAAGCTCATTTGAGAAATTCCAATTATTTCAAAGGGACTTTCTCAAAGATTGTACAGGTGAAACTCGAAAAATTAGAATATCGTGCAAAAGTTCATTTATTTCAGTAATGCAATTTAAAAGGTGAAACTAATATATGAGATAGTCTCATTACATGCAAAGCAAGATAGTTCAAGCCATGATTTGCCATAATTGTGGTGATTATGGCTTATAGCTCAAGAAAACTCCAAATCCACAATCTCAGAAAATTAGAATATTGTGAAAAGGTGCAATATTCTAGGCTCAAAGTGTCCCACTCTAATCAGCTAATTAAGCCATAACACCTGCAAAGGCTTCCTGAGCCTTTAAATGGTCTCTCAGTCTGGTTCAGTAGGAATCACAATCATGGGAAAGACTGCTGACCTGACAGTTGTGCAGAAAACCATCATTGACACCCTCCATAAGGAGGAAAGCCTCAAAAGGTAATTGCAAAAGAAGTTGGGTGTTCCCAAAGTGCTGTATCAAAGTACATTAATAGAAAGTTATGTGGAAGGGAAAAGTGTGGAAGAAAAAGGTGCACAAGCAGCAAGGATGACCGCAGCCTGGAGAGGATTGTCAGGAAAAGGCCATTCAAAAGTGTTGGGGACTTTCACAAGGAGTGGACTGAGTCAGTGCATCAAGAGCCACCACACACAGACGGATCCTGGACATGGGCTTCAAATGTCATCAGAAGCGTCTTACCTGGGCTAAAGAAAAACAGACCTGGTCTGTTGCTCAGTGGTCCAAAGTCCTCTTTTCTGATGAGAGCAACTTTTGCATCTCATTTGGAAACCAAGGACCCAGAGTCTGGAGGAAGAATGGAGAGGCACACTGCAAGATGCTTGAAGTCCAGTGTGAAGTTTCCACAGTCTGTGTTGATTTGGGGAGCCATGTCATCTGCTGGTGTTGGTCCACTGTGCTTCATTAAGTCCAGGGTCAACGCAGCCATCTACCAGGAGATTTTGGAGCACTTCATGCTTCCTTCCGAGCGAGCTTTATGGGGATGCTGACTTCATTTTCCAGCAGGACTTGGCACCTGCCCACACTGCCAAAAGCACCAAAACCTGGTTCAATGACCATGGGATTACTGTGCTTGATTGGCCAGCAAACTTGCCTGACTTGAACCCCATAGAGAATCTATGGGGCATTGCCAAGAAAGATGAGAGACATGAGACCAAACAATGCAGAAGAGCTGAAGGCCACTATTGAAGCATCCTGGTCTTCCATAACACCTCAGCAGTGCTACAGGCTGTTAGCTTCCATGCCATGCTGCATTGAGGCAGTAATTGCTGCAAAGGGCCCAAACCAAGTACTGAGTACATATGCATGCTTATACTTTTCAGAGGTCCGATATTGTTCTATGTACAATCCTTGTTTTATTGATTGCATGTAATATTCTAATTTTCTGAGATTGTGGATTTGGGGTTTTCATGAGCTGTAAGCCATAATCATCTCAATTATGACAAATCACGGCTTGAACTATCTTGCTTTGCATGTAATGAGTCTATCTCATATATTAGTTTCACCTTTTAAGTTGCATTACTGAAATAAATGAACTTTTGCACGATATTCTAATTTTTCGAGTTTCACCTTTATGTGCCTAATACAGTGTTTCTCAATCTTAGCAGCTTGAACTTCCAGAATTCCCCAGTTGGCAGGTTGGCTAATATATGCAGTTAGAGTGGAGAACATGCCTGAAGAGCTGCATCCTGACATACCTGGCAGAGATATTGTAGCTCAGTGGAAAGGCTCTTACTTTGAATTTGAAATATAATTTCATTTTTCATAAAGTAAGATTATGAAAGATAGAGAAGCTAGATCTCTTGTACAATATATATTCTAATGCAAGATCCTAACTGGAGTCCCTAAAAGATTAAGATCCAGATAGATATGTCCTAGTATTTCTTTTCTTGCATGAGGGAACTATGCTGGTGGATCATAAGGCAGGTTGGGCTGACACAGCAAAAATAGTAGTAGCGACCGTGTTTTTTTTATACCTATATCATATATTTCCAGAACCTGCCTAAATTCCCATCTTTCGATGGTGCTCAGCTAGCCCACCTTGAAGTTCCCAAAGAAGAGTAGTGAAAATGATGTTGTCAAAAAGGAAGAATCAAGTATCAATGTACAAATTTGATTGATGACCTCAAGTCAATAACCTTGGTTGCTCAAAATACAGTGCATTACATACAGTATATCTAGATGTGTTGGTGTCACCTTCCAACAGCATCTTAGAGATCTTTTTGGCATGAAAAATGTTATGTGGATTTCTCATCCCACATGCAGCAAGATGAACAGCAATAATCTTAACAACCACCCCTTTTCTCTCAGTGAAATCAGCTTGTATAATCCTCCCAGCTTTGGTGGTTCATCATATCACCTCTTCAGAAAAAGTCTTCTAAAATTGATGGATCAAACATCGTATTATTTAATATCTGCATTCTAAATGTGACAATATTTTTTGTTACATACTGTGTTTTCTTCCTATCTTCCTCCTATGAACTGAAATAATTCCTAGTTTTTGGGACAAGTCCTTAAAGAAAAATGCATTTCTTTGACAAGCCTAAAAGCAGCAGTTACTTAAGAGAACTGATTTAGCATATATGTATGTATCCAGAGAAAGGATCTGAACAATTGGTTGTGAATAAATGGCCTTACATTTATCCATAGTTCTCTAGCTTAGGTTGTTTAAAATGGTTCTATGTGAGTCCATTGTGTTTAGGTTTGGGCCTAGAAAAATTTTAAAAGCTTGCCTAGAGGGCTAAGTAGTGTGTCCTGTTCAATGTATTTTAGCCAACATATCTGTTCATTCTTATAGCTGGATCAAGTCTGATATCACTTTTACATCCTTCTGTTTAACTAACCTTTAACCAAACTCTTCCTGCAAATGTTCCATAAAGGACCAAGGATCTGCAATGTCTTGTCACTTCTGTAGTTGTGTTGGTGGCCATGAATACGATTTGTGTCTGATTGTCTGAACAAGAACATGTGCATCTACAGATTATTTCCTTTTTTGTTTTTTATGCCATAGGACTCACCATTGTTATGAAACTAAGAATAATGTAACTAGAATGCTGGGGGGGTGAGGGGTGGAGCGATGACTCAGTGGTTAAAGACGCTGAGCTTGTCAGCTGGAAAGCTGACAGTCTGGGTTCGAGACCCAAGTGCCATGCAGTGGGGTGAGTTCCCATTACTTGCTCCAGCACTTGCCCACCTAGCAATTTGAAAGTATACAAATGTGAGTAGATAAATAGGTACCACTTTGGTGGGAAGGTAACAGTATTCTGTGAGCTTCGGTGTATAGTCATGCTGGCCCGAACCATGGAAAATGTCGTTGGACAATGCAGGCTCACTTGTCTAAGAAACAGAAATGAGCACCAACCCCTAGAATTGGATACCCCTGGACAGGGGAAATCTTTACTTTTACCTTTAATTAGAATGCATTTAACCTTGAAAGGACAACTCAGTGAAAATAACATAAACATTGAGTATTTCCCCAATATCAGCTGAGATTTCAGTGGCACACCTAAAATAAAACTGTTGTTAGCCAATGTATCTGTCAAAAGAGGCATTTGTGCTGCTCGGTGAGATAATCCTGCTACTACTTTTAACAATTAAAGGCAGAGCTGAAATTTCAGTGAGGAAATTCCTGTTTCCTAGCTCAAATTCCAATAGGATAATCCTCAAAAGTAAATGCCACTAAGTATAATGGTGTGAACCCTCTAGATAAGTGGGCTAGGTTTGCAGCTTTAAACTTTAAGCCACACTTCAACTTTAGTACCTATATCAGCACACAGGATTGTTTCCATGCATGGATATGCTTTCTTAAATCAGAATGATTAATTTCCATTAATCTCACTGAAGTTAATTGGCCTTTGACTTGCACATACAAATCAGCTTAGCACTGAAGTGTAACTCCATGTGCAATCCAGAAGTCTTACAATCAATTGAAGCAATGCCATTTGGTTGAATTGTATGTGGACAACATCCTTAAATATAAATTAACGGGTTTCAAAAGTTTTCTACCCCTCCCCTATCTGTACCTCCAGCTTCTCTAAAAGTGTTTGAAAGAAATAACCAGATCAGTTTGTACTTGAAAAAGACTCCAAAGGGCCTTTTTCGTCTCTCTTCGGAATGAGGACATTAAACAATGTTTCTTTGAAAATTATATATATATTTTAAAATAGCACTTTGTAGTGTAGAAAGTCCTTCTGTAATTCTTATAGCATGTATTCTCTAAGTAGCCCTGTTACTTGCGGCAAATGAAGGAGCCCAAGGCCACCCAGGTTTACTTCATGACTTAGGAAGGATTTGGATGTAATGGAATTTCTTTTTGTAGGAAACCGCAAGAATTTCAAGATCATCTCCATGTGTGTGTGTGTATTTGTGCATTCTTATCAGAGTTACAGGATGAACATTATGCATTTAATCTCAGGCTTCAAATGGATCTCAAACCGAGCCCACTGGTTAAACAATTCATTCTGTTGTGAAGATGTAAGCTACCCCACAGTATTAGAAAAAAAACAGCAATCATTTGAATATATCTTCATGAACCAATTAACACAATAATATTAGGTATGGCAAAACATTTGGACAACCAATTTTACATTTGTCAATTCTATAAATACAGAATCCATTTCTATGTCTTGCATGAACTGCAGAAAAAAATAACAACTGAGCTGGTGGGGTTCAGTTTACAGCCTCAGGCCACAGCAGCTTCTTCAAAGACTTGGATAGCCCAGTAACTTTTTCAAAAGTGGCTTCTGGATTACAATTTTTAATATGAGAGAAAGATAAAGAAACATAATGTGAATGATATTATTTGCATTTAATGTAGTATGGCTATATTACCTCTTCTTATCTTTTCTACTACCTTCTCCTATTGGTATCTTATGATTATATTACTTTTTTGTTTGTATGTACACTGGGATTTTGCACTGGAGACAAATTCCTTGTGTGTCCAATCACACTGGCCAATAAAATATTCTATATTATTTAAATTATTTAAAAATAAATAAATTTAAATTATCATCATTTCCATATTCAAATTCCATTCATTTTTGGAATGCATCCTTCAGCCTGTCATTCAAAGCCCTTGGCCTAAAAAAAGATTATGTGCCCTCCCCCAAGTAAAATGAAAATGGCATTCTTCCAATTTCACTCTATTCTACACTCTTTGACCTTTTGAGCCATTCCACAATCTTGTGATTTATGAAGTTAAAAATCATCAGTAGAAGTAATATTGTAGGCTATCACATCCAGCACCCAATGTAGGGAATTCAAAATGAGAACATCTTCAGAAGATGACTGTTCAGATTCTGGCTGATGTCCAATACTGGTACCAGTAGTGGACCACTCTTACCATTAGAATCATTTTTCCCAATGTTTTACCAAAATTTACTCTATTATTGATGCAGAAGAAATCCATGTATGCAGACTTGTGCAGGCAAATATATTGCTGCAGTTATTTCAGTTCCTACACCTACCCAGCCCTGTAATTCCAGTGTTCCTCATCACCATATTTCTGCTAATTCCTTTAGGTGCATTCCAAATTACAAAGCCAAAGCTATATTATATTTTCCAAAGTACTTGTTGTGTCTGTTTTTTTATACCCAGCAATAACAAGAGGGAAAGAAGGAAGCATCATGTGGTCTAAAACACAGCAGGAGCCAATTGTTTCTCTGGCTTTCTCTAACTCATGCATTTAAACAAACAAAAGACCCATAAATCATCACCAAGTGTGGTTGCCAAGACACTGCATATCCTCTATTTGGCCTACTTGCCATGCTGAAAAGTGATGCCATCACAATCTCTGCACAGACTGATGAAACCTTGCTGTGGGGAAGCCTCTAGCCAGACAAGCTCTGCTTGTGCTGATCCTCAAAATCTAAATAAAACAGACATTGATTTTATTGTGGCATTTCTCTCCATAAAGTTCTCGCTGAACCATTACTGTTTATTAAGGAAAAATAATAATAAAAAGGATTTTGCTATTAAATGCTAACAAAGGCTATTACTTATTTTATATCAGCAGTTTACAACGCCAATGTGATTACTGTGCAATAAAGGCCAAAGACAACTTTTAAACACCAATATGAAAGGAATGCAGAACTTTTTGAAGCAATAAATCTCTGAAAACCTCCTCTAGTTTCTTTCCATTGTTTTCTCTGGCTCCTTTCCATGTCTTTGAATCATTTACTCTGACAGCTCCCAGGTTGGCCATTTTTAAAGATTTTTCTCTCTCTCTCTCTAATAAGCCTCAAATCTTTCACACAGCCTCTTTCAGGTACCAAACACCTTAGCAGAATCAATATAGAGTTTCTTGTAAGTAAAAAGGGAGGCAAATGTGGCTTGTGTTACTATAAGTTGTCTGCTGCTCTTGCTCTTCAGTCTTTATTTGGCCCAGTAAGATATATTTCTATCAGTAACTTCAAATAAGTTCCAAACTATCTGGAGGATGCTAAATTAGAAAAGGGATCAATTGGACATTAACAGATTAAGAAATCAGAGCATCTAGATGGCATGTACTTGACCTTAAAGAAAGGAAATGTGAAATTCTGCTAACAAAGGATATGGTAGTGTAGCTATGGCTTGCTATGTATCTGAGGCCTGATGAATGTCACATTGTTTTCTAAACAAAAATTCAGAGAAACCAGAAAATTAGGAGCTAGCTGGCTTGATGTCTCTTGCGAGTAGGGAAAAAAAAGCTCATAAAATTCCATTTGCTGAGTGAGCAACTGTAAGGCACTGTTATGTATGTAGGTTTAAATGTTATTGGTTTATTTGAATTGGTCTTGTAAAATGTCAAATGGTATTGGTTTAAATAGTGCGGGAAGAAACCCTGCACTCCCATTGGCTAGCAGCTACGGCTGCAGGCTATAAGAAGCAGCCGTAGCCTTACCCGGACGGGTCCATTCGAGCTGTTGTCATAATAAAGCCTTTTGCTGGAACTCCTCGCGTCTGACTCTTCATGCAAACTTAACACTGGCGGCGAGGTGGGATTTCCCTGAAGAGAAGACGACGCGACGAACAAGCAACAGAGTGAGATGGCTGCGCTGAACACCCCCAGCACCGTTCGATCCGGCGACGGAAGACTGGGAATCGTATGCAGACCGGTTCCACATGTTCCTGGAAGGGAACGATCTCGCCGGCATCCCCGAGAGACGGAAGAGGGCGGTCTTTCTCACACACTGCGGTCCGGCAGTCTTCAAAATGGCGAAGCGTTGGCGGGAGCAGCAGAATTGAAGGTAATAGAATGGCCCGAATTAGAAAGACTTTTAAGAGCCCATTACGCCCACAAGTATCGTGCCTCATTAAGAGACACGAATTTTACCGTCGGGATCAAGGGGATAGCGAGAGTGTTAATGACTTCGTGGCAAGCTTAAGGGACATTGGGGTGCTTGTGACTTTACCAACGTAGAAGAGGCCATGCGTGATCGGTTTGTTTTGGGCCTTAAAGATAAGATCTTACAAAGCAAACTGTTAATGAAACCAAAAATCACGCTTAAAGAGGCTATTGAAGAGGCTGTTTCAGCAGAAGCCACCAAGTCCTCAGCTGCGGCCATGAAAAAGATTAACAAGGCCTCAAGCCATTCTGATGGGGAAAATCCTCAACAACTCATTGCAAACAAATAGACTCTGATTCGGATAGCAGTGAGGAAGAAGAGGGGATTTTAAGCTCAGAATGGAGAAGAAAAGAAAAGACTCTGAGAAAAACAGGCAAGGATTCGTTTGCAGAGGATGTGGGGGCCACCCCGCACTGAATGCAAGTTCTTTGACTCCATTTGCCTACGTTGTGAGAAACGGGGTCATATAGCCAGAGTCTGCAAATCATCCAGAACTCCACCATTCAGGAAGAAATTTCCTGAGGAAGATTTTAAGCCCAACAATTTAATTGGAAAAATGGGGCGAAATTCAAAAGCAAATGGCAAGAGTGAAACTCACCAAACAATATCCATTGGTCAGTCTTCACATTTAAATAGCAGAAAAGTACATGTGAAGGTGTTTATTGAAGGGAGACCGTGCCACATGGAAGTGGACTCAGGCTCTTATTTATCTATGGTGTCATGGGACACTATCCACAGACTCTTTCCAAGAATTCAGAAAAACATTTCCAGAAGCAAGCACTGACCCTCAAAGACTACCAAGGGAACAAGATTCCAGTAGTTGGAGCGAGGAATTCAACGTGCAGTTTAAAGGCCACACCAAACGTTTGCCACTGACCATCGTGGACAAGGATCGCCCAAGTTTGCTGGGACTTGAGTGGTTCAAGCCACTTGGCATCGAGGTGACTGGCATCCATCACGTGAGCAGTTCTGACTGGGAAGAGTCCTTGAAGTCTGAGTTTCCAGAGGTCTTCAGCGAAGGACTGGGCAAGTATATGGGGACCCCTATTGCTTTCAGTTTAGACCCCAAGGTGCCCCCAATTCGTTTAAAGCCCAGGAGGGTTCCATTTGCTTTAAAGGAAAAATTGATGCACAATTAGATAAGCTCATCGCCCAAGGGGTTTTGGAACCTACTGACCACTCCAGATGGGAAACACCCATAGTCACACCAGTCAAGGCTGATGGGTCAGTGAGAATCTGTGGTGACTACAAGGGGACACTTAACCATGCGCTGCAGCAGAGCATACCCTGTACCTGTTGTGCATCATCTGCTCCATTCCCTTGGCAGGGGTACAGTATTTGCTAAACTGGACTTAGCTCAGGCATATCAACAATTAACAGTTGATGATGCCACTGCAGAGGCACAAACAATTGTGACTCATAGAGGTGCCTTCAAATGTAAAAGACTACAATTTGGAGTAAGCGTGGCACCTGGCATTTTTCAAAGTCTTATGGAAAGAATGTTGCAAGGACTGCCAGGGGTAGTGCCTTATTTTGATGATGTGTTAATCTCTGCTGAAAATGACACTCAGCTTCAAGAGAGACTCAGAGAAGTCCTTACCAGATTCAGAAAAGCAGGTTTGAAAGTCAAGGAAGACAAATGCACTCTCAAAACAGACAGAGTTGAATTCCTGGGGTACATGATTGATAAACAGGGCATCCACCCCACTGATGCCAAGGTTAAAGCGATCAAGGAAGCCCCTAAACCTCGTTGCAAGTCAGATCTGCAAGCCTTCCTTGGCCTTATTAACTTTTATCACATGTTTCTACCTCACAAAGCATCTATTGCTGAACCCTTACATCGTTTACTTGATAAGAAGGCTGCTTGGATCTGGGGGCGGAAGGAACAGTCAGCATTTAACAGTATTAAGAGACTAATCACGTCTGATGCTGTGTTGATTCAATTCTCTGAGAATTTACCTGTTGTTCTGACTTGTGATGCATCCCCTTTTGGAGTGGGAGGGTTTTGAGCCACAGGCTTCCCAATGGCCGGAAGCCCCAATTGCATTCTACTCGCTGTCCAAAGCAGAGAGGAACTACAGCCAATTGGACAAGGAGGCCTTAGCAGTTGTTGCAGCTGTTAAGAAATTTCATGAATATCTGTATGGCAGGTCATTCACCATTGTTACAGATCACAAACCTTTGCTTGGCATCGTGGCAGGAGACAAACCTACACCTATTATCCTGTCACCAAGAATGCTGAGGTGGACTGAATTTCTTGCAGCCTACTCCTACAAACTGATTCACAGGCCTGGCAAGGACATTGGACATGCTGATGCACTGAGTCGTTGCCCACTACCTTGCCACAAGGAGGACTGTGAACTTGAGACTCACACCTTTTTCCTGGAGACCGTTGCTAAGCTTCCAGTCCATGCTGCTGAGATTGCCAGAGAATCTGCCAAAGATGCTGTGTTGGCACCTGTTATGGGCTGGATTAAGAAAGGTTGGCCTCTTCAAGATCTACCTCACTTTGCTCAACCTTTCAAATCCAGGCAAACTGAATTATCTGTATTAAGAGGATGTATTTTGTGGGGTAACAGGGTGGTTATTCCTGCAAAACTGCAAAGGGAGGTTTTGGAAATGTTACATGAGGGTCATCCTGGGATTGTAAGGATGAAAGGTTTGGCCAGGAGTTATGTATGGTGGCCAGGTATTGACAAAATGGTTGAAAACTGGGTTGCCTCTTGTCCCAATTGCCAGGTAGTCAGGCCTGCCCCACCTCACGCCCCCACACAGGAATGGGAATGTCCTAGGGGCCCATGGTCTAGAATCCACATTGATTTTGCAGGCCCTACAAGAGGGCACACGTTTCTAGTAATTGTAGATGCATACTCCAAATGGCTAGAGGTTATTCTCATGACTTCTACTACTACTGAGGCTGTTATCAAGCAGCTCAGAAAGCTCTTTGTAACCCATGGGTTACCAGATGTCCTTGTCTCTGACAATGGCCCTCAATTCACGTCTAACATTTTTGAATCCTTTCTAGCTCAACAGGGCATCAGACATGCCCTCACAGCCCCTGGCACCCTTCGCCAACGGCCGGCTGAACGTATGGTACGCTTTACCAAAGAAAAGCTTCAGCAGCTGGGTCCTGGGGACATCACTGAGAAGCTTGAAAAGCTTCTTAGTGTTCAGCACATCACTCCTAGCCCATCAACTAACTTGTCCCCAGCAGAGTTGTTAATGGGCAGGAAACTTAGGTCTTCCCTTGACCGACTTCATCCCACTTATGCACCCAATACACCACTGGATTCCACTTCCAAAGTTCGTTCTTTTAGTGTGGGAGATTCTGTCTATGCTAGGAACCTTACAGGTGAACCTTTGTGGATTCCTGCTGAAATAACTCACATCACTGGCCCTCTTTCTTACAGGGTTCAAACAGAGGATGGCCTCCTCTGGAGCAGGCACATTGACCAACTTAGATCCCGGTTCCCTCAGGAACATCGCCCTGTCTCTCTCTAGGTCCCTCATCTGATGTCTCTTCTAGGGGAAGGGGAGGAACAGGAGGAATATCAGCAAACAGGAATCAACCCTATGTGTAACGAGCCATTGCACAGGAACCATCCCAACCCTGTCACAATGCCAAGATCCATCCTTAGAAGTAGAGTCATTACGACAGGAACCATCCCGAACCCTGTCACAATGCCTAGATCCATCCTTAGAAGTGGAAGATTGTACATCACTACCTGACTTGGGTGTTGACATTGGAATGGAGATGGGTTGGGAGGAGAGACCAGATTCTAACAGTCTAACAGGGTCTTCTTTCACAGGAAGTCCTAACAGGGAAATGTCAGCAGACACATTTCCCTCTCACTGGGTGAGAACAATAAAGATTCTGAACCACGAAGGTCTCAACGACACGTAAGAGCCCCACCTATTTAAAGGAATACATTAGATAGGTTGGGGTTTGGTATGGACTGAACCTAGTGGGGAGGGGTGTTATGTATGTAGGTTTAAATGTTATTGGTTTATTTGAATTGGTCTTGTAAAATGTCAAATGGTATTGGTTTAAATAGTGCGGGAAGAAACCCTGCACTCCCATTGGCTAGCAGCTACGGCTGCAGGCTATAAGAAGCAGCCTTACCCGGACGGGTCCATTCGAGCTGTACTCACTAATAAAGCCTTTTGCTGGAACTCCTCGCGTCTGACTCTTCATGCAAACTTAACAGGCACAATTTGAATAATAAGTTCAACTTAGTCCATTGTTTCTCAACTTCAGCAAATTTTAGCTGTGTTGACTTCAACTCCCAGAATTCTCCAGTCTTGGGTTACATCCACACAGCTTAGACTTGCTGAGGCTGAGAACACTGACCTTGTCAATGGCCTCTTTATTAATGGGTCTGTCAGTACACAAGCAAAATAAATAAGTCAAAAGTCACTGTTTTTGAGAATCCAGAGTTCCTAGGGGAAGTGCATGGTATCCCATGAGCCCATGTACCAAGTGAGTACTGATAAGGCTTGATTGCATCAATGGCCCTTCCTGATTGTCCAGACAACAGGAGGCATAGCTTGAGTACAGTTAGTATTTGGGAAGTGTGTTCTATGCTACTAGACCTTAGTGGATTTTTTTTAAGTCACACTATCGTATTTTTTCTTTCTTGGAGGGTTGATGGGCTAGTTTGGAATTAAAAAAATCTACTGAATGTTTGGAATTTTGCAATCCGGCTGCAGTATCTTAAAGTTTGAATATTGCCCCTGGTTTGACTAAGTTAAAGCATTTCCACAAGAGAAGTGATTGTTGAGGGTAATTTAGCTCAAAATGAACTTGGGCTGTTCTGAGCTCTGAGCACATTTTAAAATCTTCTTGCCAAGTGGCCTGACCTGGTTATCATACTACAAATTGACTCACCATGAGTTGATTATTATTGCCAAATACTCTGTCTTTTTACAAAAACCATACATACAGTAATGTTTGAGCTTCCCGTGTATTACAGTTTACTTATGTTTCATTGATTTCAGGGGGTTTAAACTAAGTATGATTAAATTTGAATTGACTCCAATTTCTTCATTGGCTGTCAGCCTTAACAACTAACCCTACTATGATGGATTTGGCCCTGTTTCAATCTTTTTTTCCTTTCAGAAATTTATTACTTTTTCTTGCAGTCTTCTCAAAATGCTATATTGAAAAATATTCTAATAATAAATCAATTTCAATTGAATCATGATTTAATTTTGCTGCATCATGCTTGTGATATTGCCTTTAAAGACTGTAAAACAATTTTGGGAATTATGAAAGTTCACAGGAAAGACTTATCTTGGAAGAATGACATATTGCCTAATGAAAGGGTATTTTTTTTACAGTCAATGTAATCCTTTGACATTTTGGGTCACGTGACCAGGACCACCATGTTGTCTCTGAGATTGTGATCATTAGGTAAAATAAATTGCTAATATATTCTGCTTCATTAAAAGGATGAGCCAAAACTGACTTAAGTTCTTTGAAATGAGCATTTTTCTCTGACTCATGACTATTGGAGAAACATATAAAAATGTAGAGAAAGTATTCCAGTAGTGTTGATCCCAGGGATAGACAGTCAACATTTGCAGAATGATGAGTATGGTATTTGATTGAGATCTTCTTCCTTGCATGAACATATAAAAAGAATGGAGCTTCAATCATAATGCCATTGATATTGACCTTCCCTTCTGGATGCCCACAGGGTTTTCTAATGGATACTTCTAACCCTTACAATTCATTGCAAAGGTAGCCACATTAGGTCATCTCTACTTAACAATATAATTTTTATTTAAGCAAGCTTCTGGCATTTTAGTTTATTTGTTTGCTGAAATCACTCTCAGTCTCATGAATGTCATTTTTATTTACATTAATTTTTATTTATTTATTTACTTTATTTTGTCAAGTGATTATAAGATAACAGGTATAAGTATAAACATAGTTATGAATACATGAAATAGATACGAATAAGAAAAAAGAAACAATAAAAAGAAACAATAGGACAGGGACAGTAGGCATGTTGGTACACTTATGCACACCCCCTCTTAGGAAAGGGGTGAGGTCAATAGTAGACAGTCTAAGGTTAAAGTTTTTGGGGTTTGGGGAAGAAACCACAGAGTCAGGTAGAGTATTCCAGACATTGACCACTCTGTTGCTGAAGTCATATTTCTTGCAACCAAGTTTGGTGTGGTTTACCTTGAGTTTGTATCTATTGTGTGCTCTTGTATTGTTATGGTTGAAGCTGAAGTATTCATTAACAGGTAGGACATTGCAATATATAATTTTATGTACTATACTTAGATCAGACCAAAGGCGGTGTAGTTCTAGGTTTTCTAGATCTAGAATTTCAAGTCTGGTGGCATAAGGTATTCTTCAATGAGTTATTAATGTTATTGTTGCATTTGAACTGATTATACTTATTCTTCAGTTACAATTTAGTATGTTATTTTTTTTTAGCTCACTTGAATTAGTTTGGGATGGAATGGAAGGAATTAAATTATAGGAATAGAAAAATCATATGTTCATAGTGTGTCACTTATAGGAATCTTATTATTAGAATAATGTGATTCCCATCTTCAAAAAAAGAGGGGGGGGACAGACTCAGGAAACTGCAGGCCAATCAGCCTAACATAATATCTGAGAAGATACTGGAAAAAATAATTAAAAACAGATCTGTGAACATCTAGAAACAAATAAAGTTATAGCTAGTAGCCAGCATGAGTTTGTTAAAACAGATCATGACAAACCAATCTTATTTCATTCTTTGACAAAGTGACTAAATTAGTAGACCGGTGGAATGCTGTGGTTATATACTGTATTTGGGCTTCAGCAAGGCATTTGACAAAGTAGACCACAACCTACTTCTTAGTAAGTGAAAAAAAATATGGAATAGACAACGTCACTACAAGATGGATTTGTACCTGACTAACAAACCATACTCAATGAATAGTCCTTAATGGTACTGTATCAACATGGAGAGAAATAAACAGTGGGGTACCACAAGGATCTGTCCTAGACCCAGTACTCTTCAATATCTTTATAAACGACTTAAATGAGGGAATAAAAGGGAAAATCAAATCTGCAGATGATACTAAATTGGCAGGAATAGCCAACACCCCAGAAGATATTCTCAGGATCTTGACAGATTTCAACAATGGGCCCTATCCAACAAAATGAAATTTAATCTGGAGAAAAGCATGGTTTTACACCTGGGCAGGGAAAACCAAAGGTGCAAGTACAGATAAGGCGAAACCTGGCTCAAAAACAGTAACTGTGAGAGAGACCTTGGAGGCTTGGTGGACAATCACTTAAACATGAGTCAGCAGTGTGTGACAGCAGCCAAAAAAACTAATACAATCCTTGGTTGTATAGAATCAAAATCACATGAAGCATTATTATTATCACTTTATAAAGCCTTAGTAAGACCACAGCTGGAATACCGTATCCAATTTTGGTTACCACATTACAAAAAAGATGTTGAAACTTTGGGCGCAAAGAAGAGCAGCTAGGATAATTAAAGGCCTGGAGACTAAAACATATGAAGAACAGTTGCAGGATTTGGGTTTGAATAGTCTAGAGAAAAGAAAGATTAGGGGTGATATGATAACAATATTCCAGTATTTGAGAGGCTGCCACAAAGAGGAAGGGGGTCAATTTATTTTCCACAGTGCCAGAAAGCAGGACAATGAACAATGGATGGAAACTAACCAAGGAGAGAAGCAACCTGGAACTGGGGAGAAACTTGCTAACAGTGAGGACAATTAACCGGTGGAACAGCTTCCCTTCAGTCGTTGTGGGTGTTTTTAAGAAGAGACTGGACACATATTACGTATTAGATCATGCAATAGTTGAGATTTGCTCGAAAAGAATGATGCGAATTTATAATTAAAGTCTGATAAGCTGTTAATAATAATATAATAGGCATAGTAGATATATATATAATATGAATTATAATTTAAATCTAGAAAGGAAAGACTGCTGATACTGTGCACAAAAGATTTGCACCAACCAACACACTGTACAATGGAAAGATGGTTTTATTTGTTGTTTTGTGTTTGTGTTTATTTTTGTTTGTTGTTAAAAAATAAAAAAAATGGGAAAAAAGATACTGGACAGTCACTTGTTTGAAATGATTAGGATCTCCTGCTTGAGCAGAGGGCTATGACCTTTACTGTGCCTTAACTATGCATATATCGACCCTGTTTCCAAGGGAGGTCGCGGTTCCAGAGATAGGCGGGAGTGAGACCCTCCTCTTGAGGTGGGGGCCTAATGGTCGGGTGGGCTTGCTGCTCACATACCTTTCCCCCAGCTGTGTGACAGCGGCCCTGCTGCCCCCCACTGCTGGGATGAGGAGCCACTTAGATGGTTCCACCCCAGACACCTGATGGACCCTGAGCGGTTCCAGGCGGAACTGGGGTCCTTTCCCTCTTCCCTTGCCCACAGCTCTGCCAAGGATCTGGCGGCCGCCTGGCAACAGGCTGCGTCGGATGCCCTTGACAGGGTTGTCCCCATGCGTCCCCTCACACGCCGTGGATCCTGGATGGCTCCTTGGTATACTGAGGAGCTCCAGGAGATGAAGCGTCGTCGAAGGGGTTTAGAGAGCAGGTGGAGGTCCACCCGCTCCCAATCCGATCGAGCCCAGCTAAGAGCCCATATTAGGACTTACCTGGTAGCTATGAGAGCGGCGAGAAGGTCCTATCTCTCTGCCCTCATAGCGTCTGTAGATAACCGCCCAGCCTCCCTGTTTGGGGCTACCCGCTGCCTGCATTGGTTGCCGGTTGCACTCCGGGTGAGATTCAAGGTTCTGGTTTTAACATACAAAGTCCTACACGACATGGGTCCTCAATACTTAAGGGAGCGTCTTCTGCTGATATCGAGTGCCGGCCGCCCTGTGCGAGCACATAGGCAAGGACTCCTTGGGGTCCCATCAGCAGGCCAATGCCGGCTGGTGGTCCCCCAATGACGAGCCTATTCTGTCGCGGCCTCTGACCTCTGGAACCAACTGCCCTTGGGGCTCCGCCTGGCCCCTGACCTCCGCACCTTCCACCATGATTTAAAGACCTGGTTGTTTGACCAACCCGGGTTGTGACCCCTCCCTGGGGGGGGGATAGGTTTCTTAATTTTTAACTATTATAAATTTTAGTTTTTGTAATTTTTGGGCTTGTAAAATTAGTTTAATCTCTTTTTAAGTATTTATTGTTCCTGTTTTTAGTTGTGAGCCGCCCTGAGTCTTCGGAGATGGGGCGGCATACAAGTTCAAAAAATAAATAAATAATAAAATAAATATAAATATAATTTACCTTGAACACGTGTGCATATTCATATGTACATAGACACAACACACACACACATCTTATCTTAATGGGAAGACAAGATTGCTGTTTGGAGTGAAATACTTGCCAAAATATCTTAGTCTGGTCAGGACTATCTTAAGCAGACTCACCTTATCCTTATTGTACAGGAAAGAATTAGCTTAAACAGGAAATTTGGATATGTCTTATATCATACTTGCATTAGTTTAAAGGTTATTGGTTCAGACAAATGGAATTAAATTGCACGCTGATAAATATTAATGCTTGCTAATGCTAGAAGTATTTATATTCATTACCAACTGACCTTTTCACAATAATTTTGAGTTTTTGTTCTCTTTTTTCTTCTTGACTATGTATCTTGCTTTCCTCCCTCATTATCACTTTTGGATATTGCAAAAGAGGCTTCAGCAGCAGAGTGAACTCATTACTAACAAACCTGGATTCATTTTTCATTTTAACTCCTTTTGGCACTCATCACTGTTGAAGCAGTTCTCAAAAACTGACATGCTTACTCTTCATATGTCCTTTTTCAACCAATCATTCTGTTATAAAGAAAAATTAGGTTGCTAGGCCTGTACTTCTGGTTTAAGCGATTACAGATAGCATCAGGATGAAAATATATCTACATTTCAACAAAGTCCCAATCTTATGTGAGCTTGCTTGCAAATAAGTTCCGAGCAGTGACAGTCAAAAGCATTGAGGGAACTGTTGGCAGGACACAATCCAAGGGCCTAGGAATCATAGGTAGAGTATCAGCTAGTCCAGAATCAGTGTGAGAATTTTGGGAGGCAAAAGTTCATATTTTCAGCTGCACATTCCAGAGTGTTTCATGAACTAACAATGGCTCTTAAATATAACCTATGCCAGAATTTTTTCAGTCTTGCAAGACAGAAATTAGAGCTCATCAAAGTTGTCTAAGCACCATCTGTATTGTGAGGTTACATTAAACAGAATTTTGTGAGACAGAAAGCATCTTTCCTCTCCTCTCTTTTTAGTCTCTGGAAAACTAGGAAAGGTACTTTTTTCTCCACTTGTGGATTGAGCCGCCTCTTATCAAATTGTTGCCTAGGCTGAAGATATTCCTCCTGTCTCCCAAGTTCCTTCTCATATACCATTACAGTTTAAAGATCTGGAAAAAGGTCATCCTGGAGAGGTCCATCTGTGTGGTCTCTGTTATGTATGTAGGTTTAAAGTCATTGGTTTAGTTTGAACTGTTCTTGTAAAATGTCAGAAATGATTGGTTTAAAAGTGCGGGAAAACCCTGCACTCTGATTGGCTGTCAACTGCGGCTGCTGGCTATAAGTAGCAGCCGCAGCCCAGCCAAATTGGCTCCGTTCTGAGCTGTAGTCACTAATAAACAAAAGAGCTTGAAGCACTCGCGTCTGTCTCTTCATGCAAACTTAACACTGGCGACGAGGATGGGATTCCCCTGAAGAGAAGGCAACGCGGAACAGAAGAAGAGTGAGATGGCTGCGCTGAACACCCCCCCAGCCCCGTTCGATCCGACGGCAGAAGACTGGGAGTCGTATGCAGATTGTTTCCAAATGTATCTGGAAGGAAACGATCTAGCCAACATTTCTGAGAAGCGGAAGAGGGCGGTCTTTCTTATGTACTGCGGTCCGGCAGTTTTCAAGATGGCGAAGGCATTGGTGGGAGCTGCAGATGTGAAGGTAATGGACTGGCCTGATTTAGAAAAGCTGTTAAGAGCCCATTACGCGCCACAAGTATCGTGCCTCATTAAGAGACATGAGTTTTACCGTCATGATCAAGGGGAGAACGAAAAACGATTTCGTGGCAAGTTTAAGAGACATTGGGGGTGCAATGTGAATTTAACAGTTTAGAAGAGACCATGCGTGATCGATTCATTCTGGGCCTTAAAGACAAGGTATTACAGAGCAAGTTATTAATGAAACCTAAGATCACACTCAAAGAAGCCATAGAAGAAGCCTCTTCAGCAGAAGCTACCAAGTCCTCAGCAGCAGCCATGAGGAAGATGAACAGGGCCACGAGCCATTCTGATGGGGAAAAGTCTATCACAAACCATTGTGATGACCTAGATTCTGAGTCAGATTGCAGTGAGGTGGAAGAGGAAATTTACAGACTCAGAATGGAGCGGAAAAAGAAAGACCTGGAAAGAAAGAGGCAAGATTTCTACTGCAGAGGTTGTGGGGGAAGCCACCCCCAAACTGAATGCAAGTTTTTAGACACCATTTGCCTCTGTTGTGAAAAAAGAGGACATCTAGCAAGAGTCTGCAAATCATCCAGAACTCTACCCAACAGAAGTAAATTTCCTGCAAACAAAGACAAAGAATTCAAGCCCAACAATCTCAGTGAGAAAATGGGGTGCAGCACAGAAGCAAAGGGGAAGAATGAAACTCATCAGACAGTAACTATCGGTCATTCATCTTCTATCAATAACAGAAAAGTGCATGTCAAGGTACTTATTGAAGGAAGGCCTTGCCAAATGGAAGTGGACTCAGGCTCATATCTGTCTATGGTGTCATGGGACACTATTCACAGACTACTCCCAAACATTCAGAAGAATCATTTCAAGAAGCAAGCTGACTCTTAAAGACTACCAAGGGAACAAGATTCCAGTAGTTGGAACAAGAGAATTCAATGTGAAGTTCAAAGGCCACACCAAACGCCTGCCCTGACCATCGTGGACAAGGATTGCCCAAGTTTGCTGGGACTTGAGTGGTTCAACCCGCTGGGCATCGAGGTGACTGGCATCAATCACGTGAGCAACACTGAATGGGAGGAGGCCTTGAAGTCTGAGTTTCCAGAGGTCTTCAGCGACGGATTAGGCAAGTACTTGGGGACCCCTATCACTTTCAATCTAGATCCCAAGGTGCCACCAATCCGTTTAAAGCCCAGAAGGGTCCCATTTGCCTTAAAGAAAAAAATTGATGCACAATTAGATAAATTAATAGCTCAAGGGGTTTTAGAGCCCACTGACCACTCCAGGTGGGAGACACCCATAGTCACACCAGTCAAGGCTGATGGGTCTGTGAGAATCTGTGGAGACTACAAGGGGACATTGAACCATGCGCTACAACAGAGCGCATATCCACTTCCAGTGGTGCATCATTTATTACATTCTCTTGGAGGGGGCACAGTCTTTGCCAAATTGGATCTGGGCCAGGCATATCAACAGTTAACAGTTGATGATGCCACGGCAGAGGCCCAAACCATTGTGACTCATAGAGGTGCTTTCAAATGCGAAAGGTTGCAATTTGGAGTAAGTGTGGCACCAGGCATCTTCCAAAGCCTTATGGAAAGGATGCTCCAAGGACTGCCACTTTGATGATGTGTTAATCTCTGCTGAAAATGACACTCAGTTACAGGAGAGACTCAGAGAAGTCCGAACCAGATTAAAAAAGCGGGGTTAAAAGTCAAAGAAGAAAAATGCACTCTTAGAACTGACAAGGTAGAGTTCTTGGGCTATATGATTGACAAGCATGGTATCCACCCCACAGATGCCAAGGTTCAGGCAATCAAAGAAGCCCCCAGGCCAAAATGCAAAACAGACTTGCAAGCTTTCCTGGGACTCATTATCTTCTATCACATGTTTTTACCTCAGAAGGCAACCACTGCAGAACCACTACACAGATTACTAGACAAAAAGTCTGCATGGGTCTGGGGCAGAAAAGAACAAGCTGCCTTTAACACTATTAAGAGACAAATCACTTCTGATGCTGTACTGATACAGTTCTCTGAAAATTTGCCAGTTGTACTGACTTGTGATGCATCCCCTTTTGGGGTGGGGTTTTTTTTGAGCCACATGCTTCCCAGCGGAGGGAAGCCCCTATTGCATTTTACTCTCGCATTTTGACTAAAGCAGAGAGAAATTACAGCCAACTGGACAAGGAAGCCTTGGCAATTGTTGCAGCTGTCAAGAAATTCCATGAGTATTTATATGGGAGAACATTTACTATTGTCACAGATCACAAACCTCTGTTAGGCATTGTGGCAGGGGACAAACCAATGCCCACAATCCTGTCACCAAGAATGCTGAGATGGACTAAATTTCTTGCTGCTTATTCATACAAACTCATCCACAGGCCTGGAAAAGACATTGGGCATGCAGATGCTTTGAGTCGCTGCCCACTTCCTTCACACACTGAGGATCCTGCTCCTGAGACTTACACCTTTTTTCTAGAAACTGTTGCCAAGCTTCCAGTCCATGCTGCTGAAATTGCCAGAGAGACTGCCAAAGACACTTTATTGGCTCCTGTTATAGGCTGGATTAAGAAAGGTTGGCCACTTCAAGATCTACCTCAACTTGCCCAACCTTTTAAATCCAGGCAAACTGAATTATCTGTATTAAGAGGATGTATTTTGTGGTAACAGGGTGGTTATTCCTGCAAAACTGCAAAGAGAGGTTTTGGAAATGTTACATGAGGGTCATCCGGGTATTGTCAGAATGAAGGATTGGCCAGGAGTTATGTATGGTGGCCAGGTATTGACAAAATGGTTGAACACTGGGTTGCATCCTGTCCCAACTGTCAGGAAGTCAGGCCTGCCCCACCTCTCACCCCCACACAGGAATGGGAATGTCCTAGGGGCCCCTGGTCTAGGATTCACATTGACTTTGCTGGCCCTACCAGAGGGCACACCTTCCTTACTATAGTAGATGCATATTCCAAATGGCTAGAGGTTATCCCTATGGCATCTACCACAGCTGAAGCTGTCATCAAACAGCTCAAAAAGCTTTTTGTAACTCATGGGTTAACTGATATCCTAGTTCCTGACAATGGTCCTCAATTTACGTCCAACCTTTTTGAATCATGCCCTGACAACCCCTGGGCACCCCGTACTTGACGGGCTGAACGCATGGTACGCTTTACCAAGGAAAAACTTCAGCAATTGGGTCCTGGGGACATCACTGAGAAAGTTGAAAAACTATTCAGTGTCCAGCATATCACTCCCAACCCATCAACTAACTTATCCCCAGCAGAGTTGTTGATGGGTAGGAAACTCAGGTCTCCCCTTGACCGCCTTCATCCCACTTACGCATCCAACGCACCACTAGATTGCACTAGCAAAATTCGCACATTCACTGTGGGTGATTCTGTTTATGCTAAGAACCTTATGGGTGAACCATTATGGATTCCTGCTGAGATAACCCAAATCACAGGCCCTAGGTCTTACAGGGTACAAACAGAGGATGGTGTCCTCTGGAGCAGGCACATTGATCAGCTTAGATCCAGATTACCTCAGGAACATCGAAATTGCTCCTCTCTAGTTCCCATACCTAATACCTCTTCTAGGGGGGAAGGGGAGGATCATGAGGATAATCAGCAAGCAAGAATCAACCCCATGTGTAATGAGCCAACACGACAGAAACCATCCCAAAACCTGTCACAATGCCAAAATCGATCCTTACAAGTGGAAGACTGTACATCATTACCTGACTTAGGTGCTGACACTGGGTTGGAGATGGGTTGGGAGGAGAGACCAGGTTGTAGTAACCAAACTGGTTCTTCTATTACTAGAAGTCCAAGTATGGAAATGTCAGCAGACACGTTTCCTCTCTCACTGGGTGAGAACCTTAAAACATCTGAACCACGTAGGTCTCAACCTACATGTAAGAGCCCCACCTATTTAGAAGAGTACATTAGATAGATGGGGTTTGAGTATGGACTGAACCTAGTGGGGAGGGGTGTTATGTATGTAGGTTTAAAGTCATTGGTTTAGTTTGAACTGTTCTTGTAAAATGTCAGAAATGATTGGTTTAAAAGTGCGGGAAAACCCTGCACTCTGATTGGCTGTCAACTGCGGCTGCTGGCTATAAGTAGCAGCCGCAGCCCAGCCAAATTGGGTCCGTTCTGAGCTGTAGTCACTGATAAACAAAAGAGCTTGAAGCACTCGCGTGTCTCCTCATGCAAACTTAACAGTCTCCAAAAAACATCACCAACTAAATGACATATAATCAATCACTCACTGAAGCTCTGATTTTCAGCAAGGACTAGGGTAGATGGGAAATGAAGGACAGAAGGGGGGAAATGCATATCTTGCTTTTCTCCTATCCTTTAAACACTCTTTGCTGCCTCTTACTGGTCTTCTGAAGTTTTGCAACCTACACAAACCCACAGCTTTGAAGTATATATCAAGAGGGAAAATCAAATATTCCAGACATGGGCAGGAACAATTTATATGATACTTAAATGTTAGGCTTTTCTTTGAAATTTTGTTTTTATTTGTATCCTGCCTTTATTATTTCTATAACTCAAGGCAGAAAATATATCCAATATACCTTCCTTATCCCATTTTCCCTACCCTGTGAGGAGGGGTGGACTAAAAGAGAGAGAGAGAGAGAGAGAGAGGGAGGGAGGGAGGGAGGGAGGAGAGAGAGAGAGAGAGAGAGAGAGAGAGAGAGGCTGGCCCAAGGTCATCCAACCAACTTTCATGGGTAAGGTGCAGGGTTGGGATTCAAATGGCATTACTACCAGTTCGGTGATTATGTTTTGTGCACGCATGTGCGCTGTGCGCGTGTGTAACATAACCTTAGGCTGTGCCACCCAGACAGCTGAACAGCGCTGCACACAGGTGCTCAGTGTGCGAAAAGCCTCTTTTCCCCTGCTTTTTCAACCTCAGCTGTGCCGTGCAAAGCAGCTGAGGCTGAAAAAGCAGGAAATAAAGGACAGGTAAGAACCCGGGCAGGTGGGTGGGCCACACAGCAGCAAACACAGAACCGGTTCTGTGTCTGCTGCTCTTTAGAGCTACCGGTTCTATAGAGCCGGACAGAACCAGTAGCATCCCACCCTGGTAAGGTGGGACTAGAACTCACAGTCTCACATTTTCTAGCCTGGTGCCTTAACTACTAGACCAGCATGATTATTCTGGATAATATTAATGCAAAATGCAAAAAGCATACTGACTCTAATTTTCTCTCTTTCACAGAAAGCCATATGCATTAATTACTTCTGATAGTAAAATCCTTCTGAGAATAACTCACACAGGATACAAAAAGAGGTAAGACAGATGGTGATTCATGAAACAAAGAGGGAAGAGGTATTGGTCAAGAAAATTGTAGTGAGAAGGCACAGCTGTTCTGTAGCTCAGCTCACAAACTATTTAACAGATATTTGATTTTTTCAGTATACTAAATGGCTTTTTAAATTAAACTTCCAGAATCTTCAATAAAAGGGCCAAATGAAAGCAATTTCTTCACTGGAAGCTGAAATATCATGTTTATTGAAACTATACCAAGAACAGCTGGTACCATGTCCCCTTAGATTCATTAAAGACCCTGAACAGTTAGCAGAAAAATTGATTTTAGAGAATTAATATACTTATGAAGAAGTTAGGTAAACTCTATTGGCTCCTATTGTTGCTTCAATTAATTGAAGAGGGCATGTAATTTCATTTGGAATATGCACATGTTTACTCATTCCTGAATGTCTTTTTTAAAAAATGTGTATGGGGAAATTGCAATCATTTCCCCAAATCTATTCTGAGAATTATTCAAATTGAGATAAATCCTAAAAAAAACACATTATTTATTTTGTTTACCTTCTGGAATATCACTCTGCTTTCCAAGGCAGAGTCCTCCCAAATCAGCTCACAGAATTAAAGCAATGCCATTTGTAAAGACCAGGAATTGAATTGTTGTAATGTATTTAACAGACTCTGACAAGTTGTATATCCTGAAACCAAAACATCTGTAGAATCAATTTACAGTTAAATGTGGGAAAATGTATATTTCTTCAGAAAAAACAAAATCCACAGCTAGGAAACAATCTGATAAACCAGATTTCTGGAATGATTGCATGATTACAAAGGAATCTAAAATATATATAAAGTCCCTTAGCAGTCAGGTCTTTAGACCTTTAAAGGCAACCATAACTGGTCTCCTGGAGGAAGCACCTATGCGTTTGGGAGGATGGTAGAGAATGTTGTGTGTCCATATACTACACCAGGTAAGTCATAAGAGGGTGTAGTCTACCATGCAGTGCCAATTATTATTATTATTATTATTATTATTATTATTATTATTATTATTATTATTATTTATTGGACTTGTATGCCACCCCTCTCCAAAAGGACTTGGGACGGCTCACAACTAAAAACAAACAATAAGTTAATTACTTAAAACACTATTAAACAATTACAAGCCAATTGATCTAAAACCCTAATACAGTTATAAAATTAAAAATTTAAAACCACCCTCCCAAGAGATCAGCACAGCCTGGCCTGTTCAAATAGCCAGGTTTTCAAATCGTGACGGAAACTGCGAAGGTCAGGGGCCAAACGGAGCCCCGGGGTAATTGGTTCCATAAGGTGGGAACCGCCACAGAATAGGCCCTTCCCTGGGGCACCGCCAGACGGCACTGGCTCACAGATGGCACCCCAAGGAGCCCCTGCCTGTGTGCTTGTACAGGGCTGTTGGCACTCGATGCCGGCAGGAGACGCTCCCATAAATATCCTGGACCCATGCCTTGCAGGACTTTGAATGTTAACACCAGAACCTTGAATCTCACCCGGAAGGCAACTGGTAGCCAATGCAGGTCACGCAGGAGGGGTGTAACATGGGAGTACCGGGAAACTCCCATCACAACCCACGTGGCCACATTCTTCACCAGCTGAAGCCTCCGGATGGTATGCAAGGTCAGTCCTAAATAGAGAGCGTTGCAGTAGTCGAGTCGAGAGGTAACAAGTGCATGAGTAACCGTGTGCAGGGCATCTCGGTCCAGATATGGGCGTAACTGGTGAACCAGCCAGACCTAGGCAAAGGCCCCCTGACCACAGCTCCCACATTGCATGATTGTTTATTTTTTATTTATTTATTTGATTTGTCAATCGCTTACAAGGTAATAGATATAAGTATAAACATGAGTAAGAATACAGGAAATAGGTACGAATAAATGGGGACAATAGGACAGGGACAGTAGGCACGATGGTGCACTTATGCACCCCCCCTTACAGACCTCTTAGGAATGGGGTGAGGTCAATAGTGGTTAGTTTGAGGTTAAAGGAGTGGGGGTTAGAGGATGTAACAACAGAGTCAGGTAGTGCATTCCAGGCATTGACCACTCTGTTGCTGAAGTTGTACTTTCTGCAATCAAGTTGGAAGTGGTTTACATTGAGTTTGTATCTGTTGTGTGCTCTTGTATTGTTGTGGTTGAAGCTGAAGTAGTCATTGACTGGTAGGACATTGTAGCAGATAATTTTGTGTGCTACGCTTAAGTCTAACCGTAGGCAGCATAGTTCAAGGTTGTCCAAGCCCAAAATCTCAAGTCTGGTGATATAGGGTATTCTGTTGCAAGCAGAGGAGTGTAGTACTCTTCTTGTGAAATACTTCTGGACTCGTTGATTGTTTAATGTCTGATATGCAGTGCAGATTCCAGACTGATGAGCTGTATTTGAATATTGGTCTGGCAAAAGTTTTGTATGCTCTAGTTAGCAATTCGATATTTCCGGAGGAGAAGCTTCATAAGATTAGATTTACAACTCTTAATGCCTTTTGGCAATGCTGTTACAGTGAGCTCTGGCGCTTAGGTCATTTGATATGAGAACTCCAAGGTCCTTGACAGAGTGAGGATCATCAACGAGGTCATATCTGCCTAGTTTGTATTTGGTGTACTGATTTTTTTACCAATGTGTAGGACAGAGCATTTGTTGGTTGAATTTTGAGTTGCCAGATGTTTGACCATTCAGACACATAATCAAGGTCGCTTTGAAGGATAGTAGCATTGTCAGTGGTGTTGAATAGTTTTACGTCATCCACAAAGAGGATGCAGTTGCTTATAAGGTGATTGCAAGGGTCATTTATATAGAGTATAAAGAGTGTGGGTCCTAGAACGCTGCCTTGGGGAACTGCTGTTAACTGGAGCAGGGTTTGATATAGCGCTCCCTATTTTTATTATTTGTTGCCTGTTTGACAGGAATGCAGTAATCCACTTATGGAGAGATCCAGAAATGCCATAAGAGTTTAGTTTTAACAGTAGTTTGTCATGTACCACTTAATCAAAGGCTTTGCAGAAGTCTATGTAAATTGCATCTATAGCTTTACCCTAATCAAGTAGAGTAGTCCATATGTTTTTGCAGTGTAGGAGTTGTAGATTGCAGGACAATTTTTTCCTGAAACCAAATTGTTTTTTGGAGAGTAGGTTGTTTGACTCTTAAGTGGAGAGTGATGAATTGGTTAATGATTGATTCCATGACTTTGTACGTGACACAACACAGTGAGATTGGTCTGTAGTTTTCAACCAGGCTGGGGTCACCTTTTTTGAAGATAGGGATGACTGCAGCTAAGGACCATAGGTTTGGTAAGGATCTGGTTCTGAATGATATCTTATATAATGCTTAGGTGTTCCGCTATAGCAAAGGAGAGCTTTTTAAAGAAGTATGCACATAATCCATTGGGACCAATAGATAGGGATGATTTTAGGTTTCATAGTGCCTTTTCTACGTTATCTTCTGTAAAGTCAATATATAGTAGGTCATTACAGTTAGTTGTGGTACGACTAGGAAATGTGGGGCATGAACCATTGCAGTTTACAAAGACTGAACTGAAGAATGTGTTGAAGAGATTGGCCTTAACAGCTTCATCGTTGCAGTCTTTCCCATTTGGTCCTTTTAGGGGTGGGATGGTTCTTGATTCTTTAAGTTTGGTGTTAACAAAATTGTAGAAGGCGTGGGTGGATTTTGTATGTAGGTTTTCCTCTTGCTTGCAGTGGTAATTCGTGCATTCTGCCTTTATCTGTTGGCATAGGGTGTTGTATTGGTTTTTAAAGTTTGCTACGTAGCTAGTTTTGTTTTTATGCCATAGCGATCTTTTTTTTAATTGAAGTTTCCTTATTGTTATGGGTAAATAACAATTATTTATTTATAACATAATTAATTATGTTATTGGAGATTGTCTCCAAGACCTAGGGAATGCTGATTTTTCTGTGCCACTAGTGTCTAATGGTGGGGCCAGAAAAGAAGAATACCAGATACAATATTGGTATAATGTTCCAAACAAATGATTTTCACATTCATTAGCAACAAACTGAAATGCTTGAACTACAGTTTGTTCAAAAGCAGGACTTATAGAGAAGAGTGCAATAATTTAGACTGGATGCTAATGGAAGATAAATAATAGTGATAGATTTGCTTTTCACAAGTAAAGTCTTACATGCTGAACTGCTGTTTTTCAAAAATTCGGAATCTGGAAAAACTCCCAGTTGACATGAGATATATATATGATGTACACCGGTATCTATCAAATATTGTCTGATACACAGAGCATTTGACTTTTCTGCTTTTACTGAGCTGCCAAACTAGTTTAAACCATTTAATTAAGAAGATAAACAATATTAATAATTAAAATTGTTATAAATATTTTATTCTTTATGCAATAAGAAATAATGATTGATGAGCTCTGTCTTTGTCTTCAGTGTAAGAGGGAAATGGCTATGCACATTATATTAAAAAGGAAGCTTTACTATTGTGCTGAGAATTCACTTTAATATGTTGTATTAAGCATTCATAATAGTTTCAGATGACACAAACTTTGGTTCAGCTTTCCCTTGAGCAACATTAGGAACTATGCAATAGGGAAACAGTTCTGTATTTTAGAATGTCATCTATTTTAAGAGGCTTCAGAATACATATGTGATATTAAAAAGCACATTTTGAAAGTACTTTTGGCCATATCAAAGTCCAGTTCCCCCCCTTTTAATGCTGTTTGACTTAGCAATTAATAGTAGATATTTCTAAAATCAATTTATTTCTAGCAGAAATATCAATTAGTTCAGGGGTGTCAAACTCACATCATCATGGTGGCATCACATGACGTATCGAGACTTTCCCTCCCCTTCGCTATATTTTAGATACTACAAAGTCAATACAAAGAAAGAAAAAAAGCACATAAATCCTGACTCCTGATTCCCCTCCCCCAACTATTTTACCAGGAATGCATTTTTTTCTGATATCGCATTGCTCTGAGTTCCTGCTCTCTCTTCATTTTGGACTCTCACTGATGTCTTTATCCTGTAATTTTCAGAATTATCCTGCTGCCAGATGCAGACAGAATTCCGAATGCCTTCACACACATTTCTTTCCAACTTTCCATTAGGTTGGAAAGAATAATAAGCTAGAGGAAGCATGTTGAGCTTTGCTTTGGGCATTTTTTCTTTAATAAAATTTCTGCTTTAGAGCAGCCCACTCTAGGGGCTTAGAAAAATTATTTCTTGAATGATATTGACCTGTCCCCTGAGAATCTAACCTATTTTCAAACTGATTTCTTTTGGCCACTTTCTGCCCTTCCCATTTGATTGCATTTAATTTCAGTTTTGGAGGGTTATCCCACTGACAGATGGATAGAGGCCTGAACCGTATAGATTTTTTTTTGCATCTCCAGTGTTGCACAAGCTCTGCCCTTATTGTTCATGCATGTTCATAACAAAGAGGTAGATGTGTTTGATGAGGAAACACTATTTTTCAACATTCTTCCCTCTCTACACTCTACCAATGCTGCAGCATATTGTTCTATAGTACGTGAGGTGTTTTTCCAAATTTCTTATATAGTTTATCTATTTAATACATTAAAGCATAAATGAACTGTTCCTTTTTCTGCTCTGAATGAAATATTTATCTTGGGGTTAGGTGATTCATGACATTGTACCTTGTGAATTGAGCAGCAATATCCACAGAAATAATGGAAGCTCTTACAATATTTGATGTTTCGGCTCAACTGCAAAAATCCAGGGAACTTTTCAAGAGTTGTCTTTGTAGAACCGACCAATGAGTGGTCCAATAGAACTAATGATAAAGCATTGCTGAAAACTGAACAGTTCTTTGCTACTTAAAATAAGCCTGCCTACCTAATAAGCAGTCTTCTTTAAAGACCATTCTTCTTCCAAGAAAGGTAAAGTAATGATGACTGAACTATTCTTTAAAACAGCATGTAGGCCCTAATAGGGGAACCCTAGCAGAAAATATAAAGTGACCTTTTCCCAGGTCTTCAGATACTGTGTTTTCTGATAGCCTTTTTATTAGGCTAGGAGAAAATGGCTAATAGATTAAGAATCTCTCTCTCTTTCACACCCCCATACTTTTTCTAATTATGAAGGCAGAAAGAGTGGGTTGATTTCTGTTTTATTTAATAATTGAACTGAATAAAGTACCCAAATCTACCACATCCCTTGCCTTTTTAAAGATATTTGATATAGCATTGAAGGTCTGTTTTTCTAGGATTAATGGAGCAAATGCATTCCACCTGACATTGTCTGGAAATGTGCCCACCTGTTTTCAATTATTGTAGTGCACTGACTTCCTCGCTCCACATTCTGAAATTTATTGGTCATCTTATTCCTAAATGTATCAGCAGCAGATATTGACATTAGTCTAATAAACTCTACATTTAATCAGATTTTTATCAATAGGGCAAAGCATGATATCTAGATATAGTATAGCAAAACATAACACAGGAAAGGTAACACATGCCTTCCAGCATAATCCTACTCAAAATAAAGGGCAACTAAATTGAATGGAGTTCTCATGACTTTAATGGAGTTCAGATTTTAAGCTTAAAAACTAATTACCAAATTCAACTTGAAACATGATTATATTAAGATTCCACAGCAGAGTCTATACAAGTAAGAAAAAAGGTCATATCTTCAGAAACCTATTTTTTATACAATATTTTTAAAGCATTTTGGAACATACTGCATTAGAATAGAAACATGAACTTCTTAGATCTGTTTCAAAATAGGAAACAGTTGTGAATTTCAGCTGTAATATTAAGAAGAAACTGTCTGGATTTTTTTAAAAAATTCAGGCTCTTAACATTTCTTCCGAGTTTAGGAAAGAGTATTTTATTGTTGATTTGAAATAGTGGAGAATCCATAGAGAGGGGGATTTTGAGACATGACCTTCAGTAGCAGTAATCTAAACCAAATGGGGACCATTTCTCTGCATGTGATGCAGACTAGAAGAAGAGGGTTAATATCACTCCTGTCTTATAGCAAAAAAAAATCTCTTTGTTTGTTATGTCAGCTTTTCAATTCCATGTGCATGTTTTAAAATTTTTGCAAATACAATGCAGGAGATTTGTTGGGCAGGGATATTAAACTATTATGATTTCTGTTCATCTGCTTAAAAGATGCAGAATCAGGATGACCTCTGGAGTCACTATATGCTTTTACATTTCTACAAGAGATCAGCATTACAGCATGCAAAGAAGTGTCCTTATAATTCATTTCTGTTTTTTGTGTTTGGATTCATAACTTTTAAGAGATTCTGTGGAAAATAACTCTGCCAGAAAATTTAGAGGACATTCAAAGGCAGCTTGATGAGCCCAATCATATGGGTGATTCCTATAGCTAAAATATTGTTTGGACCATTTTTTAAGGGTTGAATCTTTTCTGAACTATTCTTTTCCAGAGGAAGATTCAGAGGTACCTGAATGCTGAGGTTATCTGTTGTTAAGGACACACCTTTGGCTCATTCAACTATTATTATTACGGAAACTATGTACTTTAAGAATGTCCATCTTCAGGTCAACATTTAATATATAACTGATTGAAAATCATGTCATTGAAATGATCTGTTATATCCGATCAGAAGGTCTCTATTCTTAAACTAAATGATTTTAATAATTTTAATTTAATATCCATCATCTACTTCAGGATGGCTTTCCTTGAACTAAACAATGCTAAAATTCTGAGATTCTTTTATGGATCTTTTAAATTATATTGAAGATATTAATTTAACAATGGCAGTATTTATTTGCTACATTTCTATAATGTCGTATTCCCATGGGACTCATGACAAAATGTTTCTATTATCAATGATGCTGCCTTTTTTGACATTATCACTTTTGCATTTGCTTTCTTATGGCTTTATTACAATTCATTCACATCTTAGTATATTATTTAAGATTTTATAAATTGCACAATCCACAAATTAAATCTTAGGACAATAGATACAGTAAACAATTTTGAGAATTGCTATAAACATGTATGTAATACAGTAAATCTGCTGTAGTGTATACACACATGTATCCCCAGGGAGAGTGGAGGTGGGGAAGAATCAGGAAAAGAGTGAGCTAAAAGACAGGATATAAATGAGAATAAAGAAATGAATTAGCTAGCTAGCTAATTGACATGCTGAGCGAATTCTGGAAGTTGCAGATCTAATGCTTCTACAAAATGCTAGGATGGAGAAAATAGGCATAAGTCAATATCCCCGATACAGTACAATGAAGTTACCTCAAATTTTAATATTAGGTACAGAACAATTATATGTGCAGATATTACTTCATATTAAAATCTACCTTTACCCCTAACATGTTTGGGAAGAGCTATAACTCAGCTTTTTTGTTCAAACACCATGTTCTGTATAACTGTAAAACTAAAAAATCTGTAAACTTATCTTGGGATATAAATCCTTTTTAACTCAGTGATGCTTGTTCCAAGTACACACGTATAAGATTATATTTGCATGCAGAATATTCTGACAAATTACTCCCACTTTACAAACCCTTTAAATTAAACCACTTATGCATATTAGAATTCAAATATGATTTACAATAAAGCATGATTACAATTTTTTGATTCATACACCAAAGAATCAAGATGCATATCCTTTAAGCCAATCAACACAAGCTAGGCTGTATATCAATACAATTATTTAGTATAATTTTAAAGTACCTTAGTCTGTGCTGCATTATAAATGCCTTTCTTGCAGAAACTGTTCAAAATTTTGTTTCAGGAGCAACACCTTCAAAGTGGGCATCTTGTTTATTTTGGTACAAAGGAATATAAGTACATGCCAAAATAGGGTGCATTTGAACCTAGATCACTGTTGCTATTTTAAAGCTGTATTTTACCTTAATCTATTTCATAAAAAATGGATCTTAATATGCAAACCTGCACTTGCATTGTATTGTGAAATATGACTTATAACAATGGACACTACAGATAGTCCTCAGTTAATGAAGGCAATTGGGATTAGAATTTCCATTGCTAAGTGACATAGTCATAAAGTCGTTTAGCAACAGCACTTCCAGGTTGTTGTTGTTGTTAAACAAATCCCACACCTCATAAAATGAGGACATCACATGGTCACCATTCAGCACCATTGTAAATTTGAATATACACTAAAGAAACTGGTCATTAAATAGGACCTCCTCTATATAGTTATCATTTTTATAACTGTTATATATGTATAACTTGTTTAAATAACCTCTTGAGATATTATAGATGCACATAGCACATTTATGATCATATATACCAATCAAAATTAGGAATTGTATAGTGATACAGAAAGGAAGGAAAGTACACAAGAATGTTCTTTTATTACTTTTCAGAGGAACAAATCAACTACAATAATTATGTAACAACTTCTGAAGAGTATATTTTGATTTATAATCACATAAATATATTCTTTCATCTATAGAAGAGAAGTATGCTGTCTGTAGAGGACAGAGGAAATATAAGAGAAGAAATCTCCAAAAATTTATAAAAACAGTCTGAATTATAATTTTTAAAGGAAGTATCAAGAATTAAATTCATGTTTTTAACAAAAGTTTGTTTTAAACAACAGCAAGAATAAAAACACTATTTCAAAACATTTGTGTAGTGTGAACGAATATTAGGGTTTTTTTAAATCCCATTAGGAAATAGCAAAGAAACCACAATTTAATGACATGTAAGGACGATTGAATATATGCTTTAGAGTGAAAGTTGAAAACTCCTGTTGCACCTGCAGTCCTTCACATTTTCCTGTCATTACTGCCTTAGATAGGAGTTGGCAGATCACCACTGTGTTTACAGTTTTATTATAATTATAATTCCTGGTGTAAATTGAATGGTAAGTCAGGATTTGAATAAAATAAACCAGAATCCTATTTCATTCTTCCTCTTAATGCAGAGAATTGCATTAATATCTGCACTTAGCACTTCCTGGTTTTCTTTCTGCTGGGATGTAGAACTAAACTACAGTTAGCATTGCATATGAATAATAGCAATCTGTTTGGTCATACTAATTATACATTCAGAACATAAAAGTTATACTGGAGGTTATTGCCTGTATTGTTTCCATTATTTTCAATGCAAATAATTCATAAGAATGTGTATTATTTGCCCAGAGAATATCTGTTATTGGCAGCTTAAAAATTTAATCAGTAATTCTAATGTACACATAGAACAACTATGTTGTATGAGTTGGATTCTATGCACGAATTGGGGACTTATTTGTCTGTTTGAATGTGTATGGTTTTGACTGCTGTGGGGAAAAAATTGGAACCTGGCCATTTTCTAATCATAAATTATTCAATCATGAAACAGGAAAAGCACAATATGAATTAAATACTTCAAGTCTTAAATGAAAACTCCATCACCATCCTTTCATGGTTTAGTTTCAACAAACCTGCTGTTTATTTTCTCTTTTGCATCTTTTTTCTACTTTGATGATTTACTGGTTCTTGTTTCTTAGATTTTGCATAACTTCGTTCTTTTTCCTGTCAATATAATATATTAAGCATTAAAGTAAATTATATTTACATTTAAGAAAACCAAAATTGCTATCACAAATGTCATCTCTGTCTATTACTAATTTATGTTAAAATGTATATATGATTTACCAATCATTGTTGGCTGATTACCATTCATTTGTCTATCAAAAGTTATGATTTAAAAAGTAATCAAATGGACATGTCAAAGAAAGTTTAAAGGAGATGCAGTGAATTTCATTAGGCTGATAGTGAGGCACATTTGCATGGGTGATATGAACCTGGTCTACTGTCATCCCATTTATTTATTATTTATTTATTTATTAATTCGACTTATATGCATCTCCAAAAGGACTGGGACTTACAAAATAAAAACACACAACAATAAATTAGTTAAAACCAGATTAAACAATCAAGCCGAATTAACACTAAAATTGCAGAAATAAAACTCTAAAAACCACCCCACCCCAGGGTCACAGCCCGGATTGGTTAAACAACCAGGTCTTCAGGTCGACGGAAAGTGCGGAGGTCAGGGGCCAGAGCGGCTCCAGGGGAAGTTGATTCCACAGGTCAGGGGCAACAGAGTAGGCCCGTCGTCGGGGACCGCCAGCACTGTCCGGCTGACGGGACCAAGGAGCCCCTGTCTGTGGGATCGACAGGGCGGTTGGTGTTCGATGTCGGCAGCAGTCGCTCCCTTAAATAATAGGGACCCATGTCGAAGGACTTTGTATGTTAAGGATAGAACCTTGAACCTCACCCGAGGCGCAACCGGCAACCAATGCAAGCCACGAGGAGGGGGCAACATGGGAGAACCGAAACTCCCATCACCACGCCGCTGCATTCTGCACCAGCTGCAATCTCCGGATGGTGTGCAAGGGCAGTCCTAAATAGAGAGCGTTGCAGTAGTCGAGTCGCGAGGTAACAAGGGCATGAGTGACCGTGCAGGGCATCATGGTCCAGAACGGGCGAAGCTGAACCAGCCGGATCTGGGCAAAAGCCCCTGGTGACGGCTCCCACCTGCTCCTCCAACCGAGCCGTGCATCCAGGAGGACCCCAGATTCCTAGCCCTATCCACAGGGGGCAGCACCACTCCCCCTATGGTCAACGATGGACATTCCAAACTAGACCGCGATGCCGGTATGTACAGCCACTCAGTCTTGGCCGGGTTGAGTCGAAGCATATTTCCGTCCATCCAGATCCGTACCGCATCCAGACAGCGAGTCATCACGGAGAGGGCATCACTTTAATTTATGTATGTCAAAATACTTCTGGGAACAGTAATATGATTTAAAGATGAATTATAAACAAAAAAAGGATTTTATCCCTATTTAAATCTGTGAATTTACTGAGCAAAAAAAAAAGAGTGGAAAGATAAAAAAGAAAAGACAGTGCTGACCCAGTTTTACAAAATTGGATTGAAAACATATTTTCATTTCCTTCTTATGAACTGGGTCTTTATTTGTGTAATGGAAAGTCTGATCAACATTATTTTGTGAGCTCAAGGCTTAAAGCTATATTTAAAAACTTGATTTTTTTTAAAAAAATCCTTTTTGTTGCTTGTGTGTAATTCCCCCCCTTTTGTATATAAATAAAACATACAAAATCAGAATATGGAACAGGGAATATGAATATTTGTGAACAACTATTTATAAAAATTGCACAGCTATTTTTCAATTAGTCTTATTTTAATCTATTTTATTTCATTTGTTACTACTATGCATAATAATATTCACAATGGACTGGTTGATCCAAAATGATGTGGTTGCTTTTCTTGGAAAAATAGCTTAGTAAAAGATTTTGAGTCTTATATTTGCAAAATTGTTTTCTGGACCTACTTCTTTCAGGGTTTCTCTCAGGGTATGAGGCTGAGACTGCTTTGTTTATGTCAAAAGATGACCTATATAGAAGAAGGAATGTAATTCTGCTAGTTCTATTGGACATTTTGGCATCTTTTGTTATGGTCAAACATGATAATTTGAGCTGTCTGGCTGGGCTGGGCTTTGGGATAATTATTTTGCAGTCCCCCTAGTCTTTCTTGTTGAGACTTGAAAAGAAGGTGGTTCTGGGGGATAATGATTCAATATCTAGGCCAGTAATGAATACTATTCCACAGGATTCTTGTCTGTTATATACTTTAGCATTTACATGGAACTTCCAGGGATGATCACCCATAATTCTAGATAGGATGCTATCAATACACCAATAAGAACTAACTCTGCTATTCCATACATTGCGCACTACCTAATTTGAATAATGGGGCTGGAAAACAATTTGAAATTTAATGCATGGAACATAAAGGTAGTCTCTGGGTAAGGAGAAAGCTGAATTCCCAAAACAACATTTCTCCCCTCCCCGAACTGCGAGATTGTGGGTGGTAACTGTGATGTGGGGCATGTCTTGTACAATTTGGGTTTCTGTGGCAGATGAAGTAAAGTGACAGTTATCTATGGCTTGCCAACAGCCTTCTTGATGAATGCAGTTGCTTTATCTCTCTCTTTCTGTATCTTTATTATTAATATTATATAGCTATAGCTTTTAAAACAATGCAGACTTCAATTCAGTATAAAACTGCATAATGTTAATATTATTTTCCAAATAGTTTTATAAATTTGGAATTTGGAATATCAATGACTTAATAAAGAGTACATTTGAAAAGAGAATTGATCTAAAATGGTTATATATTTGAAGTTTACGGTAAAATTCAAAAGTATATATAATATTAATCATTATATAGTTAAATGAATTATTGTGGTCATTCATTCTTATGCAACAGGAAATAGTTTCTTTAGGATCAGCACTAGAAATCCGGAGAGCCATTTGCCATTCCCCAGATTCTACAACTGCAGTGGATTACAAATATTTGAACAATCCTGCGGCTCTTTGCTGTTTATCATCTTGGTTGATGCTATTCACAGCTGAAATATCTACAAGATACAGTCTGCCATTTCTAGAATAAAATATTCAATTCTACAACCTAACTGTTTTAGGACATCAGTTATTAGACTGCATATTCATATCAGTATCAATTCATTTCATGCTGATTTTCAAACAAAAGATACTCCTCACAGCCACTTTCTCTGTTTCTGTTTGTCTCTATATAAGACAATAGAGATTCAGAGAAAATTGGAGAAGTTCATAATTTTTCCAAGTTAGTTCCTAGGCCTAATGTTGATTGTGAATGTTAAAGCGTTTTAAGTTGCCCTGAACTTTTCTTCTTTGAAAGATTGATAATGGAAGTTAATGTATCTTAAAATTAAAAAGTGTACTGCATGTTATAATATTTTAAAGAGCCTTTATGAGAATTATACAAATTTCAAAGGTTATATCAACTAATACTTTCTGCCATCTAATGTCATATAGTTCCTATTAAATATTCTTATTAAAGTCAGTTTCAAAGATTTATTCATTTGTAACCTATAAAAAGAACTACATGAAAGGTAATAAAAGGTTAATCTTATATCTTGTTATTTCACAAATCAATACTTTTAATTTTAAAAGCTCAGAGATTTTCATGATATACAGACCAGAAAGTTTTCTATCCCGGTGCTCACTGCCAATGCATTATCAATATCTGGTTCAGGCCAATTTTTAAAGAAAAATCAATACATAACTTTTCTGTATAGCTCAGATATTTCCTTTTTATGACCCTGTAATCCTTTAATTCGGGATAGAGGGACAACTGGATGGAACTGAGTGCTTACTGGCCGGATGCCCTCAGCCTTCGAGCTGCAGCAGATTTCTTTGAATCCTAGTAGAGAAACATCTGCTGCTACCTAGGATTGAACTTTCAACCTTTCGTGTGGGAGGTAAGAGTCCTCACCATTAGGCCACCACACCCACTCTCTGTATAACTCAGATCTGATTTAATTGATTTCATACATATAGACCACATAAACAATTTCCTATGAAAGGGCAATAGGTGTCATGAGAAATTTCTGGTTAAGCATGAGGAGTAACATACTAAAAGTATATGCATGGAATTCGGCAGTCACATGCTTGCTCTCTGCTTTTCATTATTACTTTGTGTAAATCAGTACCATGAAAAGCTTCTGAGCTGTCATGTTATGCACATCTATATTATTTACAAACCTGCACATGAGGTCTTGAGGTCTTAGTGATGTCTTGATAGGACACTGATTCTTTCCAATCTCTTTTTCTCTTGGATTTATTGGATATTGTCAGCCTTTCAAATCCTGGACTGGTTAATCTGTAAGCATTTGTTTTTGTCTCCTTCATTGGATTTTGTATCTGATTTTGAAACATTCTGAGAGCTCCTTCAGCTATTTCATCAGTTTTCTTCAACCTGAGAAAATTCTGACCTGCACTGAGATGTGCAGGTTTATTCTGACAGATGCTTGCTGTGTGAGGCTTTGATTGCTTATCATCAGATATCAAAGAAAAATGTAGCTTTGTAGCTTTGGTTTTATTGGAATGTTTGGTTAAAACTGTTCCATTAGGTAAAGGGAAGTTTAACAGATACCCAACATCTTTATTTTCTTCTTTTAATATAAATTTGTTAGCTCTAATGTTTTTTCTCACCTTCTGAGAAACGCTTTTATTTGTAACATTTTGAAATGATGTATCAGGTAGTGATTTGTTAATCTGATCTGCAATTGGGCTGAATACAGCCGATTTAGCAATTGCATGATCTGTTACTAGTTTTGGTAAAACTTTTGAAACATGTTTTGTTTTCTTTTCATTAATTCTTTTAGTGAACTGCCTATCCACTTGCAGTAACTTTCCTTTGAAAATGGGTATGATCCTCTTGGCGTTATTTGATTTCAATGTTGAACCAGAATGTTCTGATATTTTCCACTGTTGCCCAATATTGTTTTTGTCTCCTACTCCAGCATGTTCATCATCTGCAGAAGTATATAATAGTTAAAGAAAATATTTCAGATGGTTGACTTTAAGCTCCACCTTGTGGCTATTATTTATAGTACATGCTTAAAGTTTGAAATACCTTTCTTTGGAACTACCTGAGTCAAAGGTACCTTGCAGTTCCTTCCTACAGTAAGGTTGGCTGGTTTAGAGTTTACTTTCTAAAACACAGGAACCAAATAGAACAATTTAAATCACATTACACATCACTAATTAATTTTATATATAATTGTAAATATTTTGGAATTAACAATTATAACTGAGTAATGCAATACCAGAAAATGAATAGGAAATTTAATTGCCTAGATATTAGCAAGACATAAAATACTATAATCTTCTCAGAAAAGTGACACTGGATAAAAATCCATTCAAATTGATCTGTACATTTTATTAAGAGACTGAAAGTTAACAATAATAAGATAGTCTTTGAGTTACAACCACTCATTCAATGACAGTTTGCAATGACGGTGTTGAATGAAAGAACTTACGGCTGTTCCTCAAAGTTCTGGCCATTACACTGCCTTCATGATCGGGTCAACAAAATGTGGATGCTTGGCAACCATTTCATATTTATGGCAGGCTGCATAGTTCTGCTGTCATTGCCAATTTGCAATCTTCCCTGCTGGCTTCCCACAAGCAAAATCAATGGGGAAGCCAGTTAGGAAGGTTCCAAGTTGCTTGAGTAAGTTTTCTTCCAGGGGCCTTTTGTTTACTCCCTCTTTCCCGGCTTTACTCACAGACACCCTGTACCATCTTTCCCTTGCCTCTCTGCACTTGCACACATGTGTGCTCCCTAGTCCCCCACTAACGTTTGCTCTCTTCTTCCTCTCACCGCTGATGAGGTGTGCCTGGCCTGGCCAGCTTGTGGCTAGGCTTTGTGCTGCACTGCAGTACAGGGGCTGCATTTTGCAGGCTTCATACTTTGAAAAAGAAGAAAGGAAAGGAAATAGCAGCTTTAACCCATAGCTTGTCTAAACACCTGTTTGCACAGAGATCCTAGATAGGGCTGGGGCTGGCTACATGCTGGGGAAAAAAAGGGAAAGGGAAAAGCAACCAAAAGCATGGAAGCAGAGGGCTAAAAGGGCATGAATGGAAAGAAAATAGGGTTGCTGCAATGCCCATACCTCAAGGCACAGGTCCAAAAACCCTGCTTTCAAAACTGGTGTAATTTCGAATGATCACTGAATTAATGGTTGAAGTCAAGGACTATCTATAATTCATTCTACCTTCACTGCATTTGCTGGTATCAGCAGTTTTCATATAAAGCTATATTACCAAAAGTAAGATATAGAGGAATTTTCACATAACACCTGGCAGCTATATCATAAAAAACACATTTTCTAAGATGAATTACCTTGTTTCTGCCATATAATAAAAATACTACTTTTAAACATTTCTGAATAAGGTAACAGAGTAAATTAAACCTTAACCTTGTTCAGATTGAATGCATTTATGTTTTCATCTCAGATTTCAGCACAGATAGTACCTGACTGGGCATGATACAACATCTGTTTTCAAATTAGAAATGGGACTAGATGCCATCTACATACTGACAGTACCTTCAGTATCAATTCCATTGTTCATCACTGCTTGCTGTGATGAATTTCTTTCAGAAATATCTAGAATACTTTGTTAACTAAAGCCAGATGGGAAACTAGTTATATTCCCTTCCTCCCTGGAAGATTTTCATGTAAAATGATGTAATCAAATTACATCTCTCATCCAGAAAATGTCAGATGTAGGGAGCTTGTTTTTATTTTAGTGCCAGAAAGAGTACTCATTGCCTTTGAACTAAAAAAAAGGAACAGAGGTATAATCTGCCTTCAATTACTAGCCAAAGATAGTACAGACACTTAAATGTTTCTTTTCATGCTTCCAACTTTCTTTTTTCTTTCTCTTCCATCACTGTAACATGGTGAGAAGATTATTTTATTATTTAATGTTTGAGTAGGGACCTTGGAGTCTTCTAGTCCAACCCCCTGCTCAGGCAGGAAACCCTGTAATATCATTTCAGACAAATGGTTGTCCAATCACTTTTTTAAAACTTCCAGTGATGGAGCACCTACAACTTCTGAAGCAAAGCTGTTCCATTCTGTTAACATATCACTGAAAAAAAAATGTTAGGCAATGTATGCATTCTAATAACTAAATCAACAGGAAGAGCCATCTTGATTTACTATATTTCATATTTATACAATATAGATTTTAAAAATGGATGGAAGATAAAATATAAAAATAGAAAATTGTCTCCTGTTTTGTAAGCACAAACTTTTGGACAAAGCCCATATATAAAACCTCAGAGCTACATCTGTAGGGAACAGGCAGTGCTACGCTGCAATGTGATCAACAGCTAATAGGTACAAGCAAACCCAAGTGATTTAAATTACAATTCAACTGCAGTTTTTAGAAATTACTGAGTATCTAGCCTTATTATGGAACATCTAAAAATACAAATAAGCAGTTTTGTCAGCTCTTCCTCCTGTATTTCTATTACTCAAGACAACTTAGATTAGACTTGTGGCTGATTACTATCAAATAATAATATTGATATAAATCTCCATCTGGAAGTAATTAGTACATAATTCTGCAAGGAAGTCATTTTTTATTTTATTTTTTTATTATTCAGGTTTCTATACAAAAATAAGTGTCATAGTAATTTGAATTTGCATTTAGCTAATCCTTAAGGAATCATTTTAGCTATTTATGGAGATACCAGCTACATCAGTTTTTATCACAGTAAAAACACTGTGTCTGCTCTAAGTGTTTAGTATCACACTTTAGCTGCCTTCTAAGTTATCATAATTAAAAAGATATATTGAGAAAAATGAAGATAATTGACAATGTCAATGTTTACTCAAGTATATGGCAATAAATGATACACACATACACAGTCACATATATAATATTACCTGAACAGATGCCGTTATAAAATTGTTTGTAGTACACATTGCTTTCTGTGTCATCTTAAAAGGAAATCCACATATATGAGGAATAGAAGTCTTCAGATCAGTAACAAAAGAATCTAAAATAGCTTCTATATCTGCTCTAGGAAAGTACTGTATGGGCTGACTTCTGATGCAACTGGAAGGATATCTGAATCAGTATTAAGGGATGAAATAAATAATTTGACAAATTGATATCAAAAAGCATCAGGTTTACCATAGATACAATTTCTTGAATGATAGGGATTCGTTAAAATAAAGGGAGTGAGTAAAATCTACTACAAATACTTTCTGCATAAAGTCAGTGAATTGAATGAGAACTTCAGAAAACCTTGCCCATGATTCAATTGTTTCAGCAAAGTCTGTTTGGAGATAAGCTTATTATTTGATGGTTAAGTTTAAATGTTGGTGTTGGAGGAAGGGAAATAAGAGTTTACAGGTTTTGGAGGCTCTAAGGATCCACTGGTACAGCAAGATTTGCTAGATGAAATTGTGTGGTTTATGTGTAATTGAGAGACTGGGCCAATAAGAGAACAAGAAGAATTTGGAATGAAGTTGAGAAGAGATGGCAGTGGTAATACTGTTCTATGGTGGGGATGAAGTGTTCAGTCAGAGTTTAGCTGGCTGCAATTCAGCAACATTGGCAGCAACGTTGTAGTAAGTAAATATAGCAGCTGTTATTGCTAGCCTTACGCACTCAACATTGGTGAGGAGCGGAGCCCTGATGGATAGCTCTGGTAGTAGTAATGGAACTAGCAGAAGATCAGAGTGAAGCGTGCACTGCACCTGAGACTGTAGTCTGGACTAGAATGGCAGAAGTGACAATGGAAGGATATCTGTGATACTTCCATCTTCCAGGCATTCAACAACAATAGAGGAAGTAATGAAGCCAAGAAGAGCAGTGGATTATTGTTGTTGTCATTTACACAACAATGTGAAATCATAGCTGGTCCTCATACGCATTGGGTTTTTCACAAGAACCTACATTGTCAGTATGATAATGACACCTACAAGTATCAGGACATTCACTGTTGAATAACATCAACCATGGACAAGTTAAAAATGTGCTTGGTAAAAAATACATCGAAAGAATGAGAAAACTGCTAAAGGCAAAATTGAACAGTGGAAACACCATCAAAGCCATCAATACCTGGGTCCTATCTTTGATACAATACACTGCTGGAATTATTAAGTGGACATAAGCTAAATTGTACACTTTGGACCAAAAAGCAAGAAAACTGACGATTATTCACTATGCATTACTTCTCTGTTGTGGTATTGATATATTATACCTGCCCTGCAGAAATGGAGACAGAGATTTAGAAGTCAAACAAATGGTCAAAGAAAAAAAGTATGAATTGAATAATTATGTAAAGACAGCCAAGAACAAGACTGATGCAAGTTAAAAATTTGAACCTATGAATGTACAGGAACTAGAAGCCCTGGAGCACAATGGGCATAAATTGTTACAAGTACATTAAACAGTTAAAGAAGAAAAAAGAACATTGGAAGACTATCTGAAGGCAGCTAAAGAAGATGCAATGAAAACAGTAAATAGAAATAGAATGACTCTTTGCACAGGAAAGCAATATAGAATAGAATAGAATAGAATTCTTTATTGGCCAAGTGTGATTGGACACACAAGGAATTTGTCTTGGTGCAAATGCTCATATGGTATCAATAGTAATACATGCCTTGGGAAAAAAAATCCTCAAATGTCTGAAGCACCACACCATCATATCATTAACAATGATAAAGTCACCATCAATCAATTGCCAAAGATAATTTTACTTGAAATAGCTTACATCCTGCAATGATACCTTTAGTATAATTAAACAATGTATCCCTAGTCTGGGTTTTTAGGAAGGACTTGCTAGGTGGACAAAAATGCCAAATTTAATCTGAACTTCTGGCTAACTGTGCAACTACCTACAAGTAATGGCGAATCACTAGATACAGATGAAGTGGGGCATGAAACCTACAGCCATACAACCTTGTCAGGGTTAAGTCAAAGTTAATTGTTTGCATTCAGACTTGTATGCTCCAAATAAATTTTGAAGCCTTTTGCAGAACTTTCCAGTTAATTTAAAACTGACCATGACGCGGAAAGTTGGAAAAAATAAATAAATGGTTGCTATTTACACTTCACTATCTTCTGAAGAAAAATGGCTGCAGATGGGTTTCTATATATGAAAACACAAATTGCAGATAATCTACAATTACAGCACAGAATTCTGCTTTAAGAAACTCAGTTTACAGTATATTGGGGAAAAAATGGAACATGCATTGATTTACATTTATCTCATCAAATGAAAGATGACTGTGACTATGAAAGTTTATTTTTCATGTGGTAAGAGACAAATATTTATTTAACTTTACAACTAATATTCAGTAAGGGAGTATTTTAATACCATATTTTCATATTATAATCTTGGCTCATGTTCCTAAAAAGGCCCCACATGAAAACAAATAAAGCATATAAAAGATATGTAAAGAATTGTTCTGCTATTCGTTTGAAATAAATGCTGAAATACATCTGTGAATCCTCTGGCAGAAGGTAGCCATACTAAAGATAAAATATATACATTAGATAATACATAATAATAATTTTGTCAATTGATTTATTTATCAATGAATGGATATACACACACGTAAGTATACCCTTACCAGATTTTCCCAATGTAACTGTAAATCACTGTATGAATGAAACCGAGAATCATGTGGAATTAAATGACTGATACTCATTATCTGACCCATTTTCATACTGGCAGAGATACAAAAAGAATATTAGAAAATTAGTATTAAGCAGTAGAAACCATAATTATGTAACAGATATTTTGAACTAGGTTTGAAAAATATGGATTTCTATTACTCTAAAATGAGCTAAGCAGAAATTGAATTTGTCATATTGCATTTATTTAATGTAATATAGTCATAAGGAAGAAAAGTAGACACAGAATAAAATATGTAGAAATAGAAAGCTGTAAAGTTAAATTATATTATATATATATATATATAATTTGTTTAGTTTATTATTATGAATCAGCATTTAGCATACAAAAAGAGTAGACACATCTGGATTTAAATAATCCAAAAGCCTAAAGCAAAAGTTAAAAGGGACACCAAGTTCTACAAACAGTTGGGTATCATAGTTACTAGATTACTGCAAATGTTCAGGCTGATTAAGAGTTATGAAATACAGAATTGAGATTGCTTGCTTGGAAAATTCCATAAAAGAAAATGATCTGTTATTCAAATATGTCTATAAAGCCATACCATAAAATAACAAAGTTACTATTTTCATTTCACCAATCCACTAAAGCAGAAACAGGGCTCAAGTGATATACCAACATCTGCCCCTCATTAGTATTGCACATAGAACTAATGAAAAAGTCCTACTGTAATATGATATTGGAAATGAAGTTGGTAGAGGCAAGGCTGTTAAAAACCAAACCTGCATACAGATGACTGGAACCCCATTGTAATCCCCAAATATGTTGCTTGACTGTTGTTCTGGCATTATTAAAACCCAAAGAAATAAACCATACAACTGGAATTTTTTCTGTAGGGTAGTCTTGCTCACAGATGTGAACTTGTCATTTAGAATTAAGTGGAAAGAACTAAAGATTGTACTTGAGTTTTCAAAAATGCCTGTTCAAATTTAAAGAAGATATTTGTTTGGTTATGTTAATACCCAAAGTAGTTTGTTTTTGAATTTATATTTTAAAAAATTAGTCTAAATATTCATGAAATCCTGAGAATGAAAACCTTTTTTCAGTAGCTTCTATCACTAATATCTTTACTGTAATAAAAATATATTGTAGGAAAAGTTTCATTCATCTTAATACAATTCCTTGTAAAATATGAAAAACATACCTTGGTAAAACATAACACCAATTACTCAAAATAGAACATTCTGAAATGACTGCAGTAATATCATTATTAAAGTTCTTTATGATGTTTGTTGAAATATCAAAATCTTCAAGCTGAAATATAAATAAATCAATACAGCAATTTTTGAAAGGTTAGGTATAAAACAGAAAGTAAAGTATGTTAAAATAATATTACACAAAAGCTTTCATTAAAAGCTTTAGTTACTACATTTGTAACCGAAATTACATTTTAATAACTAAATCTCTTCACAAAAATCATGCTATAAAATTAAGGGATGCCTAATTGTTTAATATAAAGCAGTCATTTAAATCCTTTCAGACTTTGATATTACTCTCAGTATGGATCTGTGATTTACAATTTACTGCAAAAATATGCATATTAAAATAAATTACAGCATTCAAAGAAAAATGCATGTTTTTAAATTTAAATACCCAATTTTCTCTCTAATGAGTTAAAAATAACCAGTAAACCTTGACTGTGGTCATCATCAGAAATACACCTATAAATCGTGTTATTGTTGTCTTCCTTCCTTCCTTCCTTCCTTCCTTCCTTCCTTCCTTCCTTCCTTCCTTCCTTCCTCCCTCCCTCCCTCCCTCCCTCCCTCCCTCCCTTCCTTTTCTTTCTTTTTGTCCCTTCAAGTCGCTTCTGACTCTTGGGATATGTTTGGATTAGTCACTGCAGTTTTTGTGATAAGATTTCGGAAGCGGTTTGCCATGCCTATTTACAATGACTGAGAGTGAGTTACTGGCCCAAGGTCATCGAGCTGGCTTTGGGCTTAAGGTAACACTAGAACTCACACTCTCCTGATTTCTGGACTGATGCCTTAACTTTTACACCTAATTAGTTTTCTCAATACCTGAATACCTTTATTTTAAAATCTCACTGATATATCAGAAATCACCAATACAACTCTTCAGTAAGATGAAGATTATGCCTGATAATTTTTGTATGCATCTGAGAGATATGATGTTATATTAAAAACTTGTTTTCTTGGCAAATGTTCACCCAATAATTAATTTTTAAAGAGAAAATGTGTGTGTGTGTGTGTGTATTTTAGACCACAAGAAAAAATATATGGTAGTTTGGAGAAAAGAGGAAAGACAGAAATTAAAAAGTGAGATGAATTGCTTAACAATTGTTGATTTTCTATTCTGTAAAGGAATCTTAAGCAGCCCTTGATGCACAAGCACAATGAAGCCCCATAAAATGCAAATGTAAAAAGTTACATTAGTTCTGTACCTCAGGTAGTGGTAAACATATCCTGCATATTTCCACACTGATGCAAAGTTGAGTTTCTGATACAGTGATATCCACAACTGAAATAAAATTCGTAACATCCAGTATACAGCATTTTCATATATCCCTACTTTCCCCATAAGTGTATAAGACAAAATTTATACTGAATTCTAAAGCAGGACTGACCAAGTGACTTAACAGTCCATGTGCCCATAAAGTTTAAGTGAAATCACGATTTTTTATTTTTAATAATTTTTAATCATTTTAATTTAATATTTTTAATAATTGCTTGTGGTTGCTTACATCTTTAAATATTGCTAAACAGGACCAGGACCAGGGTGGGATTCAAATTTCTTAACAACTGGTTCTGTGGGTGTGGCCTAATTTGTGGGTGTGGCTTGGTGGTCATGTGACTGGGTCGGCATGGCTTGTATGTAAATATTATAAATATTTATTTATTTTTATTAAAAAAGAGCAACTTTTACCCAAAAGCAGGCAAAGCAGGCAGGCAGACTGAGTTGCTCACAGAATCACAGATTAACTTAGAGATCTCTCTATCTGCAATTGGCTACCTGAGTCTGCACTGAAAAGCTTCAGTCCTAAGGAAGGTTCGGCTCTGCTTTCAGATTAGCTAGAAAACAAGAAATCCAAGGATTTCCTGTTTCTAGCTAATCTAAATCTCCTGGCAGAGCAGAACAGCTAATGGTCGGGGGTAAGGAAAAATAGCAACTTACCAAACCAGGCAAGTTGGATGGCTTGCGTGCCAGGTAAGGAGTGAGTGGGCGGGGTGGGGCGGGGCCAGCCAGTTCTCTGAACTGGGGACAATCATGTGTGCAGCGTTTGTAAGAAATCATCAGCTGTGCCACCTGGACAGCTGACAAGCGCTGCACTTGTGTGCGCAGCATTTAAAATCCTCTTGTTTCCTGCTTTTTCAGCCTCAGCTGTGCTGTGCAAAACAGCTTAGGAGGGAAAAGCAGGGAATAAAGGACAGCCTAGAGCCCGGGCAGGCGGGTGGGCCAAACACCAAACCTGTTCGGTGTCAGCTACTCTTCGCAGCTACAGGTTCTGTAGAACTGGTTCGAACCAGTAGCATCCCACCCCTGAACAGGACTAACAAGTAAACAAAGCAATGGTATAGCTCTTCATTATTTGCTTGCATGGTGACTCTCAGTCTTGATTTCAATCATTTTGATAGATAAATTTATATGCCTAACAGTTGCTCAACTGATAATCTCTGTAGGTTATTTGATATACCATTGATTTTCTTCATTATTATTATTTTTAACCAAGAGCATGTACAAAATATATCTAAGGTAATTCCAGGTATTTAAGAGTAAGAAAAATATTTATTCATAGTGTACTCACCAACTGCATTTTGCTTTCCCATCTGTGACAAAAAATTTCTCCCTTAAAAATATGAAAGTGCTGTATTATAACTCAAAATTAAAACTTTATGAAAGCAATGTCTGATGAAGAAAATATGTTTATATTTTGTTATACATTGCTTATGTAATGTTTGCATCGCAACATATTCCTTATGTATTAAAGAGGAATGTATTATTTGATAAATGGCCACAGGGAGAGAAGCATGATTGGGTCTGGGCAGTAGTTAACTCCTTGGGAGAGGAAATGGTCCCGTCAGTTCTTAAAGAGGCTTAAAGAACCACCCCCCTGGCCTCCATAACTAAAGCTTGGAACAAAAGTCTGTTAACTAAGATGACATGCTCTGGTCTTGCATTTTGATCCAGGTTTTATGCCAAGGGCCTAGAACTTCTCTACTTAACTGGGCCTCCAATCTACTGGAGGAGGAGTCATGTCAAGTGGAAGCTTCTCATGAATGGCCATAAAAAATCCTAGGGAAGAGATAGGAACTAAGACAGTGGTCCCAATTACCTGATGGTTCCTGGCAAGACAGCAACCACATCACTGCTGTTGAACCTGCTTTTTAAAAGCTATAAATATACCATCCTTAAATACGTATCATAACCTAGCTCAGCAATATTGAGTCAGCCAACCTAATTAGGGACTTGGTAGGTTGCAATTTCAAGAGGAAAGTGCAGATTTTAATGGTATCTAAACATATTTATGTTGGCAATAACTACATAAAAATAAAGCAATATGTGTATTACTCATACACACGTATAAAATATTGTGCAAACTTTCAGTTTTGAGGAATTTTCAGATGATAAAGAATTGGAGGTAGAAGTGGCTGATCTTATGGAATTATACAGTCTACATTTGAAATATTTTCAGAAATGAAGAATCAGTTGAAGAATTTGTTTTCTATTTTATGATACCTAAACTGAGCCATTATTACTATGCTAATAAAAATTTCAAAATTTTTGCAAAGCACAGGTAACTTGATAAACCACCATAATGACCATCATGACTAATGACCATAATTGCAGGATCAATTGCCATTGTAAGTTGAGGACTACCTGTACTCAGACTTACTGAACAATATTGTAACAACTATAGTTAATAATAAATATATGCATCATGCAGAAAATATCTAACACTATAAAAACATTTTCACTATCAGAGGTTCCAAATAGTTACCTTGTATCAACAAGTGACCAGCTTGGTTCCAGTTAGGGGCAAGTTTGGCTCTAAGAGTATAAGAAAGGCAGACTTGAAAGATGGTTGGGGTAACTCTTTCCGGCATTCCTACCTAATAAATATACAAAGAAACCAAAATGCACTGTATTGTATTTTCTTTTTGGAAACATTGCCTCCTTAAGAATTTGAATATTATTATTATGAAGCACCTTACATTTAATCAAATGTAATCCGTCTGGCAGAGCACATTGTATTCTCCAATGATTAAGAGTCAAACACAATAACCATGCTATTGCTTTTTGTTTAGTGAATAACCCTTAAAGGATGTTTGGCCTAATAACATGACAGTTGCTCCACTGAGACTGTAATTTGCATTCATGATTAACAAGACAGAAATTGACTTAAGTTAGGGTTGCATTGGGAACAAAGGTTACATCCTCTCTTCCACTCTATTGGTCTCAATCAATATTATTCTCCTGTCATAATAATTATATACTAAGCAAAAATGCATCTATTCTAGACTGACCTTCAGGCAGAGATTGTTCTAGTCTTACAACCTCCTTCACTGATTTTAATATATAGAATCTTTCTGAAAAAGACACCTGCAAATTGGTTACTGTACAGTAAAGTATATGGCAAATTGCTTATTTAGGTCCAACATAATCCAGCTAATGTACTCATGATAGATTGCAAATCAAGTGCTGAATGTTTCAAATGGTAGGAATTGTATGACTATTCTTAAAAAGTATGTTGCACACATGAAGTAAAGAAATGTGCTAACTCATAGAAGATTGTTGGAACTTCACACCTGTTCTGTTTTCTATTTACTATTGGTATACCTACAAAGGTTCTAGGGTGCCCTGGCAAGTCTGTGGTAAGGCAAAATGTTAACAATGGCAGCAATGCTATCACTGTAAAAGATACAGATAGTATCTAATTATCAAGCCATAAAATGACCCACAAATGACTCATAAAATTCATGCAAACCAGTATAATCACCTATCTATCAAGAAGAAAGATGCATGATATTAGAAAAATCATCTGAAACCACCAGAAAGACCGTTTTTCCACATTTATTTGTAAAATTACCTACATTCAGAATCAATTAAAAATAATTCAAACAATATCTATAATAACAACAAAGGAATGATTATAATGGAAATGCTTAAAACTAAGGAAAAGAATATAGTGCTGTTATTCATTTTCAATCATATACATATTTATTGAAAAGCCTACTTTCCCTAAACCCATTTAGTAAACATATATTCCATATTTCTAGGAACAAAGCCAAGTGTAAGAGTTACAGATATTTGTTCAGTAAAATCCAGTGATCCCACGATTACTGGTGGTAGAACCAAAAGATCCATGAAAGAAATAGATATATAACATCAGTAAAATATCTGAACAATGGTGTTGTTGTTTTACTGCTATATCATAGTGTTACACTGTCAGTCAATATATTGAAGAATTGGTTGAGAAGAAAATTAGAATCCTCACTCCCTCTGTTCCTGCTTCCAAAATTAGGAACATTGTTGTGGCTGGCTGAACATTGAACACCATTCCCCCCCCTCCCGGCAGCTATTCCATCTGAATCAGAACAAGCAAAAAAGAAAAATGTTTAAAAAATAATCTGAACTCACTCCAGTGCCTCAGTATATTTTGCAGAGAAATAAATAGCAGTTGCAGACATTACAGCAAAAGATTACTATCAAGTTATCTAACCATTCATGCAAAACTCAGATTTAAATATATACCTTACAATTCAGATTTAAATATATACCTTACATTTAAAACAATTCCTTTGAGTTATACACCAAGTAAAAGAACCTTTATTACATTTTTAGCTAATTATCATCCTAACCTAAATTTCTGGTAGGCAGAGGCAAGGCAGATATAACCAAATGGGTGGTAAAAAGGAGCTAGGGCACTTACATTAAAAAAATGTCCAAACATGTACAGATGCATAACATAAAACCTACTCATATATTAAAACACAAACTGAGACAGATTAACAAAACCACTGACCCAAGCATTTATCAGGAGGCAAAGGATATTTCTCTTAGTGTAATTAATTGGGATACTAGTGATCACAGGCACTGTCATAAGAGGGCACTGCACCATTCAGCTTAATTTGGATATTGATCTAGCATTTTTCCAAAAGAACACTAAACCTTCTCTCAGAAATAGCTTGATTGTTACTTGCAAAGCTTGAAAGACAGCTAAATCTCACATTCCAGATACTTGCCTACATTTGCCCAGCTTGTCCTATCACATACTTGTTTTTCCAGTAGGCAGATAATACTCAGTGGGAGGGAAAAACCTGCATTACGTATCTGATATTAACACAGTTGACAAAGTCCAGAAATATTTCACACAAAGAGTTCTCCACTCCTCTACTCGTTGCAGAATACCTTGTGGCACCAGACTTGAAATTTTAGACCTAGAAAACCTAGCCTTCGGTCTGATCTAAGTATAGTATATAAAATTATACATTGTAATGTCCTACCTGTCAATGAATACTTCAGCTTCAACCATAACAATACAAGAGCACACAATAGATACAAACTCAAGGTTAAACCACACCAAACTTGATTGCAGGAAATACGACTTCAGCAACAGAGTGGTCAATGTCTGGAATACTCTTCCTGATTCTGTGGTTTCTTCCCCAAACCCCAAAAACTTTAACCTTAGACTGTCTACTATTGACCTCACCCCTTTCCTAAGAGGTCTGTAGGGGGCGTGCATAAGCACACCAACGTGCCTACCGTCCCTGTCCTATTGTTTCTTTTTTATTTTTCTTATATGTATCCATTTCATGTATTCATAACTATGTTCATATTTATACATATTATCTTATAATCGCTTGACAAATAAATAAATAAATAAATAAAATAAAATAAAGCCAAGAGAATCCATTAAATGTTTTTCATGGCTTGAGCTACACTGAAACTGATAAGGATGGTACCACTTGCCAGCCTTGCTATTGATGGAGAATAGAACTTGACAATCAGGGTAGTACAATTTATGTCAGGCTATTTCTTTGTAGATTCTATGCCTGGAGGAATGAACATGGACAGAACATTAATAAGTATAAAACCTAAAACATATAGCAGTCTCATAAGGTGGCCATAGATAAACACAAAGTACCACTTACCAGAAAGCAAATTGATGAAGTTGTCCCCCACTTCCTTTAGACTTTCAGGATGCTCTCTACCATCTTAACTTACTTACAGGTAGTCCTCTAGTTATGACCATAATGGAGCCTGTCCATTATGGCTGTAAATCAACATGGCCATATTTTACAACCTTTTTTTGTGGTAGTTGTTAAGTGACTGCCATGATCATAAAGCAAACCAATGGTTTCCTATGTAGCTGCTTTTGCTTTTTTCCAGCAAAACTGTAATAAAACATGGTTATGTGACTGCAAGATGCTGCAAATGTTCATAAATGTAGCCCACTGCCCAAGTGTGGTCATGTGACTGTGGGGGAGGCAACCACTGAAACTTTGAATCTGAGTCATAAGTAGCTCTCAAGTAGGTCTGTTGGATTGGAGAGAAAGGGATTACAAGAGAATAAGCAGGCACACAATAAGAAATACACTGGGCTAAAGAAGAGTACAAATTACAAGCATTTGCAGATGACCTAGTATTTATACTAGAGGATCCAATGGAGTCAGCACCTAAACTAATAGAAAGAATAGAAGACTATGGAAGAGTAGCAGGTTTGAAAATCAACAAAGACAAAACAAAGATATTAATAAAGAATATGCTAGCGAGACGGAAGAAAGAACTGGAAGAAGCTATAGAAATACAGGTCACAAATAAGGTTAAGTATTTAGGGATATATATTACATCAAGATGTAGCACATTGAAAGAGGATAATTATATTAAACTTAAACAACAGATAGCGACAGATTTGGAAAAATGGAAAAATGTACAATTATCACTTATTGGAAGAATATCAACAATTAAAATGAATATATTGCCTAGAATCTTATATTTGTTCCAGACAATTCCAATTAGATTAGGGAAAGAGTACTTTGAAGACTTAAATAGAATTATTTTGAAATATATATGACAAGGTAAAAAAGCGAGAATAAAACTTAAGCTGTTACAGGATGCAAGAATAAGAGGAGGCTTTGCACTACCCAATTGGGAACTATATTATCAGGCGGCAAGCCTGATGTGGGTAAAAGATTGGATAATATTAAGGAGTAATAGAGTATTGACTCTAGAAGGACATGATTTGTTACTGGGATGGCATGCATTTCTTTGGTATAGAGGAACTAAAACACAAGGATATTTTAGGAGACATTATATTCGAGAGGCTTTGTTTTTAAATTGGGAGAAGATTAAAAAACAACATTATTTGAAAATTCCATCATGGATATCTATGATTGAAGCCTTTTCATATCCAGTGATATACAAAAAGGAACAAACAGTTAGATATGGTGAGATATTAAATGAAAAGGGTGAACTTAAATCTATGCAAGCGTTGGAAGAAAAAGGTATAAAAATGAATTGGTTTTCATATTTGCAAGTACAATCTAGATTTGATGAAGATATTAAAACAGAAGGTATTTATAATAAGTTGACTGAGTTAGATAAAATATTGATGGGTACGGATGAAAAAGTGATTAAAAAACTGTATGGATATTTGTTAGAATTTAAAATGCAGGAGGAGCAAGTTAAAGAAACAATGATAGCGTGGGGAAAATTTTTTGGATATGGGATTGACTTAGAGAAATGGGAAAAACTATGGTCTCCGAATTATAAAATGACAATGTCAACTGCTTATAAAGAAAATTTGTATAAGATGTTTTACATTTACCCCTGATGAGAATTGCAAGAATGTTTAAGAATAAATCGGATAGATGTTGGAAATGTCATCAGATACCTGGATCATACTACCACATGTGGTGGACATGCTCAGATACGAAAAGATATTGGACTAAAATCCACACGTGGTTGGAAAAAATGATACAACAACACATAGACTTGAAGCCAGAAATATTTTTATTGGGAATTGTACCAGATATTTACAGCAAAGAGTTGAAGTATTTGATTGTAAACGTTTTGACAGCAGCTAGAATTGTATTTGCCAAAAACTGGAAAACGATAAAATACCTGTGCAGGAGGAAATTATTAAGAAAATTATGGACTGTGCTGAAATGAGTAGACTGACATTTGAAATTAGAGAACAAGAAGATAAACAATTTTATATGATATGGGATTTGTTTTATCAATGGTTGGGCAAAAAAACATGGTAATAGATTTGATAAATTTCTAATAAGTTTTAATATATGATATAAATTAGGATGTGTATATATATAACCAGGGTAACATACTAGATTTGATAATTTTGTAGTAGAAGTTTAACAAATTGATATGAAGTGCAACACAGATATATATAATTATTGGATGAAACTATAATATCAATTTTAAAACAGAATATTAAGTAGCACAAAATGGTGTGGATATATGTACCCACTGGGTGAGGACATATGATATATGATTTGGGATTTATTTTATTAATGTTTGAATGAAAAGATTTGGTAATGTAACAGATTTGATACATTCTAATAAGATTAACATATAGATATGAAATATCATGTGGAAATATATAACCATTGGATAAAGGTATAGTAATGATTTTATATTAATGTAGAGAATATTTTGCATTAATAATGAAATAATTTGCCTAGTCATGTATAAATAATAACTGATAAACATGTAAGAATGTCTAATATGAATAATATGAGAATTGTCGACAAATTGGGAGTGATGGAGAGGAAAGGGAAACACAAAGAACTGGTGACCAACCGACACACTGTATGTACATTTGGAAGATGGTTTTTATGTTTTTTATGTTTTGTATGGTTTGTTTGTATGTCTGTTTTAAAATAGAAATTCTTAAAAAAAAAAGAAATACACTGAACTATTTGTACAGCCCACTCATGGCTCCCAGCCCCAAGTGTACTCTTTTCAAAGTGTATTCCCCATCTTACTTTCTTGTAATTCTTCCTTCTTAAAAATGATATACGCATTTTCTACCACAATTGGAAGAAAAACATATATATTATTATTTTCTGGTTGATCCATTAGGCTTTGATGTCCTGTTCATTGACATATATTTTTATTCATGAAGCATAAAATTACCACTGAATGGATGTCACCAAATTTTCAGTAAAGCCATCTTGGCCAACATCTAGAGAGTGTATGGTCTAAGTCAGGGGTGTCAAACCCATGTCATCATGTGACGTATCAGGACTTTTTCCCCCTTCGCTAAACCAGGCGGGGGCAGGGCCAGCACATTTGGCATTCGGCTGGTGGGCCGTGAGTTTGCTACCCCTAACGTAAAATATATTTTTTAGTTTATCATGGATACTCTTGTGCACAGATCAATCTGATTGCATAGCTAAGTAAAAGTTCTCTGCAACTGACTCAGTTATAAATGCTCAATAATATTTTTGCTACTTTGTCATTACAGCTTATTAGCATGGCTTAAAAAGAAAGGTCCACTTTGATCCTATAATTCAGGATTGGATAATTCATGGCCATGGACCATGTAATATCTCTAGCACCCCATTTCCAACCCTCTCTTCCCCAAAATTGCAGTGCCAAAATTACCAGCAATGGCCAATTTTCAGGAACATAGTTTCAGGCCATCTTCAAACGCTTAGGTAATGATTTTAAGGTTGAAAATGGTAGTGTTTTCCAGAAGCTCCTCACTTCTTTTTAATTGTTATTGCTTCCTTCAAAGGCATAACACCTTTGGTCAAAAGCCCCTTACAGTGACATAATTATATTACAAGATTATTCCTATGGTTCTCCGATAGGTTGGGAGACTAACTTGGAATCCGTGCACATCAGATCTGCCATCACTTACACCTACTTTCCATAATTTGGTCAGTTTCCAAATATTGTAGGATTTCAGTTCCTATAATTGTCCAGTTAGCATGTTGATTGCTAAGAAATCTGGGAGATGAAGTTGATACAGAAAGTATTGCCAAGTTTGCGGAAGAATGGTTTATAAATAATATATCATCAATATAGGATATGAATTGCATTGAATTAAATGTCCATATTATGTCATAAAATGAAATTAAAATATCTAAAACTCAGATACAATAAACAAGCATTCCGTTTTTTCATATTTTAGTACATAAAATGTAATTTTCCAACAACCTGTAACAATATACATGCATCTTGTATGTAGAAAAACAACCAGAAAAAATAATGTTCATGACTTACTGTAGCTCCGTGTTTGTCCACATAAACTTGAAATGTTCCTGATTTGTAAAAGGGTATCTAAAACAAGCAAAAAATAAGTTTCAGCATATATTTCCTCTTTAAACTCTTTTTTTGTCTTTTACCTATTCTTTGAATAAATCATTCTGAAACATTAATCCTTTCGGAAATACAAGTAAAAGGTATTGTTTCTACTGTAGGACAGGCCTTTGGCAGTTTTTCATTTAGAAGAAAATAGAAAAACTCATTTAATACTACTGTTGACATGTCCAACATTGAAACCAAATGCAAAATCACTGAGCATTTTAATCTGAAAGACAACTTCTATAAAATATGTAAGAAATCAAGAGAGACAAATCAGAGCTTCTGAGATATAAATTTGTAATTAAGAAAATGTAGCCTTTAAGAACAGAAAAATAGGGAGGAGCTATTGAATAAATAGGTTGACTGATGCAAAGTTGTGATAAGATTCAGGGCACCTTCACATAAGAGATTTCACTTTTTCCCTACCATCTGTCTGTTATAAGCCAACCTTTGAAGGCAACCTTATATGATTTGAATTTTAATTTGCTTCAGAGCTGCGTGACCAATAGGGCAATTTTAAAAAATGGAACTCAAACACTGTTCCAACCCTTTAACTACCAAAGCCTTGGAAATCAGAATAAAACCTCTTATTCCCATATCACATAAATGAAAAAACAAATAGTTTACTTTCACTCCCTGCTTTCAAACACATTGTATGCATTTATGCAGCTCTCTGCATAGACAGACAGACAAACAGACAGAAATTAGTAAATTGGAGGAGTAACTCTAACCCTAACCCTAACTCTACAAATGATTGTGAGATACAAGTACTCTAGATAGCAGCTCCTTGGATTTAGAGCTTTGTGAGATGACAGAATAGCCACCTTGCTCAAATCATGGTTGGAACCTTTGAAAGGACATTAAGTAATGTATACTTCCCTTTCTAATCACTTTTGGAAATTTCTGGTTAACTGCTTGTCAGCTATTAGAAACCTTTTGAATCATGTCTGAATGCACCTGATGAGTTTTTTTTAATCCTTTGTAAGTTTCAGCTACAAGTGTAAAAACATTTTTTAATGAACAGCAAAAAGCCAATTAAAACTTTGATTTTAGAAAGTTATAAACAGTTAAGGGTACAAATAAATTTTAAATAAGATTTTGAAATTAATTATAAAGAATTCTTCCCATAGGAAAATGCTTTTGTTTTGAACGTTTAAAAAACATAAGATTTAAACAACTGGACTCTAGAGAGAACCAAAGATTAAAATTAAAGGACAACACAAACTCAACCAATAATTACAGAATGACGCAAAATATTCTAACATTGGATATAATGAAGGATATTTTTGAAAAATGGATTCTGATGTTAACATTAACAGTGATATCTGCCTGCATGGAAACTTTATGTCTAAAGTATGTTATGGAGGAAAAACACATCTGGATTTACAAATCACTTTGTTAAAGTTTCAAAGAAACTCAAGAGAAGGAACAAAGAAAAAATGAAAAGATATCCAGTTCTACAACTTTATTTGAATGGACACAAACTAATACGGAGAAATGGAAGGAATATAAAGTTGTTTTATCTGATCAAGGTTAAAACAGATGTTATTTTTTTCTGCTAACCCTTAATAGACTTTTGCTGGAGACTGAAGTAACAATGCTTTATATATTTGTTTATAGATAAGAGATGATTTATGGGAGAAAAACTCATCTGTTGTATTTTAAGAGGAGATGATAAGTTGCTAAAATTGTTTCTACTTATTGTGAAAATAGATGAGAAGTCACTTGCTTATATATTTCTTTTATTTTCCTTTACTATATTCTTATTTCCCTTTCCTTTTTTGCATCTTTTGCTTTTTTCAAGTTTGTATTAGTTTTTACTGTATAATCTTATAAAGTATAAGTGCAATAATATTAAGATTAAAACTTAATATAATTATTATAAAAAGAACATTGCAATTTTCAGATAAAATCAAATATAACATTAACAGGGATTATGAAATCAATCAGAAGCATTAAGATTGGGTTTCATGAGAAAGTTAGACATATTCCTTCCTTAACATCTTAAATTGCAGCAGAAGCTGAGCAAAATGTTCCTGCAATCAGGATTTGGGAAATAAAACCAACATAAAAGCAATCCACCCAGTCATTTTGTTCACTTATGGAGGACAAGATGAAATTCAGGAGACATCTAACATGCAAGGGAGAGAAAAACTGAAAGGGCATATGAGGAACAAAAATAGTATTGTTTCCTGTTGATGAATAAAGAAAAATAAAAGGCTGATCAGGTGTATTTTATAGTGGATAAAATATATTATGTGTCGTAACTACTGAGATCCTATAGATGGTGCTAGATGCTAGCAGCAAACTGCAGCATTTGGCCTATGGGGGCCTCTTTGTTACTACATGATCTCATCGTCTATCTATCTTGGGTTGGATAGTCCCAGACTTTCCAGGCTTATAGGTGATCTCATTTACTAACATCACCACTAGTCTTAAGGATTGGTTGGGAGATTGCACCAATGTGGTTGAGAGGTTTCACCCATGTGGGATCTACTCTCCAATCCAAACACTGTATCTATGCTACTCTTCCTTGCTTGTAAAAATGGTATAAAAGTAATAAACGCCACGTATGTGGTCAGACATCTTGGTACCCTGTACAATGACTGGTCTTTGAAACCCTTCAGTTATGATAAATATTGTTAAGTTCTTAGATCTTTTTTATCAATTTAGTATAAATTGGGGGTGCATATCTGCTTGCCTTCAGTAAGCTAAAAGGGGTGTAGGAAATTAGCACCCACCCCTCTCCTAGAAAAATGAAATATCCTAGGAAATATTAAAAAGGCAGAATATTTCCTCTAAAAAGAGTAGAAACTCAGAAGCAGAAACTCACCTCAGAAGCAGAAACTCACCCCCACCTTTGTTAATGGGTGGGCCATTAAGGCCTGGGCCAGAATACTTTACATAACAAAGATCTCCAGGTAAAACTATAGCAATTGCCCAAAGCCCTTTCAGTGCATCATCCAGCAAGGCTCAACCAAGGCTGGAACTCAGGACAGCCTACAGAGTTGCCCCTGCATGGCCCCATGGGAGTCTGACAACCATTCAGAATACAAGCTCCAATTCAAATCCCAACAAAGTTTATAAAACCTAGGCACTCTCAGCATATCAGCCTTTTCTTGATCTCTTCCTTCACCTTGAAGCATGTGATCATCCTTCTTTTTCACTCTGGAGCTTCAAGCCATGTGGTCCTCCTGTCCACCATTAAACCTTCCAAACAGCCTCCATGTTTCCAGTGTCTTTTTCCCCACTTGGAACTGAACCCAGAATGATATTTCTTCCAACAGGGGAAAAATGCTTTTTGAAACAAAGCACTCTATGTGAGAGATATGTGAGAACTTCCTATTGACTAACTATACATTTTTAAGCTGCATAAACTGAAATTCTTTTTATTATTTTTAATTAGTAACATTTAATATTTCTGACCGTCATAATTACTGAAATTTGATTCAGTGTTCCAGGAACAGGTGAAGAAATGATACCTTGACACAACAGCAGGAGTTGCCTAGGTAAAATATTAAAAGCTTGTCATTAATCTTAATAATTTTAAGACTTTTAATTAAGATTTGTATATAAGGCATGGAATCTTTAAAACTTGCTAACAAATATTTTATTCTTTGACAAGAGAGGAAGGTAATAAAAATAAACAGGTAATCATACAAATGATAATATAATAAATTTAATATTTACTAATTTACTATTAAACTAATTTGGCCTACCTCTTTTTCTTGACCTTACTAAGTTTGGAATGCTTCCACAAGCATTAAAATAAATGTCCCTTGACCTCCCAAATTAAGAATCACAATGATAGCATTCCAGCCCTCAAAGTTTTATCCCTGAAGGGAAAAAATCCTAACCCCTTTTAGTAGAGTTTAAAAAAAATCTTGAACAGCTTAAACTTCTTCTAATAATGAAAACAAATATCATGAGACATAGAAAATAAGCAAAAATAAAAAAGAACTTTGTTCTAATGAACTGTTACTCTGTTGTTCTCATTATTCTACCATGTTCAACCATATTCAGCTTCTACCATATAACAGGTCACACAGAAAAAGGAAAGGGAATAAAGTATTGATATTTTCCAGTGTCTTTACTACAATTAGCCATTTAACTACATAGCTCACCAAATGATTTCTAATATAATGGCCTATCAGCCATCCCCCAAATATAAAAATCCTGACATAGGATTGTATGCAAATCCTACTGGTCCAGTTCTAAAACAAATTATACCAGCAAACTGAATAGCAAAAATTGATGTGCCAGTTATTCTATTGAAAATAGAATTGGAATAACATTACTTAAATTGAAACTGAAACTGAATTTGGAGATTCCTCTTCACACGAGACATTTATATCATTATAAAAGAGACTAGTTTTTAAAACGAAAGCTTTATTTTTTGCTGGTTTTTTTAATATCTGCAATTATAAAGCTGAGTTCAATCATAAAGGTAAAAAATCTTTTTCAGTAACAAAAGCGTCAAATTCTACTTGCAATCAGGTAGATCAAGGGTGTCAAACTGGCGGCCTGTGGCAGTGGTAGGATTCATTTTTTTTTACTGCCAGTTATGTGGGCGTGGCTTAGTGGCAGGGAAAGGATGCTGTAAAATCTCCAGTCAGAGGTGGTATTTGCTGGTTGTCTGAACTACTCAAAATTTCCACTACCGGTTTTCCAGAACTGGTCAGAACCTGCTGAATATCACCTCTGGCCTGCAGGCCGGATTAGTCATGCTCAGGCCATGTCCACCCAAGCTCCACGAAGGGGAAAAAACCACAGAACATCACATGACGGCAATATGACGCTGTGAGTTTGACACCTGTGAGGTAGACTGTTAAAATATGAACTATATTTAAGTATGCAAATGAAAGAATTGCTATAGTTTGTGTTATGTTTGCATGAAGAGTCAGATGCGGAGTGCTTCAGTGAAGAGTTTATTAGTGACTACAGCTCATAACAGACCCGATTTGGCTGGGCTGCGGCTGCTACTTATAGCCAGCAGCCGTAGTTGCCAGCCAATCAGAGTGCAGGATTTTCCCGCACTTTTTAAACCAATCATTTCTGACATTTTACAAGAACAGTTCAAACTAAACCAATGACATTCAAACCTGCATACATAACACCCCTCCCCACTAGGTTCAGTCCATACTCAAACCCCAACCTATCTAATGTATTCTTTTAAATAGGTGGGGCTCTTACGTGTAAGTTGAGACCTTAGTGGTTCAGAAGTTTTAATGTTCTCACCCAGTGAGAGAGGAAATGTGTCTGTTGACATTTCCCTACTCGGGCTTCCAGTGAAAGAAGACCCTGTTTGATTGTTACAATCTGGTCTCTCCTCCCAACCCATCTCCAATCCAATGTCAGCACCCAAGTCAGGTAGTGATGTATAAAAACTCGCCATATCATCCTGCCCCTTTAACAAAAACTTTATTGGGTTCAATCTCACTCTACTTCAGTGCTTGTATTAAAACCAGATTTTCAAGACTTCACAGGAATGTCATGGCAAATCTTTTGCACTTGGTTTGTCAAGTATTTGGAAAATGGCTAACTTGACTCTGGTGGCATGTCTCTCACACACAGATATCCCAAACAAAAGGGAATTTTTAAAAAAATGTACATTAATTAAAAACATGCCAATGATGTATGTATTGTATAAATAAATTCACCAGCTTCGCCCGTTCCTGGACCGGGATGCCCTGCGTATGGTCACTCATGCCCTTGTTACTTCATGACTCGACTACTGCAATGCTCTCTATTTAGGACTGCCCTTGCATACCATCCGGAGACTGCAGCTGTTGCAAAATGTGGCGGCGCGGGCGGTGATGGGAGTTTCCCGGTTCTCCCATGTAAGCCCCCTCCTGCGCTGCCTACATTGGTTGCCGGTTGCGCTCCGGGTGAGATTCAAGGTCTTAACTTTAACATACAAAGTCCTATGTGACATGGGTCCTCATTATTTAAGGGAGCGACTGCTGCCGACATCGAATACTAACCGCCCTGTGCGAAGTCACAGACAGGGACTCCTTGGGGTCCCGTCAGCCGGGCAATGCCAGCTGGCGGTCCCCCGACGACGTGCCTACTCTGTCGCGGTCCCCGACCTCTGGAATCAACTTCCCTTGGGGCTCCGCCTGGCCCCTGACCTCCGCACCTTCTGCCATGACCTGAATACCTGGTTATTTGACCAATCCGGGCTGTGACCCTTGGGAGGGGTGGTTTTAGATTTTTGGATTGATTTTAAGTTTTGTATTTTGTAATTGTAATTGTGTTTTGGGACTGTTAGTTTAATTCGTTTTTAAGTATTTATTGTTGTTGTTTTATTGTGAGCCGCCCCGAGTCTTCGGAGATGGGGCAGCATATAAGTCCCACTAATAATAAATAAATAAATAAATACAAAATTTAAATACATGTAAAACGAACTCATTTTTGGAGACTCTAGAGCAGGGGTGTCAAACTCATGTCACAGTAGCATCAGGTGACGTATTGAGACTTTACCCCTTCCTTAAACCAGGCATGGGTGTGGCCAGCATGTGATGCATCTGGCCCATGGGCCAGGAATTTGACAGCCCCCATCTAGAGACTGCACAGAGTACACCCCATTCTCATGTGGCCTCTGCAGCATCACTCCATGAACAGAAAGGGGCATGCTTTCGAGAACAGTTGTTTTCAAGTGTTGGTGAATGCTGGTATGTCACCCAAACGTCATGGCATGCCACCTTTGAAACATGGGTCATAGTTTCACCATTATTTGTCTGCCTGCCATCTGGTGGATGCCTGTCAGATTGCAGGAAGAAGGGTATAATTAAGTCAGATTCTGTGCTGACAATGCTTTTAATCAAAATATGGTAAACCTAAGCAATGTGTCATCCTGTATTTTATACTTTTTTAAACTAAAACTATTGTGAATTTTACTTGCACATCTTCCATTGTTCCGTTCTAACTTCAGTTGCTGCCAGTTGAGAACTCAATGTAATCTTCAAAGCATAAAGCTTCTGCAGGTCAGGCAGACTGCTGAAAAACAGTGACTGACTTCTAACATCATTCATTTTGTTTTGCTCACCATGAGAAAGTAATCCAATCTGTAATATAAAAATGTGGTTATCAAAAAGATGTAAAGATATGATACAATTCAAGCTATTAGAAAGCTATTTTTAATGTCATTCTTTTTGATAGTGAAGTTGGATGTTTGGGTATAGTACTTATCAATATGAAACATGGTGTTCTAAGCCTAAGGAGATGTCCATATATCTGCAGCATACATATAATTGTATTAAAGAACTTCCCTCTTTAAACTTAGAAGGTTATTTCAGATGAAATGAAAGAAAAATATCCCAAATGCTACTTTCATTGCCTTCTCTCCAGAATGACCCGTTGGCATATAACACAGAAATGTAACTCCAATTTAGTTTTCTTCATTTCTCTTACTTCCTAAATAAAACTATTCAAGATATTTTTCAAAATTGGCTGAGTCCTTGTAAGGATATTCTTATAGAGAATGTAAATAAATTATGGCATTTGGATGCATTCTCACTTGAATGTCACCATGAAATATAATTATGAAGAATACTTTGTCACTGTGATTTTAATTGAGAATTTTAAATAAAATGAAAGTAAATGTAAATGTTCATTCTTCAATTAATCAATCAAACCAAATCAAAATCAGGCCAAAACATTCTCGTTATCTTATTCTATGCCTAAATTGGATCATTTTAATAAATCCCATTAGTACTTCAGTATATGATATTTTGAAATTCTTTGCAAACGGCTCACAGTATATTTTAACTATTCAGAAGCAAGTCCTATTCTTCAACTCATAAAGCTAGTACTAAAGGTAACCCATTGACTTGGTTGTGAGAAGCAAGCAGGAGGTTGCTTTGCTTAATGACCATGGGATGTGGTTAATGATGGCAACTGGGCCTGCAGGGATTGCTGTTGCTAAGCAATGCCATCATACTTTATGACCGTGACACTAAGTGATGGAAATTCCAAACTCAATTCCTGTTGTAAGTCGAGGTCTACCTGTACTGTATAGGTATAAGTAGTCTTCACTTAACAATCACAATTGGTACAGCAACTCCATCACATGCAACATGGTTGTTAAGTGAGACATGTGATTGTATTGGTTTTATGACATCAGTTCTGCTGTGGTTATTAAGCATGACATTACTTCAAGTTGCAATTTTACTGTTGGTTTCTCCATTGACTCTGCTTGTTGAAAGCCAGTTGTGAATATGCAAACGGTTTTAAATGCCTCCAGGTTCTACAACAGATAACACTGGTTTTTCAATCACAGAAATGCATTAGGGCCTCTTAGGAAGCAAAAGTCTTCAGGGTGTAACAGATTAAGATCCTATAATTTCAGGCAGCAGTGCAATTGCCTAGGAAAGTACTAATAATTTAGTTAAGGTCATAAAGCTGAGTTTGTTAACTTGCCCAACACTTATTAGGGAAGTGCTGCACCAAGGACAAAGGATGCTCAGGAAGAGATATCAAGTTAGATATATGAAAAGCTGAACAGTATTTAATTATGCTATGCCTGCTGGATGGAGGACATGAGGACAAATTGCTTGAAATTTGATAACCCCATTGGAAATTAACTAGAATATAAGACCAAGTAATAAATAAAAAATAAATAACTTATGTTGATGTTATATTTATAACTATCATTTTCAGTCATAATTTCTATCTGCAGGTCTTACCACATAGATTTTAAAAACTGAAGCAAAGTTGATTTGACTGTCTTAAAGTAATTATTTCATCTAAAAAGTTAAAAGGGCAGAATACTTAGAATGTCAGAAATACTTTTTTCTCAGAGATGTGAGAGAAAAACGTGATGGAAACCACTCATTCTTTTTCCCCCCAATGATTATTACAAAATATGGTAACCTTAGAACTGCTACTTTAGAGTTGTTTTAACTTTTTTGTTTGTCTCCAGGCCTAAACCTGACAGCCTGGGAAAACCTGAAAAACAGGAACTAAACCACATAGCTTTTGTTTCTCTTCCTACAAGATAAAGCTGGGAGCATTTTCTTCATCAAATATCTTTGTTGACCAGAGAAAATCTAAGCAATTAATATTTGTTTTAATATGGCTGAGTCACCACAGGTTTCCTTCTGCTTTATCAATCTTCTCACACAGTCTTTAATGCTGAAAAAAAGACAGCAAATGATGTACTTTTGGGAACTTGTCACATAAATAAATATTCCACTAAGTAAGGCATCAAGTGCCTAAGTAATCTAGTTTGACTAGAAGGACATGTTTTGCAGGAGATTGTGAAATCCATTTAAAGAGTATATCAAGTTGATGGATGAGTCACAACTGTCTGAAAAATCATGTTACTATAGGAAAACTGCCACTGAAGAACAATCTCAATTAAGAAACTGAGTAGGCCATATTACTTGTACGATTTGTCCAGCTCCAAAACGCTGGGAAAAATATGTAGACAAGGAACAGGTTATCTAAAAAAAACGCGGGAAAGTGTTGTGAGGCAAGAGAAAGGACGCCTGGAATGGCGCACAATGGAGGTGGGCAATAAAGGCAGCAGGAGTGAAAGACAAAGGCGCAGAGAAGGAGCAAACCACGCGGGTAAAGTCGATTTGACTTTAAAAAAAAGTGGGCTTCTCTCGGCTACAGATCTTAACTCTTCCCTCCTTTTTCCCCATTCCATCTTTTTGTTTCCTTGCACTTCACGTTTTTCTGTTATGCCCCGAGACGCTCAAGAAGAGAGGAAAGTACGCACTGATAGGAATGGTGATTTAGCAAAAGCGAATGTATGGCGATGTATGTATGTATATATTTAGCAAAAGGATCTGTGGTGCAATTCAATGCTGCGGAGAGGTCAGCGCTGACTCGTAATGCAGCCCCGGATTCGGCTGAGTTGCCGGTCCAAAGTTCACCAGCACGTGATAACCTTCAGTCTTCAGGGCAGCCTCGATGCACGCCGGAGCTGGTGACAGAAAGCGGGATTACGTAACCTTTTTCCTTCTGATTTGTAGAGGGGAAAATGTCCCGGCTTTTAAAAAGATCTTAAATCTGATTCTGACATTACAGTAGATTACATGGGTTCGTGCATAAGCGCACCAACGTGCCTACCGTCCCTGTCCTATTGTTTCTTTTAATTTTCTTATATGTATCCATTTCATGTATTCATAATTAAGTTTATACTTATACCTATTATCTTGTAAGCGATTGACAAATCAAATAAAGAAAAATAAATTGCTGTTGAACTGCTGGACAGGCGGTTTTATTGCCACGAGGAAATAAATATAAGGCGCCTCTGTAAAACTCAAAACATATTTTTTCTGTAATCTCTGATCATCCTGAGTGATAGGGCAGGTGAACTATTCAGAAGTTTGTTTTGAGCTTTGTTCCCTAATAAAGATATTGTCCAACTGCAGAATTTTTATTTTATTTTTTGTAAATCAGAGCAGCTATTTTTAATTTTCACATGTTTTCTTTGACAGTCCACTAACTGTTCAGCTTGAACATAGTGGACTGCATTATCAGGATTTCGGAAAACTGTAGCACATATAAAGTGGGATAATTCTAGTTCAAAACTATACATTTGTGTCCTATGCAGTTCAAATAAAGGACTAAACAAAGTTATGTATTTTGCAAATACATAACTACATGTGAGCAGATACTTTTAGCTCTGTTAATTGTGGTAAAATGTCACAAATTTGTCCCCAAAACATGAAACTGTTGAAGAAAGTTGAAACTCTCTGCTGTCCCACAAGAAAGTTATACAGAATTTACACTTCAGGTTGTCTCATCCCATTTCATTCACCTAGCCCATCAAAAAAGTGGGATTGGTATTGGAAATATTCAAAATACCCAGGGAAGTCAGATTTTGCATCTTTTTGCCTTTTATTTTTTCTTGTGCCAGAATGTTTTGTCTGATTTATTACTCTTGAAAACGAAGTCTGTTATCTGAGAATTTGCTGCTTTAAAAAGTTGTATTTGAGAAGATATTAAACCCAAGTCATTGCTGTGTCTTTGTGATGTAATAGTTTGTCCACATTTCAACATCACTACTTACATTGCAATCAAATATCAGGAAAATGCAGGTGAGTAATTGGTTTAAAGAAATTATCATTCAACCATGAAGACTCTAGCCATAGTGAGATATTTGTTGTATAAATGATGGTGTTAGAAAGCATCATGTTGTAAGCTGTCTAGTCGTTAATTAACGAGATGGGAGTCATATAAATTTAACAAGTAAATAAATATAGAGGTAATAAAGTCTTTGGGTGGTTCTATGCCACTACGGTTCAACTTAGACATAAAAGTTTACATCAATCCCAAATTTACATCAACTTTGAACAGCCAAATTATACCCAACTAGAAATAATACAAAGAACCACACATCTCAGCAAAAATTACTTTTATTAGTGATAATCTTTTATGGACAATGCAGCTGGCTTTGGATATACTTTAATGTACCATAAATATTCATTGAACAACTTTCCATCAGTATTATATCAAACGTGCAAAAAACATTTTGCAACACCAGAAAACAATTTAACATGCCATTTGATAACAGATAAACAGTTTGTTTCCCACGGTCGAAGTAATATCTGTGGTACAATTTATAATTCGCATCCCTAGGTTCCATTTTCTGCTTCGTTGTTTCTGTCTTTCCACAAATTTTATCTCTATATTACTTTCGTCAATTGCTCCACCCCTTCTCTTCTGGCGTAAGAAAGCAAGAGTTTCTTGGAATCCTGCAGCGTTGATTCCGAAAACCAACCAGCAGCAGCCAGTCAACCAATAAGAAGCCGACACAGGCTACTTCCCCCCCCTCTCCCCGCCCCTCAAGCGTGCAGTTTAAGGGTTGTTCACGTAAAGACTTTATCTGCGCTTGCGTGAGGTGAGAGGCTCATAGGTTACTGCGCGTTTCAGTTCCGCCGTTCTGGTTGCTGCTACTGCCGCGTCGCGTGGAAGTCTGAGTTTGCGTTGCCAAAGGCGAAAAAGGGGACCGAACCAAGCGGCGATGACGAAGTCCAGCGGCGACAAGTCCGAGAAAGAACCGTGGCGCGGTTGCTATTACAAGCTCGAGGAAGTCCAGAAACACAATCATAGTCAGAGTACTTGGATTATTATAAACCGTCGTATATACGATGTCACAAAGTTTTTAGAAGAAGTGAGTATATGGAGCTGGAATGGTATTAGGAGAGAGGATTGCTGAACGCTATTACGTGCTGCTAAAGTTGCAGGAAAGAATTAAAGGTGGCACTGATTAGGTTTGGAAGGTTTTCAAGATTCTGCATGCTTACTGAAAAGCAATGCTTTGCCTGTACCAGGGTTCAAACTGACAACCTTTAGCTTCAGTTGGGAAACTGTTACATCAGTCTAGTGGTGGCTGTTTTAACTGCATCAAGGTGCTTGCGTTGTAAAAAAAAATAGCAGTATTTTTAAAACAACGGATTATATTGTTTATTTGAAATTAATACCGGGACGTATTTGTGGAATAAAAACGATATTGTAGAAAAAGCCAGTTAGAAAAGCAAGATTGCTACAATTGTAGGATTTGCTATGATGAAACAAAATCCTTTGTTTGCTTCCATTAAGTAATGCACCTTTCACCTACCAGATCTTCATAGAGCATTGAGCAATGTGTTGTAATGGGGAAGGATTAAGGACAAGTTATCATTTTGCAGTAATATGTGCACAGACAAGTATGCGACTTTTTAAATAATTGTGGTGCAGAGATAGTGGAAGATGGAGATTGGGAAAATGATAATTATGACTATGAATCTAAAATGCATAAAAAACTCAGGCTGGGCAAAACATACCATTTGTTCACATGTTTGAGATATAGCTATCAAGCTGTTTCATTCTGTTGAAATGTATTTGCCTATATGTGAATATCTGCAGCTATAACATGTAAATATTTTGTTTTCGTTTATGCTACCTACCCAACATAAGTTACAAGATTAAGCTGTATATATTGGGTAAGTAGAGGAAATGAATATAGACTCGTTCCACTGTTTACCTGGTGTGAACTACTGAATTGGTTAGATCTAAAACTTGTTCATATACTCTGACCTATTAAATTGCAATACAAATAGGCATATTTAAGCAGTATGTAAGATTAATAAGCCAGTGACATTATACATGTTGCTTACCTAATAGTTAATAAATAGAAACCTACACAGTTGCTAACATATCTCAAATCTAATCTTGGCCAAATAGGCTTCACAGTAGAGAAAAGATTATCTCATTTGCTTCTATCTTGGACTGGGTGTATATAACATAGGACATCAAATTTTCAATTCTTGATAAGATTTCTTAAAGTTTTGGAACTTTTCAGTAGTTAAGTGTATTATATCTATGAAATATTAAAAGAGCTTTGGTGGCTCAGGCTGTTAAATGCCTGCTCTTAAGATCCAGCTGTCTACAATTACTGTAGGCTCGAATCCCACCAGGCTCAAGGTTGACTCAGCCTTCCATCCTCTCGAGGTAGGTAAATTGAGGACCCAAGATTGTTGGGGGCAATTAGCTGACCTTGTAAAAATGCCGCTTAGTAATAAGCAGGCATATACAATGGAATGAAGGCTATTGCTGAGCGCATTGGGTTGTGCTCCAAAAATTGTAAGCCGCCCTGAGTCTTCGGAGAAGGGCGGCATATAAATGTAATTAAAAAAAAAAGAAATATATTTCTAAAAATGCATTGAATTCCCTGGAAATGCGAAATAATTTTGATACAAAAGAAGAAATAATTATTCCTAAGATAATATGTTGCCAAGTTGGGTTATCCAATAATGAGAAATACAAAGTATGCCTATATTTTCATTCATGTAAATGGAACAATATAGTCCTCAATTCTCTTATCTTCTGGGCTGGAGAATGATAAAATTAGAAGGTATTGTTACCAGATTAACTTAGCCAGCTGCATACTTATGGTGCCATTTCTCAGGGACTCTGTTCTGGGTTTGCTGAGTTAAACTGAGATTCTATTTATAGTTTTTGTGGGCTGGAGAAAGAAGTGTGGTTAGGGTAGTTTTTATGGTGGTGTATGTAGAAATGCATGCTGAGATGGATCGATTTAATGGCATTGTTAAGAAAGAATGGAATAATCTTGTTTCAAAGGCCGCAGTGTTGACATCATGTATTTGTAAATCCACAGCTGCATATATCAGTTTGTATGGAATAATAGCCAGCTTATTGCAGGTAGTCCTCAACTTAACAATTGAGTCCAAAATTTATGTTGCTGAGTGAGACATTTGTTAAGTGAGTTTTGCCTCATTTTACGACCTTTCTTTCCACAGTTGTTAAGTGAATCATTGCAGCTAAGTTAAAACATGGTTGTTAAATAAATCTGGCTTCCCCATTGACTTTGCTGATCACATGAACCCAGGATGTTGCAACTGTCAAAGATATGAACCAGTTGCCGCAACAGTCGTGTGAAACACGGTCATAAGTCACTTTTTTCAGTGCAATTTTGTAATTTTGAATGATCACTAAATGAACTGTTGTAAGTAGAGGACTATCAGTATTCCAAACCTATGTTGTGAGTAATGCTAATATACTGAAAATCTTTCAAATTCTAGGTACAATAGATTTTTCAGGAAACAGCATATTTGGAAACTGTTGGCATACCTGTTTATGTGCAGTCCATGTATAACTCAATCCACTGGATTTTTTTTTGTTAGATAGTTGCCAAAGAGGAATGTTTACCTTTGAAATCTCTGTTATTCGGTATAAGATATATAGGGAAAAGGTTGGGATAAGCAGGGTGAATTTGAGGAAAAGGTATAGAGAACTGGATTGAACTGCACTTGCTGGCTTTTAAATCCAATACAATAGTACCTTTGGTCTTTCAAAAATGTCAGTAATCATGAGCAGGTCAAGGATAAAAACTTAATTTAATTTTAATGCACAGTAACCACAGGTAAAATTAAATTAAATGCATTTAAATAGGTTTAGTCCCCAATATGTTTAATCATTTGCTCCTTTTGTCATTAAAATTCACAATGTTATGGTAATTTTGAAGAACTTTCAAGGTTGCATCCTCCTAGAGCAGGGGTGTCCAGCTTTGCTGGCTGAGGAATTCTGGGAGTTGAAGTCCACAAGTTTTAAAGTTGTCAAGTATTTGGAGACCCCTGTCCTAGAGTACCTATGGCTTATACTGTATATATACATTAGCAGGTCTCTCAAGAAAATCCTTTTCTGCATTTAAATCCGGGTTTTTTATTCTTGGTTATAAATCTTGTCTTTTCCTTTGGATTATATTTCAAAACATATTAACCTGAGGAGGAGTATGAAATCCCTTACTGGATTCTAATATTGGGTTGAAGGCACACTTTAATTCACTGTTTATTTGAAAACTTATTTATTTTTTGGGAAACTGCTATGGATCACTGTGAAGTTAGCAGTATGTAAATGCCATAAAGAAATCGGCAGTTAATGATACATTTGTAGATTGGTTCTAATCTCCATTGTTCCTTGATTTTTATTTAATATATTATCTGAGCTCAACCTTTGTAGTTTCACTCTGTTGCAGACACTGGTGCGCTGCGGCCCACCAAAATTTTCTCATGGACCACCAATGGGCTGTGGCCCACCGGTTGGCGACCACTGTTTTAAGGGATCCACTCCTCAAGATTAATACAATTCTTCAAAATAATAGCTATCTTTCTGGGCTGATGAAGAAGGGTTAAAGTCAGGATTTTTCAAATAAGATATCCTGCTCTAGCATGAGGGTTAAAGCATTTTTCTTAAATCATTTCTAAAGAGTGTACTTGCATTGCAAACCATGTCTTGAAACTGGACAGCGCAAGTGGCTTTTTTTAGGCCAAAGGTTGCATTTGGTTGAGTTAGTTAGTGGCTGCATTCCAAAGTGAGGGTGGCCTGAGAAAGTGTAATCTTTAATTCAGTACAGTTGATTTTTTACTTCCCATATACTTGTGTTTTCCTCCCCATTCTGTCATGTTAAAAACTACAACTTAGTTTCCTAATCTTTTTGAACTGACTTTTGGAGTTTTCATTTGGCCGGGGGGGAGGGGGAGCTGCCAAAATACAGTCTTTGAATCTGGTGTCAGCTTTTTTTCTGAACAAAATGTTAGACCTTGCTTTCTAATCTTCCAAGGTTGGGGGAATTTTCAAATTCTTTCCAAGGCTAGGGAGTTCTGGCAGTTGTCCTACATATATTGAACTAGAAAAGGCGGGGTCAGATAGGGTCAGATAGATTCCAGGTTTCTTACTGCTTTTAACAACCATGAAATAGTTTTTCTTACCACAACCAATAATTGTACAACTCTCTAGTATAGTACGGAATGAATGGATATCTCATATGTGTATTAATTTTGAAAACATAGTTTATCTTTGAAGAAAAATACTTTGCTATCTCTAAGAGTATGGAGTGAGTGATTTTAAATTCCAGAGCACCACATGTAGAAATATTTTGAATAAAAAAATAATTGCATTTTTATTCTATGTGAGAATTTATATATGTGGCTGTTTTTAATGACCCCCCCCATAGAACATATAGTTATGCCATAGATCTTATTAGATATCTACTTTGCCTTATTGGAAACAGTGCATTGGTAGTACAGTTTGGGAAAGCTGATATGTAGTTAATCCTAAAGGAGGAAAAAATTCTACTGTACACTTAATTATTTTCACTTAGGTTCCTAAATTTAGCCCCAGAGATTTTCATCTAAAACCTACTGAATGCCTAAGTTAATCCTACTAACTCTTGATATTTCTGTACATTCAATGTAACAGCACAGTACATGTTTACCTTTTATTTGTAGAGCAAAATATTACATATTTGGATTAATTTTAGATCCATTAACAAGTGGATTTTTTCTATTAAAATGTTCCTGTGTAAGAAAATTTCACAGGGAGCAAATATGTCCTTAGTTTGTTTTCTCAGGCTTTTGGTAAAATAAAAACCTGTGTTTATTATTAACGCAGTAGCTGCTACCAAACTATGTTAAAATTTTGAGCATTTGGAGTCCATGACTCTTGGGTCTGAATTGTTTAACTAAACTTAAGCAAACTAACTTGTTTTCTGGATTCAGTTGGTTAAGAGTAAATTTTAAAGCACTGGGTAGTTGTTTTTTTATCCTTAACATTGTTGCTCCATTCTCTTTGAGTGTTTCATTATCAAAACTGATTCAAGGGCAGAATTTGGCTCTCATGTTTGCATGTCAGTCTTGTGTAACTTCTTTGGATGCACTTCCTTAACCTTTTATGAATTGATGACTAGGCATAATCTTTAATCTGTGCACTTTTGCTTAGTCATTGTGCATAAGCATTTTATATTTTCTAAACCTGAATGTTTTGTTTAGGAAAAAAAATAACCTTTGAAAATTTACACATTTTAATTATGTTAGCAACACAATTTTTTTTAGACTTTTTAGAATCTTTTATTTTATTTGTCAAATTTATGAAGTTGCCCATATCGCCAAAAGTGACTCTGGGCAGCATACATCAAAACTAAATCAGTACATAAATGCATAAAATTAGTTATTAATTATAAAAAGCATTAAAAAGCTCTAAGAACAGAACAGTTCGAAGCTACCTATTTATATTGGGAGATTTTCCTATACTTGAAAGTTGGATTAGAGCAATATTCAGAACCAAATATTTTTCCAATAGGCAAAGATTGTACTTAACATTTGGAGAGAGCAATGCAGGTGGGATTTCATGAGTGATGAGAGATTTTTAACTATGATGTATGCCAATGTCTTGTGCTACACTTTGTTTTTCACATTTATGAACCACCCATCTCCTTCAAATAATTTCCCACCTTTGATTGCACAGTCCTAGATTGACATTGGTGAGATGGCTTTGCTTATGACAGCTATCCTCCTGATTTGTCCTGATATATCCTCCTGCATTTTCCATCATTATGGCCATTGTTCATGCCGGCTCAGATTCATTGGAGCAAAAGGAAGGCTATAATTCAGGTAAACAATTAAAATATTCTAAGAGTTGTCCTCTAGATGCGTCTTATGATCTAGAAAAATACAATGCAACAGTAGATATCACTAGGCAGGGACAGTCCCATAAGAAACCTGGCCCCAGATCATGAAGGGCTTAAATTGCAGTCTGGAACATACAGATACAGAGCAGAGGTGTCACCTAAAACTGTCCTCCCGCTGCCTTTTGCACCAGCTGACACTTCCAAATACTCTTCAAGGGCAGCTTCATGTAGAGCACATTGAAGTAATCCAGTTGGCAAGTGACTTAAGGCATGAGTGACTATAATCAGAGCACAATGCAAAGCTGTGCAAAGGCTTTAAGCAGGAGCCCAGAGTTAGGGAAGACTCCCAGATAATTCACAGGATCTCTCTGGGACAGTGCAACTCCACCTATGACAAGAGATGGAAAATCCTCAAAAGCAGGGGATCCTGAAATCTGGCGCCACTTGTTCTCACTAGGGTTGAGCTGAAGCTGTTGTTCTCCATTCACACTGGTGCATAGGGGGCTTCTTGCTCCATTCAGGGCCTCTGTGTACCAACCAGGGCCTATATTTGCGTCCTTTTGTAAAAGATGCCTGTTATGGAAAATGCCCAGGATGCTCGACTGCAGAACTTTTCTAGCTGGGATTATCTTTTGTGCATCAAACTTCTTTTGCAGACCTGAGATGAGCACAAACAGAGATCCTGTCTGGTGTACAAACAGAAGCCTAGGTGAAGCACAAGAGAAACCCCTGCTGCACTGGCACAAGAAGCCTCTAACTGGTACAGCAGTGTAAGGGGCAAAACTGGGCAGTGGAAGCAGCTGGTGGCAGGGGGGTATGCAGCAGGTGAATGGAGTTCAATAGAAAGCAGACTCTTACCTTACTGAGGCTCTGAGCTGGGAGGGACCAAGCTGGGAATGACTTGGATCAAGCTGGGTCTAACAACCAGTGGGATTTGGTTAATGACAACAATGGGAACTGCCAGCATTTTGGTCAGTAAGTGATGTAGTTACATGTCATTGTCCTGTATTGTTTAGTACTGAAATTCCAATCTGCATTATTGTTAACTGAGGATTACTTGTAGGTGAATATCCATGCTATGCAGTTGGCTGGTTTTTCTATAAAGAAATGGGACTTTGTTCCAAGAAGCTTCCATAATGCTAGTATAGAAAAAGAACAAGCAAGCCAGCTGGTAAAATTAGATTATGATGGAATGTAGAGATTGTGTGTTGGTATAATTTTGAACTTTCATTCATTTGGCTTAATTTCTATTCTTCACATAGTTTAATATACTTTTTTGCCTTGCTCTTTTTGACTTTGTAGTTGGGTTACTTTATCACTGCCCTAAGAAACTAATTCTTAACTCTTACATACAGCAACAACTCAAATATATTTGTCTTTATATAAAATAGGAACATAATTCCTACTTGTGCTAATGGATGGCCATTTATACAGCAGATACACATTTGGTGAGCCAAGACAGTTCCCACCCCTCTGTTGAGCTTTTATGAACATGTAATTTTGATTTCCTCCCAGGAATATTGTTATCAGCAAATGCATTTTTGATGAATGCTGGAAACAGACAGTGGATCATACTGTGAGAATTGCTTAAAAATTTCTCTGGGAATATTTTAACTACATTTTATTTTATATATTATTTACATTTTATATCGGGCTGACTTTGAAGACTCATCTGGAAAATGCTGTTGACCTACAATGTAATATCTATTTGTTTGCTGGTACAGGTCAGCTTGAGTATGTGAATTCTGTGCTCTGGATCCCACCTCTTCATATGCTTCCAAATACTCAATAGTTCAGTATGTTAGTTTTAAATTTAAGCTCTATGTGGTTTGATACTGAGATACTTGCAGGATGATCTTTAAGTACAGTTTGGGGCCGGCTAACTAATATGCGCTCGGAAAGATCTGTTAATGAAAGATTGCTAATTTACTTTTCTTTGAAATAAAGGAGACAGAGCACTCAGAAACTGCTTTTCTGTTGCTTTGCCCCTGCTCTAGAATAACTTCACCCTGAAAGTTTTATCAGCTTCCATGTTGCTAATTTTCTGCAAGTTATTAAAAGCAGAATTATTCAATAGAGCACTAGAGATTTGAAGTATTGTGATTTATTTGCTTCATAATTGCTTATGTATTAACTGCTGTCTGCTTATCTTCATTTTATCTCTGTATTATGGAGGCTTTATTATGTTGCCTTATCTTGTTATTGCTATTTTTATTTATTGGACTGCGGAGATTTTATTCTGTTGTTTATGGATGAATTGCAAACCACCAAGATTCTCCTTAATTGCAGTGGACATAAATTGAATGAATATATCTGGAGACTAAATAATGGCTTGGTTAAATGGACGTTTAACTTCAATTATAGGAGTTATAATGCTATGGTATTGAACCAAGAAAAAAGATCAAAGTCAATTAGTGAACAGGAAAAATGAACTTTATTTTCAGATTGTACATTAAAAATAGTAGGATGCTAAATTATACTCAAAATAGATCAGTTTGCATAGTGCAAGTTACAGCAGCGTTTATTGATTCTAAAGTATATACATGGAAGCCTTCATGCTTTCTTCTATTGAACAGCATCCTGGTGGAGAAGAAGTCCTAAGGGAACAAGCAGGCGCAGATGCAACAGAAAGTTTTGAAGATGTTGGACATTCTACAGATGCCCGGACATTATCAGAAACGTTTATTGTAGGGGAGCTTCATCCAGTAAGTACAACAAGCATGGATATTACATGTTCTTATACAGGTGGGTCTTGACTTACAACAGTTCATTTAGTGACGGTTCAAATTTACAGCAGCACTGAAAAAAGCGACATGGCCATTTTTCATATTTACAACTGTTGCATAATCACGTGATCAAAATTCAGACACTTGGCAACAGATTCATATTTATGACGGTTGCAGTGTCCTGGGGTCATGTGATCACCTTTTGCAACCTTTTGGTAAGCAAAGTCAACGGGGAGGCCAGATTCACTTAACAGCAAGTTCAGGCAAAAAAGTTGTAAATTCCCTTAAGAACTGTATCACTTAGCAACAGTAATTTTGGGCTCTGTTGTTGTCGTAAGTCAAGGACTACCTGTAGTTTTCATATTTTAATAAAAGCTATTAAGTTAGGATTGTTAAAAACATTCTTCTGTAACCTAGATTCATCCAGATATTTTTATATTAGCCAGTCACTATATAGCCTGTTATCAGGAATTACAGTAATTGTTCAAAGTAATTTGCAGGATGCGAAAACTGGCACAATTGGATAATGCATTTTAGTTAAAGTGCAATAATTGAAGTATATTTTATAATATATTTCTATATTGTACTTTTACATTCAAAATATATTATGAAATATTATAAATTCAAATAACAGAGCAACCTGACATAGGAAAGAAAAAAGGGATATTATTAGTGAGCAATGTCTTCCTATTGCTAATACTATGTTAGGTTTATTAATCTTTTGGTTCAATACTGTATTCTGTTCATTTCAAAATTGCAGGGCTCCTCTATGAAAATGTAAATAAAATTATTAATTAACATATTGATGTATATTTTGATTTCTCATTCTACATTCTTTGTAAATGGGCCCTCCTGCTGATTAATGGTTCTCCATGGAAAAGTACAGCTATGGTATATACACAGCCCTTGCCTGATTCTGTACAAGAATTAATTTTAACAACCTCTATTAAAATGATATCTTTGCACTCTACCTTCCAAAATAATACCTGTTCCTGCTGCTTTTGCCATTATAAAGGCAGTAAAAAATATGTGCAAAACTTGTATTTCACCATGATTTTGTACATGTTAATTCTTTTAATACCACCTTGCATATCATTCTGTCATTGCTGCAATTCAAGCTGTGCTATGCTCAGTGCTGTGCTGTAAACACTTGTCTAATTTTTTTAAAGGAAAGATAATGATTAATCTCTTGAAGAGGTAACCAAGAGTTATTCATGAATGCATTAGGTATATATTTCTAACAAAATAAAATTTCTTATATCTTTCAGGATGATTGGGGAAAAGTTGAAAAACCAACGGTAAACATTTCTCTTTCAAATTTCAAATCCCATTTCATCGTGACATTTTAAATAAATACTAAACACAACTGTGGCTACCTTTTCTTAAAGGAATCCCAGATTTTGGAGAGGTTGACAGAACTGTAGTTTTACTCATCTTCAGTCCAGTCAAACCTTTTCCGATGCGATATCTCTTTATCTCAGTTTTTTGAGGGTTGGGGTAGGGGTGGAATACACAAAGGTTTAAGTAGGAGCATCCTATACGATGAGAAGAGCTATTCATTATACTGGTGGAAATATTTCCAAGAGTTTAGGTAAATATCAATACTTGAACAGATATTCTTTAATGCATTCTATGGGATAGTCACTAGATTGTTAATCAATATGTACAATTAACATGGTCTCAGTGAGTCAGTCTTGTATTACCCAATGATGTGAATTAACTACAATTGGTCTATTAGCTAATACCGGTAGCCCCAGATAACCTTGAGCAGGACACCATCAAAGTTTCCCGGTACTCCCATGTTACGCCCCTCCTGTGCAAGCTGCATTGGTTGCCGGTTGCCCTCTGAGTGAAATTCAAGGTGTTGGTGTTAACATTCAAAGTCCTTCATGGCTTGGGTCCGGGGTATTTGTGGGAGCGTCTCCTGCCGACATCAAATGCCGATCGCCCTGTGCGAGCGCACAGACTGGGACTTCTTGGAGTGCCGTCCACCAGACAGTGTCGGCTGGCGGTACCCCGGGGAAGGGCCTACTCTGTAGCAGCTCCCGCCTTGTGGAATCAGCTGCCCTTGGGGCTCCGTTTGGCCCCAGATCTCCGCTCTTTCCGCCACTGAAAACTTGGCTGTTTGAACAGGCCGGGCTGGACTGACCTCTTGGGGGTGGGGTTAAACTGATTTTATTTGGGCTTGTCAGGTTTAATTTGTTTTTAATGTATTTATTGATTGTATTTTTTAGTTGTGGCCGCCCCGAGTCCTTTCGGAGAGGGGGCGGCATACAAGTCCAATTATTAAATTAAAAAATTAAATTAAAGATTATACCACAAATCATTTATTTGGAGGTATTATGGATAAACCCTAAAACTTTATGAACACAGACTGTTTTTTGTGGGGGGGGGATTCCTGGTAACTGCCTGGACTGGTCCCTGCAGTTTTCTTGCTTCTCAGAAATGGCTTGCCAAAATGCTCTGCTTAAGGATAAGAGGAAGTGACTGGTCCAAAGTCACCCAGCTTGCCTAATTCACAGTCTCCTGGTTTCTGTACTTCAAACTTTGTAGAGGTAATATTGTCAGAGTGATTTCCCTCTAAATTATACCAGGTAGATGATTAGAATGGGTAGTATGTTTCAGTAAAAATTAATCAAGGCCAACTGCTATGTACCCTTTTGGAGTTAACAATGTTGAGCGAAGTGTAAAAAAAATATTGTGCATATTAAGGTATATATATATATATATATTTTAATTACATTTATATGCCGCCCTTCTCCGAAGACTCAGGGCGGCTTACAATTTTTGGAGCACAACCCAATGTGCTCAGCAATAGCCTTCATTCCATTGTATATGCCTGCTTATTACTAAGCGGCATTTTTACAAGGTCAGCTAATTGCCCCCAACAATCTTGGGTCCTCAATTTACCTACCCCGAGAGGATGGAAGGCTGAATCTTATTGTTCAGGTAAGGTTAAAGTAGCAATAGAACTTGTCTCGGAAAAAGTGGTTGGGCATATGTCAGAAAAGTGAGCTCTGACTTGGCAAAAATGTTTGAGGAAGGATGTTAAGTCCAGATAATCAAAAATAATAGCGATAAATGGCAATAACTGCATTTTATTGAAGTATTATCAAATTAGCTTTTTAATAATATACAGAATATAAACTCTATCATCTGAATTAACAATAATACCAATTAATAATATACATCTAAAGGATAAGGGGAAAACAATCTGAATTTCTATCATAGACCAGCTTACTCAAAATTCTTCTACTCAGTCTGTGATGAAAAATACTAATAATTGATCTGTCAGCAAACAGCATATATCAGCAATCCATTCTTACAATTAGATATTGATGTTGTATGATTTACTTGGCTAGTGGGTTTGTATGAAGAATCATAATTCCTTATGCCTTACTCAAACCAATAACATATGCATCATTGAAAATTGAGATTTCAAACCAAAATATGGTAATAGTAGGCATGTTCAAATTATTTGAATTAATGTACACATTCTCCAGTTTTCAGCAATAAAGTGGTCATCACATCAGTACCGAGCAGTCTCCAAGATGTTCATATATATAGAAAAAAAGTTTTATTTATGTTTTATGAGCAAAAGTGGGTGGCTCTTTTGGTTGGTTGGTTCCTTGTGAACGCTTAAACTTTGTAATAAAAGTTGGGCAATTGATCTTTATTGGCAAGCATTCTTTATGGTGCCTCTACCAGCTTTTTTCATTCTGAAGAAAAATGGAGTGCACATGTAGTACTTAATGTTAATCATTTATCTAAATCAACAGACAACAAGTGGAATGTTTGGAGAATTGTGTGACCAATTTCATGAGTAAAAATGCTCCATATGGAATTCCTAAAAAACACTGTGTAATTCATATAATTAATTCATTCGTGTGGAGTTTGGATCCCATTTCAAATGCTCTAGAATTACGTGAATCAGTATTCTAACAATTCTAACTAACAAGGGAGCGCCAATATTTAATGATATCTCAAAATAGTTAGGACAAGGGTACAATAGTAAACCTGGGGCTATTTTGAAGAATCCTAGTAGAAAAATGATCTCAGTCATTGTATGAGCTCTTTTTCTATTAAGAAGGAGAAACTTAGAAATCATTTAAGGTCTGTAACTAAATGTTTTTGTCTTTCAGGGCCCTTATATTACCACTGTTGAATCTAATGCCAGGTACAATTTTTATTCAATTTGCAATTTGATAGTACTGTGTTCTAATATTTTTTATAATCTAGCATGAGTTCTGTTAAGAATAGATTGGGATAATAATGGGTGAGCAGAATTGCTTTTTGCTAACAGTTACTGTAGATGGATTTCTCTATAATAATTCATATGTAATAATTTATCTTAATTTCTTAAGTATGAATGCTTTTATTATGTAAGTTCCCATAGCAAATGGTTCATATAGTATATCATATCATCATATTTGGAAAACTAGGAAGGATACTTAAAGCTAGCATGCTTTAAGTATCCTTTATGGCTGCAGTCCAGGGATGAATATTGATCATTCCTCCTGAAGCTTTCACTAATCCTTTTGGAATCTCCTACATATGTTGGATATGTTTTGAGAGGTATACAGTTGTGAGAGTACAAAGGAATTTATTGGGCTTATATCTTGCTGAACAGCTCAGATTGTTAAACAGAAAACATTTCTTAAATCAGGCTATATCTAAGAATACGTTTCTAGTCACCTTTAACTAAAAAAACAGAACTGTTATTATTTTGCATTTCATTTCCCACCATGATATAGTTCAACTCAAGAAGGCTGCTTTCTCTTGGGACACATACAGGCAGTCTTAAGTATATTTACTCAATCATTGTTGTGTAAAGCATTTATTTTACTATCGAGCAGATTGTCTCACTGCTTGCCTAACCATGTGGCAACAAGTTAATTTCTTCCTGTGTTGAAAGTACAGGTAGTCCTTGCTTAACTACTGCAATAGGGCCCATAATTTGGGATGTAAGTCATTGCAGTCATTAAGCAGGTCACTGAGTGATCTGTCTTGCCATTATGACTGTTTTATGATGTTTGTAAAGCAAGTCATCAGGGTCATTAAGTGAACACATGGTCATTAAGTAAATCCAGTTAAGCAAATCTAGCATCTCTGTATTTTTTGCCATTTTCTGCTGGAAAACAAAAAAGAAAAGTTGCAGATCAAGGTCACTTGACCATTGGATTCTGCAGTCATAAAGTGAACTGGTTGCCAAGCACTTGAAATGCGGGAGATAGTGTGGCAGTTGTAACTTTGAAGGTCATAAGTAACTTGTTTTGAGAATATTGTAACTTAAAATGGTCATTAAGTAACCAGTGGTTAAATGAGGACAACCTGTAAAATGAATATATCTTCTGAAACATTTTGTAAATAGTATAGTATGAAAATAATGTTTTGGGTTTGTTTGTTTTCCAGTTCATGGACCAACTGGGTGATTCCAGCAATAGCAGCTATCATTGTGGCCCTTATGTATCGCTTCTACATGTTGGAGTAAACCCAGTATTAAGAAGTAATAATGGGACACTCTTTTGGGCAAGAAAATGAAATATATACCTAGGGGCGCCGCATCAGGACAGCATCTTAAAACCAACTTTAAAGAAGTGCATTCCTCTTTTTATCAGAAATTCAGAATTAGATTGTTTTAATACCGTCCTGCATAATGCTTTTTCTATTTTCTTTTCAAATGCTAATATTTTTTTCTTTTATATCTTCATGTCTATCATTTAATCGCATGATGCTGCAGTGCTGCTCTTAAAATTAAGAATACTCCCATAGTCTCCATTTTCTTACTATTTAAAATTTATCTGATTCTTTTTAATGAATTCTTTAGGCTTCTTTTACAAAAATAAGTAGATGGAAGTTTGTGTCTGTGCAAAGTGTTTCATCTTTGCCATTGCTTGTATTCTATTTTCTTTATTGTATAGCTGTATCATTTTTAAAGAGTTTTCAGTATGGAAATGATAAACACTCAAAATAATTTCAATTTTGTTAATAAGGATATTGCTGTGGATCCAAATATTTCATTGTGTAAAATAAAATACTAATTATCCTTAAATGATTTGAGATAGGGAGGATTTATAATGGGCACAAAATTTTCAGTGGTCTTCATTGTTTATCTAAGATCTATTGAACGTCGTAAGAAAAAAAGGAAAACAATAATGGCAGATAGAGGTTAATATATATGTTAAACAGTAGGTCATAGGGAACATTAATTGAGAGCAAATCTAGATCTAAATAACTTCATCTTAACATGCTTATGTATTGTGTTGTATGGTTCTTGGCTGTATTATGGATCATTGATTTATTAAATTGTTGTACAGGTATGAGACAGCAGAATAGTGTCCGTTCAAAAACTGCAAGAAATAAAAAAATGTTTTGTGTCTGTATACAAAGAAAAAAAAAGTACCAAATTATTCCATCTTATTGGTGTTGCCAGCAAGAAGTTTGGAAAGTCTGTTGTAAGTTACCCTAGGTATGGATTTCAGTTATCTGCTTATATTATTATGTTATGTTATTACATGATATGTAAGATGTTACATGATATGTAATATGTTCCTGTAAGATTTGCCTGCCTTGCAGAATTCAGTACCTGAAAGACAAATACCTAATTTCCAGCACCTATTCATACTCCCTTGATAAAATATTGACACTTATCCTAGGCCCATTTCCCATTTGCTGCATGTTGACGGAGTTTAGCCCACATCCCTGAATTACTTTTCTCAATGGCTTCATGTATGTGTTAAAGAGCATGGGCAATAAAATGGATTCCTGAAGGACACACCATGTCACCCAATCCCAATGAGACAGAAGAATACACCTGAAGGCCATGTTTTTGAAGTAGCCTTCCTAGTGGGAGTAGAATCACCATTTTACAGTATCCCCATAACCCAACACTGACACTCTATCCAAGAGGTAACCATGGTTGATAGTATCAAATGACTCTGGGAGATCCGGGAGGACCAAAAAAATTGGCAAGAACTCATTTGCCTGTGGATTAAGTGTGGCAATTGTGGTTGGTTGCATGTCAACTTGTTGAGACATCGTAATCACTGGTGGGCTAATTTGCTTGTCTGGCAGGCCATTAGAGGTTGGGTTAGGGTTGCTGATTCTGGAAGAGAATCTCAGACTTTAGGTCGTACAACATCAGTTGGAGAAGATTTGCTGTTGGTGGGAAGTGAATCTCGTATTTTAGGTCTTACAACATCAGTTGCGTGACTGAGGTTTAGAGTCTGTGGTTGAGGTTCACTCCTATGCTCCCCTGGTTGTGGGAGACTGCTAGGCAACTGAGGCAGTACCACCTGCTCGTTTCGTAGCGAGTGCTGCTCATCCACGTGGGCCTTGACCCGCATATCTGGGTTCTCTTCTCCCAACTTTTCGAGGTCGAAGGTGAGGGAGGCAGCTTTGGCTGCCTTCTGCCATGCTGCGGCCCGGGCTGTTTTCGCTGCCGTCTCTCTTTGTCGTTCAAGTAACTCCACTTTGGCCTGAGCTTTGGTCATTTCTGCTTGTTGGTTGGCCATTTCTGCTTGTTGGTTGGCCTGAGCTTTGGCCATTTCTGCTTGTTGGTTGGCCATTTCTGCTTTCTGCCATATCACCTCTGTTGTAATACGTAAATCTGCCTCTGCTACTGCAGCTTCTATTTGAGCTTCTACAGCTTGGTTGGCATAACTTGCTACTTTGGAGGTCCTAGATGCGTCGCTGTGACAGGAGGATGCTCTGGAAGGATAGTGAGACCCAGCAGCAGAGAATTGGCGTGAGACACTAGAACCTGCTTGCGATCTAGCTGTTTTGGGATGGAGGGAGGAGGCTTTCTTAGAATGGTGGGAGGAGGCTGCTTGTGATAGAAGACATATTTCAGATGTGGCCCTCTCCCTTGCTCCTTGTTCCTTTTGAAGCGCATCGAGGAGCGCTGCCTGGAGGGCTTTTTTGCTTTCCTCAATGCAGTCTTCGCGTTCTTTGTGAAACTCTTCGAAGCATTGAACATGTGCTTGGAGTTTTGGGTCACCCAGTCTTGACTGGATGGACTTGAGTTTATCTTCACTGATTCTCCACTGTGCGAGAAGGGCAGCTAGATCATCTAGCAGCATGTGGATTTTCTCGGGGGGCAGCTTGTGTTTTGGGGCATCACAGATCTCCTCTAGTGCCAGCCATGAATCTGCATAGCGGTGATATTGCCTCTCCCAGTCCTCTCTCAAGTGTTCCTCCATGGGTTCTGTAAGCTTCTTATTCTTTCTGAGACCATAGGCTTCATGAGGTCCGGCTGCCTCTGTGTTTTGGGAACCGGGCTCCACATTTACATCAAAGTGGGTGGAGGGTTCGAGCCCTCTGGAACATCAGGTACATCTGTCATGGCTGAAGAAGTTGCCATGCTGCAAATTGGCAAAGGTGAATTTTAGAAAATTTGGTAGTTTCCTTTATTTTACTAGGGTGCTGTGTGCAGGTAGCAGAGAGGAGAGTTGCTAGATTTAGTACTTGAGCATGTAGGTGGCGCTGCACAATATGGCTGCTTTTAGGGTGCAGTGCGTGTTTGCAACACAAGTTACCACTATAGAGGGCGCTGTCGTTGAGTCTGAAGACTTGAGAACAAAACACAGATTTGCCTGTTAGTGTTGCTTTCGACACAAATTGGCACAATAGGAGGCGCTGTTGCTGAGTCTGAAGACTTGAGAACAAACGCAGGTTTGCCTGTTAGGGTTGCTTGGTAGGTCTGGAAGACACTGTTGCTAAGCACAGGTTAGGCTGCAGGTAGTACTGGAACCTTGCATTAAGTCACCAGGGGTTGCCACAAGCTAGCAGATAAAATAGAATTTTCCTATGAAATTCATTGGTTGAACACTGGTTAAAATTAGGAAACTTCCTGTAAATTCATTACTTGCTACTAGGTGGAGCTAGATCAGTTGAGAGAGAAAAAAAATTCTCTGTAAAATTTCTACTTGACCACCAGATGATGCTATAGGCTGGCAGTTGAATGGTAGCAGATTAGACTGGAAAGAAAAGTTATTAAAGATGTGGAAGACTTTGTTATTAAAGAAATGTAATGCTGTAAACCACTGCATAAGTGTTTTATGTTCAGTAAAGAGAAAAATCTTGTAGCTCTGTCATTAGCTAGAGAGGCAAACTGCTTCTTTGTGTTTAAAACTCTTGTCTGAACACACAGCCTCGTAGTAGCAGCTATAACCCCTGCCTCTATGATTATGGGATGGAATATAGGGATGAGAGTTTAATATCTTTCTACTGTTCTACTTTATGCTGTGGATGGGTATAAAGCAGACAGAGCAACTCCACAAAGCCTCCATACAAAGTCTTTTCTATTGGATCATCAGGCATCCTGTCAACTCACATTTATGATGAGGTTCTTCTTAATGTCCAATCCTTTGCATTTCTGAATTGTGGTGTAGAAAGATATTAAACTCTCATACTTACGATGATAACCATGCTGATGATTGAAGTGACCGCATGGTAAAAAGATTCAGGCTAGAGTGAGGGAGCTCGAGAGCACTAGGGGCGGGGGTTAGCTAATTAGGTGTTAACAAGGGCGGATGTTAGCTATTGAGGATAATGCCGATAAAAAGCTTTGCCCAGGATTGACTGTTTGTTGCTGATTGTTGATGACCACCCTACAATAAACTAAACTTATCACACAATGAAACGTGAGTAAAGAAGTTTATTGGGGAGATTCCAATGGAAGCTGACACTCATAATTAAGTGATTGTCCCCTGACACTAAGACAAATGAACAGCATTACATTTGAAATTGTAATTTTTCTAAAATATAAAGTTATTGAAAGTTTTAAAAATGAGTAAAAATTAATACAAACTAAGATGAAGTAAGAAGGAAAAAAGGAATAAATAAAAGACAAACCTAAAGTGCAAAAAGAAAAAAAAGCTAGATGAAAATTAGAATAGAAAAAAATGGCTTCTGATCTTTGCAGTAGTTGTAAGTAATTGTAAATAATTGTAGTTTTCTTTCTCTAAAGTTGTATCATGATTCTTCTTTCTATAATATGTCCTATCTAATTGTCAAAACCATAGAACATAAGTTCATTTTTCCCCTTTTTAATGCAAAAGGTCAAGGAGTTTCCAGTCATCAAATATCTTTTCTCTAATCAAACAGGTCAATTTAGCCATCTCAGTAACTTCTATCATGTTCCCCAACTGCTCCTGTAATAAGCTTGCCAAATCTTTCCATCTTTCCAAACAATAATCTTGCTCTAGTTATATATAAAAACAATGTTCCATGAAATTGTATTTTAAAAAGCTTTAAGCAATATTAAAAATGTAATTCATGACAGCAGGGAATTGCTTATTTCATTGCTCTGTATAATTCAATAATTGATATTTTAATTGTCACTAGTAAATGTTCTAAATATTTGACCATAATTTGTATGAAGGTATCCATGAATTTGTTATCTTGGGCAACAAAAAGATATCTGGATTTTTTAAATTGCAATTTGTAGGACTAAAAGTAAAACAATAGTGGTGGAAGGAAAATGTTTTTCTGTAAAACTAGATTTAAATAATTGGATACTTTCCTCCTTTTAAAAAATGCAAATACTTGGTTTAAGATTTAATAATGCTATGAACTGGCAACTTTTCAAGTATTGTAATGTCACCATGTAATTTCATGATTGCTCTTGCTACTTACAGATTACTTTTTCTTTCTGAAAATTAAAGGTGTTATTCCAAGAATATGATTGCTAACGAGAATCTGTATATGACTGTGGCAGGATATAACTGTGATATTGTATATAAATAAAAAAAATATAATTGCTGAAGTTGACAATACATATTGCTTTGCCATACCTAAATACATTTTAATGTGCCAAATACATAAATGGATGACTACACAAATTGATGCAGAAGTTTTATTTGCTACTTTATATTCAATTCTTTCTGCAATAACTTGACAAAAAAGTCGAGTACGTAAAACATAAGTCTATTAAACATACAGTAATGGGATAAAAACATTCCAATCAGAAACAAAGGCAACCTCTACAGACTGAACATATTTGAAGAAAATCAATTTGGAAAAGGCAACATCATTTTTATTATAATCATGAGTAAGTTTCGGGTAAATTTTCAGCATTTGTTTTGCATGTATAGTCAATTATTTCTTCCCTAAGGTATAATATTGTTTGGATGTATGAATGTTTTCACAGTTCATTACCTCCTTTTAAAAAATACAACTGAAGAACTTGAATTTGGTTTTCCATTTAGATGTTCTGCATAATCTTGCATTTTGTAAAAAAAAAAAATTGGTGATCATTGTTTCTAGATGGTTGGACCTTGGATTTTTGGATGCTCTTTGTTAAACATTTTTCCAAAACTTAAGAATTATATAATAGGACAGAGATGTGGCCCTTTAATTAATAGAGGTAGGTTCTGGTTTGCATTCAGGCTAGAAAAGTACTGTGGAGGTCATCAAAATATATACTTAATATGCTACATTTTAAAGCCATATGAAGTTTGAAAACTGATAAAAGAATATGCAATCTCAAAAGCAGAAAGCTCAGAAAGATAGACTTTTAACAATATTTGAAAATGTGTTTTGGCAATAATTGCAGAATAAGATTATTCATCATCTGGTGAAAAGAGAAACAGCCTGATAATAGTCTCAGACCGAAAAAGTGATTTCGCTTATTAAAAGAATACTATTAACTAAGAAATTGGTTTTTAAAAATCATAAGTGGGAGAGTACATTAACAATAGATTCATTTGTTGTTAAGAACATTTCTGTCCTACAAATGACTAGATGCCTGGGCGATTGATGAGGAAGAAAATTGAATATCACCAGGTCCTAACTGGTTAGATTTGCTTGAATGATGCTTGCAGAACAATGCAGATCTAGGTAACCTGATACCATCCTTATATTTTGAAAAACAAATCGCATAGTTCCTTGTCACTGCTTGGACAATTGAGACTGAAGAGAATTTGAGGCTAAAGCATTTGGAGAACATCAGATTGTCTAAAACCGTGTTCGTTCTAAATCTAATTCTGTAGTGCAAACAAGCAAACATTTCAGCTTTTGTTGGTGCCTACTTTTGTTGACCATACAGTGGATGATCTTGCATTAATTATATTAAACTCCGCAGCAAAATACACTTGTCCTTCAAAACAGCAATTTCATAAGCTGTTTGTTTCTACTAAAATCCTCTGTCATGTAAACTCAAAGTTAAGAACACAGTATGAAAAGTTCAGGGTCAGAAAATTTGCAGATGATCCAAAAGTCTTACAACTAATCAAGCTGAAATACCAGCTAAGCTAAGAACTTCTAAGAATACTTGTCAAAATTATACAATCACCAGAGAAATGAATTAAATGTGGGAGTTTCTCAGTATGTTGGTCCAACATCAGCTTTCAGCATCTGAATTAAGTTGCATCTTGGAGTTGCAACTGTTTCAGAAGCTTTATTTTCAATCTAGATAACTGGATTTTTTTCTAATTCCTTTGGTCCTGGCATGGCAGCTAGTCATGCCTTATGTAAGAGAATAAATTTGGAATAATTGTACCTAGTGATAGACTATACTAGAAGTCCTCTAGAGTATGTGGTATTTTGAAAGAAGTTGTGATTTAAATAAAATGGCTGCCATATAGGGTCTTTGTCATTCTATGCCGACATGATCTTTTTACTAATTTTAGTAGTACAAAACAATGCCTTTCATTACACTAGGCTTTTATGTAGGAAAAGAAAGAAGGGAGGATGAAAATGAGGCAAATGGGAAGAAAAGGATATTGTATTCCAAGAATAAAAACTGAGGTGAAATAGATCTACCTAGGTGAGGAAGAAGGAGTTATAGGTAGTCCTTGATTTAGGACCAGAATTGGAATTTCCATTGTTCAATTGTTAAGTGAGTCATGACCAATTTTATGTCTTTTTTTGCTACTGTTAAGCAAATCTGGCTCCCCCCCTTGCCTTTCTGGTCAGCAGTGGTGTGGGAAAGTCTCAAATTGTGATTGTATGACCCCTGGATGCTGCAACTCTGGTAAACATATGCCAGCTGCCAAGTGCCAGTTGCAACAGTCATAAGTGTGAGGAGTGGTCATAAGTCACTTTTTTCAGTGCTGTGACTTTGAATGGTCTCTAAACAAATGTTTGTATATTGAGGGTTTACTTCTAATGGAGGTATCCAGGGCTACATATTGGAAAAATTTTATGTTTGGCTTCTGTCACTATCCCAGGCATTTTGTCCATGACAAGTTCTTGAAATTCAAGAGCATTTACCAACCCCACTTCCCCAGCTGAGGAGCTTTTATCCATGCTCCTCCTCAGCCATATAATTGTATACTAAAGTTGGCATCATTTACCTATGTTTTCTCCTTACAAGAATCTTATGAAATAGGGTAGTCTGAGATAACAGTGGTTTATGATGCTAATGACTTCATAGGAGGAAAAAGCTTTTTACTGCTGAAAAAGCATACTTTTCTTTTTGGAGTATATTTCTCAGCAGTATCTATCAGACTTATTTTCCCCACAACAACTACAACCTCAGAAGTGGGTTGGGCTGAAAGAGAGAGAGTCACCCTGGTGCCTTTCATGGTTAAGCGGGCATTTGAACTCCTGGTCTCCTGCTTTCTAGCCTGGTGCCTTAACCACTAGACCAAACTGGGCCTCATATTTCCTGTCAGAATGGAATAAATTAGGGTGTGTGTGTCAAACTCAATTTCATTGAGGGCCACATCAGGGTTGTGTTTGACCTCAGAGAGCTTGGGATGAGTGGAATGTGGCTGTGGGGATGACCATGTGAGCGTGGCCAAGGCATGGCTATGGTGGGCATGACATGGGACTCGTGTTGCGGGCACCTTTGGTGGCCAAGTGCTAAGGCAGGACTTTCCTGGAAACAGCAAAGGACCAGCCTGCAGTTCCTCTGCTAATGAAAATGGAGCTGGGGGGCGTGTGCAGCCCCCTGAGCTCCATTTTCACTGGAAGAAGGCTGCAGGAGACCATCATGGCTGAAAACGGGGTGCAGGGGGCTGCACACAGCCTCCCAAGCTCCATTTTCACTAGCAGAGGCACCATGGACCGGTCTTTTGCTGTTTCCAGGCCAGCCCCGCAGGCCACATCTAAGCATGCCACGGGCCAAATCCAGCGCGCGGGCCTTGAGTTTGACATCCCTGAAATAAATGGTTAAACCTTAATGTAAATTCTGCAATTGTTCTTTTATACCAGTTCGCTTTTCTATATTTTATATTTTAATAATAAAATATTCTATATTTTCAGCTATAGAAACAATTCACTGTGTCTGTACACCTTAGCAGGTGGTTCGTAGCTTCACTATTCTGGCTGTTTCTTTTCTATGATTTATCCATCTGCTGCCATAATTTCCCAGCTCGATTTACTGCCACCTGGGCTTTATGTCTTTTTTGTGCAAATATGATTAAAAGCAAAGACGGTAAGAGATGCAGACTTGTGGGGAGGGAGGTAGTTGTTCATCATTTGAAAGAAGAAAAACAGAAGTTGTGAAATAAGAGTAATCCGAAATGAATGCATCTCTGCTCATTTTCATATGTTCCCCAACCACTTCTAAGGATATCCATATTTTATACTGAGACACATTTTCTAAGAAATCCCCTTACAGAGATAAAATTGCATAGGACTGACAGGAATAGCACTTCTTAGTCTGAAAGAACTTGGGTTATTCTGGAGCAGTGTTTCCCAACCTTGACTAGTTTAAGAAGTGTGAAACAAAATTCCCCAGCCAACATCTATTCCTCAACTCAACTATTCATTTAGTGACTGAAGTTACAATAGCACTGAAAAAGTGACCATTTTTCACATATTATGACTCTTGCACAATGCTCATTGGCACATGATCAAAATTTGAAAGCTTGGCAACTGATGTGTTTTTGACAGTTGCCGTGTCCTGAGGTCATGTGATCACCTTTTGCCACCTTCTGACAAGCAAAGTCAATGGGGAAGCCAGAAGTCAGATTCACAACCGTATGACTATCTTTTAACAATTGCAATGATTCACTTAACAGCTGTGGCAAGGAAGGTTGTAAAATGGAGCAAAAGAGCCGGGGTGGCGCAGAGGTTAGAATGCAGTAATGCAGGCTACTTCTGCTGACGGCTGGCTGCCTGCAATTTGGCAGTTCAAATCTCACCAGGCTCAAAGTTGACTTAGCCTTCCATCCTTCTGAGGTGGGTAAAATGAGGACCCAGATTGTTGGGGGAAATAGGCTGATTCTGTTAACTGCTTGAAGACGGCTGTAAAAGCACTATGAAGCAGTATATAAGTCTCAGTGCTATTGCTAAACTCATTTAACTGTCTTCCTTAGCAACGGAAATTATGGGCTCAATTGTGGCTATAAGTCAAGGACTACTGTAAAAAAAGAAAGTCAAGCTGTTGTCCACAGCTGCATGACTGAAACCACAACTGTTTACCATGCATTACATGAATGCACATAACAAAGGGCATGGCTCCAATCATGTTATTGCGGACATCATCCTTACATTTCACTGACATACCATGAACATTGGGACATATGTGCCGGAAACACAGGATCATTTCTAAGACAAGATGGCAGAACTGATACTCTTCCAATTGAAAAGTATAGCATCATTTAGCAGAGATTGAAATACTGTTTTATTTTTTATAATACACAATATTTACATTTTATTCTTCTCAGTTTTTATGCATAATCATTTTATTCTTGCTGTGGGGAGGCTTTTGTGTTTGCCCAGATCACACTGGAAGTTGGGGAACTCAAACTCCCAGAAGCCTTAGGCAGTAGAGACAATGATACCAGTGATGGGAAATGCTGTTTATCCTTGGAGAGATCCAGATTGCTTCCTTAAAACATGGGACTGCAAGGAGATAATAATATTACTTGTTATATATTTCTAGTGCTGCTTTTCCCAGAGGACTTCATCAATCTTAGTGCTTGCTACTTCCATTAATTTCAAAATACTTTCCAGTTAAGTGGGATGTTGTGTAAACACATTTATTGCTTTATGTTGTATTGGAACAGGTGTGCATTAAAATACATAATTATTTCTTCATTAATTTACATAATGTATTTGATTAATGAAACAGTGCTGAGACTTCTGGGAATTTTTTTCAATCTGAAATTTAAAAAATTAACCAAATTGTTAATTTAGTTTTCTTGTATTGTTAAATATTTATATTGCTTTTTCATTTTAATATCAGTTACAATTGAATAGACTTTAATTTTAAATGGAATTCTGAGGATTGTATTTTCTCCTGTTACATTTAATTTAGTATTTTAATTTGGCTCACCAGCTTAACAGTTTCAAAACTAAAACATCCTGTTCTAAAATCCAGCTGAAGGATGTTCTATCACAGTTTCTTAGCCCTTGCAACTTTTAAGCTGTGTGGCAGTGGTGGGATTCATTTTTTTTTTACTACCAGTTCTGTGGGCATGGCTTGGTGGGCATGGCAGGGGAAGGATACTGTAAAAACTCCAGTCAGAGGTGGTATTTGCTGGTTCTCTGAACTACTCAAAATTTCTGCTATTGGTTCTCCAGAACTGGTCAGAACCTGCTGAATACCACCTCTGCTGTGTGGACTTCCACTCTCAGGGGAATTCTGGGAGTTGAAGTCCACATAGCTTAAAAGTTGTTGAGGTTGACAAATACTGCTCTATTATATACAAGCAGGTACAGGCTGATATGCATGAATGTAATGTTTTCCAGTCCACGTTCTCTGGCCATTAAGCTGAATCCTGTTATGTCTACTCCTCAACTTAATGTTAGGATTATTTGATTAATACCTAACTTTTCCTTGCAACCAAAATTAAAATAGCTAAACAGATGTAGACATTAAATTAAAATCTAATTTATATGCCTCCTGTCCTGTCCAATTGAGCTAACTGTTCTTAGCATTTAGAAAGGCCTCAAAACAGACTTTTAAAAAAGATTTATTAATTTATTTATTGCTATGTTAATTTTAGCTTTAAACTCTTGTAACTATTAGAAAACTTTGAAGCACAGTAACAGTCACATAGACATAACTCACATAGTTGTCAACTCTCGTTTCTTTGTCTTTTGGCAGGGGTGTCAAACTCGCGGCATCATGGCGGTCTCACGTGACTATCACTTTTTCTCCCTTTGCTAAACTGGGCGTGGGTGTGTCCAGCGTGTGACACATCTGGCCTGCGGGCCATGAGTCTGACAGCCCTGTCTTATGGGAATAAATTCTCCCAAAAATCATTAAAAGGGTCAATTAATTGCAGTTTGGCTGAATATTGATGCATGGATACCTGAAGAATCTGAGTCCACCTAGCCAACTTAGAGACTGATGATTACATCAAAACATACTTCTTCCTAGTATGTTTGTTTGAACAATAAATAAAATTAACTAGGGTAGTATCCTCTAAGAGTTGTTATGATGAATTCCCATACGTAAGTGTCTCCAGGCGAAGTGCTGAAATTTGTCCTAAATGAAAGACCAAAAGTGTATGATGGACTTTCCTTACTAGGAAATCTGACAGTCCATCAGCATGCCCTTCTCGTAAAACGTAAGGTGCTATAAAATTGTGGTAGAAACAGTGAAATATGTTTTCGTGCTGAAATGGCTTCTATCAATCAAATGGCTGAAAATGGGGGGAGTGGAGACAGGCTAAGCCATGCTTTTTGTTACTACTAAGATTTATTTCATTTCTTTTTCTCTCCAGCATTCTGGCAGCTACCATGAATCTTGAGAGAATCTGGCCTAGATTACAATGAGGATAAGATGAAAGGATGCTGAAGGTGCAATCAAGTGCAACTCATCTTGATGGGAAAGCTGCATATTTGGGTGCAGTTCATCTGCAGTTGTAATCAAATGTTTCCAACCATTTATTTTATTTGCCATCCGTGCCAATCAATTAAGATTTGGATGGTGTACAATGAATCAGACAACAACAAAATTCAGAAACTCAGTGAATTTATTTATTGAAAATAATGCAGTGGATTCATTTGTTGTTTTAGAGCAGGGGTGTCAAACTTGGTTTCATTTAGGGCCACATCAAGGTTGTGTTTCACCTTGGGGGGACAGGTGGGCATGGCCAGGGCCATGGCCAGCACGATGTCACTTGTGTCAGAGGCACCTGTGGCGGCTCAAACACTCTGCCAGTGAAAATGGGCTTCCAAGCGATGTTTTTGACTGTGACGGCCTCTTGCAACTCTCTGCCAGCGAAAATGGAGCCCGGAAGGACCGGGGTGGCCCTCCCAAGCTCAGTTTTCACTGGCAAAGGCACCATGGGCCAGTTCTTCACTGTTTTCAGGGCAACCTCATGGGCCAGATCTAAACACCCCCATGGGTTGGATCCAGCCCCCGGGCCTTGGTTTTGACACCCCGTTTTAGAGGCTACCTGATATCCAAGTGACTCCAGATATTAAAAAGAATAGAACACAATTTAAAAAGCATTTTAAAAGACTGTTAGGAGAATTTCTTCCTTTTTGGTTTGTTCCTCACTTAGGTTAAAATGCCAGATACCATAATTGAGAAATCAAAAAAGTTTTATTTAGCAAGAAAGCAAAAGCATTTGAGTGTGACTGGCCCCTTGCAAAAAGAAAAAAGAAAAAAAAGGTGCAAAGCCATTTTATGGTCACTAGTGCACAGATAATCTAGTTCTGGAATTTTGAAGTTTTACTTTCCAAATAAGGAATAGCCTTATTTCTCACATTCTAGTGGGCATACTTTATCTCTGTGCTATATTTGTCCTCAGATCTTTTTCTAAACTATGTATAGGTAGTCCTCAACTTATAACTATTCGTTTAGTGACCGTTTGAAGTTACAGAGGTACTGAAATAAATGACTTATGATTGTTTTTCACATTCATGATTGTCACAGCATCCCCATGGTTACATGATGAAACTTTGGAAGCTTGGCAATTGGCATATATTTATGAGAGTTGTAGTGGCCTGTGATCCCCTTTCGTGACCTTCTGACAAGCAAAGTCAGTGGGAAAGCCAGACTTAGTTAACAACTGTGTTACTAACTTAACAACTGCAGTGATTCACTTAAGAACTATGGCAAGAAAATCCCTAAAATGAGATTTACTTAACGAGAGGTCAACAACTGTGGCAAGGAAGATCATACAATGGTGCAAAGCTCACTTAACAACTATCTTGCTTAGCAGTGGATATTTTGGGCTCAACTGTGGCCATAAGAGGAGGACTATCTGTATATGACCACTTTGTCTCCATGTACAATACAGGAAGTTGTAATCCCTTTGTTCAGCAACCGCTCAAAATTATGGCAGCGCTGAAGAAGTGGATATCCAACCTACCCTCACAGTTCCAGCCATTGCAGTGTGCCTGTAGTCATATGAACTTGATATGGGTTGGGTTGCTTGGGTGCCCAGATCATGATTATGATGTCTCAGAGGACTGTATCAGGTTATTACCATTTTCAACCATTTCCCACTGGCTTCCCACAAAAAAGCCAATGGGGAAGCCAGCAGGGAACATTGCAAGTTCAGTAAATTGTTCTTGCCACATTTTCTTCCTAAGAATCTGCTCAAGTGTGTAAAATCCCAGGGATAACTTTTGGTCTTTGATAGTGCTGTCAATCTAGCTTTCAATCTGGAAGCATACTAGGCTACTGAATTTAAAGAGCTTTGTATATGAAGCTTTTTGTATATATTTTCAAATATCTGCTCTCTCACAGGTACAGAACAACCATAGTAGCTAGCATAAATATAAGTTTATGAATTTGGTTTTACCTTCCAAATAAATATAGTGGCTCAGGCTATTAAATGCCTCACACTTAAGTTCCAGCTGCATACAATTACTGTAGGCTCGAATCCCACCAGGCTCAAGGTTGACTCAGCCTTCCATCCTCTCGGGGTAGGTAAATTGAGGACCCAAGATTGTTGGGGGCAATAAGCTGACTTTGTAAAAATGCCGCTTAGTAATAAGCAGGCATATACAATGGAATGAAGGCTATTGCTGAGCACACTGGGTTGTATCCCAAAAAATTGTAAGCCACCCTGAGTCTACGGAGAAGGGCGGCATATAAATGTAATTTTATTTATATATATATATATATATATATATATATATATATATATATATATATATATGAAAATCAAAATATGCCAAAACTGTGATCCTAGAAAAATATTCAAGCAATACTCAAGCAAAATTCTCAAAAGCATGAAAATATTTATTGTATAGCCTCTGGCTGCAATTTTGGAAAACATTAGTCTGAAGAAATAAGCTTTAAGTGTCCCCAACCACACATGGTAATATGGATCAGAATCATGGAATGTTTTTTTAGTAACTTTTCAAATGATTTGCTTTTTACTGTATGCTATCTAGACTCATGCTCTGCAAGATAGGCAGCTATATAAATTTGATAGACAAATCCTATCTTTAAATCCTATGTTTACTCTAGCTGAGTGTAAAAATACATTGGTTAGCCAGCATTTCATGAAATCAAGAGATAAAAATATAACCTTCCATCCCGACCCACAACACAATCACAACAAATGTAAACATGAAAAGCGACTTGCTTCCTATTCTGGCAGAATACTTTAGAATTAGAATTCTTTTATTGGACAAGTGTCATTGGACACATAAGGAATTTGTCTTGGTGCAAATGCTCTCAGTATACATAAAATATACATTCGTCAAGAGTCAAGAATCATAAGGTACAACACTTAATGAGAGTCATAGGGTACAATAAGCAATCAAATCATACTAGGAAACAGTCAATATAAATCGTAAGGATACAAGCGACAAAGTTAGTCATACAGTCACAAATGGGAGGGGATGCGTGATAAGGAGTGATGAGAATAATAGTAGTAGTGCAGACTTTGTAAATAGTTGGACATTAGCCTTATGGGCAGGAATTTGATAGAAAATGCCCCCAACTATAACCTGCAAAGAAGCATTTATTCATGGTTCTGGAGCACTATCCACATGTTACTTGCTGCACTGGCCATAGCAAATTATAGTACAATGCTGGATACCACCTCTCACTGCACTTCCACATGAAGTCTGCACCACTCACATGTTTGTCTCAGTTCTGTTGAAATGTTACTGTTCCCTCTTTCCAAAAGCTGAGCTGATTTTTTCTTTTGGTTCAGCAATGGTGCCCTAAAAATGGTTTTCAGCTGGAAACACCAGACCTGGGCAAATTTGGAGATGATCTATTTCCTTTCAGAAGGAAGACTTGCATTGCTTCTCCTCCTGGCTCCAGAATTTCCGTTGTCTGGAGAAGAATGCTTAACAGCTTCACATCTCCTCCATGGTTTAGTACCCTTCTCTGAAAAGTTGACACCAGCCAGAGCATAGAATTAGTGCAAGATTGGAAGATGGGGAGAGATCTGGCCCATAGAATTACCAAGTGTTGGACACAACTGAATGGACAACATCATCACTGTCTGATAACAGTTGAGCTGCAATCAAAGCCTTCAACTATGAGTTGTCAGAAATGAAAGTGTTCAGAGATCATTTTGGAAAGCTAAGGAAACAGAAATGGTGGTTGACATCAAAGTGTCTTTCAACAATCCCATTGGTAACAAAATTTAATGAAGCTGACTATTTCATCTCTTCAATGTTAGGTAAATACTATGTCTTCTACATTTTTTAAAAAATACAAATCCATTCATTAGCCAATGGATTTGTTCAATGGATGCAAATGCATTTAGCCACTTTAAACTGTAGTTGAGTTATTGATGTCTGTTATACAGTTTTGAGAATTGTGCAGTCTTTTATAAAACACAGCTGCTGCTTTTTAAAAATATAGAAACGCATGTGCATGTGTGAGAGAAATGGATGCCAATAAAATGGAACTAATTAATTCTATTGTGATGTTTCTTGGCAACCAATTAGTAATGAAATCATATTTTGCAATTATATTACATCATATATTAGTAGAATTAGGAATACATGCTGAAGTGGCAGGTTTTCTCACTTTATGAATGAATAAAACTGCGTTACTTTGAAATGGTGTTTTGTTTTTATAGCTTGGCAGTATGTTTCAGTTCCAAATGGCTTCCATCTTGCTATACAGATGTACACGAGGAAGTAAAAATCCCAAAACAATGCCAGACAGCATATTTTATAGTGTTTAATATGGAACAAAATGCTGGGAATTTTAAGGCACCAATCTTTAGTGTAAGCCTCTTTCTGAAAATTTCATCCTTATCCAAAAGCACCACTGACTCTATTTTCCAATCTAGGTGGTTTTGCAAGAGGCAAGGGTAAAAAAGATGTGCAAGAAAAAACCAACTAACACAAAAGAAACCTCCAGCTTAGGAGAAAGATTGTTTCTGCAAACTGATCTATTCTTTACTGGACAAGTTTCCACTGTTCCATGTGCTGCTCTGTGCACAACGGCCAGTCTAGGCAAACTATGAACACATGTTCAGCTTACTTGTTTATAATCTCCTTTGTGGATGGTTACAATTAGGGTTAAGAGTTATTCTTTCCAAAGTGGTCAATGGGCAAAATTACATTCTGCACTGCTATTTGATTTTGCAGAGTACTTTTATATAGCCTACCTGAAAATTAGCAACTTATTGTATATCCTAAATTGGGCCTATAACAGATTTCAGCATGTGGAATTATACTCTTTATTCTTGTACATGAAGTCAATAGGCATACTGCAGCCTGTGTTTTGTTAAATTGTTTTAAATTGTCTTTGCAGCTATCAAGCTACCCTGAGACTTTGGAGGGGGTGTGTGTGGAACGGGACACAGGCTTTTAAATGTGATAAGAGTGCCATATTGCAAACAAAATCAGAAAAATGTCAGATGCTAGATTTCTAATTATCTAATTTAAAAGTAGAAGCCTTCCTTACCTTCTCCCTCCCTCCCTTCCATATTTTCCAAACATATGAACATTTTCTGAATTTTTGAACAATGTGATGACTTTGAGGCATACATTAATTGCACAAGGAAGATCTAGATGCAAATAAACTATGGAAAAAGATGAGTTAGAAATAAATTAATTGGTGCAATTTCCTTTAAAACAACCAGGTGGCAACATTATTTACTTTCAATGAAGCCAAATAAGTATGCTAAATACTGTATAGAATTATTTGATTATTGTTAAATATTCCTCTGCCCTCGGAAGAGCTTAGATTAGAATACGAGACTTTGTTACAATTTAACAGATGGTTGGAATGACCATAAATGTCACAGCAGGATGCTATTCTCTTAGTGCTACTAACTGCCAATGTGACTGATCCAGGAGATACTGCTTCACCCAAAGCTAGTTTTATGCTATCATTATAGTTACTAGTCATCACTGTCAGGTTAGATAGGGTAAACACTGTTGTTCAGATAGATATTCACCTGTTGCATGCTTATTTCATAGGATCATTCATGCTCCTGACAAAAATTCAACAAATGAAAGACTATGGCCATAGATGCAAACGAAAAAGGCACCATTTCACTATTGGCTGCTTTCTAGTATATGCAAAAAAATTAATTATTTTTTATTTTTAATTACATTTATATGACAATCTCTGGGATACAACCCAGTGTGCTCAGCAATAGCCTTCATTCCATTGTATATGCCTGCTTATTACTAAGCGGCATTTTTACAAGGTCAGCTAATTGCCCCCAACAATCTTGGGTCCTATTAATTGATAGTATGCTAATTTCAATCTAACATATATATATATAATGTTTTCGTAGATTTGCTGGCACAAGCACAAAGCCGAAGACACCAGCCTGAAGATGGCGAGTGGGATCTCGTCGAAATGTCACCAAGATACTCTCAATCTTACATGGGACAAGACCCGAATACACCAAGACCTACACACACACACATATATATATATACACACATACACACACACACACACACATTAATATTCTATATTAATGATAATTACATTATCATCTTCATGTGCACACAAACTGTATTAAAAAAGAACACCATTTAATACATTTTAGTCTTCTTTATTATAATATTGATATGAAATCCAAGTTTAAACAGAAATATTCATTCCAAAAATTTAGAAGTTTATGAGTGTTTGCTTGTTGGATGCACGTACATAAAAACTAATTCACTCATTTACAACATTTGGTGATTAACACATTTGCTGCAGTGAGGACTTCCTGCCAATTTTGTATAAAAATAACAAAATTATTTGCCTACTATTTTCATAATTCTCTATTTCCAATATTTATGCAACTTCATTATATATAGTTCCACTGGTTCCTCTGAATTACGTTGACAGTCTGCAAGGATGCAGTATGCCTTGTTACCTTTTTCATGTTTACATTTATTCTGTTGTTCATTGCGTATTACCAACAAGTATCCCAGCTTTTTCAATCATTCCGCTATCTATTGTCTTCAACAATTATCGTTCTTCTAGGGTAGCTATCAATATCCACAAATATATAACGATATTCATATTTTCTACTTTCAGGATTCTGTTAAAAAAAGAAGGGTAATTTCTGTTAAAAAAGAAGAAAGAGAAGATGTGGGTAATTTAAGTATTAAATCAGAGATGTGGAAATAAATCTGCCTAAAGGCTGAATCCTTACATGTCACAAAGATCAGACTATCTGAGCTGTGGAATTTCAGAGGCTAAAAGCCTAAAATCCTGGTTACCCACAGTACTTTTTTTAAAGTTTACTTTACTTTATTGTCATTGCACTTCATACAACATAAATGCCATCTTCAGTGTATATTACAGCTATAAAAATAAAACACAAACACACATCCTTCGCACTCTATACAATTGAATTGAAAACCCCTGATATTCCATTAATATTGCACTATACAGTAGAATTCAATATAGTTACTGGTCTGGCATAGAAGCTGTTTTTCAGCCTATTTGTCCTTGTTTTTACTGTCCTTTACCATCTGCCAGATGGTAATAGATCAAAAAAAAGGGTGCCCAGGATGAGATGGATCTTTAAGAATGTTTTGAACTTCTTAAAGAAAGCAGGAGTATAAAGCTCTTCCAAAGAGGGGAGAGGGCAACCAATGATCCTCTGGGCAATGATGTTAACCATGTCCTATCTGCCACTGTGCAATTGGCAAACCATACACAGTTGCAGTAAGTTAAAATACTCTCTATGGTGCAGCGGTGGGTGGTCACCAGCAGTTTTTCATTCAGTTGTTATTTCCTGAGAAGTCTCAGATAGTATAATCTCTGCTGGGCCCTTTTGACCAGTGCTGCAATGTGTGCCCCAGGTCAAGTCGTCTTTTATGATAACACCCCAAAAAACTGGCCACTTGCTCCACTTGGTCTCCCTTGATAAGCAAGGGCTGGATTTTCTTTTAAAAAGAAGCAATTCTCACATCCACTCTCTTCTCCTTTATAGGTAAACCTACTCTAATACACAATGCTGTCATGTCCCAGCTTACATGGTATGAAACTCTGTGGAAGAGCCTTACACTTCTACAAGCTGGAGGTTTTCCACATCAGCATTAAATTAGGATCTATATTTTATTGGAGTTTTTGTACCTCTTTGACTTCAAGATGAACAGTTCCTTGTTTTCCTTTTTCAGATCCCTCAATGTAGAATTTTAGACGCATGTATTTCAATCCATCTTTTATAAACTCAATATGGCTGATGAAAAGCACAAAAGAAATATTTTCCAACTTAAGAACACAATTCTTCAAATCGTACATGTGCAATTTTTGGGATGAAGCAACTGTGACTTCAAAACGTAGATGTATGGTGCAGCCAAAGGTAAACAATTAACAAGATGGGAACACAAAGTTCTTCAAAGATAGGTAGTGAGAAATACTAGTACGATGAAATGTTAATGTTTTCCATGGAGTGTAAAGAAAGGATAGGAAAATTTTGAACTATTTTGTTGAGACACACCAGTTTCCTAAATTGTATTTGATTAGATCCATCCATTTATTATATGTACTTTGGATCTGTGCCACAGTAAACATTATCTTCCTTCCAGAGGGTAATTAAATCTTTTTATACCTAACCTACTTAGGTTCATGGTTTTGACTTCCAAATCCACCAACACAATCAGGTAAAATATTTCGATAAATATTATTTATGTCTGATTCTATCAAGTTTATTCAGAAGTAAATTTCAGCAAGAGTATTTAAGGGAAGTGAACTGAATCAAGTGTACACTAGAATAAAGTCAGAAGCTAAAGAACAGTAATATGGACTTCCTTCTTCAGTAAATATTAGCCCCTTGCCTAGTAACACCTATCATTATGGCACAGAGATCAAGGATCCACATGCATTCCTGAATTTACAGTTAAAATATCATAAAGTGTACTAGACAGTTGTATAGGGCAGTGGTGGCTAACTTTTGGGCTCCTGTGCAGAAAATTGTATGCGCTTGCGTGCCAGCATCCAGAAGGCAATGCGCGCGATCCCCCCGTCCCCTTACCTGCACTGGGCATCCGCGCGCCTCCCAGTTGATTTTTGGCCTCCCAGAGGCTTGACAGAAGCCTCTGCAGCCTTTGGAGGCCGAAAAATGGGTCTGCTTCATCACTTCGGTATTTCCGGAAATACGGGAAGTGATGAAATGGGCCTGTTTTTCAGCCTCTAAAGGCTGTAGAGGCTTCCCTTGAGCCTCTAGGAGGCTGAAAACGGCCTCAAACGGGCCAAAAATCAGCTGGGAGGAGTGCGCATGCGCAGTGAGGTAAGTTTGGCTGGGGCTCACATGCCGGCACAAATGGCTCTTCATGCCACCTGTGGCATGCGTGCCATAGGTCCGCCATCATGGGTATAGGGCATCTTTTGGTCTGACAAATAGCCAGGAATCTTCCTGCCAGCAATCTTCCATGTCTTCACACTGAAAATGACATTCATTGCTCTTCAGCTATAGTATAAAGCGTGACGGCGAACCTATGGCACGCATGCTGGAAGTGGCATGCAGAGCCATTTCTGCCATCACATGAGGCGTCACCCCAGATCAGGTCACTGCATGTGTGTGCACCTCCCGCCAGCCAGCTGATTTTTGGGTATCTGCTGCACATGCGTGGGAGTGGGGCATGCATGGGAGACGTGCATGCATGCACAGGGGGGCAGGGTGGTGGTCATGTGCGCATTGCATTAGGGGTGCAGGCACGCATGCACGCACTTTCAGCACATTAGTACAAAAAGGTTAGCCATCACTGGTATAACACATGTTTGATTCTGTTGTTGGAATGTCATAAACCTGGACTTGTCTTTCAATGTGACACAAGTTTAAGATTTAAGATATCTAGAAAAATTGCTTATCCAATTGTTATATAAATCCTATATACCTAACTTACTTTCTAAATTATTCTTTAAGGCAAAAATTGCATTATTGAAAACAAGATGCTTAAAGAGAAAGAAAAACAAAATCAGATTTCCACACTGTGACAAAAAGAAACACAACCTGACTTTCCAGTTCCAAAATGGTTTCCTGCAAGATTCTAATAGTCATAGGAATATATAAAAAGAGAAGCTATTTCATTGCTTTTAGCCAGTGGAAATGCATGAATTCAATATATCCATTGTTTCCTAGTCTAAGGGTCTCTAACCGTGGCAACTTTAACACTTGTGGACTTCAACTCCAGAAGTTCATATGTCTTAAAGTTGCCATGGTTGGAGACTCCTGGACTAGTCAATGTTAAGATTCACTTAACAACTGCATTACTAATTTAACAACTGCAGTGATTCACTTAGCAAATGTGGCAAGTAAAATATGTAAAATGGGGCAAAACTCACTTAACAAATTTCTTATTTAGCAACATAAATTTTGGGCTCAATTGTGGTCTTAAGTTGAGGACTACCTATACCATAACAATATAAGATGTATATCAGCATCAACTGACATGGATAACAATTAATACTGAACAAATGCTTGTATATGTGCTAAGAAATTATCCAAAGCTTTGTTAGTTATTAATTAATATTGCATTCATTAGGGGTAAATTTAGGTTAGGCTAAATTACTACTTTTCAAGTGAAATATAAGAAGAATTAACTAAGCTGAACAATGTAAAAACAAGTTCAAAGACAGTAACAACCAGAAAATAACATTTAATAGAAATGTTAAGAGTTGCATTAATAGATACCTGACCAACTGTCTTCTCCCACGGCGTGTAGCTTCACCATAGCCTTTTATGGGTTCACCAAAAATTCCTATTACCTAATTAGTTACAAGAAGACAACATGCTTACTGATCCACTTTCTATCCAGGACTAGTGAATAGTTCCATCAGAATAACTACTAATGCTATATAATCTCCCATCAGACATAATTTATATCTTTTTACCATACTGATTTCAAAATTTTAGTAAAATGAGGAGGAGGCATGCTTCTTTGGGAAAAAAGCTTCATGAGATTTTCATCTGGTCTAATATTACCTGCCTTTGCAATTACATAGTTTCTGTGGTCTTCCCTCTGTAATTTTTTAATATAAAATGTGGGTTTCCTTGTTGAATTATTTGAAAACCATTTTGGAATTTATGAAGAATATTGAAAATGTCAATTCATGAAAAAAAGAGCACAGTGGAGCAGTTGGCACAGATACTCTTTCTACCACCTGTGGCTTATTTTAGATAGATTATGTATGACTCATATGTTGTGAAAATGCTATGATGTAATGTTTCTGGTATGGCAGAAGAAGAACAGTCAATCTTATTTTCAGATGTTGAGAATCAGTTCTCTTTAAGAAAACTATCTTTCACTTGATAATGATAAAACCAAGTTCCATTTATTCTGAGAGTCAATTAAAGTAAGTTTTTTTTAAAAAAAATTAAGAGCAGTTTTTTTTCTACAATCAACATCTTTTTCACTGAAATTTGGAAACAAACCTCAGGGTGAGCTCTGCATTTCTCCAAGGCGTTTCCATAGATTTTACTGGGACTGGAAGAAGAGAATAATTCCTTAAAAATCACATAGAATAACCCACCTGAAGGAGAAGAAAACCAGATGCCAATGAATCAAAAAGTCTTCTAAAAAGCCATTAGTAAAGCACTTGTAAACTAGAATTTTTCCCCGTTTCAATCACCTGTCACACTGATCCCGATAATCACCACTATCAAGTAAGTGAAATCTCTTCCTGCTTCTTTTACTGAAAGAGAAAAGAAAAAACAAGATAGCTGTAAAATATCAGATTTAAAAAGTGCAGTGTCTAAAATTAATGCCATTTAGAGCTTCCTCTTGAGAATCAAAACATGTCAATAGCTTTTATCTTGAGAATAAGAAAAGCATTAAAATTGTTCTATGACATGCACTAACATTCTACAGCTGTTTCATTTTCCATGTCTTTCAGATTGTAATTTAGTCTTGCTACTGAACTAAGGAACAGAAAGGGGTACTTGTGCTTTTTGTTCACAAGAATGTTAAGAATATATCCGTTTGGATGGATTTTTGATCAGGAACTTTCTATGGTTGTTTAGTTTTGATTAGTGGATACTGTTCTTGGTTAATTTGTTATATAGAAAGGATTTTGTTGTTCCATTAATGGGACAGCAAAATCTTTTGGATTAGTCAAATATTTTGAGCGAATCTCTGCCAATATCTACTTTCTCCCTTTACTTAAAATTACTGACTAGTATGGCAGAGACAAGATGGACAAGAAAATACTTATTACAGAACAAAGAGGTAAAACATTATTGCCAGGATTATTTTCCTTTATTCCTTTATGGCTTGCCACAGGTTTTTGACTAATTGGAAAAGATTCAACTGTGCTGTGTTTTTCACTTCATAAATATACTAAGTTAAACTTGACTACCAAAATGTTTCTTGAGCTCGTATATTTAGAGAGATATCTATTTTTATTTATTTGATTAGTCAATTGCTTACAAGATAATAGGTATAAGTATAAACATAGTTATGAATACATGAAATGGATACATATAAGAAAAATAAAAAGAAACAATAGGACAGGGACGGTAGGCACATTGGTGCGCTTATGCACGCCCCCTACTGACCCCTTAGGAAAGGAGTGAGGTCAATAGTAGACAGTCTAAGGTTAAAGTTTCTGGGGTTTGGGGAAGAAACCAGAGTCAGGTAGAGTATTCCAGACATTGACCACTCTGTTGCTGAAGTCGTATTTCCTGCAATCAAGTTTGGTGGGTTTACCTTGAGTTTGTATCTATTGTGTGCTCTTGTGTTGTTATGGTTGAAGCTCAAGTATTCATTGACAGGTAGGTCATTGCAATGTATGATTTTATACACTATACTTAGATCGGACCGAAGACGGTGTAGTTCTAGGCTTTCTAGGTCTAGAACCTCAAGTCTGGTGGCATAAAGTATTCTGCAATGAGTAGAGGAGTGGAGAACTCTTCTTGTGAAATATTTCTGGACTTTCTCTACTGTGTTAATATCAGATACGTAATGTGGGTTCCAGACTGGTGAGCTGTATTCAAGTATTGGTCTAGCAAATGTTTTGTATGCTCTAGTTAGCAGTGTGATATTACCAGAGAAAAAGCCACGTAGGATTAGGTTAACAACTCTTAATGCCTTTTTGGCTATGTAGTTACAGTGGGCTCTAGCACTTAGATCATTTGAGATGAGTACTCCAAGGTCCTTGACAGAGTTTGGATCATCAACAAGGTCTTGACTATTCAGCTTGTATTTTATTTTCTGATTTTTTTTGCCAATATGTAAGACAGAGCATTTATTTGTTGAGATTTGAAGTTGCCATTTGTTTGACCATTCTGATACATAGTCGAGGTCTTTTGAAGGGTAGCAGAATTATCTGTGGTGTTGAATAGCTTTACATCATCAGCGAAGAGAATGAAATTGCTCTTAATATGATCACAGAGGTCATTTATGTAGAGTATGAAGAGAGTTGGTCCTAGAACACTGCCTTGGGGGACACCACTGTTGACAGGTACAGAATTTGATAGGACGTTTCCAATTTTGACCATTTGTTGTCTGTTTGACAGGAATGCTTCTATCCAGTTATGCAGGTGTCCAGAGATACCATAAGATTTTAGTTTTAATAGTATTTAATAGACATGCTATTACAAATCATAGACCAGCTAAGAAAAGCAAAGTAAAAAGAAAACAAAGTATGTGACAGCAATAAAAAACAGAATAAAATTCAATAAATATAAAACTGAAATAGTTAAGGTGTGATGTATTTTACAAATAGTGAAACATATCTAAAGAAGAATATTTGTAGCTCAGGGTTGAAATGAGGGGTCCTTGATGCTCCTGAGCTTGCTTGTTTTCTTGCAAACATTTCATTGCCCTAACTAGGTAACTTCATCACTGATGTTACTAACTAGCACTGATGTTACCTAGTTAGGGTAATGAAACATTTTCAAGAAAAGCAAGATCAGAGAGAACCAAGGACCCCTCAGTAAAACATATATATATTATAAATAGCATAGTATAACAGTTAACTTTATGCCAAGAAATACTGCTTAATTAGGAGGAAGAGTTTTTACTTCTGTTGAGAATTAATCAGTATCATATCAATTCCAAGTCACTGGATTCTGCATGGCCCTGGATTCCAGTTGTTGCTATTTTAAATATAAGGTTGGTAATAAACTTGCTGTGGACAAGACAGCTGATTTGGCATTCATTACTGAGGCCTGGGTCTCAAATCTGACAATAATTGCCACCCACCCTCTCCTTCTCTGGGATCATGGCTATTATCTGCTATTATTATTATAAACTTTTGATTATTTTCACAGGTTCTTTTTTGCACGTATTGGATGTGAGGCCCTCTGGTCAATACTGGATTTGACGCTGCTGTACCAAGTTTGCTTGCTGTGTAATGAGATTCTTGTCTGAACCACCAGACTGTTGGTAGGTTATCAGCAGAGTTGCGGAGGTTAACAGTTCTTGGTGACTTCAAACTGTCCCAGATGCCATAAAGACTGCAGCAGTTCAATAATTCATGGCTACTATGGTCACAAAGACTTGACCCAAGTCATGAAGGCTCCATGGGAGACATTAGATCTCAGGGCAATTGTAACATGATGAGGTAGTCAAAGACATTACCACCAGTTTTTATGGTCTGCCTTTTTTTTTAGTTTGCTGGTGTTGCCCTCCAGACTAGGAAGACAAGACCTATTAGTATTCTGCTCCAAACACCAATTTGATTGAGACTTTAGCCTTGAGTTGGGATGGGACAACAGCCTTGGATGGCATTGCTTCTATGAAATCTCTCATTATATGCTGAACCTGGAATGTTGCTTTCTTTTTAGAGGAGCTCTGTGAGATGAAATACTGGAAGAGATGCGTCAAGCACCACTGGAGAATGACAAAGAATGAGTCCAATTGAACACAGGCTTGTCCCTAGCCTAAAAACGAGTTAACTTTAAATTGCCCTTTGTACTAGGATAAACTAAATACTGTCTCTCCTAATTCTGTCACCATCCAAAAGCAACATCCAAGTCTGCTAAGCTGCTTTCCCATTGCTCCGATAATAAATCATGTGCCCAGTTTGACTTGAAATAGACAGATAGTGGAGACAGTAAATTTTGTTTTCTGCCAAACATTCAACTTAGGAGTGGAAACAGGCCTTATGCCTGCCAAGGTATTTCACCTTTGGCCCTCAAAGTGTTGCTTACCTAAGATCCATCCAGCATAATGGCTGAACTACAAATGCCAGCAAAATGAAAAACACTAATATTTTTATTTCTGCAAAACCCGGCTGGCTGTGAGATCCCCTCTTCTTCCACATTTTGCTGCAACCACATTCCCTCCAGAATTGCTTAAGATTCACTCCTGCAATTATCATATTTGGCCTTGCATATTAGGCCAAGGTGTTTTTTTTTCAAGAAAGCAGGCAATTTTTTTACCCTTCAAATGTTGAAATCGTCCAGAGCATTGTCCATAGCAAGATATCCCATTTCCTAAGACGTCTGGTGGGCCGCATTTTTCCTTTGCAGAGTAACAAGATATTCAGAAACGGAAAGCTACAACATTTCAGGGAAAGTTTTACAGTCCTGACCGTTTTAATCAGTGAAAGCAATGTCTCTCTCCCTCCTTACCTTTTTGAGCAGCTGAGATTGAAACGTCTCCTTTTTTACTTTGCACAGGCACCTGCGAGCTCCTGTTCTCTGATTTTTCGGATCTCAGGGCACCCAGGGGGACCCATAGGCTTCGCTTTATGACATCGCAGCCTGTCTCTGGATTCAAGACATGGTCGTGACTGAGCCCCTGCCCTGGTCTGGACCATGCCCAAGTGTTTAGAAATGCCGTCCTATGTCGTGCAAGCGCCTGCTTCACCGCAGATCTCAGCAGCTGGTCACTACAGCAAATTCCTCGCACAAAGGCGGAAAGCATGATTTACTAGCTCTTTCTGCCCCCCAAAGACCCAGGAATCAATTCCAGCCCCCTTGCGTCCTGTGCAAGCAGCCGGAGGCATCGCTCTGCAGTTTACTCTTGGTGCAAAGCGCCCGTAGCCGTTGAACGACCCATTGCGATGTTTTTCTTCGTAACTTTCACTTGTTGAAAGAATTCGAACAGAGCAAAGGCGGCCGCGACCTTTACGGTCCCAGATACTTGCCGCTCACCGAACCATTTACGTTTTGCAAGCGATTGTGGGTATCGTAGTTTGCAGGAGATACGGATTTGCTCACTGATCTGCAGAGAACAAATGGAAGGACTTCAATTCCCAAAATGCAAGGCACGATGTTTTCCATAGAGCCGACAGCGCATTATAGGACAATGCGTATAATAAGTAGATTTCCGGCTTTCAGTTCGCGGGTTTAAGTGATAGAGAAGGAGCTTTTGGCGGAATTTGATCATTACGGCTAAATGATCAAAAGGAAAAAAAATTAGATCCGTATAGCATACGTTATTCAAGTTCAAAGTAGAGAATAGCATCAAATATCGCGCGTCTGACATATTGGTGTAACTGTAGTACAAATTTCTCCAAACCTGACCCCCCCCAAAAGCCTTTAAATTGTGTTTTCTTATCAGTTTGAGCTGTATACAAATTGTAATACGTTGAAGTCCTACACAACTGGAAAGCCCCAAGTTAAAAGAAATGCATCTTATCTATGAACAGCATTTGAAATACTTATCGCTGGTATCTCTTGGATTTTTGTGAATTTCAAGTCACTAATGAGAAAAGTCACCTTTCTCCTATAAATTGTAAAGCCATTATTGGTGGTTATTTCAACATTTCATTCTATGAAAGAGAGCTTGGGTTCTCTTAAATTGCTTTAAAGATGGATTTGTTTGCTATACAAAGTACAGAACCATTTTTAAAGAAACACAAATACAGAGTTCCTCCCTACTACATGAGCTGGGAAAATAACATCTTTGAATGGTTCTTACAAAGCTTTTCCTCACATGTAACCTTAGTGTCAGATACTTTTTATTCAAACTTCTTGCAAGCTTGACAAATCAAAAGATCAGAAAATAATGATATTGTAGAGTTAGCACAATAATTTTCTATTAATTTCTTTTTAGATATTGAAGATAAATATAAATGTACTTGTCATAATTCTAAGAAGCCTTTGCTTGAAAGGGCTTTTGATGATTAGAAAAAAGCTATGTGACCAGCTGTAGTAATGTATGCAGAGTTGTTTTGTGGGATCCATGACAAACACCTGCAACTGGGCCCAAAATAGGTCCCTTTACTCAGGTCAGCAGGCTGTGGTGAATATTCCTGCTGCAGTGCTATGATTGGTCTTCCCACCCCCCCAGCTTTTGTGCCATGTTCTGGGGCTTTATCTTCATAGAATCATAAGGCTGGAAGGGATCTCTGTTGTTTCTACTGAAACACCCCCCCTCACCCCTCCCAAGGCAGGAGTCCTTACATCATTCCAAACAGATGGTTATCTAATCTTCATCTCAACCTTGTGCATCGAAGAGGCTTAACTCCTGCTTAGCTATATTAGTGTTAGAATAGTGCAATATTTCTTAACCGCATGGCTAATCTAGTGAAGAGAAGGACCAGGGAAGGCATGATAGAAGTCTTCCAATATCTGAGGGGCTGCCACAGAGAGGAAGGGGTCAAACTATTTTCTAAAGCACCTGTAGGCCAAACAAGGAATAATGGATGGAAACTGAACAAGGAGAGATTTAACCTGGAAATAAGGAGAAACTTTCTGACAGTGAGAACAATCAACCAATGGAACAGCTTGCCCTCAAAAGTGGGAGTATCATCACTTGAGGCTTTCCAGAAGACATTGGACTGCCACTTGTCAGAAATGGTGTAGGGTCTCCTGCTTGGGAGAGATGACCTAAAAGGTCTCTTCCAACTCTATTAATCTGTAACTTCAGTAACTTTTAAGATGTATGGACTTCAACTCCCAGACTGGTGGTTAGGGAATTCTAGGAGTTGAAGTGCACACATCTTAAAGTTGCTGAAGTTAAGAAACGTAGTTAGTCCTCAACAGTTCATTTAGTGACTGTTTGAAGTTACAATGGCTTTGAAAAATGTGACTTATGACCATTTGTCACACTTAAAACCATTGCATAATCCCTATGGTTACGTGATCAAAATTCACACGCTTGGCAACTGACTCATATTTATGACGGTTGCAGTATCTTGGGGTCATGTGACTACCTTTTGTGACATTCTGACTAGCAAAGTCAATGGGGAAGCCAGATACATTTAAGAACCATGTTACTAATTCAACAGCTGTAGTGATTCACTTAACTGTTAAATGTTGTAAAATGGGGCACAATTCTGTTAACAAATCTCTCACCTAGCAACAGAAATTTTGGTCTCAATTGTGGTCGTAAGGAGAGGACCTTCTATAGTGCTTTTTCACTTATTCCAATTAAGGACAGACTCAAGATACATAAAATCTGTTCAACTTTGCTGCTTGTTACCGTTAAGTCAATGCCTGGGAACAGAGGCAGGAAGTGGGCATCAGCACCCAAGAAGTACATTTTATACTAGTATAATTTCTGCCAGCTCAAGGACAAATTGAACATAACTTTTCAACTCAGCAGTGGGGAGGAAGGCCTATAAGGCTGTATCTCTCAGAGACTTGGGATGAACAGAAAGCAATATTCTTGGTGAAGGACTTGGAGCACCACTGAAGATGCTGCCAGGCAGGGCATATACATTCTATGGTTGGGGATAGGCATAGGCAATAGGGATTGCAAATAAATATTTGAGGAGTGATGCAGAATATCACAGTACAGGTAGTCCTTGACTTACAACCCCAGTTGAGCCCAAAATTTAAGAGGAATATTTGTTAAGTGAGTTTTGTCCCAGTTAAGTAAATCACTGCGGTTGATAAGTTAGTAACCCGATTGTTAAGTGAATCTGGCTTCCCTATTGACTTTGCTTTGTCAGAAGGTCGCAAAAAGTGATCACACGACCCTGGGATACTACAGCAGTCATAAGTACGAACCAGTTGCCAAGCATCTGGATTTTGATCACATTTTGATCATGGGGATGCTACAAAGGTTGTAACTGTGAAAAATGGTCATAAGTCACTTTTTCAGTGCCGTTGTAATTTTGAACGGTCACTAAACGAACTGTTCAGTCGAGGACTACTTGTATTAGAATGATCCACTGATCCTATTGATTCCCCCCCACACACACACACCTCCACCTTCTGCTAGAAGGACTCTGCCTTAGCAGCTGCAAACCTTCAGAAATCAAGAGAGCGAGGTAGAAGTTCAATAATGAAAATCACGTACGCTTCTTTCCATTTGGCCTGCTCGCCACGCCCCTTGTGCACAGAGCCAAAAGCAAGCCGGGAAAGCGAGCGTCTCTAGGCAAAGCGCGTCTGGGCGTCGACAGAAAGTTTGGGCTTGGTATCCCGGGCACGAAGAGGCTGGTGCGCTTTCGACTCGTCGGCTTCCAAAGCTTGCTTTCCCGGAGGCTCGTCTCTATGGCAACCGGACGCGGTTGGATTCTGAGGCAGCACAGCTTAGGCTTCCAGCGGTCATCGGTTGCCGGCGTGACTGGTCGGGGAATTGGCGCCTCATCGCGGCCTCTCTTTATCCTCCCCGCCGGAGATAGTTCTCTGGCGGTCAGCTGTTCAGCGGGAGATGGGTAACCCCGAATTCGCTTGCTCTGAGGGATGGCGGGGCAAACCGGGTTGAAGAGGCGGTCTTACCGCGGAGCAACTTTTTAGGCTGCCCGCTGCTGCTCTTGCCTCCCGGGCGCCACCAATTTGCCCATCTTTCGTAGGCCTGGGGTAGAGGCTTAACACGGTATCTACCGGTAGGAAAACGGGTGGGTTAGTGAAGGATTGCCGCCTTAATTATCGACGTCCCTGTGGAGAACTTTGTCTCTCAAGTTTCTGCTTGTGGCTAGTTTTAAACCGCTGGATTGCTATGATTGTTTCATTCATGGCTTTCTTCCTTTGTTGGTTGTGTAAGGGTATATAAACTGCCAGAAACTATATAAACTATGGTTGGACTCTAAAATATTTAACTATTACAGCCTGAACCCGTTCTGGAACCTCAATGTGGTGTCTGCTGCATACAAGGCAGATATATAAATTAAAAACTACTTCTGGAACTAGAGATAAATTCAATATTAACTTTCCATGAGGAGTCAGCTAGGTCCAAAATTTTATGGGAATAAAACTATTTTAGGTCTTTTATTTCCTTGAAATATCAGGAAAATAAGGGCTGAATATACTTTTGGAGAAAAAAAATTCCATATTTATTTAGTGTGTGGCATAACATGGGCTTGCAACGTGTATTAGCAATAGCACTTGGACTTATATATCGCTTTATCGGTGTACCTTATGATTCTTGACTCTTGACAGATGTATCTTTTCTTTTATGTACAGAGAGCATATGCACCAAGACAAATTCCTTGTGTGTCCAATCACACTTGGCCAATAAAGAATTCTATTATCTATTATCTTTACAACCCTCTCTAAGAGGTTTACAGAGTGCACATTTTGCCCCCAACAATTTGGGTCCTCATTTACATTTCACCTAGATTAAAAATGCAATAAAATACGAATGTTAAAAAGATCAATATTCAGAGACCAGTACACCATCTGACCATTGAAGCACTGCATCATTTATGTGGAGAAAAAAAATCAGATACTGGACCAGTATATGTCCTCAACTTGCAGTAGAGCAGGAGTGTCAAACTCATGTCATGGCAGCGTCACGTGACGTATCAGGACTTTTTTCTCCTTTGCTAAACCTGGCATGGGCAGCACATGACTGACTAGTTTATTAGTTTATTGTCATTGCACCTCGTACAACGAAATCAAACACCATCTTCAGTGCACATCATGACCATGACCATGAAAATAAACACAAACACACATCCTTCACCCTTCACACATTGAACCGGAAACCCCCGACACCACACCAACACTGCACTATACAGCAGAATTCAAAAGAGCTACTGCCCTGGGATAGAAGCTGTTTTTCAGCCTATTTGTCCTTGTTTTTATTATTCTGTACCATCTGCCAGATGGTAACAAATCTGGCCAGCAGACCAGGAGTTTGACAGACCTAATGTAAAGAGCGTATGGAGTGTAATCCATAAAAAGCGGGCCACTACAGAAAAGCCCTGCCCTCTGGTCCACTCTCCATGCATCTCACAAGGAGTAGTGACTGAACAGGCTTTCTCTGGATCAGGGCTGTCAGACTCCTGGCCCATAGGCCAGAAGCATCACAGGATGGCCACACCCATGCCAAAGGGGAAAAAAGTCCTGATACATCACGCGACACTGCCATGACGATGTGAGTTTGACACCCCTGCTCTACATGCTCCCCTCAATGTGACTGAGCTTCCACATCCAATTGTATCAACACTGACCGGCTGTAAGTTGAGGGCATATACCGGTCCAATAGCTGATTTTTTTTTCTCCAGATAAATGATGCTGTGTTTCAGTGGTCAGATGGTATAAACCCTGGTCTCTGAATATTGATCTTTCAGCATTCTGCTCTAGATGAATGCATCAAACAAGCAAATTTGGCTGCGGTGAGGTATTGAATGCTATATTCTAGTGCTGTACTATTTAGAACTCTAAAAGTAATAATCTTCATTTTGAATTGGAGACACGCACCTACTAGCAATTAATGGAAAACCTTTAATGTAAAAGTAATTCTATGCTAGCAGCTTGCCCTATCAGAGACTGGTTTGCTGCAATTTTAAAGTTTTGATTGTCTTTTTTAAAAAGAATAAAAAGGAAAAAAAATAGAACAGAGTAAATAACCAAGAGATTTATAAGCATTAAGGTTAAGTGTAAAGGTGGAAATGACCTCCAGGAAAGGGAAAGAGAGGAAGGAGTCCCCCCATTTAATGGTTGGAGATGGAAATTGATTGGGTGGTTAAAAATGGAGGCAGGAAATTGGTATCTTCAGTCTTGGAAGATTCTGTTAGCCTTCCAAAAAATAGTTATTATTATGGTTTGTTCCATAGTCAAATGTTACAGTTGGATTTGGCATTTTTGTCTAGTTATTGAGCCCTTGAACCTGGGATAGGCAGATATCCTATCTGTTTGATGGAGTTATTATTATTAAATTTATTTATTTGCCTGTCTTGCCATGAGGCTACTGTAGGTGGCTCACATCTATAAAAAACAGAAACAAAAAGGAAGTTTAAACAAAGCAAAATTAAATAATGGAAAAATAAAATAAACAAGGAAAAAGAAAATACATCAACATGATTAGTAAAAGAGATGGATTAGTGAAAGGAGAGAATGGAAATGAGCAGAATTAGCTCATCCTATCTGGTTTACCTGGGACAAAGTTGACATTTAGAAAATTAAGGCTAAATTCTTGAATAATGTTTAAATGCCATTTTAAAATTATAAATCTATTATTGCATTTAGATTTCTGTACAAGGGTCAACAGATATCATTTGAAATGTAAGTTAAAATGAAAAGTTAGCTATGTAAATAAATAAGAAATTTATCATGATTTAATAAATTGCTCATGTCTTACATGTTAAGTTTATGTTAAGACAAACCTGAATTTAGGGTGTGGTATAATTGGATTCATATGTGGTATTAATCATGGTTATTTTAGCTGTGGTTGAACTGCATACAGGTAGTCCTCAACTTAGAACCCTCGACTGTTATAAATCTGAGTCGGATCAAATTTTTACAACAATTTTTACAGCAGACATTAAGTGAATCACCATGATGGTTAAACAAATCCACTTCCCCAGTGGGCATTTTTTTGATACCATACAAGTACAATTACTGAATTTATGTTTAGTAAATCATTCAATTCAATTCAGTTATATTGAATAAATTATATTGTTACCCAGAGTTGCTCAATAGTGAGATGAGTGGCATATTAATTTAATAAAATATATTATTGCTTAGCATAATGAGTCTCCAGTTTTATATACTTTGTGTTTCTTAAATGAGTTATTTTGTTCTGTATAAGGAACTGCTACAGTATGTTCTCTTGGTTTTTCTTTTATTCACTTTTAATAGCAATGTAACACATAGAGCTAGTAATTATCCATTATTTATAATTCTGTAGGGAAAGTTTGACTAGGTTATTGACAAAGGAAGAGGGTTCCTGTTGTAAAATAATCAAGTCTTTTAAATGTGCAGTGGCTTACCAATATTTTTTCAAAGCATAGTAAGTATTCATACAGTACTTGAGTCAGAGTAGTTTTAAGATTAAGTATTTGTTTGTTTTTCTAGTGCTGAGTCAGAATATTCATCAATAATGCAGCTTTCTCAAATGAAAGAGATACGCAGTTGGCAATTTAGGAAGCCAAATAAGTCAAAATCTGTAATACATTTTGACAGGTAAGATGCATTTTTACTTTATAGCAGTAACTGGAAAATACTCACTCAGATATGTAAATCTCATTCGTTATAGTCTCACATAAAAGTAAACCAAGATATAATTATCATAACGATGGTCTGGTTGTGCGTACCATTAAACCATACTGATTGAATTTTTATGGCACATAGCACGGTAAATCAAGACTTATGAACAAACTGTATACAAAGCCAAAACTGAACAAAGCTTTATTTATGATTTAGTGCAGGGGTATCAAACTCACGTTGTCATGGGGGCATCACGTGATGTATTGGGATTTTTTTTTCCTTTTGCTAAATCGGGCATGGGTGTAGCCAGCGCGTGATACATCCGGCCCGCAGACTGGGAGTTTGATAACCCTGACTCAGTGCAATGTGTGAATTCCATCGTAGATGAAGGAAAAAGTCAAATGCAGCATCAGTATTTTTATTTCATCAGTTTTTAAGGCATTGACTCATCAATGACTCTTGATATTTACTATACAGTATTTGTCTTTAGTTTCAGTGGAAGAGTCTTTAACCAAAAGTACATTTTACCCTTTTTTCAAGGTAGAAGATTCTATTTTTGATGCATTTTGAACAATTGTAGAGGATTTAAACGGACAACTTTGTCCCATAAACAATACTGATTCAATCCAAAGGAAGAAAGCCAGTTGTAATTAATAGGATGTAATATAAATAATAATTTAACTAGTAGAAATGAAATATTCTTTATTTTAGGACCATTATTTGGTAGAAAATGGGAAATTACATTACACTTTTTATATAGCATATAATTACAGTGATTTTTCAGAATTTCAAAATCCAGAATATTTTTCTTTTCATGGTTTTAGGCTTCTTTAGTGTCATAAGATATTTGATTTTGACTTGAAATATTTGAAGGAAGCATCTTGATGATAATTAGCCAGAAGTAAAGAAGTGTACTTGTTTATGTAATGCAGGGTTATGTGAATATTTGCATTATATATTGTAGTGAAATTTGGTCAGGTCTCATATGCAGTGTTTTCCAACGTTCCTACCAAATATTCTTTATTACAATTATTGTTAAAATAATATTCAATGATCTTTGGAAAAGCCTTTGTTGATATAATCTACCACAACTGAAAGAAAGGCCCTTTAAAATGAATGATTCCAAGTTACATATTGTAATTCGTACTGTTAGCATAAGAAGTTTTCTGTGCTTTGAAGAACTATTTTCCTCAGGTTATGTTTGTGGGTGACTTAGTGGTTTTTGAGATTTTTAGTTTGATTTAATGAAGTTGTAATGTGAATCTTCAGTTTTATTTGGAAATTACATTCCTTAAAACACACATTGCTGACTGTAATTTTTAGTCAAATCACTACATTGTTTTCTCATGTTCATTTCTGCAGCATACCATCAGAAATACTTCTAAAAATATTTTCCTACTTAGATGTTGCATCTCTACTGTGTATCGGCTGTGTGAACAAGCTTTTTTATGATCTGTCCAATGACAAGTAAGGAATAGCATGGGTCATGGCTACTACATAATTGTAGTCAGTATAATGTAAATTATAAAAGTCTTCGAAGTATGTATCAGGGAAAAAGAAAGGGTTTCACTGTTCCAGTGCAGTAAGTGAAGAAAAATACATAGCTCAAGATATTACCCAATCAAATTGTTTAATATTTATATGAGACAAATTGATTGGGTAATGTCTTAAGCTATATATTCTTCCTCATTCACTGCAGTGAGAACCATTTTGATGAAAACGATATTGTAAGTAAATACAACAACATATGCATATGAAGTTCTGTAGTTATTTTGAAGCACTATTGATCAGCAGTGGGATCCTACCTGTTCCACTACCGGTTTGGTGATTGTGTGTGCGTGCGCGCACCTAACATGCGCACACAGCTTTCCACATACCAGCTGAGGCCTGCAGCACCAATCAGCTGAGAGGATAAAGAAGAGAAAAGCGCAGGGGATGGTGGGAGGGCCATCTTTTCCCTCCTCTCAGCTGATTGTTGGAAGCTTTTTTTTTTACTACCGGTTCGGCTGAACTGGGCCGAACCGGTAGTATACCATCACTGCTATTGATGCTAATTTTTTGATAATCAGTAACGTCTTATTTTCAATAAGGCAAGTTTTGGTAGATTTGAAGTGGTATTTATTTTTTAAAGTATGAAGAACAACTTAACTGTATTGATTTTTTTGCTAGAAAAATGATAGGATAAGAATTGATTAGGTAATATAACATCTTTCAGCAATCGTATTTAATTTTTCAGCACTAACTAAAAATAAATCTAAGTTGAAATTATGAAACTGGCTATTCTCATAATAGTGCTGGCTCATTGTTATTGGTGAAATTATTGCCATTGATTTCATTAAAACATGGACTCGTAAAGTAGCATAGTGGTAAATGTTTAAGAATTAACTGGATTCTTAATGTAGCTCAGCTAGCTCATTATTGTAGCCTTGTTGCTAGCCATAGGACAGCTTATTTGCATACTAGATAGTCAGTCTCACCTCTGCTATCAATCAGTTTGCAAAATTCCACAAAGTTGAAATTGGCTTTCATATGTAGATGTAAGCCAGTTCCAGCATACCATTGGATTTGTCCCACCCACAGACTTAAATGAGAACTTCCTTACATTAAATTCAAATATATGATTGAATCCTGTTAGTAATTTATCTCCGGAATGCATATCTGAATGTTGGCTTATTTTTAAGTTTTATTATATAATGATTTTGGCAAATGTCATAGTATTTGTATTTATATGTATATTTTCAATAGTGTTGTCTGGTTCAAAATATACTCTAAGTCTTTTCTACCTAAAAGAAAAGTATGGAAAACCACATCTGTCCAGGAAAAAGACTCAACATCTCTGAGCTTTCCGGAATTCCAAGATTCCAAGTCAAGATGCTGGAAAAGAGAGTACTTTATGAAAAAAATAGCTGCTCAAAGATCCAGTGTAATTCAGCTTCTTAAGCCAATAAACATATATACTGGTCTTCCACTTAAAACCAAAGAAGTTATCAAGTAAGCAATGTTAACAAGATTTTAATAAAAAGTTACATTTAATAGCTTTATATTTTACTTATAAACTTCTGTTAATCAGGGGAACGTGTGGAAGTTCTTTATTTCTGGTTAATATTTAGTTGTAAGATCGGAAATACAAATTCATAAAGTTGAATAATATAGTTGGTTAGATATATGTAAATCTTGTTGAAGAGAGCCTATCTTGGTGGACAAACAAAATATATACAGTATTTTTTTAAAAAATATCAAAATATGTCCTTGGAATTTCCAAACGTAGTGGTAATTGTTAAACATTTAAATAAACTATTTCCTTATTAAAGGGATGGTGTAAAGCCTTCAACACTTTTTCTTTTCCAATCACAGAACCTCTGCTCTGAGATGGGTAATCTTATTAAAGGATCAAAATGGAAAGGAACATGAAATGGATCAGGCTGACATTTCTTTTAATGAAACATCTGTTACTGTATATTGGTATAATAATGAATGGCCTCCCTTAGATACCTTGTCAACTTTACACTTATTTGGAGTGATCCCAGTACTTTCGGGCAAGGATAAAGTGCATAATAGTAATGGGTAAGTTAATTTAAGAGTTGCTCTTTAAGTTGTATCTTTGTCGGTATAATTTTAATTTATTAGTGTAATATACTATTGATGCTTATATGAATAGCACAATAGTGAAAGTAGTGATCAGATTGGAAATCAGTGGAATGCTATTTCAGTTTAATATGATATTTTTAGCTATGGCAGAAATAGGGGAAGCAAAAAAGATATGTATATGCTGTAACAGATAACAGATAATCAGAGTTGAAAGGGACCTTGTAGGTCATCTAGTCCAACCCCCCACCCAAGCGGGAGACCCTACACCATTTCTGACAAATGGCAGTCCAATCTCTTCTTGAAAGTCTCAAGCAATGGCACTCCCACAACTTCTGAGGGCAAGCTGTTCCATTGGTTGATTGTTCTCACTGTCAGAAAGTTTCTCCTTATTTCTAGGTTGAATCTCTCCTTGTTCAGTTTCCATCCATTATTCCTTGTCTGGCCTACAGGTGCTTTAAAAAATAGCTTGACCCCTTCCTCCCTGTGGCAGCCCCTCAAATATTGGAAGACACTATCATGTCTCCCTGGTGCTTCTCTTTACTAGACTAGCCAAGCACAGTTCCTGCAACCGTTCATTGTATGTTTTAGCCTCCAGTCCCCTAATCATCCTGGTTGCTCTTCTCTGTACTTTTTCTAGAGTCTCAACATCTTTTTTAATGGTGAACAAAACTGGATGCGGTAGTCTAGGTGTGGTCTTACTAAGGCTTTATAGAGTGGTATTAGTACTTCCCTTGATCTTGATTGTATCCCTCTGTTAATACAATTTAGGATTGCATTAGCTTTTTTGGCTGCTGCTGGCTCATATTTAGCTGGTTGTCCACTAAGACTCCAAGATCCCTCTCACAGTTGCTGCTATTGAGCCTGGTTTCACCCAGTCTATATGTGTACTTTTGGTTTTTCTTGCCTAAGTGTAGGACTTTACTTTTCTCTACATTGAATTTCATTTTGTTAGATACGGCCCAGTGTTCTAGTCTGTCAAGATCCATCTGGATCTTGAGCCTATCTTCTTGGGTGTTAGCTATTCCTGCCAGCTTAGTATCATCTGCAAATTTGGTAAGTTCCCCTTCTATTCCCTCATCTAAGTCGTTAATGAAGATATTGAAGAGTACTGGGCCTAAGACAACCTTGTGGCACCCCACTGCTTACTTCCCTCCATGTAGACTTAGACCCATTAAGGACTACTCGTTGAGTACGTTTGTCAGCCAGTTGTGAGTCCATCTAGTGGTGGTGCTATCTATTCCACTTTTTCTAGCTTACTAAGAAGTAGGTTGTGGTCTACTTTGTCGAATGCCTTGCTGAAATCTAAATATATTATGTCCACAGTATTTTGCTGGTCTACTAATTTAGTCACTGTGTTGAAGAATGAAATAAGATTGGTTTGGCATGATCTGTTCTTAACAAACCCATGCTGACTGCTAGTTATTCTTTACTTGTTTCTAGATGTTGGCAGATCTGTTTTTTTAAGTATCTTCCCAGGTATTGATGTTAGGCTGATTGGTCTATAGTTTCCTGGGTCTGTTTTTCCTTTTTGAAGATAGGAACCCATCAGCTCTTTTCCAGCCTCTGGTAGTTCCCGTGCTCCAGGATTTTTGAAAGATATGGTGCAGTGGTTCTGAGATGACCTCTGCCAGCTTCTTTAAAACTCTGGGATGTAATCCATCAGGCCCTGGTGATTTGTTTTCATCGAGATCAGACAGGTGTTCTCTTACTATTTTTTGCTTATTTTAACTTTTATTTCTGGTCTGTCTTTTACAGTTATGTTTTTGGTGGGTTGAGCTATCGTTTCTTTTTGCGTGAAGACGGATGCAAAGAATGAGTTAAGCAGTTCTGCTTTCTCTCTGTTGCCTGTTACTTCCTTGCTGTCTTCTCTCTTTAGTGGACCGACTGTTTCCTTGATTTTTTTCTTGTTATTTATATGTTGGAAGAAACTTTTTAAAATTATCTTTGACTTTTGTTGCAAGTCTTTGTTCGTTCTGAGCCTTTGCTATCCTGACTTCGTCTTTGCAGATTCTGGCTATCTGCTGATATTCTGCCTTAGTTGTATGTCCCTCTTTCCATTTTTTGTACTTGTCCTTTTTTTCTTTCAGTTTGCCAGAGAAATCTTTGTGCAGCCATGCTGGTTTCTTCTTGGATTTCTTGTTTTTCTTTCTCAGTGGAATTGTGCTGGTCTGGGCTTCTATGATCATATTTTTCAGAGTTTCCCAAGATTCTTGAGTTGTTTTTCCCTTTAGGATTTTCATCCATGGAATCTTTCCCAAGTTCTCTCTGAGTTTATTGAAATCAGCTCTTTTAATGACTCTGGTGTCATTATGTTCTGTTGCTTGTGTTTGTGTTATGTTGAATTCTAGTATGACATGGTCACTCTCACCCAAGGTTCCTGCAGTTTCAACTCCCTCTATCACTTCTTCTCTGTTTGTAAGAATTAAGTCCAGTATGGGTGTCCCTCTAGTTTCACCCTCTACCTTTTGGACAACAAAGTTGTCAGCTAGGTTGGTTAGGAACTTATTTGATTTTTCATTTGGTGCAGAATTAGTTTTCCAATTGATATCAGGATAATTGAAGTCTCCCATTACTATTGGTGTGTGTTTCCTACATATGTTTGTTAGTTGGCTGGCAAAAAGGACATCTATTTTTTCTGCTTGATTGGGTGGCCTATAATATACACCTATGGCCAGGTCATTCTTTTTTTCTTTTATATTGACCCATATGCATTCTAGGAGGTTTTCATCTTTGGTTTCATGCATTTCTGTAGCAATATAGTGGTCCTTTACATACAGTGCAACTCCACCTCCTCTTTTATGTGGTCTGTTTTTTTTTGAATAGTTTGTATCCTTCTACCAGTATGTTCCAATCATGGGTTTCATCCCACCAAGTTTCTGTTATTCCAACTATATCATATTTACCTTCATGTATTCGTAGTTCGAGTTCACCCTGTTTGTTCCCCAGACTTTGTGCATTTGTATATAGGCACTTGAGAACTTTGTCTGACGCTGTGTTTACTGTCTGCTTCATATGGCAGAAATATGGTTCTTTCTGTATCCAAGGAAGTAGATTGATGATCAATTTCTGTAGGTTTTGAGGTCCTTTGTGCTCTCTGAGGTCTTGAAGACCTTTCATTACCTGTAATATGGCCCTGATGAAGTTGCCCAGTTAGATAATGAAATATCTAGAAGAAAACAACTAAGCTCAGTGAGCACCAAAGACTCCATAGTTCAACTCTGAGCTGCAAATATTCTCTTCTATTGATTCTGTATGCTTCCTGTCTTATTATTGGGAGTATTTATACAGATGTGAAAGACAGTGGTCACCTTAAATTACAAGAAAGTTGATTTCCCTTCCATTATCTAATAATAAAAAGCTCATGGTGGGGAGGGAATTGGGGTTGGAGTAACAGTGAGAGAGAATACTTCCAGTTTATCCTCAGCTTCAGAAAATCTCAGGCGGATTATGGAGCATTTAATTTCTCTCAGCTCAAGATATTGCCTAAGATGGTTGTGTTAAAAAATGGAAAGAGAAAGAATGTTATGTATGTCACCTTGAATGGTATGAAGGTGGGATGTAAATAAATATATAGTACTGGTTTTATAATCTGATTGAAAATCAGTCGACTTATAACTGCTTTTAGCTTACGTTATTGCTAGTAATTGCACATTAAACAGTTGAAATGTTGTTGAACTTCAATTACTAACTTGGCATTTTGTGTTTAACTAACTTAATATCCTTGAAGCCCATGGCACCGTTCTTTAGTTTCTGAATACAAGTTGGCTAACATGATTAAAAATGCAAAAATGATTGGTTGTGATGCACTTGTTGAACTCTACCATTTTGACCAAGGATTCATGCTGGGTCTTTGGAAGGTAAGATTGTTTTTTCAATAAACAACATTTTTGGGGGGAAATATTCGTTTTACTGCTTATGCACAGCAATTAAAATAGCTATTTTAATTTAGCTAATGCTTTATGACAGAACTGTTTGTGCTAATATTTGCTGACTTGGTCTATTTTTTAAATTTACCATAAGACTAATTATTGAATTTTGTTGATTAGCAATTATTTAGTTCTTGCTTTATTTCTTGGAAGAGTTTATACACATTTGTAGACTTGTTTAAGTAGTAAAGGAGCCATGCTCCTACAATATACCTCTCCTCCAATGAAAATAAAAGGGTAAGGACCTGGACATTCACCTTCTCTGTGGCTTGCCACAAATCAATGTACAATTTCTGTCAACATTTAGAAGGAAGGTAAAATCAATCCCCATGTAATGGGTCTTTGGACATAACTTTACCATACATTTGTGTTTTCTGATGTTTTACATGAGGCAGGGTTATAATTGATATGGTATAGAAATGATGTAAAATAAATACTGGGTTTACTGTGGATTGATTAGAATCCTGAGAAACTCTAGTTCCAAGTAAACTTCTATTCTGGAGATAGTTATTTCTTGATTGGATATTCCTGCTTCTATATTTCTTTTATTTTTCAGCCTCTTATGAATAGGGATGAAATTCTTCTACAAATCAGAATGAATGCAAAACAATCTTTTGTTTTGTGTGATACTTTTTCAGCTAAAAATATTTATGGTCCAAGGCCAATATTACATCATGTCACAGATAAAACAATGATATAAAATAAACTTGGAAAGTAAACCTCAAACCATTAGGAAGACATTAGATGATTTGTACTAGGTCTGGCTTTTATTTAAAATTTGGGAAAAATTGAAAATGTGATAGCCTAGGTCTAGGAGAAAACAACTGATGGCTAGAGCTGAAAAATTAACATTTAATAATTGGTGTTATGAATTTGTTGCATTGACGGTATTATAGCTGTACATGTGAAACCAATTCAATTTCTATATCAGAACATATGAAAGTGACTTTTTATAGGAAATGCTGATTTACCAGCTGTTACCCTTACAAGTAATTTACTAATTCTGGCCAAGTTAAGATTCTTCTATATGAAATATGTGAGGAATGGAGCAGAGGAAAGTGATATCTGAAATGTAATGGGAGTAGAAATTTGATGAAATAGAGTATGTTATGTTATCAGTAATAATATACTGATAAATGTAACATTATATTAGCATCTGGACACTTCTATATTTTTGGTCCTAGGAGATACACTGCAATACAGTGGCAATCTTAAATTATTGTTTATATTTAAAATGGATAAAGTTGTTTACCCCTCTTGCTCTTGCTTTGCAATTATAGAATAATGAATACAACTTCATATTGTTTAGTATGATTTAGATTAAAAGGGAAGTAGGAAATTACTGCAAAAACTGGTATTTATCATTCTGATTTTTTTTGTGGATAGTAATTAATCACTTAACGTGGTTTCGGTTTCTCCTTCATAGGCTTTTTCTTTTTGTACAAACATTCAGATTCAGGCAAAACCCACGTTTTGAAGTGAAGCACAACAATTTTAGAAAAGATGGTTCATTAGTTCAAAATCATATATGAGATGTATTTTAGATGTAGGCATCCACAAAGTTCTGACTTTTGTTACTTTTCAGCTTTGATTTACTATAATTTGTATTTCTGTAGTGGTTCCACCAAAAATAAAAATTTGGCATTTTATAAAAAATACCACATTCAGGAGGGGTAAAAATTGATTAATGATAAAAATGTCTATTTCAAATCATTGTGAACTTTGAGATAGTGCTGCAATCAAATTATTAGTCCCTCTCAAAATTTTGGATTTCTAGTAAGATTTTACATCAGGTAAGGAATATCCTTAGTTAAATAAATTCTCCATGTCATTATCTTGTTGTCCAATCTCTTGTCTTGAATAGTCTCTGAGCTGTATGAGCTAACTGATTCATTTTATGGAAAAGTTTAGTCCATTCCTATCACACCATATTTGGCCCTACTGCATTCAGGAAGAGGAATTATCATCTCTGATTAAAATGTGGAATAGGTAGTTCCTGGAAAAGGAACTCTTACAGTTCCAAACAACAATTTAAATAATTTATACAGGTGGGTAGCTTAAAAGTCCCTGTACCTGTTTCAACTGATGAAACAGTTACCGTAAACTCTATATTGCTGGAAATTTCATTGAATCCTTTTGAAACCTATAAGCAACAAAGCCTCTCACTTTTCTGAATCTCATTACACTCCAGGTTCAAGGGTAATCTGATTATGCATGGAATAACTTGGGCTAGAAAGGCTTATTTTTGGAACATTGTTTCTGATCATTAAAAAGATGTAGTCTCTGCAAACTCTTATTTTAATACTGTAGTTGTAAAATTTAAAAACATCAGAAATGGATTGTGATCACACAAGAACAAAAAATGCCTTTATGTTATTGTCTTAAATGGATTTTGCTTATCAAAAACTTTTCAGAAAAGTAAACACTTTAATCTTGAAAGGTATGGTATTTGTAATTATTTGTAGAAAGATGAGATTGCTTTTGTTATGGCAAGTCTTCATTACCACCAGCTCATTGAAAGAAGCACTTTTGGTTCTGCTACACTGTAAGTACTGCTTTAATTGCTTTAACAGAGATGCTCATATCTAAGATCCTCCTCAGAACTGAAAAAAAAGATGTGTTCTAAGAAAAATAGTATTTGTTTTAGTAATATCACATTTCTAAGTGTTTGTAGAGCATGATACTAATTCTCCCCTTGGTACTGATGGCTAGAGAAAATTAGAGTAGCAGATCAGTACCTTTGTAAAGAAGAATATTATGGGAGTAATTCTCCCAGGAAGGCTCCATAGCATATCTAGATGTAAAACAAAGAATTTTTGTAGTAATATAAAAAGAACTGGCTTAAGATCCCACTTGGTTTTCTCAGATTGTGTTAATCTGGAGTAGCTATGCTATTCTTTGAACAAATAGTTAACTTTTCTTGTATTCCTTTCTGGGTATATATCTATATATGTTGTGGGACAACAAATAGCACTTTTTAGCTGGTGCTAATGTAACTACTGAAGTCATCCTAAGTTGTGGAAAGCAAAATTAGATATGACTTCTTAAAAATAATAATCAATGGCACAATAAGACGCAGTTGCTGATCAGTGGTGATCAACTGGAAGCAGTTAATATCCATGAAGCAATCTTTCAGAATCTTACTATCACTGCTCCTGTTTGTCATTGCACTGATTCTTCTGTCAGCAATACTTAATAAGTCAGGCCATAGATATCAAGCATAAATTTTTTTTGCCAGGCTATCCTACCCTCTTTACATGGACGATTTGAAGCTTTATGGAAAAGCATCATCAGAAATATATATAACAATAGAGTTTGTAAAAACTAAAGGAATCAATAAGCCCAGAAATAACATGAAGAGTCTGGTTAAATACAATCACTACAAATACCTGGGCATTCTTTAAGCTGACTTCAAGCACATTGAAATTAAGAAGATTGGAAGAGAATACATTATGAAAGTGAATATTTTAAAGTTCAAACTCAATAGAGTAAATACCATTAAGGCAATTAGCATCTAGACAATTCCAGTCATTAGATTTGCAGCTAGAATAGTGACTGGGTTCAAGCAGAACTAAAAGTCCTGGATAGGAAGATGACAAAAATATGACAATAAATCTTGCTCTTAATCCACACAGCAGTGTTGACTGACTCTACTTATCAAGGGAAATAGAAATGTTCCAAATATAGCAGATAGTTGAAGAAGAAGAAAAAGGTCATTGGAAGCATATCTGAAGGACAGTGAAGAAGATGCATAGACACTAATAGCAATAGCACTTAGACTTATATACCACTTCACAGTGTTTACAGCCTTCTCTAAGTGGTTTATAGAGTCAGCATATTGCCTCCAACAATCTGGGTCCTCATTTTACTGACCTCGGAAGGATGGAAGGCTGAGTCAACCCTTGAGCCTGGTGAGATCCGAACTGCCAAATTGCAGCAGCCGGCAGTCAGCAGACATAGCCCGCAGTACTGCACTGTAACCACTGAGCCACTGTGACTCTAATACAACAGGAAAACTTACTGAGTACTGGAGAGATGAAATTGGCTTACATGAAAGACCAAATGAAGAACAGAAGAGACATGGCAAGACAAAACATTACATGGCGAGTACATTAAAGAACTACGAGGCAAAGCAAATAACTAGATGATCTGACAATGCCTAAGAGTAGGAAAGTTGAAGAAAAAGACAGAGGGTCTAATTCTGGCTGCACACAATCATTGAGAACAAATGCATACAAAGCCAGAATTGAAAAGACAGAAACAGATAGCAAAAGCTGAAGGAACAGTGGATCACCTGGTTAGCTGCTGCAAGATAGCAACACAGACTGATTTATAAGCAACAGCATGACAAAATAAACACAAAGATTGGAATATCTGCAAGAAATAACATTTGCCTGCAAGAAAGATCTGGTGGAACCATAAAATAGACAAAATAATAGAAAATGAAAAAGCTAAAGTGACCTGGACTTTAAGACTCAAACAAACAAGCACCTGCCAGATAAGAGTTTTAACAATTGTCAATAAGAAACACGAAATATAAAATAGAGCGTTTATATAAGCTGTTTACGCAACCATATCATGAGATAAGATTGAACAGAATAAGATGTTTATAATTTTAGTTAAATATATTTGAAATCCCCCAAAGAGATTAATGTTTATATATTTAAATTAATAGTTTAATTGCTAAAGACTACTCAGATGATAACCCAATATAAGTTAAAATATTTGAGAGCTGAAAGTAGCTCTGAGAAATTGGACTGAAAACGCTTCTCCCCATGTGCAGTTCATGATTTAACATTTTATGTAATCATTATATACCCTATACATGCAATCTTCTCCATCTATTTTTTTCAGGAAACATTATGGAGCCTCTATTAAGGCTGTCCCAGATGATATTGATCCTGAATATGGCATGCATGGCTATCAGCTGCATATTGACTTACAGAGTAGAGGAAATAATTACATATGTTGTACATTTCGCAGTTTGTTTTGTAAAAAAGGTACTGTTTGAACTGCAGGCTTGGTAATGTTTCTTGATGGGGGTGATGCTTTTAAACTATAATTTTCAAAGGAATAAGCATGAAATCTCAATAATTCTCATTACTGCAAAGATGCAGTATTTTTTTATAAATAGTTTTCCTTGTTAGTTTTTTTCACTTCAGTATAGAACAGAGTTCAGTATCTTCAGTGAACCAATAAAGGAATGTGCTTATTGTAGTCTTCAGTCTAAACTTTACCTAGTTTACAGAATTTTTTTTCCCTGAGATGAAGCTGACAAACTAGAAAGACATGGCATGTAAGAAAATGAGGAAGAAGAAAGTACAAAAATTCTGACACAACTTAGCACTAATTTTGAGGAATTTTATGATTTCTATTATGGCCAGCTATGATGTTGCAAGCCCAAATCTTTAGGAATGTTTATGAAAAATGTATTTTTGAATAAAGATTCAGTTTGCCTTTTAAAAGCCACCAAAAAAAGCTTAAAGCTTTGAGTCGCTACAGTAGAGGAACACAAAAAAGAATATGTATTCACACTGAAGTTGATTAATGGCATTTCTTTTATATATATTTAAAACGTAAGATAAAAACTGATACAAACTAATATAAATAAGAATAAAAAGAAATAAAGAATAAAAAAGAATAAAAAGAAAAAACAAAGAAAGCTAAAAATGCAAGAAAGGAAAAAAGTAACATTAAGTAGAAAAGAAAGTAAAATATACAAAGAAGTGGCTTCCAATCTTGTTTACAGCAGTTTTAAATAAAATGATAAATTAACCTCTTACTCTGAGGTTACAGCATGATTTTATTTAATCGCTCTATAATTTGTATAATAAAACCATAAATTATAAATTTACTTTTGTCTATTTTATGCCAAAAATCCATAAGGGTTTTCCAGTCAGCAATAAATGTAGATAGTATAATTTCTCTAATCAAAGAAGTCAAGCTGACCTTTTCATCAAGTTCCATCTTCACCAACCCAATTCCTCTATTGTGGTTAGTTCTGAACCTTTTCCATCTTTCTGCATATAATAATCTCACTGCATCTCTCATGTACAAAAACTAAATGCTTTGATTTTTTTCCTGTTGTTTGTCTGAAATACAGACTCCTGGTCTCAATTGTATATTAATATTTAAAATTCTCTGAATTTGAATCCAAAATTTTCTAGCTTTTACTTGTCTATCAAACGTGATAAAATGCCCCTTCTTGTTCATGTGTAAAAAAGAAACAACAGAAGTGCCTTTCTGTATTCTAGACAAATTCTTTGGTTGCATATACAATGATAGATCATTTTATAAAAATTCTCCTTAAGATGGTAACAGTGCAAATTTCAGTTGTTTCAGCCACACATTTTTCACTATTTAATCTGTATATTATAATCAAAATTTTTACTTCTCTTTGTCATACGTTCTTTCACTTGTTCCTCTGTTTTGAATTTCAATTAGTTAATACGGGGATGGAATGGTTCTCAGGGAAGGTAGAGGAGGGCGTCCTATTTCAATGGTGTCAGGTAATAGGAGATATGGAAGACAAGGGAAAGGGCAGGCACAGGAAACGCGACCTCGGGTGTTTAGTACCTATCTCGTGTTCTGCCCCATCGCACTCACCTCATTTTCCTGGTCAGCAGATCTGTGGTGGCCCTGGTCTTAGACTGCTGCTTTTAAATGTGAGATCAGGTTAGCCTTATTGCTGATTTGATCCTCGAAGAGAAGGCTGATCTGGCTTGTATAACTGAGACCTGGCTGGGCCCAGAGGGAGGCCTTCCTCTTGTAGAAATGTGCCCAATGGGTTATTGATCATGGCACCAGTCTAGAGCTCAGGGCCGGGGAGGAGGTGTGGCTGTTATTATCAGAGAATCTCTAGTAGCCTCCAGAGGCACTGTTCAGCAAGTCCCGGGCTGTGAGACCCTTTTTCTTAGATTGGGCTCAAGTGGATTGCTGCTGCTATACCAGCCTCCCTGCTGCATGGCAGCTTCCCTACCTGGGCTCCTGGACTTCGCCGCAGGGCTGGCGGTGGAACTGCCCAGGCTTATAGTTCTGGGGGATTTCAACCTGCCTTCTCTGGGGTTGGGGTCGGAGGTAGCCTGAGATTTCATAGAAACCATGACTTCCATGGGCCTGTCCCAGATTATCCAGAGCCCGACTAGTAATAGTGGTCACACTCACGATTTGTTGTTCTTGTCGGAGCAGTGTCTATGTGACCTGGAATTGGTGGACCTGTCCTTGGTTCCCTTGTCATGGTCAGATCACAGTCTGGTAGCAATGAGTTTCTCTGCATCCTCCGCAGGGAGGCAGGACCTATTAGATTGGTCCGCCTCCATCGACTAATGGACTCAGATGGGTTCCAGAAGGAGCTGGGGGTTATAACTGCAGTCCAGCCGAGTTCTTAGTCACTGTTTGGAATAGGAAGGTGACTGAGGCTCTGGATAGGATTGCACCCTTGCGACCTCTCCTCACCTGTAGACCTCTCTGTGCCCTGTGGTATACAGAAGAACTGAGAGGGATGAAATGCATGAGGAGACGTCTAGAGCGCTGGCAGAAGACAGCAGATGAATTTGATGGGTAAGAGCTGCTACTAAGGCCTACCTTGTGATTCGTGAGGCGAAGTGTAAATACTTCTCCACACTAATTGCGTCTGCAGATAATCACCCAGTGACCCTCTTTAAAGTGAGCCGTCTCCTCCTAGGGAAGGAGGAGATTGAGGTCCACCTGAAGGGGCACACTGAGGAATTTGCAGGTTTTCTGGAAGACAAAATCTCTTGACTTCGTTCCCAGTTAGATGCCGGGTGGTTGCTGATCTGGTGGAAGCTCCTGAGGCAGGTTCTTGCCCTGTTACCTGGGAGTGGTTTGACCCTGTTGCTCCTGAGGAAGTGGACAGGATCCTAGGGAGTATGCACGCAAGCACCTGTATTTTAGACCCATGTCCCTCCTGGCTTGTGAAAGCTTCCCAGGAGGTGACAGGTGGATGGATTCTGGCAATGATTAATGCTTCTCTACAGGAGGGGACAGTGCCCCAGCACTTTAAGGAGGCTGTGGTCCACCCTCTTCTTAAGAAACCATCACTGGACTCCATCCGGTTGGATAATTTCTGACCTGTCTCCAATCTTCTCTTTTTGGGGAAGGTTGTTGAGAAAGTGGTCGCATAGCAGCTCCAGAGGTTTCTGGATGAAACGGATTATCTCGACCCCTACCAGTCAGGATTTGGGCCTGGATTTGGGACAGAAACAGCACTTTTGGATGATCTCTGGCAGGAGCGGGATGGGGGTAGTGCATCCATTCTTGCTCTACTTGACCTCTCGTTGGCTTTTGATTCCATTGACCATGGGATTCTCCTGGGGTGGCTTTGGGGGATGGGAGTGGGAGGCCTTGTGCTGTCTTGGTTCACTTCCTTCCTCTGCGGCCGCTTTCAATCAGTGTTGATAGGAGGGGAGAGATCCAACCCTGTCCCACTGCTTTACGGTGTTCTGCAGGGCTCGGTACTCTCTCCACTCCTGTTCAATGTTTATATGAAGCCACTGGGTGAGATCATCTTTCACCATGGACTGAGGTATCACCAATATGCTATGATACTCAGCTGTATGTCTCGCCCCGTGGTGAGTTAAGTGTTGCTGTGTCCTCCCTGTTGTAGTGCCTGGAGGCTGATAGGGGCTGGATGCGGAACAACCGGTTGAACCTAAACCCTTGCAAGACCGAGTGGCTCTGGGTTTGGGGTTCGTTGGCTCAGGGATAATTACCACCTTTAGTCTTGGATGGGGAGGCACTACCCCATCCTTGTGCGTAATCTAGGGGTTTTCTGGACTCACGACTCCTGTTCGAAGAGCAGGTGATGGTCGTGGCCAGGAGGGCATTTGTGCAACTGCAGGTTGTGCACCAGTTATGCCCTTTCCTGGATCAGCGGTCCCTACTCACAGTCACTCATGCCCTGGTCACTTCCCGTCTTGATTATTGCAGTGCGCTCTATATGGGGATGCCCTTGAAGAGCATCCGGAAGCTCCAGTTGGTGCAAAATGCAGAGGCCTGCATGGTTTTGTGCAGACCCCGGTATGCACATGTGTCACCTCTCCTGCAGGAGCTGCATTGGTTGCCGATTTGCTTCCGGATGCAATTCAAGGTGCTGGTTGTCACCTTTAAAGCCCTTCATGGCTTGGGTCCGGATTATCTGAGGAAACATCTCTTGCCAGTCACATCTACCCAACCCATTAGAGCGAGGAGGCAGGGAATGTTGCGGGTCCCACCCCTGAGGGAGATACACCTGGTGGGACCCAGAAGAAGGGCCTTCTCCATGGTGGCTTCCTCTCTCTGGAATATCATTCCCCCACAGATTAGAATGGCCCCCACTCCAGCACTCTTCCGAAAGGCACCAAAGACCTGGTTTTGCCAGCGGGCCTGGGGAACCCAGAGGGATGGAGCCCATCAAATGGCTAGTGTGAACTGCTATCATCGGGGTGGGGGGTGGGAGTTGGTTTTTGTTTTTTTGTTTTTGTTTTTTGTTTTCCCAAATTTTATTCTATTGTACTTTACTAATTTATTTGATTCTTTTTGTTAGTTTTTATTGTTTTTTATTTTTATTTTTTGTTTTAAATATGGTTTTACATTGTGTAAGCTGCTTGAGTCACCATGGGTGAATAGGCGGCAATATAAATTAAATAAATAAATACATTTTAACAATTATATGCTTTTCATTTGTACACAATTCTGCTTCAAAATTAGTCTTATAATGTTCAAAAACATAAACTCTTCTCCACCTTATCTTTTTAATAACTAAATGAGAAGACCATTAGCAATTATATTTTGCTTCAGTTATTGCTTTTATTATGTGTTACTCTTAACAAAATTCTAGCATCTCATGATAGGCTAGCCATTTATTTTTGTCTATTATTTCTCATCCGTAAGATGCTTCCTCTGCTGAGAATCAAACAAAAGGTATATTTGGCCACAATCTGAGTTTGAGTAATAGTATTTCTTATAAAATTTGTTCTCCAAAAACATTTGGTTAGTGTTCTATAGGTGTCACAAAAGATAGGTAGTACAAAGGGCTAGCAAATTATTGATAATACTGCAATTAAAATGAAATGGCATTTAAAAAAAAACAGTTTGGTAGCCAAAGTAGCTTAAATGTTATATATCATATAACAGAATATGGCAAGACTTTATAGTGCTTATCATTAAGTCATAAAAAAAATAAAGTAACAAAACTGTTACTGCCTTTGATAGTATTGTAATCTCTGTTTATTCCATTTTCCAATGGACCATGACTGTAACCTAGGAAATATTCCTCATTCATTTATAGGTAGCATAAAGATTTCTGAGAAAAGAGATAAATAATTGACATATTCTTTCAAAATATCATATTGGCCATGGCATGATATAATTATGTTTTAATTCACTTTCAGAATACATTAGAAATGGGTATCTCAGACTTACAGTAATCAGTTACAAAAAGGAAGTTCAACATCTTCCTCTTGATGGAAACATTGGATTGTCTTGGAGGACAGATGCATTTGAAGGCATTATTAAGGTAATTTTCAGTTACTGAATTGTGGAAATAGTTGATTCTGCTTATAAAACAAGTTTTCATGTGGCTAGTACTGTATAACACAGTATTAGTCTTTTACTGTAAAATAAATGCAGCACACACTATATAAGAGTTATAGTTCTACAAAATTACCCTAAAAAAAGCCTTGGTAGCTCAGGCTGTTAAATGCCTGCTCTTAAGATCCAGCTGCCTACAATTATTGTAGGCTCGAATCCCACCAGGCTCAAGGTTGACTCAGCCTTCCATCCTCTCAGGGTAGGTAAATTGAGGACCCAAGATTGTTGGGGGCAATTAGCTGACCTTGTAAAAATGCCGCTTAGTAATAAGCAGGCATATACAATGGAATGAAGGCTATTGCTGAGCACACTGGGTTGTATCCCAGAAATTGTAAGCCGCCCTGAGTCTCCGGAGAAGGGTGACATATAAATGTAATTAAAAAAAATATATACAGTTATTTTGAATGCAGTTTTTCTGATACCAAATAGATTTGAAATGGATTATGCAAACAAATTTGAAGTATTATCGGGAACGATAATGTAATGGTTACTTTAAAAATTGTTACTTCTTACTAATCTAGAATATAAGACTCAACATTTTAACTGTCTTTTATAATCAAGGATTATAGAACAAAAATATATCTGTCTTATTCCCTGATAATTTTGTTTTCGAAGATTTTTAAAGCTAGTATTGTATTTTTTCATTATTTTCTACACCTGCTAAAGGAGTATTTTATGGAAAGGATTTTACATTCTTCATTGGAATGGAAATGACAGACACAAAGACTGATTTTCTTTCTTTCTTTCTGCTGTATTATAGAGTTGTTTCATTATGGATCTGACTCTTCTGGATGATTCACAAAAACCATTTTGGTGTATTAGTGTTCCAGTGGAAATGAAATTATCAGACAAATCATCTACTCTGTATCAGTCTCTGGGACCTTGTTATTGTATGAATTATAAGGATTCAACTGGAAAAGTGTACATGGAACTAATATGGATGGAAGAAACAAATGAATACCTTATAGTCAATCTAGTCATTTATTTGAGCACCCAGAAAGTTAATAGTCGTTTTGGCACAAATTACTGATTTTTTTTTAATAGTACTGATTTTCTTAAGAATAATGCTTTTTTAAATTACTTTTCTCCCTAAAATATGTGTTATAAATGCCCGTTGTACAGAAAAAAATGGTTTCCTTGGTTGTGTTTGACTAAAAAGAAAAGCTTATTTTGGGGATAGTCTTATAGTTTGATTATTTATATTTGTAAAATAAATCGTATTCTCTCTTTGAGTTATTGTTTGAGAGAATTCCACATTGCATTAAAAACATTACACACGTTAGGGAAATTTTCTAGATTTTGAAGTCATATGACAAGAATTAATATGACTGTTTAAAAATAAAAATAAATAAAATAGCTAATACCAATTCTTCTATTTGTCATTATAGCACACAATTTATCAAATGGTTCCCTATGAAAATTTTATTTGGAAAATAATATCTATAGAAGGTTATGAAGCAAAATTTAATAAACTTTGAGTGTTATGTATAGAGGAAGTATGCTTATATATAAATCTCTCATCCATGACATTTATTTGTTAGATTTATAGCCTTTCTTTTGTACTGGAGTTCAGCTGTTTGTATATTGTGTGATAATAGGGGTGGTGGAAGCGGACAATGAAACCATAGGGAATCTCATCCTATGTTACATTTCACATAAAGAAGAGATAATGCTGTATAACAGTGTGCAAAAGGACAAGTTTGCAGGATGTTTAAGGCCTAGACTGGGAATACTTTTCCCATCAGTGAGCCAGGGTTAGGAATATTGTTAATCTTGGTGTAGACTAATATCAACAGGATAGACATATTTTGCTGAAGTGAGCAAACATGTTTATAAACCATTTTAGTTTATAGGTAGTCCTTGACTTACAAACATTCAGTTAGTGAACAAGGTTGCAATAGCATTGAAAAAGTAATTTATGACCACTGCTGACACCACTGTCATAGCATCCCTACAGTGATGTGATCAAAATTCAAGTGCTTGGCAACCAGCATGTATTACTATGGTTTTAGTGTCTAGGTCATGTGATCCCTATTTGTGACCTTCCCAGCTGGCTTCCAATAAAGTAAAGTGGGAGAATGTGCTTAACAAGTACAATGATTCGCTTAACAACCATGGCAAAAAAAAAGATTTTTAAATCAGGTGGGACTCATTTAACAACTACCATACTTAGCAATGGAAATTCTGGTCCCAGTTGTGTTCATAAAGTCAGGGACTACCTGTGTTGTGTAAATGTTCCTTATTTCTACATTTACCAAGTTTCTATGTTATCTTGTATCTTTCCCACATTCCATTATGTTAACTTACAGACGTAAAAAAAAACCCCTAAACTAAAAAGATATCCGCAACACCGGAATTATACAGCACATACCATTTCCTTTTCCTGTTTGTCCTTATCATGACAACCTTATGAAGTAGGTTGTGCGAGGGAGAAAGTAGTTCCAAATTACTAGGACATTTTTGTGGCTGAAGCTGAACAAGGTCCTGGGTCTTTAGTTCAACCCTTTAAACTTTGGCTTATGAAAATAGAAATGTTCAAAACTACTGCTTCTGGGGACCCCAACAGAGCAGTTGTTTTCACTGTAATTCCTTGTCAAAAGAGAGAAGATAATCTTGCTTAGGGCAGAGAAGTATTGCTTAAACTTTAATTGTTAATTAAGAAACAGGCTTTTAAAAGATGAACCATATTGCATATAAGTTGGTGAAATGGAAGGGCAATCTGTAGGAGTGGTTGCATTTGAATCTTACAACATGAGGGGTGCTTTCTGACCTTGGTTGTTTTCTTGGAGAGGTTTCATTAACCAAACTAGGTAATATCAGTGCTAATGGAGAGTGGGGTTTACTCTTAATTTATATTCTATTTTACAGTGTGTGTTGAAGAACTAGGCTGACTTAGTTCATCTGTAGTGCAAGGCAAATTGCAAAACTGCTTTTAAACATTAGATACTGAAGCTCTGCAGAGCAGGAGGATAAACTGTTTCTGCTTTTGTAGAGACCTTCTCACTCCCCAATTGATCTGGAGCACTGTTAAATTTCACATTCGACCTTATTGGAGAAACCCAATCTTAATTTTTCACAATTCCAACGCAGGCTTCATTTTCCTAGTTATACAAGTCATTCCTATGAGCAAATCTGATTAGTTGATAAGCCAGTTTACCTGTCGCTGTAAAGTTCCTCATCTTGATTTTTGCTGCTTAGACCAAATAGAAGCAAAACTTATATAGGTGAAACTCAAAAATTAGAATATCATGCAAAAGTTCATTTATTTCAGTAATGCAACTTAAAAGGTGAAACCAATATATGAGATAGACTAATTACATGTAAAGCAAGATAGTTCAAGCCATGATTTGTCATAATTGAGATGATTATGGCTTACAGCTCATGAAAACCCCAAACCCACAATCTCAGAAAATTAGAATATTGTGAAAAGTGCAATATTCTAGGCTCAAAAGTGTCCCACTCTAATCAGCTAATTAAGCCATAACACCTGCAAAGGGTTCCTGAGCCTTTAAATGGTCTCTCAGTCTGGTTCAGTAGGAATCACAATCATGGGAAAGACTGCTGACCTGACAGTTGTGCAGAAAGCCATCATTGACACCCTCCATAAGGAGGGAAAGCCTCAAAAGGTAATTGCAAAAGAAGTTGAATGTTCCCAAAGTGCTGTATCAAAGCACATTAATAGAAAGTTATGTGGAAGGGAAAAGTGTGGAAGAAAAAGGTGCACAAGCAGCAGGGATGACCGCAGCCTGGAGAGGTTTGTCAGGAAAAGGCCATTCAAAAGTGTTGGGGACTTTCACAAGGAGTGGACTGAGGCTGGGGTCAGTGCATCAAGAGCCACCACACACAGACGGATCCTGGACATGGGCTTCAAATATCGTCAGAAGCGTCTTACCTGGACTAAAGGAAAACAGACCTGGTCTGTTGCTCAGTGGTCCAAAGTCCTCTTTTCTGATGAGAGCAACTTTTGCATCTCATTTAGAAACCAAGGACCCAGAGTCTGGAGGAAGAATGGAGAGACACACACTGCAAAATGCTTGAAGTCCAGTGTGAAGTTTCCACAGTCTGTTGATTTGGGGAGCCATGTCACCTGCTGGTGTTGGTCCACTGTGCTTCATTAAGTCCAGGGTCAATGAAGCCATTTACCAGGAGATTTTGGAGCACTTCATGCTTCCTTCCACAGATGAGCTTTATGGGGATGCTGATTTCATTTTCCAGCAGGACTTGGCACCTGCCCACACTGTCAAAAGCACCAAAACCTGGTTCAATGACCGTGGGATTACTGTGCTTGATTGGCCAGCAAACTCACCTGGTCTGAACCCCATAGAGAATCTATGGGGCATTGCTAAGAGAAAGATGAGAGACATGAGACTGAACAATGCAGAAGAGCTGAAGGCCACTGTTGAAGCATCCTGGTCTTCCATAACACCTCAGCAGTGCCACAGGCTGATAGTTTTCATGCCACGCCTCATTGAGGCAGTAATTGCTGCAAAAGGGGCCCAAACCAAGTACTGAGTACATATGCATGCTTATACTTTTCAGAGGTCTGATATTGTTCTATGTACAATCCTTGTTTTATTGATTGCATGTAATCTAATTTTCTGAGATTGTGGATTTGGGGTTTTCATGAGCTGTAAGCCATAATCATCACAATTATGGCAAATCACGACTTGAACTATCTTGCTTTGCATGTGATGAGTCTATCTCATATATTAGTTTCACCTTTTAAGTTGCATTACTGAAATAAACGAACTTTTGCACGATATTCTAATTTTTTTGAGTTTCACCTGTAATCCAAATTGGAGCTTTTGAAAAAAGCACCTGGTCACCACACTTCGGTATCATGTCACCATCATTCTTTTATATGTGAACATTTATATTTCTTCATGGATAGGCAGCTTTCTCATGCATTCCAGCAACTCAGATTTCTGGAAAACTGGCCAAATGCACATTATACTATAGTTGAAAATACAGAGAAGTGTATATTTGGTTTCCTTTCTGCGTGAAGAAAGGAGGATTTTTTGTACTCCATGAACTATTGAAATTCTGTGGAAGGACACTGATTATTTTTGCACTTACCTGTTGAAGCATGCTGTTCTTTTCCTATTGTTAATTTGCCAAGGCTGGCAGGAGTAAATAAAATCACATTACCAACTTGTCCTGCTTTGGTGCTTTGTGAGACACATTACCTCATAGCACTTCAAATATTAAGATGGATCACGGTTTCCTCAGGCCGTATTGTACAGTAGATTGCTGGATTTGTGGGCTTTTGGGGAACTTTTAATTAAAAACTCAGCTGCCCAGTGTCACTTAAAAAAGATGGGCACCCATACAAATCAAATAATATCACTAAAAACTTCTGCTCATGTTCTTCTAATTCATAATACATTTGTTTTGGGGTTTTACTGAACAGTGATCAAAACAGTACAACAATGTTAGACTTCAACTTAAATTCTTCAAATTGTTTCACATAGCAAAGAAAACAAAACTAAATTCCCATACAGTATTGCATTACTTAGATCTGGGAATACACCTTTTTTCCCATTGCTCAATAATGCTAGTTGTGTTACGCTGTAAGAATACATTGCTATGATTAAGAAGCTCCATCTGACAATACCATAGGTCAATATCAGCTAGCCTACAATTCAGCTGAACAAGTATTTGCAATTAAGTGAATATTATCAGTACAGGTAACCCCCACTTAATGACTGTCCTTTTTGCTGAACATTCAAAGTTATGGCTCTGAAAAGGGTAATTTTATGACCCTTCTCACTCTTAAAACCATTGCAGTGTCCTTGTGGTCACATGATTGAGATTTAGGTGTTTTGGAACTGGTGGGCATGTGTGATCATCATAGTTTTCTCGGTCATGTGATTGCTATTTATGTGTTTTACAGCTGGCTTCTGACAAGTGGTGTCGAAGAAGCCACCAGTAAAATCTCAAGTTGTAATCATCAATATCTTGCTTAGCAACTGCATCACTTAATGATCCCAAATGTGGTTGCTAAGCGAGGACTACTTGTACAGCTTTGATAACATTCAGTGACAGAAATGCAAAAAGTCAAAGAACTGATTTTTTTTTCACAGAAGTGTAAGGATATGAAAGTAAGTATTTTCTAATTCTGTCTCCTTTGCAGTTACTGGAAACCCTTCAGCTAAGCCAGGTTTGTAGTAACAAGATCTTTGGTCAGCGTTTGTGTAATTATGTTGTGTTCTATGCAACTTTTGTGCTACTTAGCTTATGGTAAGGCAGTTGGAAGTCTAAGCCCATGTTTGTAATTAGATGTGCAAAAGCAAAATTCATGCATCCTTTGTTTTTTTTTAATTTAACATATAGCAACTCTATATTGATATTATAACGCAGCTAGTACAAAGTAGGAAATTCACTTTGAGATATTATTATGACTAATCAAAAGTTCATTTCAACTACAATCCCCTACAGAGCATCCATATAACTCATACTTCACTATTTGCCAATAAATGAATCATCCATCTTTTGGAAGCCAGTTAATGGACTATGGGTTCCTGATGTTCAAAGGATTGACTCTGACTTTACAGAGTGCCTAATTATGTGTGCTTCTTTCTTACAGCAATATATATAATATAAATTTCCACTTCAGAGCCTGATGATTACTTAATTGGCCTTCACTATTGGAAGATTCTGGTTTAGCAGAATTTTGTCTTTGTTTATTGAACCACATCTAATGTTAAGAGAGTGCACTTAAATTTATGCACTGGGGTTCTCTACTATCATCATCATCATCATCATCATCATCATCATCATCATCATCATCTCCTTTAAATGACCCCATAATCCCTTGCGGGATGGAGTCTGAGCAACTGAATGGACCTGAGTTTTTATTGGCTGGATGCTCTTCCTGTCGCCAATGCGGAGTTATATTCAGCAGATATATTCTTATCGTGCCCAGAGAGAGAAATATCTGCCTCTACCTAGGATTGAACTCACAGCCTCCTGATTGTGAGGTGAGAGCTCCATCTCTAAGCCACCGCACCACTCCTCTCTACTATCTCTTCCTCAAAAGATATGCCCCAACCCTCAATGGTAGCCTGTATATTTGTTTCTTTGGATACAACTGATTTTCATTATGTCTACATTATGTCTTTGAGAACAAAGGTGCTGGCCTAGGGATGGATTGGACTATACCCACTGAAGTGCTGGTCTATAAATAGACTGGACTAGGTCCACGAAAGTGCTGGTCTAGGAATTGGGACATGTACAGTAGTTTCTAGTTTAACCTTAGCTACAAAAATTCATTGGGTAATTTTTGAGCCAGTTACTCACTGTCAACCCAACCTACCAAACAAGGATGGCAGAGGTGGGGACACTGTATGATGCCTTGAGCTCTCAGTGAAATGTGGGATACACATCTATGAAACAAACTACAGGCAGTCTCCAACTTAAAACCAAAATTGAGCCCAAAGTTTCTATCACTAAGCAAGCCAGTTAAGTGAGTTTTGCCCCATTTTATGACCTTGCTTGCCAAGTTAGTATGATGATTGTTAAGTGAATTTGGCTTCCCCATTGACTTTGCTTGTCAGAAGGTTGGAAAAGGTGACCACATGACCCCAGGACACTGCAACTATCATAAATACATGCCAGTTGCCAGGCATCTGAATTTTGATCACATGGCCATGGAGATGGTGCAACAGTCATTGTGAAAAACGGGAAAAATAATTTTTTTCAATGCTGTTGTAACTTCAGTCACTAAACAAATGTAAGTCAAGGACTACCTGTAATTTAAGAATTAAACAGGTATCTAAAATATTTTTCAAGTTCTACATCATCAAAGCAAAACAATTTAAAACATAGACACTAGTCGGTATCATAACATATAAACATTTGGAATCTATAATACACTGAAAACAGAAGGCTCTCAAAACTTTGAGGAAGGCAACAAATGAGACAATTTTAGGTCCTCTAGGACAGGGGTGTCAAACTCACGTCATCACTTTTCCCCCCTTTGCTAAACTGGGTGTGGCCAGCACATGACACATCTGACCTGCGGGCTGTGAGTTTGACAGCCCTGCTCTAGGAGGAAATTCTGTAACTTCTGGACTGCAAATGAAAAGAGCCTGTCACTGATTCTTGCCATGATAAATGACCTTAATGGGGTATTTGAACACATGCCTTCCTAGGCAAATCTTAAAAGTACTATTGACTTACAGACAAATTTATTAGTAATCTGCTTCTAATGTGTTTTGGCTTGAAAGGTTTACTGTGTAGTAGTACTTAGCAGCAATGAAGCTGCAATGACACTGTTAGCTATCAAACCCAGCTGGACTTCTGAATATAAAAGCATTCTAGCAGCACCTCAAACACAAACTTTAACTTTTGTAATGTTGTAAAATCTCTTTAACCACTAACAGCTTTCCAGAAATTCTTAAGGGATTGGCTTCTTATTTTTTCTTTTATAACTTACTGTATATATCACCAATATGTAGTTTGGCTTAATTGCCTTTGAGTCCTCCCACCACCATGCTTTCTTTTGAATATCACTTGTAATAATTAAAATAACATATTTATTTCTAACTACCCAGGCTCAGCCCTTTTCCTGTTTTTAAATTTTCTTAATCATTCTGGATTTATTATAATGAATTATTACCCCTCCCCCCATCCCCGGGTTAAGGGATGGATCAGTATCTCCCATCAGACTGAGCGTTACAAAAAACATATGGCTCTTTTGGATCTAGCAGGTTGGGCTAAACACAAGAAAATGTATTGTTATAGCACGATCACAGCTTGTCAAAAAATGAGATGCAGTGAGTAACTTTGTCAAATCATAGTCAGATTTTATAAATTTACAATTGTCCCTGAAGAATTGCACAGGTTAGGTTGATGAAAAGAAAATGGTTAGCTTTCCATTTTAATGGAAAGGGAGAATTTCTCAGGTGACAAGAAGGAAGCAAGATCACTTGGCTTGGCCTCTTTTTTAAGATTCTCAGCAAGCCCTCTGTGTGCATTTTAGCGGAACCTGAGAAAAATTGTACTAAGCTTGTTATTGAATCTGCTGCACTTTCTGCCATCTCTGGCAAGCTCAGCTGTCCTAATGATACCTTCCGGTGTGTGGAAGAGCAGACTGGTTAGAAAAATTGCAGGAACCTAATGCTGTCTTCGTCCCTGCCGATTTGAGCCTTGTCCCCAGTGTCAACATGGTAAAAGTGTCAAGAAATCTGCAACCTTGAAACAGGTGGGGGAGGAGATGTGTGTTTTGGAAGCACAGCAGTCACCAGCAAACAGGTTAAAGCATCAGAATAAAAGGTGTTTTTCTTTCACAAGGAATGAATGGTTGAGAGGAAAAAGACACACAGCAAAAATAGAGGCACAGAAAGGAAAAGAGCAAATATAAAGGCAGTGTGGGAAGTACATACTGGCCAGCAGCAAAAGGAAAAAAAACATAGATTCCAAGGCATGGAACTAGAGGCAGAACAGTGTTTTTATAAAGAAAACTTTCTTAGTATTATTGTGTTGTGTAATAAAAACAAGGTAAAGGTTTCCCTGTATGTTGTGTCCCACTCTAGGGCATGGTGCTCATATCCATTTCTTAGCAGAGGGAGCCAGCATTGTCTGAAGTCATGACCACATACCTTCTGGGGTCCTGTGGTCAGCATGGCTATATGCCAAAAGCACATGTTACCTTCCTACCAAAGTGGTACCTATTAATCTAGGTTGCATACTTTTGAATTGCTAGGTAGGCAGGAGCTGGGGCAAGTAATGGGAATTATCCTAATACAGGGGTGGGATTCAAATTTTTTAACCAGTTCTGTGGGCATGGCTTAGTTGGTAGGCATGGCTTGGTGGTCATGTGACTGGATGGACATGGCTTGGTGGTCATGTTATTGGCTGGGCGTGGCCAACTCAATATCACTCACATCGAGGCACGCATCTCCTCGCCTGGCCTGTCGTGACTGTGGGGATGCTGCAACAGTCGTAAGTGTGAAAAATGGTCATAAGTCACTTTTTTCAGTGCCATTGTAACTTTGAATGGTTACTCCATACAAGCAAAGTACCAGCAAAGGAGGGGAAAAAAACTCCAGAGACGTTCCTGAGACAGGAAGTCTAGTCCTGCCAAGAATGTAATAAGGGTTAACGGAGAGGCAGTTTCTGTAAGCAACACCAGAATGTTTCCTTCCTGCCTTCCTTACAGGATTAGGCCAGTAATTTCTTCTAACAACCGGTTCTCCAAACTGCTTAGAATGTTAACAACCGGTTCTAGCGAATAGGTGCAAACTGGTAGAATTCCACCCCTGCCCTAATATATAGAGCTTGGGTCTCGAACCTGGGCCAGCTGCAAGCTCAGTGTCTTCAACACTGAGTTCTCAAGGCCCCTTCTAGTATGTAATAGTGTAATAGTAATTGAATAGTGCCTGAGTATTGCAATTGTTCCAGTAATGTGCTGTAAATATAGTATAGAATAGAGGCAATAGAAAATACATACTGACTTGTTAGTTTCCATCTGTCACTTTATTTTTTCCCCTCAAAATAAAATATCTCCCCAGCCCTCGTAAGATATATATTTTATAGCTTTTGAGTCTCTTTTGAGTCTTAGTCAATTAAATTGAGTATAGTTAAAAAGAGTGTTTAAAAATGACACAGTACTTTCATAACTTGAGTTATGATAATAATGATTTATTTATTTATTTATTAATTTGACTTGTATGCCATCCCTCTCCAGAAAGGACTCAGGGCAGCTCACAACTAAAAACAATACAATAAATAGATTAGATTACACAATAAATAGATTATGATAATAGGCATATAATTATAAACATACCTATTTGTCCAAGTGCAATCCTTTTTGCTATTATGCAGATTAGACTAAATTTCTGAGCTATCTGACAAGGGTGAATTCACAGGGCCATGTTGAATGGAGAAGAGAAACAATCATCTGCCGTCTTGTTACATGATCTCTCAGACTTAAATATGCTACTGATAGATGATGGAGGGAATCTGGGGAAAAAAATGCAGAGCAGAACTACTGCAGAATTCTCACTGGTCATAGGAAGTGACCAGGTAAATTTTAATTGGATTAACTCTTTTGGGGAATTTAACAGTGACTACCTTTTAAAAGAGGCACACTGTTATTAGCAGAGATTTTCAAAAGGTCAGTCTGGAGGTATTCTCATTTCATGATGGATGATGTTCCAAAGGTGGAAAGAAAACTCACATCCTGGATCCCATCACATGGAACTCAGACATGATTTGTAACATGCCCCTCCTTTGGGATGGTAGATATAACTGGAGAAAGGCAGCTCCTCAAGTAAACCAGCCCTATGTCATTTCAGGTAAAATAAATGTGTCTTTTAGATCTGAGCAAGTATACTGGAGCTGGGCTTCCGGCAATAGTTTAAGGATACTATATATTAAGGGAGCATGATGGCTCAGTGGTGAAAGAAGTTGAGCTGAAAGCTGACAGCCAGGATTCAAGACCTGAGCACCACATGACAATGTGAGCTCCTGTCTTTGTCTCAGCTCCTGCCCACTAGCAACTTGAAAGCATGTAAATGTGAGTAGATAAATAGGTACCGACTCAATGGGGAGGTAACAGTGCTCCATGTACCTTGGTGTATAGTCATACTGGCCACATGAAATGTTTTCAGACAATGCTGGCTCCCTCAGCTAAGAAATGGAGATGAGCACTGAGCCCTAGAATTGGACACGACTGGACAGGGGAAATCTTTACCTTTACTATATGTTAATGTTGGGTTAGTATACTCTGCGATTCTACTTCACAGAGAACTGGATTGACCAACTATATATACACTTAGATTTTAAATGTGTATAAACAGGTTAAACAGTATATTTCAAGAGTTTAATGGACTTTTTCAGACCTAATCTTGCAGCTACCATCTCAGTATTGGAAGTCTTTTGAGACTTTGAGTACCTTATTACAGTCTCATAGAATGGTCTGGCCACAAAACACTTGATTGAAAAATTTAAAAATGCCTCAAATTTTATAAGTTTTCCTGAAATCTCTTGGTGATCTCATAAGATTTTGACCATGAGAAATTGTGGATGCTATTTTTCTAGGTTCAGCCATGTGTTGTCAGCTGTCTGGAGTGACAGTTCTCGAACTTAAAGTGTTATTGTGCATTAAACAGATGATAGCTTTCAGGTATGATTTTCATTATGCTTTATCTACTTGCACACATGGCTCAGAAGGTAGAATTATGATTGTCAAAATAGCATATTAAATAAGCATTCTTGTCCAAAATCTAGCATATTCCCCTCCATTCTGCTCTATGCATTACTTCGAGAAATGGGAAGCACATAAATAAGTTTTCAGGAGTGTAACCAACAAAAAAAATTAAATGATTTCTCCATCATTGAAAGATGGACTCTAGAGTGGCAGTACAGTAACTCACATGATAATGAATAAGGGAAGCTTGTAGAACATGTTTAGCAATCAATTAACTATAAGTCAGTGAATAATATACAGGTATAATAAAACACATTTATTGGAATATACCAAATCCCTTATACGTGATACAGTTTATAAAAGTATACATATGTAGAAGTGGAAATAGGGCGAATTATATAGATTGATGTAGTAAATTAAGAGAGGGGAGGCCCATTAATTTTATGCTGAATTATTCAAGAGAGGTTTGTCAGAGAAGGAAATATTGCACTTCTTGTATATAGGCCATTCTCTTTTGTCATTACTTTTGAGCACTCAAAACCATTTTTCCATGAAGACTTGGATTAGCTAAATCAAAGGTACTTAACTGGGGCAATATGTTAAATTCATTTTTTGAGAGGAGCATTAATTGATTGACATTTGACCCAATAGCCCTCTGAGGATAAGTATCTTTATTTAATAAGGTGTATTGATTTTCTGCCTTCCTCTTGTGATCATGAACGCTAAAGCAAATTGCACAAATGCAAACCTAAGCAAGTAAGCAATTCTATTAAAGTATCTGGAGAAATATATCATCGTTTAGTGATAGTATCCCTATTGGAGAGAGGGAGCTAGAGATTTAAACAATAATCCTGCGCTTGTGCAGTGCGGTCCGTGGTTGCCTCCTTGCCTCCTGCCACATGCTGTCTCCCGATAAAAAATTTACAGACTTGTTCAGATGACACACTTATAGGGTTATGAACAGGGCGAGTGTGACTGAATAAGCTGAATTGGCTGTGGCTATAGAAAAGCTTAGTTTTAACCCAAGAAGCATCCTCCAGTCCAGGGGTTGCCAACCTTTTGGACCTCAGGGACCACCAAACTCATAATTTTAAATCCCAGGGACCACTAACCAATTCTGTGGGTGTGACCTAATTTGTGGGTGTGGCTTGATGGTCATGTGACTGGCTGGGCATGGCTTGTATGTAAATATTATAAATATTTATATAAATATTGATTTTTTTTAGCAACTTTTACCCAAAATCAGGCAAAGCAGGCAGGCAGATTGAGTTGCTCACAGAATCATAGATTCATTCAGAAATCTATCTATCTGCCATTGGCTACCTCAGTCTGTCACATAAAATTTGCTAGCAAGCAAACTCACAAAATTAACTCACAACACACCATGTATGTAAATATTGAATTTTTTTTATAAAAAAGAGCAACTTTTACCCAAAGTCAGGCAAAGCAGGCAGGCAGATTGAGTTGCTCACAGAATCATTCAGTGATCTATCTATCTGCCATCGGCTAGTTCAGTCTCTCAAATTTGCTTGCCATGAGTCTGCACTGAATAACAGAACTTTCAGTCCTAAGGGAGGTTTGGCTGTGCTTAAAAGCAGAGCCGAAGATCTAAAGACTAGCCAGAAAGCAAAAAATCGACCATTTCCTGCTTCCTAGCTAATCTAAATCTCCTGGCACAGCAGAACAGATGATGGTTGGAAAAAGGAAAAATAGCAATTTTAGCAGGCAAGTTTGCCTGGTAAGGAGTGAGTGGGTGGAAAGCGTTCCTGCAGGCCATGTGGACAGCACAGCCTTGTGTTTCTGCACAGCTTGGATTAATTGCTTTGGGGGTGCTCTGGGGGTGAGATTTCTCTGCGGTCCACCAAAATTTTCTCATGGCCCACCAGTGGGCTGCGGCTAACCAGTTGGCGACTGCTGCTCCAGTCAACCCAGGGCACCTATTCTTGTTGCCAGCAAGTGACATGAATGATATGACATGACATTAGGAGAGCTATGGTGGCACAGTGATTAGAATGCAGTATTGCAGGCTAATTCTGCTGACTGCCAGCAGTTCAATTCTGACCGGCTCAAGATTGAGTCAACCTTCCATCTTTCCAAGGTCGGTAAAATGAGGACCCAGATTGTTGGAGGCAATAGGCTGACTCTGTAAATCGCTTAGAGAGGGCTGTAATGCACTGTGAAGCAATATGTAAGTCTAAGTGCTACTACTATTGCTTACTGCAACTCTTAGTGGTGAAGTAGGGACAAAAAAAATCCCCTAGGAACTTCCTCTCTGTAATAATGTTACTTTTTACAAAGAAAAGTATGGTCATATACCCACTTCCTGCCCCTAGTTCTGTCTGGTACCAGTTTTACATCTGTGGATATTTTTTTGTGGCTGAGGTGGGAAAGAAAGATGAAGATAAAGAGCATAGTCACTTTTTGTTTTGCAGTGGTTGGACTTCCTATAAAAGCAACCCCTTCCTATAAAAACAACCTTTTAAACATTAAAAGGTTTTGCTTTACTCTGTTTGGTGTTTGTTTCCTTGGAACAAGGTTTGGGTCAGAACAATACCTGTACACTTGGGTAGTGATAGGGTACAAATGCAGCCCAAAAATGTTTGAAGATGATTTTTTTTAAAAAGTACAATTTGTAGTTCACTGGCTATGAAGATAATGTATACCTTATATTTTTGATTCAGTCCTGAATCTTTCAAATGGTTCATAATAATGCAAAACTCATATATTTGACCAAAACTGAGATGGGAAGAAGAAAATAAAAAAGGAGCCCAAGCAACATATTCAAGTTAGCCAACTTATTGTCAAAGCTGGTAATAGGAAGAGTTTCTCTTGCTAAAACAACCTTTGTTTTCCCTTAACAACGAATGTAATAACATCTTTAACAGAGGAGAGTTTGTTTTCCATTGCCTGAATCTTTCATATCTAATAGGAAATTAAATATGTGCTCTAAACACTAAAGCAAATGTATATTTTCAGTTGATTATAATTACCCAAGATGCATGAATTTTTATGTATAAATGGTAGCTTCAAAGCTGAAGATGAAAATTCAATCTGATTTGTCACTCACTGATGCATGCTAATTTCCAGGAGGGAGGGGAACACCACTCAATACTTCTGAGGCTAAAATGAATTTGTCTGCCATCCTACTGATGACGCCCATTTATTCATCGTTATTCACAATATTTTCCATTCTGTATAGTATTGGATCTTTGGAAAGTCACCAGCGTGAAGGATTCAACTGTGAGAATAAATAACTTTTAAACAGCATTTCTTTGTCTTCAGTGCTCTGGGGCTCTTTTTGTACTTTAATTCAGCAACAGGAGATGGAAGTTGGAAGAAGCATTAGCTGTCAAAAGGAATAGTTTTTCCCTTGTTCCCATCCAGTGCTGTTTGCTATCTGAAGCAAATGACAAGCGGATACTGATATAACACAAACTCCCTAGACTTCCACAGGATCTTAACTTCACTGCTGATCATAGAATAACAATAGCATACCCACTTCTGTTTCTGTGAACTAACCTTTGCTTCACATATTTAGGTAGCTGAGCTTTATTTGCAAAGTATCTTCTTGATCACAGTGAATTTGCATGTTCTTTGTGTATTAAAGAGACTTCCATTTTTTTGCAGAAGGTTTCAAATTGTGGCCTTTGAATGTATTGGTATTCTTGCCACGTAACAGGTCCTCTGAAGAAAAGAAAAAGGAACAGCTACTTTGTACATATGTTAAGGGTTGCCTTCTTTTCTTAAAATCTGTGCTGTAGTCCTTCTCAAGTGATGTGTGTGCGTACCACCTTAGGCCAACATGTACTTTGACTTATTTTGACTTAGCATAATACTTGAACCCAGCTGTGAAATAAAGCTTAGGCTAACTATGACTTAGTGTGGTGCATGAAACCAAGCGTATTATAAGTCTGAGAAAATATATATATCACAATGAGCACTATTTAGCTTGACATTCACTGAAATTGAAAATAGCTAAGCTGAGTTATAGCTGGTGTGCACATGAATGGGAGATCTGCAGGAAATCTTGGGGCTGTAGGTTTGAATCTATATATATAAAAGCCAAATACCACTCACTCATCATGAAATCTCCAGAACCATAAAGGCTACAAACTTGAAATTTGACATGTGTGTTCCTCTTGGCTTCTAGGTGCTTGCTAAGAAAGGATTTTTTGAAATGACCATTGGATCATTTGTATTTCTTATACAGTAATTAACAAGCTTTGATGCTAAGGAGGTCTACTCCCCTCCCCACCTGAAAAGAACTCTGTTCCAACTGCCAGTTGCCTCACATTACGTTACCTCAGTTCAAACTGGCATATGTTCCATTCCTTCATTCAGGAGTGGCCTGGGGCTCCTTACAATACTAAACGTCAGTACCTCACAAAAATGTCTATGCCTTCCACCTATGGAACTGCTTCCGGACTCAAGGTGGCTGGTAGATATGTAATCATCAGGTCTAGAAATTGCCAATGATTAGCGTATGATGTAGCTCTTAAGCTAAAAGTTATTAACAGAGTGGAGGGGACAAACCATTCTGTTGCTGCCAGAAAATTTGAGATAAAAAAGTTGAGATAAATTAACATTGATCTATTTCTCCATTTTTAACAATATATTAAATATATAATCAGTAGTTTGGTTGTAATTTTGAGAGTTGGCTAACCTGTGAGTGGCACTTTTTTCCCTGCCATGTTGGGTGTGATTTCATGGCTTATCTGCAGATGGATTTATATTTGAGTATATAACTTTAAAAATCCCACCAAAATCATATTTCAAATATAGATGAGAATGAATCATCTTATGAATGAAGTGGGAATGAAAAATGAGAAGCTCTCTGTTTTCTCCCACTCCTTCTGACATCCTGTCTTTACTTGCTTATATATTTTCTTTCTTTTCCTTGATACCTTTTCTGCTGAGCAACAGGTTGCTGGGAAGGGATGGATAACTCCTGTCAAAATGTTGAACAAATTGCTGTAAAAATTTGAGCAAGAGTTAAAATGCCTTAAAGTGTGATCAAATCAGTAGGATATTTAGATGGACGAAAAGATAAACTAATGGGAGGTATAGGTGCAGGGATTGATGTGCTGAAGGAAAGTGCTGAAGCCTGCTTAGTTTTCATCAGGCTTTGAGGCATCTTCCTTGAAACTAATCAACTGCATTGTGCAACGAAATGACAGCTTTGAAATCCTTTTTCAAAGGAGAAATTTCTTCCCTGAATGACATTTCAAAAGGAGTTTCTTTTCCATTAAATTGAAAATGCAGGGGAAGGTGTTGGCACCACAGAGTTTGAGCCCATGTGTTCAGTAGAATATACTCTTAATAGTATCTATTTGGTCTACCCTACAGAAGTCTCTTAATAGCCTGCATTTCAGGCCGGGTATTTGGGTCATTTATGCCAGCATGTTTGCCTTTGGGATGGAAGTTTGAATGCCCCCCCTCAATGTTCCATTTTCTTTAAATAATAAAATGCCAGGAAGAGACCTTGGGAAGCATTGAATAGGAATGTTCTATGGACATTTGTAAATAATAGGTTATTATAGGATAAGTATTATTGTAGCTTTTGGTGGACTATATAAATGGGCTCAGAAAAAGAGAGGAGAAAGCCTCTGATAGTTTTGAATTGATGATATATAACCACATTTAAATCGAGTGTAGTCATTTTTGATTTTTTTCTAAAGGGAGCTTCTCTGATCTGCAATTCCAGTATTATTGACCAAGACAGCAATTTGTCACTGTTTTCCTGAAAATTACGTGGTAGCAGACATACCTTGTATGCGAACTAGTGGCTTATAGTGGCTTTCTCTGTGGTAAAATTACTGATTAGATGTCATTTTCAGAGGACATGAGTTTAGCTAAATTGCACACAAAACTACGAATGAAGAAAACACTTGGAGGTGGGTTATTTTTAGGTGTAAAATTGGAGAAGGCCAAATAACCCCTTGTGCAAATGACTGTAGTTGCACCACTTGCTTTATGGCATTGAACATAAGAATATGAGAGGGAAAGTTTTGTCATAGATCCATATCCTGGGCCATCACTCTGCCACTGAGAGAGAGAGAAATGTTTTTAGGGAAGCTAAATACCTTTCTTTTGAGAAAATAGCTTTCTTTTGAGAACCCCTGTTATTAAGTGGGTAAATATAAACCAGTATCAGCATCTCACATTAAAGTCTGTAAGCTTGCTATCATGGATAATGACAGGTGGGTTAGAGAATGTTCCCAGAATATCCACCTTAATTTGTTTACTATTTTTTTTAACTTGGCAATAAGCTTTGCTGCCTTGTAGCTCTTTGATGGCTACCAGTTGCTGATTTTTACACAAAAAATGGCAGCCCTCAGAAAGTTAGTGTTGATTTTTCTCTCTGCTTTGGAAGCATCACTGGGAGATTATGTGCTCCCTGTTTCTTTCCACTCACCATCAGGTGACAGCAAAGCCAAATTTGTATCAGCCTTCTTAAGCACGAACTCATGACTTCTCCATCAGCACAGTTTTGAATTTAACAGCCTCCTCTAGATGGCATTTGAACACTCCTATTTCAGCTTCGGTCTCAGAATGATGGTTATTTGAGAGAAGAAACAAGGAGTACAGCATGTCAGTTCAGTAGCCAGATTTGGTGAAAGGTGAGCATCTGATAATGTGGAATTATTATTATTTTTTTAAATTTCAGAGATGAAGTTGATGTACTGGGATACATATGACAGGATCTTCATGACTTTTCTCTGTGTAAGAGAAGTTTAGTTATTAATCCTCCTTCATGCTATTCCTCCAGTTAAACTATCCCTGTGAATATTTTATCCCCCTGCTCTTGCAACCTATTGAAAGCATAAAGAGGGGAAAAAAGCATTTTTTTCAAGCATTTCCTTTTTGAGTACTATAATTTCAAAGAACTGGTAGCAGCACCTTTCTGTTCCTCTAGTCATGCTGTGGATGTAAGCAAACAGAAGTTCTCCGTGCTTATAATGCACATGTTTGTGGAACAAAGGCTTAGCATATGGGTGAACTATTCCACATATACTAGAAACCAGTGGTGGGATTCCAATTTTTTTACTACTGGTTCTATGGGCGTGGCTTGGTGGGTGCTGCAGGGGAAGGATACTGTAAAATCTCCAGTCAGAGGTGGTATTTGCTGGTTCTCTGAACTACTCAGAATTTCTGCTACCAGTTCTCCAGAACTGGTCAGAACCTGCTGAACCTGCTGAATACCACCTCTGCTAGAAACCTTCATTCTCACAAAGAAATGGGAAGCAAGAGATGTTGAGTAGGAAACAATAACATGGTGATTGTAGCTTCACTTTAGCATGGTGAAGCAAGAAGGGATAGAAACAGAATGTAAACTATGATGTTCATATAAGGTAAATTAAGGATAGGCAATCCAGCAAAAAATGATGAGAATGTTGACCCTGAAGATGACATATATGTAGCCATATTTTATTTTAGCCTTTGTCTATACTTTTCTTAGCTTTCTTTAGGTTTTTGCAAAGGGTTTTAATGGTATTCCAGGCTCACCACACTCTAGCTGTTGGAAAGGGGGTTATAGAGATAAGCAGGGAATGTTACGTCTAGATGGCATTCTTTCCCATGGGAACAGAGAAGATGCCTGCAGGTGGAGGAAGGTGGAGTTTGGAGTCATCGGACTGATGGGACTGAGAAATGATTGGAGATTGTGAATCTAGGAGCAAGTTTCAAACTTTTGCTTTTTACTGGGTGTAATTCCGGAGTCTGTCCAGAGTTGGAATTATACCAAGACCTTGCCAATTTGATATGTTCCTAATAAACAGACTAAAGAAAAATGGATGCCTTGGATTTTTATTCTGGGGACATATTACTTTGAACCTTGACAGAGAATTGTTCAAAACCCTGAGAGAAAGTAACCAAATCATCTATATAGGGAGTCCTTGACTTATAATCATTTGTTTAGTGACCATTTGAAGTTATAGTGGCATTGAAAAAAGTGACTTATGATCGATTTTCATACTTACAACCATTGCAGCAACCTCATGGACAAGTGATCAGAATTTGGGAACTTGGCAATTGGCATATATTTATGACTGTTGCAGTGTCCTGGGGTCATGGGATCCCCTTTTGTTACCATCTGAAAGCAAAGTCAATGGGAAAGCCAGATTCACTTAACAGCTGTACTACTAACTTAACAACTGTGGCAAAATAGGTCATAAAATGTAGCAAAATTCACTTAACAATTGTCTCACTTAGCAATGGAAATTTTGGGCTCAATTGCAGTCATAAGTCAAGGACTACCTGTACATACCATATGACTTGGCCTATGGTTTTCTCAGCCTAACTTCTTAAATGCTGTGTTTTCTTCCTTTTCATTGCTTTAAATTTCCAATATTTGGGAATGACATTTTTTGGTGTTTCAAATTTCATTGATAGCCTTTAGCTTGTTGTGTGAACAGATGTTATTAATTGCTTTTAATTAAAATAAAAAATGTATTACTTGCTGATTGATTGACATAGAAAGGAATTATTATCAAGGAATGCTTTGGTGTATTCTGAGGGGTAACTGTATAGCTCATGATAAGTAAAGATTTGGAATTTGAGCTGTTGTTTGTAATTGATGACCACATGGAAAGTATTGTTTTTACTGTTTGAACAGCATCCTTGCTTTTTCTTAACTGGTCAATAAACAATTATCCTCCCTGTAATTCTAACTGTGGATTTTGTGACTTGAATTATTCTTTTGATATCTAAACCAAAGCGTAGCCAGCATTTCATGATGCGTGGCACTTATAACTGATACAATGCTGAACATGCCTTCTAATTTTCTTCTTGGCTTTTGTGCCTAGTAAAAATTGATTTAACAGACTTTGAATGCAGTGGGCGCAATGTAATTCTGTACATTTGCTCCAAATAACAGTCTGTTAAAGGAAGGTTTTACTACTGTCCCTGGCAGGCTACTGAAAAGGACCCCTGAGAATATCATGGACAGACAAGACAACAAACATATGGATCATCAAACAAATGAGATCAAAGTTCTCACTCCAGGCTGAAATGCCGAGACTCAGATTATTCTACTTCAGATATGCTGTATTGTGGGAAAACTGAGCTCTAGAGAAGGTTGCAATGATGGGCAAAGTACATAGAAGAAATGAGAAGAAGAGAATGACCAGCAGCAAGATGGATAGACTCAGTTACAGTGCCAATGAGTGCAGTGCTAGAAAACCTGAAAGATCAGGTTAGGGACATTGTCATTGAGAAAATCTATCTCTGTGGTTGCTATGAATCGACAATGAGCTGATGGCACATAATCAATCAATCTGGGCAGCCGGCCATGAAAATCAATGGGGAGGTGCTGGTAAGATTGAGAGATGAGCTGGCTGCAGTACACTTGAGGCTGCATACCCGTTGGTGCTGTACCACTGAATGGTAGATGGGTTTCAGATACAAACACACAAATGCCTTTTATATTTAAAACATTTGGATGTACTGGACCCTCCACCCATATTTTATTAAACCCAAGATTTAAATGCTATTTACATGCTTTGATTGATTTAGAATTTCCTTAAAATCTGTTTATTGTTTTGGAGAATTCACACTGCACAATTTCTTTGTTGGTAAACATAAATTCAACACAAAAATAGTTTGTTGCAAAAGTGACTGCCTGCAAAGGCTCCTGGATTGGGGCTGAAAGGTGAAAGTGGAAGCAGTATGCTCTGTCCCATAATTGGCTGTACCATGTTGCCCTGATAGACAAGTCTCACCAGAAACAAACACTTGATACTTGACACTGCAGAAGTTTACATGAAAAAAGCATGCACTATGGAAATGGATGTCCCCAAAAAGAGAAGTATTTTTATAGTTAAAAAAAAACTATAGGATAGTTTATTTAGCAGCAACATAAACTTTGAAATCACTCATTTAATGTTTTTTATGTTAGGAGAAATTAAGAATTAAACCAGTTATGAAGTTTTTCTATGGAATTTTATTTTATTTTTTAAGAACCACATCTATTATATTGGAATATTGCTCTAACTAATACAAACATCAAAGCTGATTGAATTCTTTGATTTTCCTACTATCCAATGCAGAACCTATGTTCCTAGATGAAGTAGATATATATTAAATTACCTATAACTGATGATTTCAGCATATATTGGAATGAGATTTTTCTGTTATCACACAATCCATTTATCATTTGCCTATGTTTATGTAAGTCTGCTGATTTCATTCAAAAATTCCATAGCTCTTTAGATCAGCAAAGTAGCATCGATCTCATGCTGTGTTGTATAAAGTAGATAAAACTGTTACATGGTTAAATTCTTTCCACTGGGATGTTTGGAGGAGAATAGTATGAAATACAATAATTTGATAATTGCTCTTTTAGGAGCTCCTCTCATATGGAACTATTGCTTCAAATTTGTAATGCTATGGAATCTAAAATACCATTATTTTGGTTCAAATAATGTTTTTTATTTAAGGGGTTAATCCAGAGACTCATAGTTGCCATCTGTCCATGCACCAGAGCCTTCTGTTCTCCTTTTGAGTTTTGGGACACAATAGCCATCTGAAAAAGAATGGAAAGCACTAAGAGAGATGCAGTGGGAAAAGGGATGAATCTATGGAATGAAATGATCATGAATTTATTCTATTTAGTAAGGAATTATTTAGAGCAAAACCTATTCTTTTTATTATGTTTATTGTTTAACACTAATGTTTTGATATCACTTAAAAGAAAAGAGATTGTACAATACAGAAGTGAAGAACAAAGTACAGGCAAATTCCAGTCTATTCATCCTTATAGTTACTTACTGTATGGATATATTTGGGACAAGTGGATAATACATAATTAACAGGTATGCATGCAGACTTGTATTGCAAGAATGGATGTCTTAATTCACTTGGAGGTCCCACCCTCCCCATATTTTTCTGGCAGCCAGGTAATCAGGGTATCCTATTGGCCATCAGGAAATAGATTAATTAAGAGGAGGAGAAAGAGCTTGTTGCAGAGACCAAATCCGTAGTTACCAATGGATGAAATAGATGAATAGCAGGAAGGAAAATGTCTCCTTGATCGTTCTTCCCAAAATGGTGGGTTTATCAGGATACAGTGATCTTGATGAACATTGCTGAGGAAGGAAAAGGAAGAAGACTACGTCTATTCCTTCCAGTGACTGCAGAAAATTGATGCCTTCCCTCACTAGGAGAAAAGGAAAGTAAATTTGTGGCATATTTTTGTAACCTGGCATGTTCGGGTGAGTGAGTAAAGGGGGAAGAGCAAGTGAACGGACCTAGCAGGACCATCGTGGGTAGATATCAAGGCAGCAGTCCCATTGGTCCAGTTTGGTAAATAGGTGTTAGGGGCTAGAGTTCTGGTGCCTCTTTAGTTGCTGGGGCACATGTAGCCAGTCTGAGTAAAAATTGGAGAGAGAGGGGGGGGGGAGGGAGGGAGAGAGAGAGAAGGAAAAATCTGGTTATGTATGCAGGTTTAAAGGCATTGGTTTAGTTTGAACTGTTCTTGTAAAAGGTAAGAAATGATTGGTTTAAAAGTGCGGAAAACCCTGCACTCTGATTGGCTGGCAACTGCGGCTGCTGGCTATAAGTAGCAGCCGCAGCCCAGCCAAAGTGGGTTCGTTCTGAGCTGTAGTCACTAATAAACAAAGAGCTTGAAGCACTCCGCGTCTGTCTCTTCATGCAAACTTAACACTGGCGAAGGTGGGATCTCCCTGAAGAAGAAGGCAACGCGGAACAGAAGAGATGGCTGCGCTGAACACCCCCAGCCCGTTCGATCCGAGGCAGAAGACTGGGAGACGATGCGTCTTATCTGCGCCGACTGCGGTCCGGCAGTTTTCAAGATGGCGAAGGCATTGGCGGGAGCTGCAGACGTGAAGGTAATGGAATGGCCTGACTTAGAAAAGTTGTTAAGAGCCCATTACGCCCCACAAGTATCGTGCCTCATTAAGAGACACGAGTTTTACCGTCGGGATCAAGGGGAAAGCGAAAACGTAAACGACTTCATGGCAAGTTTAAGAGACATTGGGGTGCATGTGAATTTAACAATTTAGAAGAGGCCATGCGCGATCGATTTGTTCTGGGCCTTAAAGACAAGGTGCTTCAGAGCAAGTTATTACTAAGACCTAAGATCACGCTGAAGGAAGCAATAGAAGAGGCCTCTTCAGCAGAAGCTACCAAGTCCTCAGCAGCAGCCATGAAGAAAATTAACAAGGCCACAAGCCATCCTGATGTGGAAAAGTCCACAACAACTCATTGTGAGCAAATAGATTCTGAGTCAGACTGTAGTGAGGTGGAGGAAGGAATTTATAGACTCAGAATGGAGCGGAAAAAGAAAGACCTGGGAAGAAAGAGGCAAGATTTCTACTGCAGAGGTTGTGGGGAAGCCACCCCGCACTGAATGCAAGTTCCTAGATACCATCTGCCTCCGTTGTGAAAAAAGAGGACACCTAGCAAGAGTCTGCAAATCATCCAGAACTCCACCCAACAGAAGGAAGTTTCCTGACAAAGAATTCAAGCCCAACAACCTCAGTGAGAAAATGGGGCGCAGCACAGAAGCAAAGGGAAGAATGAAACTCATCAGACAGTAACTATTGGTCATTCTTCTTCTATCAATAACAGAAAAGTGCATGTCAAGGTACTAATTGAAGGAAGGCCTTGCCAAATGGAAGTGGACTCAGGCTCATATTTATCTATGGTGTCATGGGACACTATTCACAGACTACTCCCAAACATTCAGAAGAAGCATTTCAAGAAGCAAGCACTGACTCTTAAAGACTACCAAGGGAACAAGATTCCAGTAGTTGGAACAAGAGAATTCAACGTGAAGTTCAAAGGCCACACCAAACGCTTGCCCCTGACCATCGTGGACAAGGATCGCCCAAGCTTGCTGGGACTTGAGTGGTTCAATCCACTAGGCATCGAGGTGACTGGCATCAATCACGTGAGCAACACTGAATGGGAGGAGGCCTTGAAGTCTGAGTTTCCAGAGGTCTTCAGCGAAGGATTGGGCAAGTATATGGGGACCCCTATCACTTTCAATCTAGATCCCAAGGTGCCACCAATTCGCTTAAAGCCCAGAAGGGTCCCATTTGCCTTAAAGGAAAAAATTGATGCACAATTAGATAAACTAATAGCTCAAGGAGTTTTAGAGCCCACTGACCACTCCAGGTGGGAGACACCCATAGTCACACCAGTCAAGACTGATGGGTCAGTGAGAATCTGTGGAGACTATAAGGGGACATTGAACCATGCGCTTCAACAGAGCGCATATCCAGTTCCAGTGGTGCATCATTTACTACATTCACTTGGCAGGGGTACAGTCTTTGCCAAATTGGATCTGGCCCAGGCATATCAACAATTAACAGTTGATGATGCCACTGCAGAGGCCCAAACCATTGTGACTCATAGAGGTGCTTTCAAATGTAAAGGTTACAGTTTGGAGTAAGCGTGGCACCAGGCATCTTCCAAAGCCTTATGGAAAGGATGCTCCAAGGACTGCCAGGGGTAGTACCTTACTTTGATGATGTGTTAATCTCTGCTGAAAATGACACTCAGTTACAAGAGAGACTCAGAGAAGTCCTTACCAGATTCAAAAAGCGGGGTTAAAAGTCAAGGAAGAAAAATGCACTCTTAGAACTGACAAGGTTGAGTTCTTGGGCTATATGATTGACAAGCATGGTATCCACCCCACAGATGCCAAGGTTCAGGCAATCAAAGAAGCCCCTAGACCAAAATGTAAAACAGATTTGCAAGCCTTCCTTGGACTCATTAACTTTTATCACATGTTCCTACCTCAGAAGGCAACCATTGCAGAACCACTGCACAGATTATTAGACAAAAAGTCTGCGTGGGTCTGGGGCAGAAAAGAACAATCTGCATTTAACAATATTAAAAGACTAATCACGTCTGATGCTGTACTGATACAGTTCTCTGAGAATTTGCCTGTTGTACTGACTTGTGATGCATCCCCTTTTGGAGTGGGGGGTTTGAGCCACAGGCTTCCCAGCGGGAGGAAGCTCCTATTGCATTTTACTCTCGCACCTTGACCAAAGCAGAGAGGAACTACAGCCAACTGGACAAGGAAGCCTTGGCAATTGTTGCAGCTGTCAAGAAATTCCATGAGTATTTATATGGGAGAACATTTACCATTGTCACAGATCACAAACCTCTGTTAGGCATTGTGGCAGGAGACAAACCTACGCCCACTATCCTGTCACCAAGAATGCTGAGGTGGACTGAATTTCTTGCTGCTTATTCATACAAACTCATCCACAGGCCTGGCAAAGACATTGGGCATGCAGATGCTTTGAGTCGCTGCCCACTTCCTTCTCACACTGAGGACTTTGCTCCTGAGACTTACACCTTTTTCCTAGAAACTGTTGCCAAGCTTCCAGTACACGCTGCTGAAATTGCCAGAGAGACTGCCAAAGACACTTTATTGGCTCCTGTTATAGGCTGGATTAAGAAAGGTTGGCCTCTTCAAGATCTACCTCAACTTGCCCAACCTTTTAAATCCAGGCAAACTGAATTATCTGTATTAAGAGGATGTATTTTGTGGGGTAACAGGGTGGTTATTCCTGCAAAACTGCAAAAAGAGGTTTTGGAAATGTTACATGAGGGTCATCCAGGTATTGTCAGAATGAAGGGATTGGCCAGGAGTTATGTATGGTGGCCAGGTATTGACAAAATGGTTGAAAACTGGGTTGCATCTTGTCCCAACTGTCAGGTAGTCAGGCCTGCCCCACCTCTCCCCCACACAGGAATGGGAATGTCCTAGGGGCCCATGGTCCAGGATTCACATTGATTTTGCTGGCCCTACCAGAGGGCACACTTTCCTTATTATAGTTGATGCATATTCCAAATGGCTAGAGGTTATCCCTATGGCATCCACCACAACTGAAGCTGTCATCAAACAGCTTAAAAGCTTTTGTAACTCACGGGTTACCTGATGTGCTTGTTTCTGACAATGGCCCTCAATTTACATCCAACCTTTTTGAATCATATCTAGCACAACAGGGTATCAGACATGCCCTGACAGCCCCTGGGCATCCTTCGCTAACGGCCGGGCTGAACGTATGGTACGATTTACCAAGGAAAAACTTCAGCAATTGGGTCCAGGGGATATCACTGAGAGAGTTGAAAAACTTCTCAGTGTTCAGCATATCACTCCCAACCCCTCAACTAATTTGTCCCCAGCTGAATTGTTGATGGGTAGGAAACTCAGGTCTCCCCTTGATCGCCTTCATCCCACTTACGCACCCAACGCACCACTAGATTCCACTAGCAAAATTCGCACATTCACTGTGGGTGATTCTGTTTATGCTAAGAACCTTATGGGTGAACCATTATGGATTCCTGCTGAGATAACCCAAATCACAGGCCCCAGGTCTTACAGGGTACAAACGGAGGATGGTGTCCTCTGGAGCAGGCACATTGATCAGTTAAGATCCAGATTGCCTCAGGAGCATCGCTTTTGCTCCTCTCTGGTTCCCATACCTACTGCCTCTTCTAGGGGAAGGGAGGATCATGAGTGTAATGAACAAGCAAGAATCAACCCCATGTGTAACGAGCTAACACGACAGGAACCATCCCAAAACCTGTCACAATACCAACAACCATTTTCACAAATGGAAGATTGCACATCATTACCTGATTTAGGTGCTGACATTGGGTTGGAGATGGATTGGGAGGAGAGACCAGGTTGTAGTAACCAAACAGGTTCTACCATTACTACAAGTCCTAGTAAGGAAATGTCAGCAGACACATTTCCTCCCTCACAAGGTGAGAACCTTAAAACATCTGAACCACGTAGGTCTCAACGTACGTAAGAGCCCCACCTATTTAAAAGAATACATTAGATAGGCTGGGGTTTGAGTATGGACTGAACCTAGTGGGGAGGGGTGTTATGTATGCAGGTTTAAAGTCATTGGTTTAGTTTGAACTGTTCTTGTAAAAGGTAAGAAATGATTGGTTTAAAAAGTGCGGGAAAACCCTGCACTCTGATTGGCTGGCAACTGCGGCTGCTGGCTATAAGTAGCAGCCGCAGCCCAGCCAAAGTGGGTTCGTTCTGAGCTGTAGTCACTACTAAACAAAGAACTTGAAGCACTCCGCGTCTGTCTCTTCATGCAAACTTAACAGTGTGGTTTTCCTGGAAGGAGGGAAATAAAGATCTAGAGGGATTAGAAAGCCCCCAAGAACTAAAAATGGGAAGAAGGGAAGAAGGGGAAGATGGCTGGCTGCAGGTGTCAACTTCACCCAACACCCAAGAAAGGAAGGAGAAGCTTGGTTGTTGGTGATGAACCCTGGTGTCTGGGAAAGGACTGAATAGAACACCCTGAAGAACCCTGTTCTTCCTCCAACAGAGAAGCAGGTGTTTGGCTGAACAGGCGTGCTAAGTACATGACTGTTAAATTCCTGCCTGTTCCTTCCTTTTCATCTGCTCTCTTGTTAGCCTTGAAAGCTGGGAGTGGGCTGGAGAGAAAGGGGATGAAAACAAAGCAGCCATCAGGAAAGCTGGAGGGAAATATCTCTGGCAGAAAGAAACCTGACATTATGATCTATGTTGTAAATAATTGTTATAAATAGCCTCCCTGTCTTGTTTTTTTTCCTGAGACATTTACCACCCTTGTAACAGCAAAGTACACCTCCAGATCAAAAAGACCGCCCCCGCCTCCGTTTCCACTGTGACAAAATTGGAACCTAAATGACTGTAGATTATGAGCAAATGCAGAATAGCCCCTTGTGTGTGACCAATCGCACTTGGCCAATAAAGAATTCTATAATGTATGTGCATTTCATTTGCCTGTGAAGGAGTTGGGATGTTCATGTTAATACATGCCTACTTGACCCAGGAGTTGATCTGATTATCTACCACCGGTTTCAAAGAACCCTTCTATATGGATTTGCATTTCTGTCTAGCTGTAATTTCTGTTATTTATTTATTTTAATGAATTGTATGGATGGCTTACAACCAACCACAATAAAATTGGAACAATCTGAACAACTTGCTGCAACAATAAAACTGCAAAAACTGTAAAACCATAAAAAATGAAAGTAAAACCCTTTTCAGAGGCATTCACTACCCTGATGGAAAAATGGCAGAATGTGCAAATGTGTAAGCCATGGGATTTATATTATAACAATACATGTTCTTTTCCTTGCTTCTGCACCCACCCTGCTCCCCTTGCAGGGGCTTCTGGCTTGGATAAACTTTGAGAAGTCATCTATGTATTGATTAAATAAACACTTCAACCATACTGACCCATATTCTGAAGCTTCTAGGAGTATGGTTATAGATAAACAATAGTTCAGTATGTCCATGTATTAGTTGAATGATTACTTATCAACTACTGTATATGTTCTTTGCTAATTAATTTTTTTTGAGACAAAATAAAAAAAATTAATTGATGCAAATTTGAAAGTTTGAGATATGATCAGATATTTCTGGCAAAAATATATAACTAGAAGGCATTCTAGTCTTCATGAACTTATTTCAGCATTGAAACAAACAGGTGCTCAGTTCTGAGGAATGCTAAAACCTTAAAGAAGTGTATTGTGCTTCATTTGATCCCTGAATCAGACACAGATTTATTTTATGACTACCCGTAAAATGACACTGGGAGGTAATTTGAATCAAGTATTAAACTGCTTGTTGACAGGAAATGCTTCATTTAAAAGATACAAACGTTTGTGGGGTTAAATGCTCATTGCATGTGTGCACATAGGATTATTTTAAGAGGATGATAAACTCACTTCATTAACTTGCATTTTCACTGGAGCTGTATTTCTCCTTTATTCAATTAAGAAGTAGATAACATTTATTCATATTCATGCATAACTTTCTAAGTACATGTTGGCAATATTACTATTCCAAAGGAGAAATCCTACCTTTATTCAAAGATATTGCTGCTGCTTAAGAATTGAGGAACTTGTTAGGTTTTGAAGTACAACATTGAGTATCCTCCATTCTTAGCCTCCTTTATCTCTGGCATATGCACTTCCAGCCTTAATAAGCGTACCCAAAATAGTCTTTTGAAAGCAGTAGTAGCCTTTGAAGTAGAAGATTTTATCAAGGCAATTGCTGCTGCTATATCCCCCAGGACAGCGTAAAAATACAAACAGGTGTGTTGAATAAAGATGGATACATATATGCATATAGAATAGTAATACATAGCACAATACTTCACTTTGCAGTTGTAGTTCATTGTATCATGTCTTATGAGTCCTCTGTTGCTCAGTTTGCTTTATCTCATTATTTGACATCTGCAAAAGCACATTGGTATAAATAAAAAGACATGGAAATTAGATCTACTTCAAGCCAGCCAACATTTTGAAAACTACTTCTCTGCTTATATTAAAGGTAAGTATTTCTTTAACGTTAAAACATGAAGAATAAATATTGGTGTATAGGAAAGCTATGTTTATAACCGATAGCATTAAATGCAAGGACTAATTGAGCAGAAGGACTAAAGATTCATAACTGCACGTATTTGTATAGTACTGGAACTTTTGGAAAAGGCAGATAGCATATTTTAAGACATTTATTTGCTTCTTTTTCTTCTTTTGGTATACCTTCTCATCTGTCATGAGACGAGAAAAAGATAAAAGACTTTTAGTTGGAATGCGTTCTTTAGTGTTATATGAGTTATTATTCTTCAAAGATTCCATTATTATCCCTACTGCCAAGAATCAAGTGACCTTGACTGTAGTAGTTCATTCATCTTGTGCCTGGTAATTCTTCCGACCCATCAGATCTTTCTTTTCAAAATGAGCAGCACCAAACAGCAAGTCTTCACATGTCTACAGAAGCTATTAAGAATATTACTGCTAGTCTCTTGGTCACATTTCTTTTTAAAAAGCATCACTTGACACCTCAAATTTCTTCTCTCACAGAATGATGGTAAACCAGAATAAACAAGGACTGCAGTAGACCTTTTTCTCTTCTTCTAGGAGAGACTTTTCTAGGAGGAAAATCACAGCCAATGTGAGTTTGAAGGTTTCATGGGTTTTATAGAAAGAATGTCAAAAGTGAGGACAGGATTAAAAGAAAAAGTTTCCATTTCCTTTCTAATGATTAAAACAGAGTTTACTCATTCCCCAAATTGCCCTATAAATGAGATAATGGTGGAAGGTTCCTATTGGAAATGTGTTCTCATTCAAATTTTAGAGGAGGAATCACTACACATTGCCACTTATGGGAGATAATTGCCTGTGATTTTCCATTTTTAAAAATACCATCACAGATCTTGTTACAGCTTTCAGAACAAGAATGACATATTGGAGCAAATTAAAGGTCCATCTAGATAGATCAACATTCAATGGCCTGTGATACACAAGGGATACTATGTCTAGTAAAATATACCAAGTTATTAACTTTCACTCACCATAGCTGACCAGCATAGCACTGAATTTCAATAATATGGAAAGCAATAGATTCAGAAATAACAATTAGTAGAAAAAAGGAATGATTTTTAAAATGAATGAATGAAAAATAAAACAAATTTAGAAAGAAGCTGTTAATAAAATTCACGATCATGGTTTAGGGAGAAGGGTAGCATACAAGTCTAATAAATTATTATTATTAATTATTAGGAGCTTTTTTCTATTGTAGGCTGAGAATAAAAAGTAAAGAAACAAGATCCATATGACAAGTCTCACTTGGGCTAGGAGTTAAAGGGAAAGCATTGTTGAAAAAAACCAAGTGTTGCTTTTCACAAAATGATATTGCCACTTTTTGTAGAAAATCAATAGCCATCCCATTAAAGAAGTAAAGGTGTTTATCTTTTTCAAAAAATGTATTGGTGAAATATAACAGATAACAACATCCAGAAACTTCAAAAGCAGTTGTACATTAAAAAAACCCACATAATTATAAAGATTAAAATCAAATTAACATACAAGAAATAAAAAATATCCATGTAATATCAGTAAGATTAATTCAACCCTTTATCATGAAATCTAGGTCATTTGGAAACATACTGCTTCACATTCTCAGTTTTAGAATGCAAAGACAACCAACAAAAATCGATAAGAACAATTAAGAATATATTTCTTAAGACCAGAAGAATAAGGTTATTCTCCCACTTATAAGAAGCTGCTTCATTGTTGAGTCCCAAGATTGAGAAAGCCAAAGTTCTTGATAAAATGTCAAATACCATATAACTGAACATCATATCTCCCACCTGCAATGGGAGCATGGCACTCACATTAATGTTTCAGGGTTAAAGCGCTGGAGCTGTGGTTTGGTAGCTAGTTTTGTACATGCTCTGATCGTTCGTATTTTGAATCTATCTAATGCAAATTCTTCAGAACTGTGAATTTTCTGCTTCACTTCAAATGTGATTTTGTGGTTAGAACTTAAATAAATCTCTACTATCTCAAATGAGAAACTTTTGCTGAAATACTGGCTAAGATAAAAGTCTCTGAGTGTATCATTGATCTTAGTTTGTCAGATACCATTACTTCTGGCAACTTTTGTGAAAGAAGACCACTGCCAATGATTTGTCCCTCTGTGGCTCTCCTGCCCCATCTTTATACCACTTAAAGCCAGGAAAGTAATTAAAGAGAGTTCTTTATCTGGGTGAACAGAATTACAAATCTAAAATTTCACTTTATTGCCTCAAGATTAGATTAGATTAGAATTAGAGTAAATTTATTGTCACATTGAATGTACATGAATGGCATACATTAAAATGAAATTTCATTGTATATAGCTTTCAAAGGGTCAACATGACTGCATAAACATGACAAAATAAATAAATACATAAATTATGCATATACCCACATATATTATATGACACAGAGAAACAACACAGTCTAGTTCGGAAGTATACATACATGGCGAGAAAAATGAATCTTGCGAGTTTACCAGATGGATGGCATAGGGAACAAAGCTGTTACAAAATCTGGTAATCCTGCTGGAAATACTTCAAAACCTCCGCCCAGAAGGGAGCAACAGAAACAGATGTAAAGTGGGTATGTGGCATCTCTAACAATGCTTTGAGGTCTAAGCACAGAGGACTTATAACCAGTATCCTGAATAACAGGGAGCGAGCTTCCTATAATCTTCTTGGTTGTCCTTGCCACTCTCTGTATGGACTTTCTATTTGAGGCACTGCTGCCACCAAACCAAACAAAGATGCATTTTGTTGAAACACTCTCAATTGTGCCTCTGTAAAAAGTGGCCAGAACTATGTGCTCTCCTCATCTGATGCAGGAAATCCAGACCCTGATTTTCACACTTCACAAAGGATGACGTGTGAAGAGGCCAGTTGAGATTGTTACTTATCTGTGCTCCCAGATACTTAATACAGTTGACCAGCTCTACACCTGCACCCTTGATACAGAGCTGAGTATGACTATGCTGGCTCTTTCTAAAATCTACAATGATCTCCTTTGTTTTATTAACATTTAGAACCAGGTTATTTTTATTGCATCAATGCACCACAGCCTTCATCTCTTCCCTACAAGTATCTTCACTGTCATCCTGGATAAGACCCACCACAGCATAAATGGTATTCAGCAGATTCTGACCAGTTCTGGAGAACCGGTAGTGGAAATTTTGAGTAGTTCAGAGAACCGGAAAATACCACCTCTGACTGGCCATGCCCCATCTATTCTCTGCTTCTGAAGTCCCAGCTGATCGGCTGGGTCTTCCTTTATTGCCCTGCACAGGAGAACAGAGCTAGAAAGCAGGTTAGTGGGTAGGAAGGGCATGGGATTTTGCAGTAACCTTCCCCTGGAGTGGGGTGGATATAGAGATTTTGCAATATCCTTCCCTTGCCACACCCACAAGCCACACCCACCAAGACAAGCCATGCCTACCAAGCCACACCCATAGAACCAGTAGTAAAAATTTTTGAATCCCACCACTGCACCACAGCCATGTTATCTCCATACTTCACAGTATGATTTATAGCAGATTTAGCACAGCAGTCGTGAGTCACCAATGTAAACAGTAGCGGACTCAAGACACAGTCCTGTGGGGAACCTGTACTCAAGGAGCTGGAGCTGGAAACTTTTCTTCCAACTTACACAAACAGATCTATCAATAAGAAATCCAATATCCAATTACATAAAGGAGTATTAAAACCTAATAGCCTCAGTTCAATAACTTCTTTCATAGGTCTTTTACATTTCCCAAATAACTACATATTGATAGAATATCTTCTACTATACAGTGAAGAACACTCACATCATCAAGAATCTGTGCCTTATTTGTGACATTGATGGAGGGAAAGCATGATAATATCTTTGGCACAAAGCATTTTGCATATTGACTTCATGGATATCAAATCAATAGGCAATGTTTTTGTAATGTATGCAGAGTTTAACCTGATTGGTTGTTGAAAATATGCAGAGTTTAATCTGATTGGTTGTTGAAAAGGCGGGAAATCCGAACACCGCCATTGGCTACAACCCGTGGCAGCCGGCTATAAAAGCTGCCGAGACTAAGCTATTCTGGCGTAGTTCTGAGCTGTAGTCACACAATTAAACTGAGCTGAAGCACTGCGTCCTGTCTTCTTCCGAACTTAACAGTTTTACCACACTATAACGCTTCTACTGTATTTAATGTGCAGGACTCATAGCTCTTTTTCTTATTCATTGTGTGGATTGCTCTAAAACACAAGTAATTTGCATTTTACTTGTTCACTCTGCTACTCTAATTTCCAAGAATGTAAAAAGGTTTTGTCTATGGAGATTCTCAACTATCCAAGTCATAGTTGTCCTAATAGTTGTCCCAAAGGTGCTTTTCAAAAAGCAACTGGATCAGTTGCCGTTTGAAAAGCACCTTTGGGGTAGCAAAGTTTTGTTCAGTTGGGAATTGCTGTTTGATTCTTATGCTGGTTAAAGGCACTGATCTATTCTATTCTATTCTATTCTATTCTATTCTATTCTAGTCTAGTCTAGTCTAGTCTAGTCTAGTCTAGTCTAGTCCTTCCCATCCCATCCCATCCATTCTACTCCACTCTACTCCACTGCCTCATCCTATCCCATCCATCCCACCCCATCCTATCCCACCCTACCCCACCCCACCTCACCCCCAAACTAGAATTTCATTCCTTGTTTGGTGTTGATTCTGTACATGGGATGGCAAATTTCTTTGCCAGTGTGGGCTGAAGAATAAGTTGGAGAAAACTGTTGGAATGTTTTATGAAAAACCGGAATCTTTTACATTGTTACATCAGCACCATCACTTATTGTGTTGTAATCGATAACATTAGTCTGTACATCTGCATTTTTGTATTATTTAAATAGAGCATGACTGATGACTAAAGTGAAACATTAAAAAACAAAACAAAACAGCCAAGCAAACAGTAACACTCCCTGAGCACTGGGCTAAATTAAATAAATTTAAAAAAATGGTTACCAACAGGTTTTCCATTAAATCCCTCTTTCTACAGCTCACTAATTTTTATCCCAATGGAGGTAAAGTGGCAGATGCACTTAGAAACATGTTTGCTATATAGAAATAACAGATAGATCTGCAGGGAATGGTGAATGTTTGCTGAAATGGACGCCTCAGCTATGTATGATTTTGAGTTAAATGCATTAATTTTGATCTCTTTGGTGCATTTTATGTATTTCAATCTAACCAGTGAAATGGAAGAAAGACTGAGCACCTGTTTCCTTAGATCGTTGACGAGAACAAATAGAATCACACAAATATAATGCCACTTGAGGACTAACATTTCAAAATGGCTTTCTTTTCAAAATGAAACCAAAAAAGACTATGTTCTTCCCAATTTCTCTCTTGCATCTTACCCCCAAAAAGAAAAAAAAATCTAATTAAAAAAGTTAGAGAGGATTGTCTCATTTAACGGAACAGCACCTTCACGTCAAGGATCATTACCATTTTTTTAAAAAAGCAATTACTATCGACAAACTCCCCCAAATAACAAAAAAAGGGTCTGTCCTTTAGAAAAACAAGTTTTGGGTAACATTATGAATAGGCAATGCACAAATTCATTTTGGAAATGAAGATAAGTGCCAGAATGTGTACATAAATACATATATCTTCACAAATTTCTAAACTATCTTAGGCAAAGCAATATATGACAAAATGCAAGAACTTAACCCAAGCTTTTATTTTCTTCTTAAGGAAGGCTTAGAATATCCTTTCATGAAAGACTGAGCTGTGAAAATAAGTATGGACCATTTTGTCTGTCTGTCTGTCCAATCATCCATCCAATCATCCATCCAATCATCCATCCAATCATCCATCCAATCATCCATCTATCTATCTATCTATCTATCTATCTATCTATCTATCTATCTATCTATCATCTATCTCCATGTGAGTAATGTTTTCTGTTACCACTTTCTGAGATGGTACTCTATCCTGTACCATTATTAATAAAATGCAGGAAAGGTTAAAAAAAAGTAGTTGTTTTGTATTTGTTTTTAAATGACTGCTGTGTTTATGGTGATTAATAAACATTTGCTATCCTCTAAATTGATTATCATGTCATGCTGGAGGTGGAGGAAAGGTCAAATGAAATGTAGTTTTTAATATCTGCTGTGATCCATTTTTAATGAATCTTTGCAGAAAACAAGCTGAGTTATTTACCTAAGTATAATAAATCTACATGGCTACTGTAGACTATCAGAGAGGCTGTGTTCTTTCTGCTGTTTTTGAACAGGTCATAAAAGATTAAAAAAAAAGTCCTGAAATTTAACCTCCTTGTACATTCTATTACCGCTTTCATTGCGACATCATTCATTTGGCAAATTGCTTAGAGCAGAACATGATCCAAATTAGCTTGTGAGTATTGAGGTCAGCATCCCAATGTTCTAATGGGTTAATAGACACAGCAATCCTAAATCTGTTGGGTCAGAATAAGAAGATGAAGAAAGCAAGCTGCCTCAGGTTTTACAAACTGCTTCTGATCTCCAGGGCCCTAGTCTGAAGCTGAGAGCTGTATGGTTTCTGAGATCCTCATATCTCTGGAGATATACCTCTTTGTATTCTTAGGTAAACAAATGATGTGAACGTAGCACCCGTGGTGGGATTTAGCCAGTCCTCACCACTTCGGGAGAACCGGTTGTTAACTTTCTGAGCAGTTTGGTGAACTGGTTGTTGGAAGAAATCATTAGGGCAGAGAACCGGTTGTTAAATTATTTGAATCCCACCACTGCGTAGCACCATAGAGTAATCTGCTGATGGCTGTTCTTATTAGTTATTTTGTGTCTCTTCCTTTCATTTTCTGACTGTTGTAATTCTTCACAGATGAGTCTCATCTACCTTAGACAACATTCCCCATCCCAACCCCCACAACCCCAATAAAGTGACATAGAATCATAGGGCTGCAAGGGACAGCCCCCTGCCCCTGGCAGTAGATTTAATATCATCCAGGACAAATGGTTGGCCAATCCTTTCTTGAAAACTTCCAGAACTCTGGGAAGCAAGCTGTTCCATTGTTCTCACTGTCAAGAAAGTTTCTTCTTAGTTCCATGTTGCATCTCTTTTTAACAAGCTTAAAGAGCTTGTTCTATTGCCTCTTGTTCTACCCTAAGGAGCTTGGAGAATAAGTCAACCCACACCTCTCCTTGCCAGCCCTCATATCCTGGAAGAGAGCTATCGTGTCACCCCTAATTCTTATTAGGTTAGACATATCCAGTTCCCTTGAACTTTCCTCATAGGATTTAGCCTGCAGGTCTAAAATCTCATAAACCTTCTTGGATCTGAAGTCACATCTGGAGGGAAACAAGTTATGAAGATAGAAAATGATATTTCAGGGATGCCATTTTCTATATTGTAGGGGACAACTCCTAACTCACAGGTCACAGGTGACTATTTTTGCTCTCCAAGATTGTGCCAGTGCATAATATCAGCACTATTTCTTACTAACCCTTAAGGAAATTAAAGCGAATCAATATATTCAGTCTCTGATAAATCCAATGTCCCTATAATCTTTTATGTTTTTTTTAAAAGGATCTTCATCTCCTCTTTTTCCTATTGCTGTGCTATTTTACTGCAATTCTTATCACGGGACCCTGGAGAACTAAAGAAAGGTTGGTCAGCTGCTGTCTTTGCTGCCTCGAACAATTCTTCAAGGTGTCAGACAGACTTTCAGCCTCTCATAAGGTCACAGGAATCTAATATGATATTTTTGTATGTAAACTTGTAATAGTCACTATTGCCCAATAATTAAGAATTTGGATGGAGAATCCCCTAACTGTAATACTTCATTCTGATTCTACTATGAATTTTCTTCCTGCACCAACTCAGAAAGCTCAGGCTGCCCAAGGAGATGCTGACAGACTTCTACAGAGGAATTATTGAGTCTCTATAACTGCACTGCAACCAGTCAAGACAAACATAGACTTCAATGGATAATTAGAATTGCAGAAAAAACAATTGCTACCAACCTGCCTTCCGTTGAGGACCTGTATACTGCATGAGCCAGAAAGAGGACTATGAAAATATCTATAGACCCCTCACATCCTGGACATAAACAGTTTCAATTTCTACCCTCAAAATAACACTATAGGGCAGTGCACATCAGAACAACTAGACACAAGGACAGTGTTTCTCCCCATGCCATCACTCTGCTAAACAATTAATTCCCACAACACTGTCAAACTATCTAAAAAGGCAGTATTACCATCATTATTCTCATCTTCCCTATCTCTTTGTTGCTTGTATCTTACAATTTATATTGTTTACTTAGTATCCTAGTATGGTTTACGTTGATTGCTTATTTAGTATCCATGACTATCACTAAGTGTTGTATCTAATGTTTTATGATGAATGTATTCTACAATGACTATGTTAATGATTTATCACTATTGTTGTATGTACATTGAGAGCGTACCCACTGGAAATAAATTCCTTGTGTGTCCAATCACACTTGGCCAATAAAGAATTCTATTCTATTCTATTCTATTCTATTCTATTCTATTCTATTCTATTCTATTCTATTCTATTCCATTCCATTCCATTCCATGTCCATTAGCAGAATGCTCAGACAGGGTTAATAATGGTCTATCGCACTGACTTTCCTTGAATAGTTGACTTGGTTTGTTTTATGCTAGCTTCAGTGTTTACATGCAAACTTATAACAATGAAAGGAATATAGAATTTCCTCACACTAATAATGTAACAAGTTTTGGGGATTATCAGAAATGTATTTAAATGTTTGTGTGTATGTATATTATGTACAATACATATATAATATAAGCAGTATATATGTGTTAAAATTCATTAAGCTTCTTAGTCTTCCCGAACCTGGTGAGTAGTCAGATTTGATCATATAGAGATTTGTAATCACACAACAAATATAACAAGAAAGAATGAATATATTGAAGGTTGGAGACCTCCTACCTCTCGGGGCGGTCGCAATCGGTGTTGACAGGGGGACAGAGGTCGGCCCCGAGGGTGCTCACTTGTGGGGTCCCTCAGGGGTCGGTCCTCTCCCCTTTATTTAATATCTACATGAAACTGCTGGGTGAGATCATTCGTGGCTTTGGGGTGAGATATCACCAGTACGCTGATGATACCCAGTTATACATCTCCACCCCAAACCAGATCAGTGATGCCCTCTCCGTGATGACTCGCTGTCTGGATGCGGTACGGATCTGGATGGACGGAAACATGCTTCGGCTCAACCCGGCCAAGACTGAGTGGCTGTACATACTGGCATCTCGCCCAGTCAAGATTGTCCATCGTTGACCATAGGGGAGTGGTGTTGCCCCCTGTGGATAGGGCACGAACCTGGGGTCCTCCTGGATGCGCTCCAGTTGGAGGAGCAGGTGGGGCCGCGCCAGGGGGCCTTTCCCCAGGTCCGGATGGTTCGCCAGCTTGCCTGTTTCTGGACCAAGATGCCCTGCAGTCACTCATGCCCTTGTTACCTCGTGACTCAACTACTGCAATGCTCTCTATTTAGGACTGCCCTTGCACACCATCTGGAGGTTGCAGCTGGTGCAGAATGCGGCCTGGTTGTGATGGGAGTTACCCGATTCTCCCATATTACCCCCCCCCGCGTGGCCTGCATTGGTTGCCGGTTGCGCTCCGGGTGAGGTTCAAGGTTCTGGCTTTAACATTCAAAGTCCTACATGACATGGGTCCACAATATTTGAGGGAGCGCCTCCTGCCAATATCGGAGACCAACTGTCCTGTATGGGCACACAGGCAGGGGCTCCTCGGGTCCTCGGCAAGCCAATGTCGGCTGGTGGTCCCCCGACGGCGAGCCTACTCTGTGGCGGCCCCCGACTTATGGAATCAACTGCCTCTGGACCTCCGTCTGGCCCCTGACCTCCGCACCTTCTGCCGCGATTTGAAGACCTGGCTATTTGACCAAGTCGGGCTGTGATTACCTAACCGGGGGTATGGGATAATTTTAACTCTAATTCAGTTTATTGGACTTTAGTGGTTTAATTCTTTTTTAATTATTTATTGTATTTGTATGTTTTAACTGTGAGCTGCCCCAAGTCTTCGGAGATGGGGCGGCATATAAGTCCAATAAATAAATAAATAAATAAACATCATAGTTGAATAGAGTTGATAAGAATCTCAAAAAGATAGGTACCAGAAGTTTAAACAACAAAAGGGAATATATTAATTGGTGTATAGATGTAGGAGAAACAAGGATGCTTTAAAAGGATAGATAAGTATGAAGAGTCTTAATATAGGATTAATTACCAGGTTATCTGAGGGACCGTTTCTTGCCAGTCGCATGTACCCAACCCACTAGAGCAGGGAGGCAAGGAATATAGCAGGTCCCATCCCCTAGGGAGATACACCTGGTGAGTTCCAGAAGAAGGGCCTTGTCCGTGGTGGTTCCCTCTCTCTGGAACATCATTCCCCAGGGATTAGAATGGCCCCCCACTCTAATACTCTTCCAGAACTCTGAAGACCTGGTTCTACCAGCAGGCCTGGGGAACACAGAGCGGGATGGAACCCATTAAATGGCTTATGTGATGTGTTGTTGCTGAGGTGGCAACAACACATCATACAATTATATTATTTTATTAATTGATTATTTTCTTCTATTAGTTTTATTTTTTATATATGATGTTTTTATATTCCTGTAAGCCATCTTGGGTCATCATGTACGAATAGGTGGCAATATAAATTTTCTAAATAAATAAATATAAATAAAATAAATAAATTAGATTTCTTTTTCTTGTATCTTGCCCTACCTTGTAGTTTTACATTACAGTCACCATGTGTGAATAGGCAGCAATATATAATTTCTAAATAAATAAAATAAATAAATTAGATTTCCCTTTCTTGTATCTTGTCCTACCTGTAGTTTTACATTGTTGTAAAACTATGCTGGCCAAGTGCATACAAATAATTTGATTTCATATAATATTATCCTTAATTTCTTCTGCTGTCTTCTTCTATGCTCTGCATAATATTGTTTTTCCCAAAAGTGATTAGCATGATGAGTATGTATGTAAAGGTATCTATACAACAAGTCACCTTATGGCTTGTGTAATGTATACATTCAGCCTTTATTTTGGGGTGCTGTCAACTTATTAGTGACAAGAGAATCAGGTTCTAAAGGAATACGAATAATGATGGTCTCTGCTAGTGTGTCCTTGTTACCATGACAACTACCATTGTTGCTTTTCCCATTGGATTGATTTGCAGCTTTCCATTCAATCATCATTTTTCTATCACTTTGTGCTTGTGTGGCTATAGCTAGAGGGACTTGGCAATTTCTAATAGTGTCAGTAGAGTCCTTTTGTGCTTAATAACTAGAAACAAACACATGTCAGTAGAACATGGAATTTATAAAATTGCTCAGATATTTGATGGGAGTCTCAAAGAAATTGCATCCATTTTACAATCGTGTATTTGTCACTCAAATGTCTTTACACCCTTAAAACAAATATCTTGCTCAGAGAATATAAGGAAAATATCATATCCAAGATTTGTTATCTGATCCTGAACGGTACCAGCAATTTGAATAGCAGACAACTGTTTTTACTAATGTGTAAGCCTCTGAAAAATATTACTTGTGTAGTTATTTGCTCTCTCTTGCAATTTGAGAATTAAAATGAGAGAAAAAGCATAGGAATGATCAAATGGATTATGAATCCAGATACAAATATGGAAGGCTTAGTTTCACCTTTGAAAACTTTTTTTTAACACCCAGGTTAAAAAATCAACAAACGAGTCCCAGCCACCGGACCCAAAATAACACATGATGCCACCACCAATCTCCCTCACCAGACTCAAATCCAAGCCCACCCCACAGACAAAAGGCAACCACCATCCAGAAACCAGACCATAGCTGCAACTCCAGCTGCTACACCCCCCTCTAACCCCCAAACTAAGCAAACTGACACACGCTATAAACACATAGCCAGACCTCAAACTTGGAGCCAAACCAAGGCCAGGAATGTCACATCACAGCCTTCCACCCAGGATACTACATCATGGAACTCAGGAGATTACAACACAAAACATCAGGAGGTTGCAACACAGACAACGACCCAGGAGATTACAGCACAAGACCCAGGATGTCACAACAATAGAACTCAGAAGATCATCACACAGCACATTACCCAGGTCATTACAACACAAAAGGCTGAGAGACACATAGCCAGTACCTCAGCCACACAGGGTCTTATGAAAAAGCCAACCAATCTGCACACATCAACTCCATCAACCAATCAAGAAGTAACAACACAACCAACTCTGGAGTTTAAAAGGGAAAAACAGCCACTATCACACACTTCTCCCAGAAGAACGAAGCTGAAGACACCAGCCTGAAGATGACGGATGAGATTTCGTCGAAACGTTGCCAAGGTATTCTCAATCTTACACGGGACAAGACCCGAATACACCAAGACCTACATACATATGTATATATATACATATAGATAGATAGATATAGATATAGAAATAGATATATAGATAGATATAGATATATATATAGATAGATATAGATAGATATAGATATAGATATATAGATATAGATATATAGATATAGTTATATAGATAGATATAGACAGACAGACAGACACAGATATTAACACAACTTTGAGGAGTGATTTGGATCAAGATTGTGGTATTTTAGGAAAGACTCCTCTTGAGTATTGCAGAAGAACAACCTCTAAAAGACATCAAGAAATCCATTCCTAGACTTTGCATTTCAGGTTTTGATTGGTCTCCAGGTTTTATTTTTCCTGATTGCTAAGGGAAATCTTTCCGTTAACCGTGTGATCATTTCCCATCCCATGCAAATGTTTCTGCTGAAAAAAGTATAGGATGTAGCAGCATTGAATTTTAAAAGTGAACTGTATAAAGATCCTTTATTAAAAAAACAAACATACAGTATATATACATACTCTATCCTTCTAAGTAATAATAAATAGCTACAGCATCGTAGTGCCATACATCTTTTAAAATGTGCTAAACTATAGGTATGTTGGCTTTTCATATAATAAGAGCATGACTTGGGGATTAATCTGTTGCAGGCTGTATGTCAGTTTATACTAAAATCACCATAATCTCTCTTTTAGGGTTTCCTTGGAATGGGGAAAGGGATATTGGAATTTTTCAGCTCTTCTTGTTTGTTGTCCTGTTGTGAAGTTTCACTAATTATTAGAAGTGATTCTGAATGAACCAATGCACTTTCTTCTGTCCCTTTCCTTTCTGACAATCACTTCTCATTTTCTTTGTCATGCCATGTGCAATGGTCTGCCAGAGAGAAGGGAGATTGCTCAAATCACTTAGAGACACCTTTTGAAGTTAGACTAAAGGCTACATGTTAGGTTCATGCAGCGATGCTTTGATTTGATTAAGCTTTGACTGAAGAACCGCTTTGGAGCGTTGCGTCAGTGCAGCTGCCTTGCTTCGATCCAAGGGATCTGTGCCTGAGATGATTCGTGTTTTCAAGGCAGAGCAATTCAATTTTCCAAGAGAAAACATTGCCTTGAATAGGATCACAGTAATGATTTGAACAAAGGACAGAGGCATTTTATGTAGGATCCTAGGATTACAGATCATCCACCCTTGCAAGACAGAATTAATAATACAATGCTCATGTTATATTTACAGATAAATATAGCTTAGGTGGGCAGCCATATTCATTTGATGAAGGAAGGAAGGAAGGAAGGAAGGAAGGAAGGAAGGAAGGAAGGAAGGAAGGAAGGAAGGAAGGAAGTAGTTTTCCACTATTGTCAGACTCTTTTTATGCTATAAAACACATTCCTTATTATAACTATAAGTACTGCTTGATTTCTTTCTAGAATTTAACAAATTTAAAATACTGTAGGGTCAAGGATTACTTCCTGTCTCTAGAAATAGGTCACAAGATGAACATGGTATAACTCTTCACTGACAGGCAATGAATCATAGTTCTTAGTTTCCAATGCTCCAGAAAACCAGTAGTTTTGTCTATGTGTATCTGTAAACAGCTGCTTATAAACCCTGGCTTTTGTTTTTGTTTTTTTCTGAATATTCTGGGATCTGTTTTATGTTATCCCTAAATGATGAGAAAATCCAGAGAAAACGTTGAACTTGATTTCAGTGGAGGCAGAAATAATTCATTCTTCTGCAATGTTTTGGATTTATTCATAAGCATTGACCAAATAAATTAATTTTATATGCAATTATTTAAACTAACTTGCCCATCTTACCTAACCTATCCTACCTTCTATCTTACAAAGTTTTGCCTGCAAAAATTTCACTCCACTGCCATTTACAGCATTGTTGAATGCAAAAGGTCATTGGTGAACATTACATTTATTAAATAGATTTTAGCAATGGTTAAAATGAAAATGTTTAATATCTAAAGGGTATTCGTTGTGGAATCAAAATAGAACTTTTTGTCTTCATGCCCCACTGGGAGATAGTAATGTAGAGAATATCCTCAGATGCTGCAATCTTCTGAGTTCTCTGCAAGAGGTAGACACATTCTTAGAATCTTACTGCTCTTCTAATTAGATCATTAGCAATAGAGTAATAGTTAGTGTTAAATGAGTGAGATAATAACTTATTCAGCAATCCATGAAACTTTACCTAACTATTTCAGTCACTTAAAAAGTTACTCTTGTAAGTTACAACATTTCAACTTAAATTTTCAGTTGATATCACAATTTTCCCTCCTTATTCATGCTGAACATGAATCATGAAAATAGATGGGAAAAGCCTTTTAAAAAATTGTGTAGTGAGTTCATGAAAACTGGTGCTGATATAAAATGTGCTTTGGATTTCAATTAATATATATATATCCCAACTGAAGAGCATGATTTTGAAATTGCTTTATTGAACTCAAATCTTTAGGTAGAAATTCAAAGTGTTGCACCTGTTATTAACCACAATTAAACATTAACGAAGAGCTCTCACTTTTCTGAAAAATTGAATGAATTTTTCAGGAAATCTATTCTTCATGAAGAGAGTATACCAGTCTCAATCCAAGATGAGGGGCTCAAGCTTGATATGTTTCAAATGAATTGGTTTAGGAATTCTGCTCATGAGCAGCTCTACATTTAGGAAGCAGGCTCTAATAAAGGGAGTATTTATCCTCCTACAATGTTTGTCAGAGGTAGTTATGAAAATGACAGATAGCACACTGATGAACCATGGAATGCTAAAGGAAAGAAATATGAATAGCTAGGATTTTCCAAGAGTTTTTACTAAAACCTTCATTAATATTACTGCTCTTGACAGAAAAAAGCATAGAACACACAATATATTATTCAATATACACATACATACATACATACATACATACATACATACATACACACACACACACATAGCGGCTTTAAATGTTACTTAAGAAGCTTTCTGCAAAGTGTTCTATGTATGAAGCAGGGAGTTCTGGGAAGAGACCTGGAACACATATGTTTGAACTCGACATGGATCTCATGTAATCCAGGCAGAGGTTTTGGCCAGAGGAAGCAGAGAAATAATAAAGGTGTAATGGTTATGGGAATGGCTATGGGAGACAGGAGGAAGAGCCATTTCCTAAACCAGAGGACTCCAAACTTGGCAACTTTAAGACTTCTGGACATGGTGGCTGGGTAATTCTGGGAGTTGAAGTCCACAAGTCTTAAAGTTGCCAAATTTGGCGACTCCTGGTCTAAACAACCATTATGCAAAAAGTGGACTTACCTCAAAGGACTGATAGAAGATCACTGGTGGTGAACAAAGGAAGGTAATACAAGGAGAGTTGAAGGAAGTTCATGGGAGAAGAGTCAGATTGGTTGATTAGAGATGCAAAGGGAAGCAGAGGAAGAGAAGGTTAAGGAAGAAGGGAAGTGGTATCTTCAAGGTCATATGGAAGAATGGAGGAAGGTTCCTACGCTGATCTGTACTCATCATGAAAGACCCTTCCAAATTTGCTTTGATGGCAACTCAGGACAATAAAACGTTCTCAATTTGGTTGATTTGGCCAAACTGTGACCTGCCTTGGAGCTCTTTGATTGAACTGTATGAAACAAAACACATTTTCTGTTTTGCGGAACACCCTTGTAGTTAAGCACTTATCTTCAAAGCCATTGTTATTAGGGAGCCATGGTGAAACCAGTGTGATTTGAGGCTTGGCCAGGTGGGCATGGCCAGGTCAATGTCACTCGTGTCAGGGGCACCTGTGGTGGCCTGAGCACTCTGCCAGCAAAAATGGAGCTCTGTTTTTGCTGGCAGAGGCACCGTGGGCTGGTCCTTCGCTGTTTCCAGAGCGCCTCCATGGACCAGATCTAAGCACCCTATGGGCTGGACCTGGCCATCAGGCCTTGAGTTTGACACCCCTGAGATATAATATACTTTTTCAGGTTCTCTTAATAGGTCAAATTAAAAAAAAGCCAGAAAAAGTATATTATACATCAATGTTAGTGAGATATATGATCTATTTAATATTATTGGATTGATATCAGAAGATAGGAAAAAAGAATATAGCATATTTATTTATTGATTTAGAAAATTAAACTTCTTTGATTAGAGTAAAAACAGAATCTACATTTATTTTATGGATTCTTTGCGTAAAAATGAAAAAAAAATGAACTTGTAATTTGATGATTAGACAGGATAGATTATAGAAAGAAGAATATTATGATGTAACTTTAGAGGGAGTCAAAATATTAGTGTATTTATAACTATTGTGAAGAATATCTTTTCTTTTCTATTTTTCTTATTTTTTATTCTTGTACTTTATACTTTGTTCTCTTTGTTCTCTTTGTTTTCTTTCTTTTTGTTTTTTCTTCCTTATTTTATATTAGATTGAATTAATTTTCAACTTTTTAAATAAAAGGTTCAATAAAAATAATACAAATGACAGCTTAAATCAATCATAGTATGAAAGTCATTATATTCTTTTTTTCTCAAGGAACAGATATTAAACTATATTACAGTTTTTCCATTGATTTGGAGATGTTTTGATAAGGCACTGCTTCCAAATTGTACAGCATGCTATCTTATTAAAATGAACAATTACCCAGGTTTAGAAAATGGCATTTTTCCTATTTTCTGAGCTGCTCTTTTATCAAAGACTCAAATGATGGCAGGAGAATGAAGGATAAAAATCACTCATGCACATAATTCAGCTTGCAATTTTTAGAACTTAAAATTTTAAAAAGTCAGAAAGGTCTTAAATGAGCAGAAGGAAATGGAACAGATATGATATGTTGCTCTAGAAATCTTGCTAAAGTTCATTATAAAGCAATTCGGACTGTTTGAGAATTGTGAACTCAAATAGCAAAAAATAAAACAAGTTTCTGGCAATAATTCTTACATGGGCCTACCTCATGAGTCATTTTGGTCTAGTGCACAGCTGTTAAACTCCCAACCCACAGGCCGGATGCATCACACACTGGCCATGCCCATGTCCGGCTTAGCGAAGGGCAAAAAGTCCTGATATGTCATGTGACGCCACAGTGACAACGTGAGTTTGACACCCCTGGTCTAGTGGTTAAAGCACTAGACTAGAAAGTGGGAGAAGGTGACTTCAAGTTCCACCTTAGCCCTGAAAGCCAGCTGGATGACTTTGAGCCCATCCCACTCCATAGGATTATTATTGTGAGAAAAATAGGAAGAGGGTGTGTTGGATATGTTGGTTTCCTTGAATTATTTGTAAAATAAAATAAAGGCAGGATACAATTTTTTTAAAAAAAATCTGTTTTTTTCCTATGTGAGTGATTTGCATTTCTATTCCTGCACTTCCTATTTGTATAAGGTTACCATATTTAGGTTTCTGAAATGAAAATACTCTACACAGGTGACTGTTTTACACATTGTGTCTCTTGCATACATTCTCTGTGCATGCCCAAAAGTATGGATGGGTAACTATGGCCCCTTTATAACCTGTAAACTTCAGTTCCCAGGATTCCTGAGACAGCCATGGTCAAGGGCTATAGTTGCTCATCCCTGTCCAAATGGGAGGGGGTTTTGATTGTGACATTGTACCTGCTACCTTGTGGATTGGAACAATATCCTACATCCTGGTCTTAAAGGGTAAGTCCCATGATATAAGACATTATCAACTTGCCTGAGGCTGTATTTGGGAACAGCCTTCACCTAAGCCCATACTTAAGCCCAGGTCCAGATAATGAATGAAAATTACCTGCAAGACTCTGGCTGGGGACATACAATGTTATTATAACTCTAAACTCAGATAAACAGAACTACCATGGCCAACTGTCAGATAATCCAGATCAGGAAACAGACACCTCAAGAATAACTGGAATTCTACTTTATTGTTGTAAAGAAACCTAAAAGACCTTCCCTTTACCCTCTTATGCTAAAGTTTGTCAAGGCAGAATTGTCTTGAGGGATTTCTTTCTCATCTCTGCTTCCTGCTTCTCAAGGTTTACCTGATGTTTAACCTTTCTTATATTCCTTCTTTGTCCTCCTATATGACAACCTATCGTGATGGTAATGGTTGAACGGTTCCTGTTTCTACAGTTTGGCCTGTGGTTTCTTTTCACCAGTGAAAGCAGTGCAGGAACACAGTATCTCCACCACAACTGAACTTATCCTGGCTGACCAACTTCCTTGTGGTCTGCTTTCCAGCTGCTTTAACCATTGTTACATATTTATGTATGCTGGGTTTGCTTTATTTTAGCTTTGTTTCTCCCAAAATGGCTATTTTTGAAGTACAGTAATTTTCAAAGGCCAAACATTTTTTAGTGCTAGAAATTTCCACTGTAAAGCCATAATGTCATAACTGCATGTTGCAAAGTCTGGAGATTAGAAAGGTATGTTCCCGTTAGCAGTTTTCTAGGCATAACTGTAGATTGAAATCCTGTCTTTTTGCTATTGTTATAGTTCTGGGACAGGGTGAAAATGGGGATATTTGTTTTTCTTTTCAGAAAAGAAAGGTTCTTCACCGCTGCCTCAGGTGCCTCAGAAAATCTTTGATTCTGAACTCTAGGTCTAGGGGGTAAATATAGACAGTTACCTTTTAGATGGCAGCCAGACCTTTCTAAAGCTGAAAAAAATGTTTTATCTGTGTAAACAACTTGCACATCAAAGAACAGAGTAAGTCAGAATAGGTGGAATGTGGCTCATAGATACCAATGTGCCTGAGGATATTTTATTTGCTACCTATCAGTTGCCTACCTGAATTCAGTTTTTAAAGGTTTTTTTTAATGAAAGAGAAACCTGAAAGCATTAAATTCATGCATCCTTGTATAAAACGTTTGTTTCTGGGCATCCTACATGGTCTGTGGGCACTGTAAAAATAGTGACTACAGACCATTGCTTTATTCTCCACTCCAAACCATATCAGTGATGCTCTCTCTGTGATGTCCCGGTGCCTGGATACGGTGCAGATCTGGATGGGAAGTAACAGGCTCCGACTCAACCCAGCCAAGACTGAGTGGCTGTGCATACCGACATCCCGGTTTTGTCAGGATATACCATCTCTGGTCATGGGGGAAGAGGTGTTGCCCCCCGTGGACAGGGCATGGAACCTGGGCGTCCTCCTGGATTCACAGCTCAGTTTGGAGGAGCAGGTGGGAGCTGTGGCCAGGGGGGCATTTGCCCAGGTTCGGCTGGTTCGCCAGCTCTGCCCTTACCTGAGCCGAGATGCCCTACAAACAGTCACTCATGCGCTCGTCACCTCCCGAATCGACTACTGCAATGCTCTCTACATGGGACTGCCCTTGCAGATCACCCGGAGGTTGCAACTGGTGCAGAATGCAGCTGCGAGGGCTGTGATGGGGGTGCCCCAATACTCCCATGTTACACCCCTCCTGTGTGACCTGCATTGGTTGCTGGTTGCCTTCTGGGTTAGTTTCAAGGTGTTAGCAACAACTTATAAAGTCCTAAATGGCTTGGGTACTTGCGGGAATGCCTCCTGCCAGCATCACATTCCGATCGCCCAGTACGCTCCCATAGGCAGGGCCTCCTTGGGGTACCGTCGGTTAGGGATTGTCGACTGGTGGTGCCCAGGGGTAGGGACTTTACTGTGGGAGCACCCACCCTATGGAACCAGCTCCCCGTGGACCTCCGTTTGGCCCCTGATCTCTCCTTCCGCCGGGACCTGAAGATCTGGTTGTTTCAACAGGCCGGTCTGGACTGACTTCGGGGACGTGGGTTGATTTTTACTTGTTTTAATTTTTAAATTTTTCTAACGATTGATTGGGCTTGTATTGGTTTAATGTTTTTTTATTGTAATTGTATTGGGTTTTTATTGTTCGCCGCCCTGAGTCCTTAGGGAGAGAGGGCGGCATACAAGTCTAATAAAAATAATTCTGAAATGTGTCCAGCCCAGATAAAAGGACAAAGGTAAGCTAGGATAGTACACAGCATCATGATTTGATGGCCTTGAACACCTAAACCATTTTTGTTACCAGGCAAATGGGGCTCCTGTAAAGGTAGCCCTCAACTTACAACAGTTCATTTAGTGACCATTTGAAGTTGCAATGGCACTGAAAAAAGTGGCTTATGAACATTTTTCACACTTATGACCATTGCAGCATCCCCATTGTTGTATGATCTACATTCAGATGCTTGACAACTGACTCACGTTTGTGATGGCTGCAGTGCCCCATGGTCATGGGATCACCTTTTGCAACCTTCTGACAGGCAAAGTCAATGGGGAAACCAGATTCACTTAACAACCAGGTTACTCTTAACAACTGCAGTGATTCATTTAACAAATGTGGCAGAAAAGCCATAAAATGGGGCAAAACTAATTTAACACATTACTCACTTAGCAACATAAAATTTGGGTCAATTGTGGCCGTAGGTTGAGGACTACCTGTACTTACTCATTTTGGCTGGTTCAAAAAAAATGGGGGGGGGGAGAAAAAGTAAAACAGAATTGCATCTAATTAGGATTTTAGTGGGACACTATCAGGAAACTCAAGGGCTGTAGATTGGGTTGGGTACCTGAAAAAAATATATTCCAGAAGGCAAAAACAATTGCTAAGAAAAGATATTGATGAGAATCATGGAAATCTCTCTCTTTTTTTCTACTTAACATTTTGGGACTGGTGAAAGCCACTATGGTTGCCATTTTGTGAATGTTTCTTATAGATATGTGAGATAATAGACAATATTTTATTGTGAAGACCCATATTCTTGGGATAAACTTACCCACGTAGTGAACTCACAAAAGAGGCATATGCTGAATCTATAATCCTACAACAAAGTTCCATCCAAGATATAATGATTCTTGGATTTAAATCAAACTTTATTTTAGTTTTCATTGTATTGGGTTAGCCTTCTGACTAGACTGCAAAGGCTGAAACCCACAAGAATTCTTATGAGGAAGTTTTATGAGAATTGTTATTTTAAAATGTCATCCAAAGCATGGTGAAGCAGTGGGGTTTTCTGCTGCTGGTTCTTGAAAGTCAGTGAGGATTCATCTGTGATGATAATTGATCTCTGGATTTGTTTTTATCATAAGTCTGGGAACAAACTGCAATCCCAATGAAACCAAAAGGCCCCAGACTGCTCTGTACCATAGTGTATAATCCCTGGGAAGTATTGTAATTACATTTAAGTCATATTTTAGTGATACATGTTAGCTAACAGAAACTAGGTCAACTACTTTATAGGAAACACTGTATAGAAGACATTAAAAAAACATTATACCAGTACCTATAACTCTTAATTTCACACACTAACATTAAAAGCTAGTGTGATGGAATATTTACACTATTCAAGCAAAATGTCAGGTATTGTGTGAACATAACTTGAATCAGAGGTGGTATTCAGCAGGTTCTGACCAGTTTTGAAGAACTGGTAGCGGAAATTTTGAATAGTTCGGAGAACTGGAAAATACCACCTCTGACTGGCCCTGCCCCCCTCTATTCTCTGCCTCCTGAGTCCCAGCTGATCAGCTGGGTTTTCTTTTGTTGCCCTGCACAGGAGAATGGAGATAGAAAGCAGGTTAGTGGGGTGGGGAGGGAATGGGATTTTGCAGTAACCTGTAAGGCATCCAGAAAGTATCCATGATATCAATCACTTCGAGACATATTCTCTCCAATTTATTTATTAGGAACAGATCTGGTATGTCTAAGGCATTTCCCAAAGTGAAAGAATTTTCACACCCTACACAGAATCCACCTTTTTCTCCTCCCACTTCTACACTTCATAAATCATGAGAACCAATTAACTGTAACTGGAATTTCGTAGTACGACATACAGAATAACCTTGAACTTGTCAATTCCGTTTGATGGTCCAGGAACCAAGGATCGGTCAATAGGGCCATTTTCAATTCTGTGGTCAGCTTATCTTCCAGGCATTTGGGGTTGCGGTTGGCTTGGGCTCGACTGGTCACTTGGCCTGCCGATCAAGCTTCTGAAATTAAAGCTTGTACTATTTCCTCTCCGTTGCTGTCAAACTGAGGTTTTCTGGACAGAGCGTCCGCCAGTACGTTTTTGCCTCTGGGGATATACTTAATGTTGAAATTGAATCGCTTGAAATATTTGACCCAGCGGACTTGTTTGGGTGATAATCTCCTAGGGGTCTTTAGAGTCTCGAGATTCTTATGATCAGTCCATACCTCAAAGGCCTCTGGCGCTCCTTCTAGAAAATGCCTCCAAGTCAATAAAACCCATCATACGGCAAATGCTTCTTTCTCCCAGACTGCCCACCTTCACTCTGTGTCTGTCAGCTTTATTTACACATAAGCACAAGGCATCAGTCGGCCTTGAGAGTCTTTTTGCAGCAAAATGGCTGCCACCACTACATCAGTTGCATCCGTTTGGACAATAAACGGCTTGGTCGTGACTGAATGTTGGAGGATGGGCTCAGCTGCGAAGAGGCATTTTAAGTTCTGGAAAGCTTTCTGACAGTCCATAGTCCAAGCCAGGGGTTGACTCGGCTTCAGTTTGGTGGGTGACAGGTCCGTTTTTAATAGCTCCATTAACGGGAGGGCAACTTCAGCAAATGACGGAATGAATTGTCTATAGAAGTTGGCAAACCCCAAGAAACTTTGAAGTTGCTTTTGGGTTCTGTGGGGTTGTCAGTCCAGCACTGCTTTCACCTTTCCGGGGTCCATTTCAACCCCCAGGTTAGATATTTGGTAGCCTAAATAGTCCAGCGACTCTTTATGGAATTTGTGTTTTGATAGTTTCACATATAATTTGGCGGCTAGAAGTTTTTCTAGGACTTGTCAAACCAATTGAATATGTTCTTCCATGGTTTCGCTGAAGATAAGGATGTCAATCAGATATACGAGGACCCCCCGGTAAAGGTACGGGTGTAGCACCTCATTGATTAGATGCATGAACACTTCAGGAGCCCCTTGAAGTCCGAAAGGCATGACTTTGAATTGGAAGCTACCCAGAGGGCAGTTAAAAGCTGTTTTTCACTCATCTCCCTCTTTGATGTGGACCCGGTAGTAAGCTTCCCTGAGATCTAGCTTGCTGAATACCTTGCCCTTTGACAGGTGGTTCAATAAGTCCTTCATAAGGGGAAGAGGATACATGTTTTTGATGCATATGGCATTCACGCCTCTAAAGTCAACATACAATCTCAACCCACCATCTTTCTTCTCCTTGAACAACACGGGGGCAGCTAATCTTGGTTTGGCAGGCTCAATAAACCCTCATTCCAAATTGCTGTTGATGTATTTCCTTAATTCAGTCATTTCAGCAGGCATCATTGAATACATCTTTGGTTTTGGTAATTTCGCCCCGGGCTCTAATTCTATCGCGCAGTCAGTGCTCAATGGGGAGGTAAAACATTACACTCTTCTTCACTGAATGCTTCAGCCAAGTCTTTGTATTGGTCGGGTACCTGGGGGTTATCTGGGAGAAGGTGGGATCCTATGGATGCTGGCTCAGGCTCTGGGTTCAAGCTGACTGGTGGTTTTGTAGTGGGTGGAAGAGGGGGGCAATGGGCCTGGTGCAATGAGGATTTTTCTGAATCCATCCTTTCATTTGATCATCGGGGCCCATTTATTTAGCAAGTCCCAGTATGATTGATTCTGACATCTTGGGGGCCACTATGAAGTGTATGAGTTCGCGATTGGGCCTAATTCCATCTTGATCAATTCTGTCATTTGGGTGGCTGGGGTCCCCCCAATTAAAGTTCCATCCACTTGCTCAAATCTGATTGGGCGTTTTAGCGGGTTAGTCTTTATGTCCAATTGTTCAACAATAGGGAGTCCAATAAGACATCTAGAACACTCAGTATCAATGATAGCTTCTAACTCCCCGGCCTCCCCCATGTTTGGTACCACTAACTTGACCTTGACTGTAAAAGGGAAGATGGGATCACTCACCATTGGGTCATCTTTGCAGGTTGGATTCTTGGGGACATGGTGCCGGTCTGGTTGTCCGTTGCTCCCATCTGCGCAGAGGGGGCTTTTCCAGCTGTGTTTGGTGAATCCACCAATGCCCGGAGGTCTTCCTTGATTCTTCCGACCTCTAATAGCTGGATTAGACTTCAACTGTGGTATTTGTGGTACAGGAGCAGGGGCCAGACAGCCTGCTGCTCTATGGCTGGCTTGGCCACAGAGTAACATTTTAGCCCCCTGGTGGGTTGGGTACAAGCAGTTTTGGCTGGTCCGGTTGGCGGTCTCCTAGCCACAATTTTCTTAGCTGGGGTGACCAGAAGGGGTTTCCTGTGTGGGTTGATGCTGTGATCTAAGCTGAGGGAAGCGGCATACCATGATTATAAGGTCTCTGGGATTCCCCTAATTTCACAGGCCTTCTTTACTTCTGGATCAATGGCGTTTTTAAAGTAGTGTAAAGTCATTCTTTCAGGCCAGTCCATGAGGTGGCTTGCGACCCTTCTAAAGTCCCAAATAAATTCTGACAAGGGTCGCTTGCCTTGCCTCATTTCCATTAACTTCTCTTCATTCTCTGCTACCCTGTCTGGATTTTCAAATCTGAGCCTTAATAATCGAATAAATCCATTTACATTGTGTAATTCGGGGGCTTGTTCATTGTGTAGTTGGGCCACCCAGTCTGAAGCATCCCCTTCATTCATCCCATCTGTTATGGCCGTAACCAAATCGTGCTCTGTAGTGTATTGATCTCCAAATTGTTCCATATGGGATCGGATTCGAGTGAGGAAGTAATTGAAATATTCATGGTGGCCATCAAATACAGCCTTAAAGGGTATTTGGTCCGGCCTGGGTCGTGGTTAGGGAGGTGGCACCTGCCAGGCCCCTGCAGGTTGAACTGGAATGAAAGGAACTGGCCGGGTGGCGTACGTAGGCTGGGTAGTCCCCCTGAAGCCTGGCTGGGTGGTGCCTCTCTGGAATAGGGGTCCCTGTGGCCTCGCTGCAGGTTGGAATTCATTCGTGGTCACCAGGAGGAAGATGGGTGTGGCCTGGTTCCCTGGTCGGGTAGAGGGGATGTGGCTGCTGTCTGTTGTCTGGGCAACCCCCCTTCAGACCAGGGCTGTGTTGGTCCTGGCTGCCATAAATGAAGGGATTGCCTCGGAGGCTGCAACATACCTCTGTCAGTTGATGCTTCTTGCTGGGCTCCTCCAACTGGCATCTGTATAGTTTCCTTGTCCCTCACGATACTTGGGTAAGTGAACATGGGTGGTCTCAAGCTTCCACCCTTCCAAACAGACTGTGAGACCAAGCCTGTCACCTTTAGATTCTGGAACTGTTGATGTAAATCTGCCTCTGATGGACTCCTAGGATAAATCTTGGGTTTGTCTTTTTGAGAGATTTCCAACCCCAATTGTCTCTCTTCCCTCCAATCTGGCAGAATAGCAATATGCCTGGGGCTAGAAAAAGTTTTCTCTCCAGACAGCTGGGTTACATCTGGGTTATAACAACTTCTTGAGTTGAAACGCTTCGGTATAGCTTCCAAATCTCTTTCATCTACTGCCATTCTGAAAGCATCCATCAACTCCTCCAAACAAGGGCTGGCAGATCCAGTTAATGCTCCAGAGGGAGGGCTCCCACATGCCCCCTCCTGCAGCTCTCCAACTTCGGCTGATTGTTGAACTTTTTCCATCTCTGGGAAAAGACCTTCGGGGGACCAGCCAAGCCGCTTCAAAATCTTTGGGAAATAAATGTAAGGCATCCAGAAAGTATCCATGATATCCAGGAGTGGGGAGGGAAAGGAGATTTTACAGTATCCTTCCCCTACCATGCCCACCAAGCCACGCCCACCAAGCCACGCCCACAGAACTAGTAGTAAAAAAATTTGAATCCCACCACTGACTTGAATGTGTGGGGTCTCTAAGCACTGCAGAACTACAGTCCCAGTTTTTCTCACTACTGACCATGCAGGTTAGCTAGGCTTGCTGGGAGTTTTAGTACAACAATAAATGGTGCGTCCAGGTGCCATATTCAAGATCTAGGCCTAGAACTATTTTGCTTCAAAAGAGATAACACCAGAACACCATATTTCCTTTAAAAAAGAAAGGCTGTTTCTTTCCACTAACACAGCCTGTTTACATCAGTTTGCTGTTAAATAGGCTGTATGTAACATTCTCTATATCAAACTTTCACAAATATCGATAAAACTCAAGAGCCATATCATCTCACTCCCCTGCCAGTGCAGTCTAGCAGATACCACTATAGATCAGCCTCTATGGATGGAGCAGGCATACTCCATGTTCCCCTTCATTCACCTCTATGGATGAGAAAATCTGATTGTGTAGCCCTGACAAAACCTGCTTTCCTTACTGAGCAGAACTTTTCAGGATTTCTCAGCCAATAAACAAATAAACATATCCCTGAAGCTAAAACAAGTAACCAAAGGAAAAAAGGTAACTGAATGAATGTTGTATATAGATATCCTTGCAAATCTAATGAGCTAATCTAGTTAGGATTTTTGCAAAAACACTGAATTAATTGATTTAATGAAAGTATCAGAGCCTCATTCATTCACTAGATTGGATCGAAAAACTAATACCCAAAGAGCCCAATTATGGAACTAATACAATTATTCTTTTTTTAAAAAAAATCTACTCTATATTTCAGTGAAATAGGTCTCACACAATTATCCAACCTCACAACTGTTCTACACTGTTGGAAGAGATAACAAAAAGAACTAAATAAAATATGCCTGAAAAGAGGCTGATAAATAACATAAGAATGGTAATTACTTCCTAGAGGAGTTGCTTAGAATTTGTCCACCACTAATTTATTGTTTCTATTTTCCATTTTTATTGTATTACTGGGATGGGCTGTTTCTTTCTCCTCTAAAGACAAAAATACTCAGGATGAGAGGTGAAATGTCAGGCATAATTTGACAACATGATGCTGTAAACTCTTGCCAAAAGAAATACATCTTTTCTTAATTACCTTGGTTGTTTTCCAACCTAGCTTAGACTTCTAGATAAATAATTTGATAAAGCAAATTAATTTAGCCAAATGTTTATCAATTGCTTTTCCAGAGGGGAAACGAGAAATAAGAAGAAATAAAAGAGAAAAATATATTGCCCATTCTGCTTTGTTAGCTTCTGATTAAGCAATGGGTCTACTAAATGGGTTACATATTGAAGCTGATTCTGATACAGGCCATCCAATATGTTATTAACTTTGAATTGTGAAAAGGTGGCATATGTTTAATTCCAGTTGAAATGAATAAAATATTAAGGAGCTTAGCTGGCTTTCTCCATTGTAGCTGAATAAATAGAGGGGAGACTAAATGCTTTTCATAACTCCTGCAACTTGCCACAAGCTGGGGAAATTTTCAGCCTGTATATTTCACATTCCTCGGTGTCTTTGGTCTTCATGTATGCAACTATTGAGGTTGAAAGCAGTTCCTCAGGTTGCAAAATTGATGTCACTGATTGTGGTAGATCTCACAGTTCTAATTGGTTATATTTATGATTCAGCTTATCAGAATGTATAGCAAGTCACAATAGAGGGCTAAGGCCAATACCAATACCTGCAATACAAATATAAATTTTCCCTTGTCTTCATTTCACGGTCACTCAGGCACTTGTCACCTCTTGGCTCGACTACTGCAACACTCTCTATGTAGGACTGCCCCTGCATACCATCCGGAGGCTTCAGCTGGTGCAGAATGCGGCTGCACGGGTTGTGATGGGAGCCTCCCGGTACTCCCATGTTACACCCCTCCTGCGTGGCCTGCATTGGCTACCGGTTGCCCTCCAAATGAGATTCAAGGTTTTGGTTTTGACATTCAAAGTCCTACGAGACATGGGTCCGGGTTATTTACGGGAGAGTCTACTGCCGGCATCAAATACCAACCACCCTGTACGAGCACACAGGCAGGGACTCCTCGGCATGCCGTCTGCGACCCAGTGTTGTTTGGCAGTATTGCGGGGGAGGGCCTACTCTGTGGCGGCTCCTGCTCTGTGGAACCAACTACCTCCGCCTGGCCCCTGACCTCCGCACCTTCCGCCACGATTTAAAAACCTGGTTGTTTGAACAGGCTGTGCTGTGCTGACTCGGGGGGGGGGATTTGATTTTATCACATAAATTATAAATGGGTTTTAGTTTAATTTGGCTTGGTTAATTTAATTCTATTTTAGATAATTAATTTATTGTGTTGGTTTTAGTTGTGAGCCCAGTCCTTTTGGAGAGGGGCTGCATACAAGTCAAATAAATAAATAAATTTCCTTAGATTTGAAACACAGCACTCCACCAAACTATCAATAGAGGATAGTCTGGTTTGTGATTATTTCAGTTTGCAAGGTTTTGCAAGGTTTTGCAATAATAATCTATTAATTATTAATTAATTAAAAATTAATTATACACATGCTTGTTCCTTAGCCCTCAAAGTGAAAGCAAATGCTTTCTTCCAACAACTTAAATGACAACTTTATATGATTGTTTCTGGATGAATCATATTGAAATAAAACTGATTATATATATAATCCATTCAATCAGCAAAAGCAAGACCTGATGCTAACTGTGGCTCAGATAATGAACTGTTTCTGTAGTATTTCAATTAAAAAAGAAGCAAATCTTCAGACTAACAAGATATAATTCCAATAATACTGCGTATTCAATGAAGGTAAATCATATTTAATACATTAGATTTCATGTATTAAGCTGTTTGGAACTTCAGGAGAAGAAATGGTGAACTGAAGATGACTTTGTGGAAGTATAATAAAGAGCCAGTGAATAAACCAGAACTTTATAATTCCTCACTGGAGAAGGAGAGGACCTGAGATAGCCCACAAGTGCCCCTGACAGTTCTCCCCCATAATATACTTCAAGACAGCAGTCTCTGGCAGAGTTAGATGGAATGGCCATTTTGCTCAAATTTATTTATTTATTGATTGATTGATTGATTGGATTTCTAACCTACCCCAAATGGTGGTTGGTACCTTCAAAGGGCACTGGGTTAGTATACTTCCTTTCCTAGTCACTTTTGCAAATTACTTGTCAATTGCTATTCGACTATTAGGAACCTTTGGGTTGATAGATTTTACATCACTGTTGAGTTTCCTTCAATCCTTAGAAAAAGAATTTTTCAATACAAGTCTAAGGATTTAATATTTTGGAAAAAAAATAGAATTAAAATTGCAGAGAGAGACAGTAGCAACCTCAGCTATGTTGATATACTTTGGTGAGGAAGACTTCAGGAATCAATTGCTAAGGTTAAAAAAATATACAAAAGATGATTTGCTGCTCAGTAAAAACAACAACAAAAACCAGCTCTCTAACTTATGTCACTAAAGAGTGCTAACCCAGCAAGTAGGTAGAGAAGAAACTAGAGTAGCAACATACTTTATTTTTCTGTGCTCAAAAATCCATAGGTGTCTGAATCCAATTAAGGGAAGTTTGCTAAAGAAAATTTGTAACTGATATATACATAATAAAATCCTTATACATTGCATTAATGCAAATATAGGGATTATTAAGGCAATGGCTTTCCTTGTTTTAACATAGGCTATAAAAGCTGGATCATCAGAAAGACTGTATAAAGAAATTTTAATGAGAGTTTGAGCAGTAGTCCTGAGAAGATAGTTGAAAATACCATGAACTGCAAGAACAAATAATTCAATATTAGATGAAAGAGACTAGATTGTTCACTGGAAGCACTAACAATGAAGCTAAAGCTTAAATATTTTTGACATGTAAGACAAAAGCATGAGGCACTAGAGAATCAAAGTGCTTAGAAAAATCAAAGGCAATTCAACAGAAGCTGAAATGGCTAAATACTATCATTGATGACATGAATTTGAGGGTGTAAAAACTGAAACAGTTATTGACAGCCAATTCAGGCCAAATGATGTCCATCAGATGACAAAGACAACACTGCAACAAAGACAGAGCTACAACAGCTGAATAGAAGAAGTTGCCAATTTCCTTTTAAAAGCAGAAATAGTCTCATGAACACATGTGAGATTTTCATCGAGCAGGGCAATTTTTCTAGTGCAGTGATGTTACTGAACCTTTCTTCTAAGAATGAAGAAGGCAAAATAATGAGTTAGAATGAAACTGTGTGGCCTTCCCAACTTGGAGCACTGTCTTCAGATAGGGGATCCAGTGTTATCATAAGTAAAACTACAAGGGTGTAAGTTTTTCAGTGCTACTTCAGATGTGGGGTTCAGTTGCAAATGGGAATTCATGTCTGCTTCATCTTTATAAATGAATGACTTTGGTAAATGTTGTCTACACACAGTTTTTCTATTGAGCTAAGTAAAGAAAGGTGAATTGAGGCTGGATATTACTTACAACATCCTATTCTATCTTAATCAAATCATTAGAACACGGATGTCCAACCTTTTGGTTTGCCTGCTACACTTTGAATGAAGAGGAATTGTCTTGGGCTGCATATCAAATGTACTATATATTTATTGTATATAAATAACAAACTTCTCTTCATTTTTAAAGGGAAGATTTTATGGGGCCAAATGACTAGCTTATCCAAGGCCACATGTAGGCCATGGGTTGGACACACCTGCATTAAGAAAAGGCATATGAGTGCTTATAGATAAGGGACATGTCTCTTGTCTCTGGCTCTACTTCCAAAACTAGAGAATGAATACATTTTAAGGAGACTATGTTTAAATGAACAGATGACAGAGATTGTTTTAGTTCTTCCAATGTTCTCAGAATTTCAATTTGCTCTTAATTTGGCAAGCGTTTAGATGAATCCTTTAATTAGTCTTCTTCCTATGAAATGTTAATCGGAGATTCTACTAAGGGCTCCTAAGTACACTCTTTGCTTCTGCTCTTCAAATCATTTCATCAGACACAGTGTTGATAGCAAGAATTGGGTTATCTTATTATGGGGCAAGAGTTGGCACTGGGCTTAAGGCAGCTTAATGTCAGTATCATTAAAAATGGCCTGGATAAAGGTAACCCTTCCTTGAGTTCTCATTTTAAAATGCATGATTAAACCTTACCAACATTCTACAGCTGTCTCTTTGGAATCCATTTTATCCTGTCAAGACCAACTTGGGGCAGGTGATGTAACAGTTGGCTTTAAGTAATACATTGTTTCATGTTTTTGAGGCCACCTCTCTTTATGAGGTTATCTTTACATACAGCATTATTTGACAGAACTCATTCCTTTTGACACTGAACAGAAATCTGACAGAGGCATCTGCCTGAAGGCACCACAGAATTAGTGGCTGATGACTGGGGGACACAAGTCATGTTTAAGAAGAGTGACTGTCCCCATCAGCATTCTTATATGAGATTTCAAGAAGGAATGAATCTGTGAGAGTTAATTCTCATTAATGAAAGGACTAGTAGTTAGAAAAACATGAACCCTGCACAACTGCCCCTGCTTCACAAAAGAGACCTATTTAGTCAGTTTCACGAAAAGGAGAAAATAAATAAGAATTTGCCATCTTAACTGCCTATACAGATTGTATTTGGCTTACAACTGTTCATTTGAGACCTTTCAAAGTGACAAGGCATTGAAAAAAGTGACTTAAGATCAGTTTTCACTCTTACAACCATTGTAGCATCCCTGTGATCACATGACCAAAATTTGGATGCTTGGCAATTGGCTCATATTTATGACACTTGCAATGTCCCGAGATCACAGGATCCCCTTTTGCAACCTTCTGATGAGAAAAGTCAGTGGGGAAGCCAGTTAACAACAGTTTGACTAATTCAACAACTGCAGTGGTTCACTTAACAATGATGGGAAGAAAGATCTTAAAATAGGGGCAAACTGACTTAATACATTTCTCACTTAGCAACAGAAATTTTGGGCTCAATTATGGCCCTAAGCTGAGGACTACCTGTATATTTTTTTAAAAAAACTGATTTGAAAATAGAGTACTTGCTGGAATTCTAACACTATAACTTTAAGCTTCCTTTGAATAAATACTGTACCATTCTAACAAATACTGTACCATTAATCAGAACTCTTGGATTCCCAATTCAGACTACAAAGAGAAAATTGATTTAATTGCTTCATATTGAGAGATATTTCCTGAAAGGTTAAAACAGCTCTGTTTTGTCTATTGGGTTTCACTAATCACCATCTAGGAAGGAAAAAAAGTAGATGATTTCTCATCTAGGATGTGCAATAAGTTTGGAATTCAAGGTATATAACACACAAAATATTACAAAAAGCCAAATGCAATTATCAAGGATATGTAGTACATTTGGGGCAATGAATCTCCAGGAACAGCATGAAATATAGAGCCATAAACCAGCTAGCTGAATTTTTTGTCTTACTAGGACACAAAGCAATTTCAAGCAACATGAGGCTTCAATCACTTTTTCCCCCTTTATTCACTCTATTTGCCAGCAAGACAGTCAACTCAATTCTGCTATTTTATGTTAGACAATGGAATAGTTTAGATACAGGTTTTCACCACTCAAGAGGTCAATGTTGAATAACTAATCCCCAGTCCCTATTTTAAGGGAAAACACCATGATACACCTTCCTGATCCAAACACACACACACAAATAAAAATGAAGGAAATTTTGCTTTATAAAAGTAACATAGATTGGCATTATTATTATAACAGGGCATGGACCCATTGTACTGGCATGTGGGAATGACATTGGAACACAGAGCAAATGCAACCAAGGGAATGGTCAGCTAAAAGGCACCTCTGCCCACAGCAGAAATGTCATCAGGGCAAGAGACCCTCCCTAGTTTCTTGGGTTATAAACAGGGGTGGGATTCAACCGGTGTTACTACCCGTTTGGTGATTACGTTTTGTGTACGCTTGTAAAATAACCTTAGGCTGTGCTGCCCGCACAGCTGAAAAGTGCTGTGCGTGGGTGTGCAGCATTTGAAAAGCCTCTTTTTTCCTGCTTTTTCAACCTCAGCTGTGCCGCGCAAAGCAGCTGAGGTTGAAAAAGCAGGAAATAAAGGACAGATAAGAGCCCGGGCAGGTAGGTGAACCAAACAGCAGCAAACGCAGAACTGGTTCGGTGTCTGCTGCTCTTCAGAGCTACTGCTCTATAGAACTGAGCAGAACTGGTAGCATCCCATCCCTGGTTATAAAGAAGATAGGAGGAGTGATATACTTTGAGACTTGCAAGCTTCCGCTAATGTAGCTTTACATTAGTTAGAATTAACTCATCTGGTTGTGTTCCTTATATTTATATCTTTATAGACTGACAGCAATGCAGGGTACAAGATATGAAAAGGAGACCTACTGAGTATTTCAATTGATTGATCAACTAGATTCAGTAGGATCAGTGACCCAGCTGTCTTGAGAGATATACATCCTACCTCACAGAGATGTTTCTGCTCTTTCAAAGACCCAAAGCTAACAAAAATTAGAAAAGATGACTGTAAGAGAAGGGCAAATACTCTAGAAGAAAAGGGAAAATATTTCTTCTTTCTTTCTTTTTAATAAGAAAATTTCATTATATACCTTTCATGTAACTGACTTATCTTTGATTCATATGATATAGAGCTGCAGGATTTTGAATATCGCTATAAGTGCTCATTAAACAGAAAACAGTCTTTGAAAATATATGTAAATAAAGAAATAAATAAAACGTTGTGCAACCAATTCAGATTAGTGTCCACATTCATTATATGATTTGTACAGCAATTACTCTGGATGCATTCCTAGGCAAAGAGACCAAGTAAATCTTTTTAAAAGCCATATGCTTCAGATGCCAAGAATGGCTATGACTGGATTTTCTAAACGTATTATAAGAATTTCTGAAATTCCTAAATATAAACCATACTTTATTGACATAAAATACGTATAGTGTAATATATTTCTTATTGCTCAAAATACTTCTAGAGAAGCCTCAAATTACAAATCATTGGATTTTTGAAGCAAGGGACAGCAAACAGAGTTTACAAGTCATGTTCAACCATGACCACAATTTACTCAACCCAATTTTTTGATTTTGCACAAGACATCAAACTCTATATTAATCAACTGTGGGTTTGTAGAACAGTTTAGACTAAGGATGGCAACTTTAAGACTTGTGAACTTAAGCTTCCATGGCTGCTGAGGAATTCTGGGAATTGAAGTCCACAAGACTTAAAGTTGATGAAGTTGGATTCCCCTGGTCTAGACCTATAAGAAATCTGCTTATTGTACATACATGCCATTGCATCCTCCAGGAACAGAGCAGCATCATGTGAAATGCATTGCAGTAGTCCAATCTGGAAGTGACATGAGGGACTGTAAATTATAAACACCACAAATATAACCATGATCATTGTCTATGCTACAGAAGCCTAAAGTTTTCTCTCCTCTACTGTGGATGGACAGCGTTTTATGAACTGCAGGTTTCTTGGCAGTTATTGTCCTTATTCCATTTTCTAACAGCCAATAAGGGAGAGCTGTTGAAGAGATTAATGACATTTTTTCTCTAGTAGCTAAAAGGGGTACATTTGTCTTTTATCAATTATGCCTATAGCAGCCACCTTTATTTTATCAATTTTCATTCCAGCACATGGATGGCACAATCAATAGTCCTATATATATTTATTAGGACAAATTGAAGCATCTGGTGCTAACATTAATATAATATCCAAGAAAACTTTCTTCTATGGTCTATCAATAAAATAGATGACAAGAAATGTTGGCCAGCTCTGATTGGTAGTAATTTGTTGCAGCTTCATTTCAAGAGTTGCTATTTTTATATATATAGACAAAATTATTTTGTTACAGTGCAGCATTATTGTGATTAGCTATTTAAATCATTGCGGATGAATTGCTGTTAGTCTCAGAATTTTCATATATGTTTTTTAAACAAAAGATTTTTATTAGGGTACCGTATTCATATATATATATACATATATATACATATACATATACATACATACATACATACATACATATATAAAAATGATAATTTATGATAATTTTGTCTGTATCATAGATTGTCAGTAGTGAAATTCATATTTTGGTAGCATTGTTGATGTTTTGTCCTATTCTATGGAGAAGAGACTTCAACAACTTTCTTATACTACTCATTTAGCTATTCTATTTATTCTAATTATACTAATATAAATTCTATAACATATGATGTATGATTTTGTTAACTTTTCTTTTTCTGTCACCTTTATTATTTTTAAGAATAACTTAAAGTGGTGAACATCACTAATCCTCCCTTCTTCTATTTTCCCCACAACAACCTGTCAGGTGAGTTGATAGGGCTGATAGAAAGAGCTGACAGAAAGTGATTGACCCGAAGTCAACCAGCTGACTTTCATGGTTAAGGCAGGACTACAACTCACAATCTCCTAATTTCTAGCCTGGTAGTACTATACTATAAAACTATCAAACCCTCCATCATAAAAAACATCTGAGTGAACATTTTACCTCAGATGACTTTGGTTATATTTCAGATCACACCAGCTTCCCTCTAGGAAAGGAATTTATTCATTTGGAAAGTTGATATCTTCCGATTCCTACTTGGGAAAATAGGATTATAATAGAGTCTTTCAGAGCTACCTTCAAGGACCTCTTCTTCCCATTTTATGATTGCCATATCTGGCTGAATGCCCTTGGAATAAAGAAGTGGATCATCATTATCATATATACTGTAAAGGCTATACTATCAATACCTTTCACTCTGTTGATTAGAAAATACCAGAGCAACACAACAGGCCTTCTAAAGGTATATCTCCAAAATATGATAGTGTGACAGGCATTATCAATCTACAGAGAAAAAATAAGAACACAGCTACTTGGAAAAAATGTTACTTTCATTGCTGAATATAAATTATGTACTTCATATACTAAAATCTAATGCTTAGGACATCTGACTCTTAACTGACACAATGTTATTTTTAATTTCAGGATTTTATTTTTCAAAGGTTGTTAGTGCAGAAGTAGAGAAGCAATAATCCTAATATCACTATTCTGCTCCCCTCCCCACCCACCCACGATTTGTTTACCCTCTCTTAACATTGAAACTCAAGAATGGTTCCTTGTAACCTCCAGATTTTAAAGAACAAATGCATAACAAAGTGCATAAGCCATGACTTGGGTAGGTGCACAGTGAACAGACTGGAGGTGGGCTGGAGGTGGCGAGTTTAAAATTGGATAAGCTTCAATAGTTTTTGTATGCACAAATTTCTAAGTTGTTTTGATTACATGGTTGGTTTGTGCATCTGTTTAAGAAATTGGGGGCATAGAGTTTTAATATATTCATGGGATGAACTTGGCTTTCCTATCACCAGGATCAAAAGCTAGGTAAATCAGACATTTGCCTGGACTCTTGAGATTGGAGGGCTATCACTTTTGAACTCTGTCCACAAAGATCAAAAGTGAGAACAGTGTCCATATTCCTGCTATTTTGCAGCTGAAAGAAAACAGGTGAATTTATTCTTCATCTGTACTGTACTGAATATATCTGACTAACATAAATGTGTTGAACAAAGATTGCAATAAAGCTAAAATTTAATATCTTTCTTTGTAAAACACATTGCAAACAAGACTTTTTAAAAAAAGATATATTCTATGTGCAATTTATGTTGCAGAAAGAAAGTTTACATTAGAAGGCAGGAGGAATGTGAAAAATATATTGCATCATTTCTCTGTAAACGTTCTGAGTGTGGTGCCTAACCCAGAGAAGGATTGAGTAATAAAAATTAATAATAGGTCTATAAATATAAACATAGCCTAAAATGCACAGCATATCTAATACAGTGGAGAGACATATATCTTAACTCAAAATAGTAAAAAAAACAATTGATAATGATTTGTCAATTTCCAGTGACTATATATTTATTTCTGTCTTAGGGTTAGGCCTTGGAAATAATAAAAGTGTAGCTGTATACCAGATACCTAAGGAAGTCTTTTGATTCAAAGCAGAATGATAACCAGTTACACAAGCAACCCTAGACCTAAATTAATCACAGAGAACAGTAGTTTAGAGGCTCCAACTTACACCATTCTTAGCTGGTGCTCATGAGGCTAGCGGTCTTTGCAAAATGTAACAAACTAAGCTTAACTGGTGCTTGTCAAACTTGACCAGGATGTAATGTGATCCAGGCATTAAGGACTATCATGCCCAAGATGTCTAGACCTTGTAAACATTTCAGCATCACTCTGTTTTCTGATTTTTGAAGCTGCTAGGGTGTTCTCAATGCAAGCTGAGTAGCATTTTTCCTCTGAATAGTGTTCTTCAAAGGATCTTACTACAATACACATTAGTTTCTACTAATCCGAGATCTATGCTTGAACTACCATTAAACAAGTTGCATTTTTCAACAAAGGTGGCTGATGGGCTACTGAGATTTCCAAATTCATTAGATAATAGATATATATCTTAGTCTAAGATATGTGTTTGGATTGAACCACTTTGAAAAGTTCCTTGTTAGTTTGAGAGATCTATTATCCACTTTGCTATTCAAGCTTATATTTCTATGTCTATTTATTTTAAATGGTTTTATTGGATTGTTATCTAACCAGTGAGCCATCCAGAGTCACATCCTGGAGCGCCTGATCAAGAGGCAAAGCCTTAGTGATACAAAGTAGACTGCAATCACTTGAAGGATTTTCCTACCACCACCCTTTAGATTCAGTTTGAAAGACTCTGATCTTGAGCATGCACATGGAAATAGAAGGACCATTCTAGCTCTTCCCTTTCCAGTTATGTTTATTGCTTCCTTTACCCAAATGGGAATAGATGATGGAGGAAATGCAGGTTTCTATATCTCAGTGAGTGAAAAAAGGCTAGAGGATAGTGATTTGATCTGTGGGATTTTTTTATGGACAGAATATTTTCTCTTTCTCTTTAACACAGGAGTCCCAACCCCTGGTCTGTTGACCAGCACTGGCCCACGGCATGCCAGAAACTGGACCACACGATGAAGTGAACCTGTATCTGCAGAATAGAGGAGCATATGAAGCCACGTCCCCTCTGATCCTTGGAGAGAGGTTTTTCCATGGACTGGAGAAGGCATGGCTTCATGTGCTGCCTGCATTCCATGGATAGAGGTTCATTTGTTTGAACTTCTCTCCACGGAACTGGTCCCTGGTGTCCAAAAGGTTTGGGGCTGCTGATCTAACATGTCTAAGCCAGCTGACTGAATAGTAGGACAGGAGACACTTCTTTGGAACTGTATTTATGACATGGAATGCAATTCTTCCCCTCAGCCTGCCTCACTGCTCTGTAAGTTCATTTTTGCTGACGTTCAAATTAATCACTGATATTGAGTCTCCCTTCTCTAGACTGGACTCCCACACTTCTATTGACTGAGGTAGGAAAAGCAAGTTATTATGAGCAAGCTGATTCAGAGCATTTAAATGCTGTACATAAAACAGCATATTTATGTGAAAGATGCGTTTAATAATAATTATACATATTGGGCTTGTTTGATTTGTTATGTGAAAATGAAAAGTTACATTTTTTCATGTATTATTAAAAGATTGGAATTGATTTCACAGTGCTGAATTTTCAGTGATCAAAAGCATAAACACGGCAATAAATAGAACTATTTAATTTTCTTTGAAAATACATAATACAGTAAAGGTTCCTTTGAATAGAGCTGACTCCAGATGACTTCATGGATAATCCATTAGTTTTCTTGGCAGTATAGAAAAGTAACTCTCAATTTCCTTCTGGGATTTTTTCTCCTTACATAATTTTTAATAAAAACTTAAAAATGGTGAGATAAAAGCTAACAAGATATCTACTAATCAAGAAAGAAAATAAAAAAGGAGAAGAGTGAAGAAAGAAATAGCACACAGAAGTGTAGCACAATACAAAATATTGAAAGGAACAAAAACAACAACAAAAATAATCTTATGACTTCTTTTATAGCAGATATAAATAAACCTACATTCAACTTCTGCTCTGTGATTACAACATAACATCCATTTCTTTTATAATCTATGAATATTATTAGCCCCTAAGTCCATATATCATAATTTCATTTTTTTCTGTTTCACTCAAAAAATCCAGAAGAGTTTTCCAAGTTGATACCTTTCCTCTAATCAAATCTACCAGTTTCACCATCTCAGGCAATTCCATTAGTGTTCCCAACCATTTTTCCACTGTAACTATTATTTAGCCTTTTACCTTTGGGAATATAAAAGTCTTGCTGCCATTATCAAGTACAGGAACAAAATGCCATGTAATTTTTCCAATTTTTTATCCATCAGACCTAGAAGAAATGTCTCTGGCTTTAATTGTATATTGACTTTCAACATTTTCTGAGTTAATATGTTCATTTGAATCCAGAACTTTTTAGCTTTTTTACAAGTCCACCAAAATGTAGAAATCTGTTATAGAATCTGTCACTGTTCCTCTAGATCAGGGGTGTCAAACTTGCATCATCACAGCGGCGTAACATCATGTATCATGACTTTTTTCCCCTTCGCTAAACTGGGTGTAGGTGTGGCCAGTGCATGACGCATCTGGCCCTCGAGCCGCAAGTTGGACAGCCCTGATCTAGATAGTAATACATGTCACTTCAGAGGTTAACTAGCCAGGAAAGAACTTGCTAGCCATTGGGATCTGATACAACTGCGGGGCAAATGCAGTTGCAATGTCACAATGCAAATCTCAGCCTGACATCTGACCGAAGTACGTAAATCAGGTGGCTTGTGTCACAATGTTATGATGCAAGTTTTCTAAGTTTCCCTTTCACCCTCTACTACCGCAAAAAAACTTTTGGTCCTAGAGGCTTTTGGTCATCAGTTCTTCCCAGAAGCAGGATTGGCTGGTGGGAAAGAAGACAGTGCTTTCTCTGGATTGCAAAGTGAAATTTTTTTCAGGACTTGGGGAAAAAAAATCAATTTCACGAAGTCTTCCAAGAGCAGTAAATATAGTGTTTCAGTCCATTTTTATTTTTTTTTGTTCTGGAGATGCTTAAAAAAGGGCTTGCCCAATTGATTTTGACAATGCTTTCCCCTGAGGCTCCATGTCCATTTTGGATGACTTATTTTGTTCTGACTTATTCTTTGAATCCTACAGTTTTTCTGTAAGCCTACACTCACCTGCACTGTTGTGTTTTCTAATCAAGCAAATGCTACTTCAAAGCGACATTTCGGTGTCAGTGTTGTAATCTTGGATAACTGAGGCCTCTACAAAATATCACTGCTGTGCTTAAATTGTCTTTGTTTTTTCCTTCATTTAAGAGGAAGGAAAATGTGTTTTCTTTCTTTTAGTCTTGTTCTAATAATCCTGAAGGAAGAAGGAAAAAAGGGATGGGAGTAATGCTTTCGGTGAAAAATCACTGCTATATTGAACCTCAATGGTTTAAATTGGGTGAGGTGCAGCTGGTGGTGAGTGCATGAAACTTTCACAGGAATGATTTATTTTTGCTTGATTATCACACTGTATATTGAATTTCTATACAGTAGGTTGAAAGAACTACACTATTTCTTTAGAAGTAGAATAAAGAGAGGAGCAATATCAGAAAGCCAATGACTGCCTTAGAAGCATCCAATCATGAAAATATTGGTGATGCATGATATTATTTTTGTAGAAATAAATATATTATCAACCATGGGTTAAATTTTATGAAACAGATTATCAGTTAATGATGAATTGATTCAATCAGTTAATTGCAGGTGCATTTCATTCCATCCTTTAGATCAGTACCAGTCACTACCAGGTCATGGCCGGTTCAAAACTGGGCTGCGTGAGTGGCGGGTTAGCATGCGTGCGTGCCTCTCTACTTGTATGAGTGGCAGGCTGGTGCATGCACGCACACCTCAACTCGTGCAAGTGGTGATCTGGCATGCACACAAACCAGTTCCCCTCTCTCTTCCCCCACACCTGGCTGCCAAGCCATAAAGGTAGGGGACCACTGTTTTAGATAGAAAAATTGCTTCTTCAGAAGACCAACCTTAATATGATGATGTGTGGATATTCATCTTGTTTGCATGCCCAGAATTGTTATATAGGCTATGATGTATTTCGTTGATCATATATTTTATATCACTGTAGGCATTCAGTTAGGTTAGGAAAGCTAGTCATCTTAAAAAGGCCTCTGAACAGCAGAAGCTAAGATCCAGTCTGGCACCACAAGGTGAAGTTTGAGCACAAGTAATTGGATGTATTCTTTATGTGTGTGTCAGTGGTGGGTTTCAATTTTTTTTACTACCGGTTCTGTGGGCATGGCTTGGTGGGTGTGGCAGGGGAAGGATATTGTAAAATCTCCAGTCAGAGGACTTCTCTGAACTACTCAAAATTTCCACTAGCGGTTCTCCAGAACTGGTCAGAACCTGCTGAATACCACCTCTGGTGTGTGTGTGTGTGTGTGTGTGTGTGCATTTGCTTTACAATGTCAAATATCTATGGTACTTCCAGACCAAGAGGATAATGACCTACAATCTTACCCCTAATGGATTTGCACAATAAATTCAGACTCAGTTTTATTCTATCAATAGTCTTTTGATTTCTCACTATTCTTCTATACATTTTCTGAACAAAATCATGATAATAATAATAAAAAATCCACTGGTATTGATGGGTGAATAGACATACAATGTCTTTGGTGTGCTTAATTTGGAACCTGAAGTTCAACAAGGAAAATAATTTGCTTTGCTTCAAACTCCATTATAGAATGGAGACTCTGCAGCAGATGAGATGTGTATTGGCTCTTCCCTGGTTTTCATTTTCCCTTCTTTCATTTTATTTGCCACAAGGTATTTCTAGATGACAAGTACCTTGCATAACCACAGAATTTCAGGAAAGCAGATGCTAATATCCTAATTTATCATTGTCCTGTGTTTTCTCACCATGCTTTCTGTCTTTCCTACTGAAAATCCATTGGAGTAGGAGAAAAAAAGACACACCAATCTTTTGAAAGGTAATGCTAGGACCCTCTGCCTAGATTACCCTTCTGTGCTTTTCTCCTCTAAACCTGCCTATACAGGAGATCTTTTAATTGGCATATTTAATTGGCATATACTTTGAAGCTGGAAGTTGTTAGTTGGGTTCCACTTCACTTGAAATGGTGAAATTCTCTATCCTATCAGGGAGACATGGGATTCAATAATACGCCAACACTTATTTGATGTTTATAATTATGGTAAATTAACATTATGGCTCAACTCAAATTTGAAAAGAATGAAACAGTCTTTAAAGGAATGATATTTTAGTTCAATTAATAAGATGATTTTTTTCTTTAGGAGTTACTGAATAGTGCAGTGGAGATTATTATGAATATCAAATCTGTGGCATTATGTTGGTGTTTTTTCAAGTAAGGCAATTACTTTGCACCATTAAAAGTTAAATAAGATATTCATGATGTAAAAAGGATGTTGAGACTCTAGAAAGAGTGCAGAGAAGAACAACAAAGATGATAAGGGACTGGAGGCTAAAACATATAAAGAATGGTTGCTGGAATTGGGTATGTTAAGTTTGATGAAAAGAAGAACTAGGGGTGACATGATAGCAATGTTCCAATATCTCAGGAGCTGCCACAAAGAAGAGGGAGTCAAGCTATTCTCCAAAGCACCTGAGGGCCAATGGGTGGAAACTCATCAAGGAGAGAAGCAACCTAGAACTAAGGAGAAATTTCCTGACAGTTAGAACAATTAATGAGTGGAAGAACTTGCCTCCAGAAGTTGTGAATGTCCAATACTGAAAGTTTTAAAGAAGAGATTGGATAACCATTTGTCTGAAATGGTATATGGTTTCCTGCCGGAGCAGATGGTTGGACTAGAAGACCTCAAAAGTCCCTTCCAACTCTTCTATTCTATTCTATTCTATTCTATTCTATTCTATTCTATTCTATACAAGTAGTTTTCAGATAGATTTATTTATTTTTCTTTAGGAGTTACTGAAAAGTGCAGTGGAGATTATTATGAATATCAAGTTTGTGGCATTATGTTGGTGTTTTTTCAAGTAAGGCAATTACTTTGCACCATTAAAAGTTAAATACAATATGCACGGTAATTTTCAGATAGAAATAGAAGTATACCACAATTTATACAAGGTCACGACTGCAGACTTATCTTTTTTCATCTTCATTTTCCTTTAAACTTCAATCAGGGGGAAATCCTTATTTCTTTAAATGCCCTTCTCAGGCTCCTTGTATAAGTTGCTCAAGTATACATTGTCCATTTAAGTAGAAAACTTGTTATGGATCCCTCTTGAATTCTCTGACAAAACTCCCATGATAGACATTTTATTTCTTCTCTCTATTTACATGCTTAGTAAGCCCTAGCCTTGAAATCTGGCTGACTCATATTCTTCTTACAGTCTCTGCTTACTGAGCACAAAAAGTTCTATCTCCCAACACAAGCAGTTAGCAGCTCTTAGAACATACCCTTGTAATCAGCAGCTATTCAGGAGACAATCATTTCACTCCTCACAATTCAGCACACAATGCTTGAGACCACACAACTTTGAATATTCTTCTTTCTTCCTTGTTTCTTCTTGCTGTTGAACTTCTTTGTTCAGCTCTTGTTTGCTTTCAAGCTTCCCAAGATCAGCAAAGCTTCAATTAATCTCACCACACATTTTTTTCACTTAAACCACCTTTGTCCTCTAAAACTATAACAAAAAGCATTCCAGTCTGATCCCATTGAAGTGATGTGTGTTATACCACCACATTACAATATGACCCTCAGAAACTGGAAGAAGGGGGAATGACACATAGTCCCTGTCCATAAAAATATTGCTAATTCCTGCTCTATCTAGTTAAATTAATGAATGGATTGGAAGAAATATTTATCTGGTTCAGTTCCAAGTGGGGAGAAAGACACTGGAAACTTGAGCTGATTAGAAAGATGGTTTCAGGACCACATGAGTTTGAGGTCCTGGGCAGCTGATCATGTGGAGTGGAGAGTGAGGGTTATTTATACTCTTTCTTGGGCCTTGCCCTTGAGCTTCCGGTTCCTGTGCAAGAAATGTATTCTATTGGTTGTTGTAGGGGTCACTGCTAACTTTGTAGGCTGTCTGGGTCCCAGGCTTGGTTGAAGCTTGCTGGCTGATAGCAATAGCAATAGCACCTAGACTTATATACTGCTTCATAGTGCTTTACAGCCCCCTCTAAGTGGTTTACAGAGTCAACATATTGCCCCCAACAATTTGGGTCCTCATTTTACCCACCTTGGAAGGATGGAAGGCTGACTCAACCTTGAGCCTGGTGAGATTCGATCTGCCAAATTGCAGGCAGCTGGCTGCAGCAGAAGTAGCTTGCAGTACTGCGCTCTAACCACTGTGCCACCAAGTAGTGATGCCATGAAGGGGCTTGTTGTGCCATGTGATGAGCTCTGCTGCTAGATGGTAGAGGGCTAATCCTATTATTTCCTGAAGGATTATGTCTTAATCCCATCACCCTGGATCTGAACATCTTTTGTCCTGTAGATAGGCTGGCCCAGTCTTGCTGTGGCTGTTAAGAAAGATGGGACTGCTTTCCAAGAGCATGTTTCTCCTTTAGGGAAACATAATATTCTGCCTTTTTAAATATTTCCCAAAATATTTCATTCTTCTAGGAGAGAGGTGGGTGCTAACTTTCTACAGCATGGTGTTTAAAACAGGGGAAAGAATTAATCAGAGCAATAAATATTCTGAATGTCAAATATGTACTATGTTATAAAAAACTAGATTAATTAGAAATTATTAGCTAGTGTGCCACATTGATGAATTTTAGTTGAACTGTCTAATGTAAATAGTAATCTGAGCTTTGATTTTCTGCCTTACTATACTTTTGCAATTCAACATCTCAGCTGAGAACATAGTGATGTAGTCCTGATTAGCACCATCACATTCAGCAAAAGGCTTAAGAAAGGGAGATCAATACTCTCTACTCTTTATTTGAAATGCAAAAACAAATCCTTTCTTCCATTGCAAGTTCAACCACATCCACGAAAAATTCTTACCATCATTTATTTAAAATAGCAAACCTTTGCTTTAATATTTTCTTCAAGTAAACTGTTATCTCTGTGAGATCTAAATATGGCCTTGGGACTTGATCAAAATGATTTCATTATGGAGAATGGGAATGAAGTAAAATTTAAAAAAATGTGCCTCTCAGGATTACACAGAACATATTTTAAAGAAAACTATATGTAAAGTAGTGTTATAGTATATCTTTCTGATGATCTTATTTAAAGAAAATGTTTCCTGCAAATAGCCCTGTTTTTAAAAGTCTAGTTTTAAAACCTTCACATGTCTTAATAGATTACAGAATTCTGTGAGGCCCAGCATTTATGTGATAGATGATCTGCTTTGAGATTATGTTAATAATATATTAACTGTCAGTTCTGGAGCCATCTTGGAATGTCTTCACAGTTGCCACAGTGAGGCTGGATAGAACTGTGGGAAAAGGAGGGGGAAGTAGAGATAGCTGGGGGAGCATGTAGCCAAAATAACATTATTTCTTCTGGGAACCAAGGACACTCTCACCAGCACCTGGAGGGGCATGGATGAGAGTTATCTGGGTTTGAGACTGTGACCTGATTGGGGCATATGATGGTTGTGTGTAGTGAGTTAGGGTTAGGGGGAAGAGCTTTGGAGGTTGAGTTGGGTGAGGAAAATCTGGGGAGATTCAGAGTCGGGTTTTCACCTGCCGTGCAAATATGACATGCCTAATAAATCTGTACTTTGAGAAAGCCTCTGGCCTTGGAGTTTTGATTTCATCTGGGCTGTTATTTGAAATTTTGACACTAACATTAATTGTATTAATATTAATTATAATATCAAATTAATATCAAATATCAACAATATCCATATGAAATATTAATGTTTATTATGAGGATATAGGCCATAACTTTTTGTAGACTTGATTTAAGATACCAGTCATTTTGTTTGCTTAAAAATAAGTGACTAGCCTAAGAACATCACCTGAAGGAGGAATATTTCATTAGCAGTTATGAAAGTTAAAATCCAATATATCTGCAAACTGATGGATTTTTGAAGGCTAAGTAAACATGGATGTATATAGTTGGCTGTAACTTGTAAAGAAAATGTTTTTAACCTCATCTCATTTATTGCATGAAGCAATTTTATATATTAATTAGGATAGGACACAGCTTAAGACATTATGAAATAGTAGGCAATTTGGAGAGAGAGAGAGAGAGAGAGAGAGAGAGAGAGAGAGAGAGTGAGTGTCTGGTCTGTTGATTAAGGCATCATGTTCTATTCCTTCTGACCTACATGATGATTAGTTACATGGGTAGCTCTGAAAAGTTATTGCAATTGAATTCAACTGTGTAATGGTTACAGAGTACCAAACAACTGCAAACACCCCTGATTACACAAAGTATTGTTGCCATAGCTACTGCCTAGTCAAATCTTTCCTGTCACTGTTCAATGGTTAAGGGAGAGAGATGGAGATGGAGATGGATCTGTGAGAATGTGCACATGTGTGTACATTCACTTAGCATGTTTAGGGCTTTTGAATACCCATCTCCTTGGATATTAGGAGTTTGGATATTAGGAATGAGAAACTACAGATTTAAACCATAGTAAATTGTGATTGTGGAATGTGGATGGCTGGCCTGCTACACACCCAGGATTCTCCTACTCTGCTTGAGTAGGATGAAAAGGAATATAGTCCTTGATGTAGATTGGAATTGGGTGCTACTGTTTTATTTTTAAATTGCTAAACTGAAGGTGGAAAAATTAATTCAGGAAGCAAGTAACGAGAGATGAATTTTTAAAGTTGGTAGATAAATGCTTATCTTCAGGACCACATTGAAGTTTCCTACTATGGAAATTTCATTGTGGTCCTGATTCAGACAAAGCACCCATGTGCCAACATTACAATAAGAAATAGTGGGGGAGGTGTTTAAGTATCTATATATTTACTGTTTCATGCTATTTTATTCTAAATCATCACAAGCTGTATTTGACCCTCTAGGATTTGGCAAGTGACACAAATCTACAGGGAAGGGGTGATAGCTTTTCACTGTTTGTTAAAAAATCCATGAAAATTAATCTTTATAAAATAATTACATATAAATTTTGCCCTTAACCGTGACCCTATCTTTTAAACAAGATAAATAACTATATCTTTCTCTTTCTTTTTGCCACTAAACAACTTGCTTTCCACATTGCAGCTTGGTTATCATCCTTACTGAGCTAATGAGAGAGTCCAACAATCACGTTTTCTCTTTTGTGTAAGGATTCAGTCAAGCTTTGCTTTGGGTAAACTCTTTCACTCTCACAGAAGCTGAGAAATGCCATGCTGGTCTTTCTTGGCACACAATATGTAATCAAACATTTTAAAACTAGAATTTAATGGAAGTACAATAGTTTATTCTGATGGCTTGATTTGTGCTCTTCAGGGAATCACTGTATAACAATCTGTTCTAGTCCCTGCCCTGCAGGAATATGCAGGAATTTAAATAGCAACACATCCCTCTAAATAATTGTATATAAATACAATCATAAAGATACACAAATAGGCACACCAGTGTCATTAAAACTCTATGCAGATGACTGCCTGCAACACACAAAGCATGGAAGTGTCTAGCTGTACACACAAGCTCTACCCTAATATTCCCATTCATCTGGAGCAGGAGTGTCAAACTCATGATCACTCTGGTGTCATGTGACTTATCGTGACTTTTCCCTCTTTGCTAAACGGGTGTGGGCATGGCCAGCACATGACACATCTGGCCTGCGGGCCATAAGTTTGACAGCCCTGATCTGGAGGGTCTTAAAAATCTTCACTTTAAAATGGATTTGAAATTGTGCCTAGTCTCAGTGCTCTAGCACTTAATCAGAAATAATAATGAAGAAACCATATGATATTTTTTTAAAACAAGTTTTATTCAGTTTTTCCAAAACAACATAAAAAAGGGCTCTTTTCAGTGTACAACATAATTCCGAGTCACCCTTTTTACATGCAAATATGACAGTAATTATATATTCATTTTTAACATTCAACATCCTATCTTATCCATTTTTAACTTCATTCTAGTTATTACTTCTCCATTTCAACTTTTACACAAGAAAAATAATAAATTAATTATTTTAAGTGATGTTACTTTCCATCTAAGCATCTTCTCAATTCATTTCAATTTATTTCAAATATATTTCTTAAACATTAACATTTCTTTTAAACGTGTCCTTCTCCAAAATGTTCTTTTCTCATTTTACCTCTCCACTTTTACAAGAAAAGGAACTAACAAATTAATCCTAATCATTAATATTACTTTCATTCTAAACATCTTCTCAATTCATTTCAATTTATTTCAAATGTATTTCTTAAGCATTAACATTTCTTTTAAATATATTCTTTTCCAGAGTATTCTTTTCTCATTTAAATCACTAATAATTCCCATATCTTCATATTTATTCCCTTTTAATTCTTTTGCCTGTCAAATTGGCAATTCCATTGCATATTCTTTCCATAAAGTTCAAATCAATACAAGCTTATAAACATAAAACAAGACATAGATTTCCCCTCACCTTTTTCTAGTTTGGGGGTTTCACCTCAGTGGTTTAAATATATCTTAATTCCCTCATCTGTAAGTTCCAATTAAATATCTATTTTACTTAATTATAATAATAATCATTTCCTAGAAAAAATAAACTATTCTACGTTGTACTTTTCAATCAGATTCTGCAGTATATTTTCTTCCTTTACTTCCATAAGATTTTATTTATAATATTGAAGAGAAAAAAACCCAATTAATCCATTTAACTAATCCTGGTCACTGATATTAATCCCATTTTAAGCCTCCTCACAATTCATTTCAATCATTTCAATATATGTACTAAACATTAACCTTTCTTCTAACAATAAAAAAAGAACATACATTCATCTTCTAAGAGAATATCAGTGCCCCTCCTTCCTCTCTATAGTCTATATTCTATAATTTATAATCACAAAGTACATTATTACTGCTTTTCATATCAATGTGGAATCCCCTTTCTTAATTCCTTAACCAGTATCTCTATGTATTCTAGGTAAAAAAATATTCCCCTTTATTTCACAATCCCCATATTTCTTTCTTTCCTGTTCCTGTTCCACAATACCTCTCTTCCCTTTTATTTTCCCAAACCTTTTCTCCCCCTGGTTTATCTCTCTCTCTATATATATATTTTCCTTCCCCCTTTTACTTTTCTGCTGTTTCTTTCTATCTTTCCGATTTTTACAAGTATTCCCCATTTTAGTTACTTTCTTGAATCTCCCATTTTTAGCCCTCCTTCTTTTTCTTCTTCTTCGTGGAATTCTTTGTGTTGATTGTCTGTTTAAGATGGCTTCTTCTTGAACTAACTCCTCCTTCTCTGAGGTTTCTTCTTCATAATCTTCAATCGCCATTTCCAAATCTTTGAACTCAGAAACAAATGATTCACCTCTCGCATGTAGTAGTTCTTTCAAGTTTTTAAGTTCCATTTTTAAGTCCCACAAAGATACCATCGTTGCACACTCTTATGTTTTATAGTCATTAAAATCCACAATTCAGGTTCTCTTTTTCTTTTTTCTTCTTGAAATTTTCTATATTCACAACTATTCCAAAACTGGGTTTATAGCAAAGTCACCAATCAATCCAGCATTCCATGTCTTTTCTTTTATTATGGTTCAATTTTCACTTTCTGGGGTAGTTATTATGTTATTTCAAAATTTCCTTTTCAGTATATCAAATCAGGTTAATAGAGAGATAGAAACTTCTCTTTTTCAGCTTAAATTTTTGTCCATAAGATGACACCCTCCGTTATACAATGTCCTCACCTTTTTCCCCTGATTTTATTGTTCAGGGCTTTCCGAGCTCGATGTTCCAAACCAATCAAGTCTCCAATTAAATATTTTCTCCTCCTTTTTAATACCCTTAAGTCCAGCTTTAAATTATGTCTGTTTGTTTCCACTGTATTTTAAAGCGATTTATTTGAATATCTTGTTCTGGCTTCTTCCTATCCCGGTTCGAAGCCCCACTCAGCTGTAAAGGATATTTTCACCTTTTCCCCCCCTTCCCTTTCTAATTCTGCTGCTTTCTTATTCTTTCAAAAAAAAAAAAACCATTCTTAAAGCATCAATCCTGGGGTACCTTTTAGATTAGTTGTTGTGCCAAATTGTCCCAGTTCTTATATTGTCCACCTCTTTCTTCTCTCCTGCACAAAGCTTAGTCCAGCTAAGTTCTCTTCTTCAGGGTGGCCATTTTGGACCACTGCTCGGTTGTCTTTGGGGAAAATTGCCAAGCCCAGGGAGGGGAGATGCTGATCTCCTCGACCTGGCTGGCAGTTTCCCCTTACTCTGCCACCCCTCTGAGGCAGCTTCAGCCCCTAATCAGGATGATGGGGCTCTCTGACGAGAAAGCACAGGCCGAAGCTGTGGACAATCGCAGTCCACGGTCCATCCATGAGGAGGGCTTAACCAGAAGTCCCAAACCATATGATATTTTGTCAACTCAAAGAAACAACATCTGTAGTGTAGTTGTTTTTTTTTTAGGAATTAACCGATTCAAGCTCCACAGAATTGCCTCAGAGTTGCCTGTGAGATGGGTGGCAAAGAAATTTAACAAACAAACAAAATTTGCAAGAATCTGTTTACATTGTCCCTATCCATTGTGTTCCCTAATGGTATCTAACTCAGGTGCCAGCTTTAATGCCCATATGGAAAATACATTGCCATTTCCTTTCTCAACTATTTGATCCAAGCTAAGATTTTGTAAACTATGGATTGTTAATGAAATTAGAGTAGTTTGGTTTATATATAATGTTACGCCAAGCTCTCAGAAAACAACCAATAGCTTACTTAGTGTGCCTGAACAATGACATTTTGGTACCAAGAAAGTCAAAATGCCTCAAATAGACATATTTTCTTTAGAAGTGGATACCTTTTTTATTGCTATGGGTAAGCTTTGATTATCCTCATTTTTGTTTTTGTATTACAAGATGGCCAATTTTCTTCCATCTGTTGCCCAAATGTTTGCCTTTGTTGCACATTTATGTTTTTATTGGGAATATTACATTAATATTACGATATTAAATATTCCTTTTGCTCCGGGGAAAAGGAAATAGAACCACTTCATGGCTGTAAGAAAGGTTAGAGAGTAACATACTGTGTTGCACACTTTTCTAGGAAAAGAAATAATCTGCTATTCCCACATTTGAGTCAATATGATAATTCTCTGTCTCTCTGCCTCTGCCTCTCTTTGTCTCCCTCTGTTTTTCTCTCTCTCTTCCTCCTTCCCTCTCTTTGTCTCTCTCTCTCTCTTTTTGGAGGGAAAGTCTGCAGGGCATGGCTTTTGGAATTATTTCCAATTTCCAACCGCTTTATCAGCATTGGCCATTAGAAGAATTTCTATTTTCTTCTGTGAAATGAAATAACATGTTGCAGTCTTTCTCTGTGTATATAAATAATTTCTAATCAAAATGATGTGCACCTGTTTCCTCTGTGTATGTTTTGTTTTGTTTTATTTGGACTTATAAGCCACCCTCTCTCCCAAAGGACTCAGGGCAGTGTACATAAAAGACAGAAAGTACAAAAGTTAAAAGATATTAAAAAGATATTAAATTATGCCAAATAAACAATCAAATTAAAACCCCCAATCCCCTGTCAGTCCAGGCCGGATTGCAAAAATAGCCATGTTTTGAGGTCACGGCGGAAGGAGCAGAGATCAGGGGCCAAGTGCAACTCAAGGGGTAGTTGATTGCAGTATGTGTGCATATTTGGGTGACAGTCCATCAGATGGGAGCTTATGTGTTTTATTTGCATGAGTGTGTCTTTGGACTTCTGTTGGGTTTCTATATTTGTGTATGTGTGCCCTGAGAAACACAGGACAGACTGCATGTGTTCTGGTTGGAGTTGTGTGATTAGAAGTGAGGAGAACTTAGAACTGAGAATTCACTGCCTTTTGAGCCCTTCTCCAACTGCCTCCTTCATAAGAATGAATGGGGATTTTTTTCTTCTGAGTGTTTTTCTTCAAAACCCCTGAACTGATCCAGCCCATTTTTGACCTTGATTTTTCTTTGGCAAGGTTGTTCAACTAGACCAGGGGTGTCAAACTTGATCACATCACATGATGTAACATGATGTTTTTTTGCCTTTCTGGAGCTGGGATGGGTGTGGCCTGTGCATGACGCATCTGGCCTCTGGGCCATTAGTTTGACAGGCCTGTGGTAGACCAATCATGGGCCTCTTCTTTTGAGATTTCAGGGAATTATCCAGCTAATAGAAAGTGTGTTTCCATCTCCTTTATGCAATTACCTTATGGCTGGGTAAGAAAAAAAAAGAAAAGAAAAGATGCAAAGCAGTTAACTTAAATGCAGTAATCTTAAAATCAAGTTTACTATTGGATCTCATTTAAATATTTTGTTCATGCAAGCCATTTTAACACAATAGAAAATAATTGAGTAACATATTATAGTAACAGCTCTATGAAGGCTTTAAAATAAACCAATATATTTTAAATTATACTCTTTGTTTTTCCAATCAGATGTCTTTTTAAGTCCAAATTCTTATAGATAGATATACACAAGTTATTATGTATACATATCCAGAAGACAACTGCTTTCCTTGTCATATCCTAACTGGATTTGGCAATAGATAATACAGGAAAGGAATGTCTTTCCTGCTATAGTGAAAGGATCATGTTGGATGACATCCAAGCTTCACAATTTAATAAACATATGCACATATACATACACTCCATCTTTGTGGTAACCTGATATGGAAAGTTAAGAAGATTGCAGGTTGTCCTTGACTTACTATTGGTTACTTAATGACCATTTGAAGTTATGTTGTACTAAAAAAAACTTACTTATGATCTGTCTCTGAAGTTACAACTGCCACAGTGGGAATTGGATCACATTTATGACCTTTTCCAGCATCCTGTGGTCACACAATCATGTTTTGTGAAATTTTTTTTGCCATTTTTCAACCAAAAATGCACATCAGATAAACTGGATTCAAACTTATAATGTGATTTGTTTTACAAGTGCAGTGACTTGTTTGATGACCAGAATCAAAAAAAGGTTTTAAAGTTCAGTCTGGTGGTGACTTGACCGCAATGTCTTACAAACACAATTCTGGGCTCAATTGTGGTTGTAGGTTGACAACTGCCTGTCCCTTCATGGAAATATGGAAGATTAGTTACCTAAGCAAATGAGGCATTGAACATTTTTTTAAAGTCCTGAGAATCTTATTTGGAGGCAGCTCAGGTAGACACTCCCTGATTCACTAAGGAATAAGAAGGGGGAGGAGATACAATCAGCCTTCTGTTATTATACCCAAATTCAATAAAAGTAGCTCTAATCGTTCATTGAGGTTTTTTAGGTCTGGTCTGGGCTAATCCACCTGGTAGGTGTTTGATCAGACCAAGTGCCATTGCAGAGCCTGCTCACAGCATTTCTATTCCCATCTTAACCTGCTTTGATATCTATGGCTGATAGTGATGGCAAAAATGCAACATAGAGATCATCTGCCTAGAAAAAGAAATCACTAAGACTTTATTTACAATGCCATGCTTCATATGAAATCAGAACAGAGGATATTACACAATTAAGCTGTACTTTTGACATTATTTAAGTCCTGAGCCAGACCCTGAAACGTCCAATTTGGGGGGATTTGCTTGGTATATTTTTATATAATTTGCTACGTGTGGCGTATGAAGTTAGCCACTGAGTATATAGCAACTTTCAAGTTCTGATCTAATCAAATAAGCCAATTCATTCATCTTTGTTCCTTGTACAAAATTGTTGTATAATAAAATGGTGTTTCCTCTCTCCCTCCCCACCAGACATTTCTTTTTTCATTTGGTGCCATGTTTTATAGATTGTAACAACTTGCTGTTATTGATTTTATGTTAGCTATTTTGAGAACATTGGCAGCTGAAGAGCAGGGCAAAAATGTTATACAGAAATAATAAGTCCCCTTAGGGACTTTCTGCATGTAAAATCTTCGTGTGATCATTTTCATACCAGCTAGACTTTTCAGCACTACCTGATGTTTATAATCAGAATTTTGCCTCACCAAAACAGGAACTATCTGATTTTCTTCTCCTTTACAGCTCTACAATATATCCCTAACATAAGAAATGCAGTCACAAAAGTGTAAGCAATTGGCCCAGAAATTACTAGTATCATTTATTTGAAAATAAATGAAAGATTTCAAATGAAATAGAAAATTAGCTGTGGTCAAGTAAGAGTAAAACAGAATCCTCTGTTTATATGCTTGATCCCTTATTGTCTGTTCTGGTTTCGCTCTCTTGTTTTTTAGATTAAGAAAACGATAAGAATAGCTGAGTTTTCCCCACATATAAATGGCACTTCACTTTTTTTGTAAGTATCCTTTTTAACATTCAATAGGATTAACATCTTCATGAAATTATGCATGAGGTTAAGCATTCAGGAATCACTATGAATGATCACTCCAACTAGCAAGCTATGCAATGTATTGAGATTTGGCAAATCTTGTGGCAAGACCTAGTCAATCATTCCAGCAAAAGAATACTGATACCATGCAATTGTGGTTACTATCTAAAGACCTAGGCTAGGATAATTTAGCTTTAGGACAAGTACTGAATGTTGCTTTAATGTTTTGGACAAATTAGCAAACTTATCTATAGGATGATTTAGAAATTATCAGAATATATCAAACTGGAATATAATTACTGGGGAACCTAGGAAAACCTGCAGGATCAGACCAAAAATTCATGTTGCCTATCATTATGTTTCTACTATAACCAGAGAGATGCCAATGGGAAATCAAACAGTTTCTGGTGGAACCTGGAAAGTGGAGACAATGACAGCAGCAGCAGGGACAAAGGACTAGTGAGTCGACTGGACAAGAATCTCTATGGACAAGGAGAGTATGGGAAATTGTGAAGAGATTGTAGGGCAGAAATCTCCTATGGGTTTGGTATCCTGGGAGAGGAAGGACCAATCATCAGGTTCACAATCATAGCAGAGCCTTTTAAAAAACATTAAGTTTGCTATTGTTGCTGCTGATCATTTTTAGTAATTGCTTAATTTTTTTAGAGATCTTCAGAATAATAAGTCTGAAAAGCCACCTGGTAAATCTATCTTCATTTCTAAACAAAAGAAAAATTGACTATAAGTTTAACAATGTAAAGAGTTTTTAATAAAGTAAAAAAAAAGCTAAATAAGTTCTTAAAGAAATGGGGGCAGAAATTAATAGCCACAACATGAACAATATCAGTAATGATGACTGCTTCTCTGGACAGACTATGTCTAAAATAGAGCTGTCAAACTCCTGGCCCCACGGGCCAAATGCCTCACACGCTGGCCACGCCCACACTCAGTTTAGCGAAGGGGGAAAAAGTCCCAATACGTCATGTGATGATGCCATTGTGATGTGAGTTTGACATCCCTGGTCTAAAGGATATTAATGAAACAAATCTTGCTTGATGCAGAAATATTAGTATGAGGAAAATTGGGTTTAAGAATAAGTGTAATTACAAGTCAGAGAAAGTATTTAAAGTGTAAATATAAGCAATAGGCCAAGAGAATGACCCAGACAAGGATTCTACTGGATATACAAAAGAAGCTGGCTGAAGTTTTAAAAATGAAAGGGGAAATATAAATGATAAGCCAAGAGAATGACCTTGAGAATGTCTTTTTATTAGATTTACAAAAAATAAAGCTTGTTAAAGTCTCAAAGAAGTTTATGCAATGGGACATAGAAGTATTGAAAAAAGATCAAGTCCTATGAAAATATTTGAATGAATTGAAGATTAAAATTTTCAGAAGTAAAAGGAACAAATATAAAGTTTGTTTAAATAAATCATGTTTTATGAAATTCTGGAAGTCCTTTACAGGGTTTATTTTCATGAACACCAGGATTAAAAAGTTGATCTCTTGTGAATTTCTTATAGATAAGGTATGGATTTTGGAATGAAATAATTTGTTTCTAATCTTAAAGAGGTTGAGGGGCTATCAAACTTGTTTATACTTCTTGTGATGAAGTTTGGAAATCACTTCATTCTATATTTCTTCCTTCCTTTATTTCCTTTTCCCTTTTTCTTTTTCCCTTCCTCATTTGCATTTTTTGTGGTCTGTTTTTACATTACTTTCTTTCACTTTAGTTTGTACTAGATCAGTGGTGGCTAACCTTTTTGGGCTCCCATGGCGAAAATCATGCACCCAGAAGGCAACACCCAGCACCCAGAAGGCAACGTGCGCAGGGCGCCCCTATGACCTCTGTGCATACGCGTGTGAGACTCCTGCACATCTCTGCACATTCACATGCAATCCACCCATGCATGCTGCGCATCTCTGAACATGCGTGCGCATCTCCCACACACCCCCGCCCTCACGCATGCATGCCAGATACCAGAGAATCAGCTGTTGGGTGGGCAGCACGTGTGCATGTGTAGTGGGGTCTTCCAGGCGACCTCTCATGTGACAGCAGATGTGGCTCTGCATGCCACTTCTGACACGCATGCCATAGGTTTGCCATTATGGTGCTAGGTTTATTACTGTATACTGTGATTAAAGTCTTCAATATTTTTTAAAAAATCCCTTCTTACTCCTATAGGTGTTATGTACAGGTCACAATCTTGGATCTTCTACCAAAAGCCCTGGAGTTTGAGAATTCTGCAACATATCTTAGCACAGGAACAGAGAGCTCTGATGGAACCACTCTCTTAGCTTAGGAGTCACAGCCATGATTGCTGCTACCACTACTGGGATTACTATGGCCTTTACTTTCCACATTATCTCTAGTTCCTCTTTCAGGCCTTGCTATTTCTCCATCTTCTAATAGTCTTTCTTCCTGGTGTTGCTGTCCATTGGCTGCATGCTCACTGCCTGCATTCAGATCTCAGTTTTTATGCACATTGAAAGCTCTTGAATTCTTCTTTTCCTTCTTTGCTTAAGTTATTACTGAGTTTCCCAATAGAAAATAATTACATCAATATGTGGCAAGGTAGTATATGTGTGGGATGTGTGTGCATACATACTCTGTACACCTATAACATTAGAATTAGAACATTAACATTAACACCTATAACATTAGAACCTAAAACATTAGAACATTAAACATCATTCTAAGATAGTTCTAATAGTATTATGGAAAAAGTAGAGGATTAAAAAAAAGAAACACCAGAAGAAATTACAGGTAGTCCTCAACTTACAAGCACAATTGAGCTCAAAATTTCTGTTGTTAAGTGAGAATTTATTGAGTGATTTTTGCCCATTTTACAACCTTTCTTGCCTCAATTGATAAGTTAGTAACCCGGTTGTTAAGTGAATCTGGTTTCCCCATTGACTTTGCTTGTCAGAAGGGTGCAAAAGGTGATCACATGACGTTGGGACACAGCAGCAGTCATAAATATGAACCAGTTGCCAAACATTTGAATTTTGATCACATGTTCATGGGGATGCTGCAAAGGTCATAACTGTGAAATAGTCATAAGTGACATTTGTCAGTGCTGTTGTAACTTTGAACAGTTACTAAATGAACTGTTGTAAGTTGAGAACTACCTGTGCTAGAAGTCCTAAGTCAGTCCCATACTGTACAGTCTAAACTAAAGTTTTGATCATTCATTTTTAAAAAAAATCACTTGTTTTTTATTCAATTGCGATGAGTTATGGCTCATAATGGGGGCAGCCATGTAAGTTGAATGGATGAATAGATGAATAAATAAACTAAAGTGATGCTCCAAATGATGAGAAAATGTCTTCCCTACTTTTGATCATTAATGACTAAAAAATGCAAGTAGATACAGTACATGGTTAGATAACATCCTTGAACATTAGAAATGAGCTCCAGAACTGTCACATAATCTACTTTCTGCTGAATCTGCCCTATTCAAAAATATATTAACGATTTTGCTCACTAAATCAGTAGGGAAATGGCAAGCTGTCCTATAATGGAGGTTAAAGCCTCGATACCTGCAATTTTGAAAGTGGTAAGAAGGAGATTTTTGTTCCTTGGCCCAACCCCACTTTGCCCCTAAAATTATTATTGAAAACTGAGCTGTCAGGATTACTTAATGTTCTCAATTTTGAAGACCAAGGCCTACTTTACATCCTATTCATCAGAGTTTCATTTTGCTTATGGTAAGCAAACTTATCCAATAGCTTTTTTCTAAGGAAAAAAGATGAAACATACTTTTTCTATCCTGGAATTTTGTCAGCTCTATACATCAGTTTGCAATATGCTAAATAAATAAATAAATATGTAGCAGTTGATTGAGGGTTATGCTGAAAGTCTGTTTTTAATATTCTGGGATTAATTCATTATGGGGCTTAGAATGATGCCCCATAATTTGCAAACGATCATGGCACTTGGCAAACAATGTGCCCAACAGTTTGCAGACATTTCATTAGGTGCCTGCTGCTTCATGGATGGCTAGGAAATTCTGGGAGTTGAGGTCCACACTGCTTGCTGAGATTGGGAAAAAAAACTGATTTAAAGTATTCCTTCAGAGCCAATGTTCAGATTATTTGGTGTCATCTGGATGTCCTCCAGATAATTTAGAAAATTGTGACTTTAGACTGTGCAATAGTCTTTCTAGAAATTGTATCAACTAGTTTGATTGCGTTCTTGTTTTACTTTCGTATTTATATTGCTATCAATGGTGCATCTCTTCCTGAGTACTCCACATAACATCATTAGAACAATCCTTTCCAACCATAATGAGTTGCAACTGGCAAGTTGGCAATAACGATACAATTGAGGAATATGGTTATCGCTATATAAAAATATATACTTACCAGTATTATAAAATAGCCAACCCTGAGAAACTAAGTAAAATATGTTTTAATGTAAAAGACTCAGGGCGGCTTACAATTTTTGGGATACAGCCCAGTGTGCTCAGCAATAGCCTTCATTCCATTGTATATGCCTGCTTATTACTAAGCGGCATTTTTACAAGGTCAGCTAATTGCCCCCAACAATCTTGGGTCCTCAATTTACCTACCCTGAGAGGATGGAAGGCTGAGTCAACCTTGAGCCTGGTGGGATTCGAGCCTACAGCAGTTGTAGGCAGCTGGAACTTAAGTGCAGGCAATTAACAGCCTGAGCCACCAAGGTCCATATTTAATGGACACTCCCCTCATTGCGGCTTTGACTGTATCCCAATTGGGGCTTATTTTCTTGGGAAAAAAATTCTAACTCCTTTGTCAACAATTTGTTAAATGTTTCATCTTTTAAAATCGATCTTTGGAGCATCCAATTCCTTGGTTGTTGTTGTCCCTCCCACCTGAGCCTAATCATATTATGATCTGCTAATACGTTTGGTTCCATTGTTATGTCTAAAATTTCTGAGTTTAGTTTTTTGGTCATCCACATCATGTCCAGTCTTGACCAAGACATGTGGCGGTTGGAGTAATAAGTAAACTGTTTTTTCCCCATATTCCTTTCTCTCCAGACATCGCTAATATTAAATTCTTTAGTAAGGTCTAAAAATGTTTTTGGTAACTTTTTCTTCTTTTCCAAGTTGATATTATTTCCTTTATAGTCTAATGATTTATCCTGGAATCCAGTCCTTTATGTAAAGTATTACTCCTCTTTTTTTCTTTTGGTCTAGGCCCCATCTGTGGGAGCGCACTGGGCAATTGGTGTTCGTCGATGGCAGGAGACGTTCTTGCAAGGACCCCGGACCCAAGCCATAGGTCTTTATAGGTTGTTACCAGCACCTTGACTCTCACACGGAGGGCAACTGGTAGCCAATGCAGGTCGCACAGGAGGTTGAGTGTGATTTAATCTTCTTGCAGGTTTATATAATGGACATCCTGCCAGAAATGTTAAGGTCTGATTTACTTTTGTTACTTCAAGCAGAGCATCTTTTTCACAGTCTGTCCTATATTTTGTCCCACTGAATCGGCGTATCGTGGAACCTGGGTCCTACTATGATAGAAATCAAAAGTGCATTTGGTTTCTTCAAGAAGGAGATGTATGTTTACAGACAGGTGTCATTTCACAGATCATTTTTATGCTGATATGTGGACATGACCTTGGAAGATAGGAGGACATTTGCAACCTAGGCAATGTTCTGATAAAAGGAAGCACATTCCCTAGGTAGGGGAAAAAGCTTGGGAAGGTTATTGGAAGAGACCTCCCTAGCTTTCCAGAGAAGCGGAGAGAAACACTTTCAGTTTTGTAAGATTCTGTTTAATGTAACCTTACAGTAAAGGTAGTATTGATGTTCCTGGCTGTATTTCTTCTCTAGACAAGCTTAAAAGGTTAAAATTTTTAAAGACATAGTGTTTCAAAGGCTTTACCTTGTTCTCACTTAGATTGCTTCTGAGTTCCATATTATGCATATTACATTAAAGTTAAGATTCTTAAACCGATTCCATCTTTTTTTCAGACTGATGTGGATACCTGAAAAAAAAACATAGGCTTCTTTAATTCACAGTGAGAAGTTATGTCCTCACACAGGATCTGAACCATTTTTCCTGAATTATTTTCAAAATGTGAGCAATAACAATGTAGACTGTTTGTTGAGCATCACTAACTAAAAACCTGCATCTTATTCTGTCCCAATATTTCATGCTCAGTTTTGTAAAATACAACCAGTATGGAAAATCAGCGTGATGCCATATATTTTGGCTACTGCACATTAAGACATAATGTGACAGGCTAATAAATATTAAACACTTAGCAAAAAAAAAGTTGTATCTCAAAAGAACATACAATGAACACGCCTAAATTTGCATAATATAATCTTGGAAACTAGTGGAAGAATGGCATGCTTAAAAATACTGGGAGAGAGAAGACTTAAGAATAATGTCTAACTTATAAAGATAATTTATTTACAAGGCATTAAAAAAACTACATACTTATCATATCTAGATGAATGACCATCACAAAGATGAGGGAGCGATGTTATTTTTGCTGTTGCTCTAGAATGTGCAACCTACCAGAACTCCAGGATTATATGCAGCCTTTGAAATGTATCTCTCAATTTCCTCTGATTACTATTGTACAAAGGCACCAATGCTATTTCTTACTTATTTCTTTTAGTTATGTATTTTCTTTTAACAGTTCAGTAGCATACTAAACAGAGCTACACCATCTTCGGTCCGATCTAAGTATACTATATAAAATCATACATTGCAATGTCCTACTGGTCAATGAATTCTTCAGCTTCAACCATAACAATACAAGAGCACACAATAGATACAAACTCAAGGTTACCCGCACCAAACTTGATTGCAGGAAATACGACTTCAGCAACAGAGTGGTCAATGTCTGGAATACTCTACCTGACTCTGTGGTTTCTTCCCCAAACCCCCAAAACTTTAACCTTAGACTTTCTACTATTGACCTCACCCCTTTCCTAAGATGTCTGTAGGGGGCATGCATAAGTGCACTAACGTGCCTACCGTCCCTGTCCTATTGTTTCTTTTATTTTTCTTATATGTATTCATTTCATATATTCATAACTATGTTTATCCTTATACTTATTATCTTGTAAGTGATTGACAAATCAAATAAATAAAGAGTGAGGCAACAGAAAGGACTTGCCTCACTTTATTTCCACAAGAATTCTATGTAGTTAGTTAACAGAGACTAATTATCCCCAGTGAGCAGAGGTGGTATTCAGCAGGTTCTGACCAGTTCTGGAAAACTGGTAGTGGAAATTTTGAGTAGTTCAGAGAACCAGCAAATCCCACCTTTGACTGGCCCCGCCCCCATCTATTCTCTGTCTCCCGAGTCCCAGCTGATTGGCTGGGTCTTCTTTTGATACCCTGCACAGGAGAAAGGAGCTAGAAAGCAAGTTAGTGGGTGGGGAGGGAATGGGATTTTGCAGTAACCTCCCCCCAGGAGTTGGGAGAGAATGGATACTTTACACACCCACCAAGCCATACCCACAGAACCGGTAGTAAAATTTTTGAATCCCACCACTGGTAGTGAGCTAATATTGATGGGGAGTTGAAGCTAAATTCTTTTTCTTCCAGAATCCTTTGCAGCTCCTTGCAGCTTTATCCAGTGGTAGAAGAGGTTCTCTCTATACACAGAACATGCACAGAAACCTCTTCCAGCTATCTCAAGTGCCAGAAAGTGCAGCTGTAATTTTGCAATCTTTCTTTATTAAATTTGTATACTTTGTCAATTTTGGCTGGTCTTTCATCAGGTCTTGAATTCTTCCAAATTTATCCCCATGTTTTGGCCCTCATCAAAAACAGCCTGTCGTACTGTTTTGATTATATAAGTAGCATTGGTGCCTTCTTGACTTACAACCTTTTGTTCAGCAACCATTAGGAAAAAATGGACTGAAAGATGAGTCTCCAAAGTTATGGCTATTGCAGTTCTCCCACAGTCATGTGATCAAAATCCAGGCCCAACCACTCTTATGATCACAGGGTACTACTATTTCCCCCCATATTTGCTCTATTTTGGGGGGAGGGGGAGAGTGCTTGCCTCCACATACCTCTGCTGTCTCTCTTTGCTGCTGCCCATTGCTATTCACAACTGACCTTTGTTGTCTCCTTCTTCCTGCTACTAGCCCAGGATCCAGATTATGTTGGTTGAATTGCTCATACTGTATTGTGTTGTGTTTAAATTGTTTTAATTTGTTTCTCTATTATTGTTTTTTTTAATGTTAGCCATCAAGAGTTGTATGTTGAGTGGATAGCATATACATGTAATAAGTGAACAAAGAAAGATCTCAAGACATAGCTATTTATTTTTTAAAAGCAAGTGAGGTGAGGTTGCCTCGCAGTTTCACGAAGTAGCTTCCAAAGATGTCTTTTCAAGGTTTCTAACAGCAAAGAATTACCTTGGAGATCTTTGCAACCTTTTGGTTGATACAACCTGCACCTGTCATTCTGTCATTTCATGATTCTCTTGCAATGAGACATATGGTCTGTGGACACAAAGAATATATTGCCCCTTAAAGCCACTAGTCTATTTAATTAGGGGAGAGCTCTTTTTCAGCCAAAGTTGGATTTGTTTTTAACCTTTTTTGTATTTCAAAGGTCATAAGAAATGAATGAAAATCATTACTAAAATATATATAAAAATGTTTTCCCCTCTGCTTTTGTGAGTTCTTTCTTTTAAACTGCAATATAGGGTTGTGGAATCTTTCAATCAGAATAGAGACCCAGGTATGGGACAGAAATGACACTAATCATGGTTTTGGATAATCTCTAGTGAGGGCAGGATTGACAGGTCCTGCTCTTGACCCCTACTGTATAGGTTATCACAGGGTTTAGTATTTTAATCTCTGCCCTTGGCAAACAATGCCATTGATATCTTATCCCAATGCCTGAACACTAAAAGGAGTTAGGAGGGGGAACAATGGGTTTATCTGAATCCTGGTAAGACTTTAGATTTGGACATGCTGGGACTAGAAATATGCCATGTTTGGTGCCAGGTGGGGTACGCAGCAATTTGGTCATTCAAATTGTTGCAGCATACCCCACCTGGCACCAAACTACTTTGATGGTTTGGTGGACTCACAACTTTTGCTTAAAGAGCAGTGGCAGTTGTGACTAGGAGGGTTTTGTTTGTGTGCCAGTTGCACCTGTTTCTAGATCCAGGAGTGGGGAGGGGGCTCTGCTCACAATCACTCATGTCCTAGTCACCTCCTGTTTGGATTTCTTCATTGCAATCTACTTGGGCTGCCCTTGAAGACTACCCAGAAGCTTCAGCTGGCTCAAAATGTAGTGGTGCAAGCAGTTATGTGTGCCTCTAGAGTTATATCTCTGTTCCATGAGTGCTCAGCATGCCAATCTACTTTCAAGATGCTATTTTTTACCTCTAAAATTCTTCATGGAATGGGGCTGGGATATTTGAGGGACTACCTGATTATATTTACCCGCCCCATGGGATCTGTCAGAAGAGCTACATTTAGCAGGTCCCAGAGGGTGGTGCTTATAGAATATCCATCCTCCAAAGTGAAGCTGGTTCTATCTCTATTGATTTTCTGGAAGTCCCTCAAAACCTGGTTGGCCATCAGACCTGGGCCCCCAGGTGACCAGTGAGGTAAGGTGACTCCATTGTTATTAACATATGCTGGTCTCTTTTTAGCCTTTATAATTTTTTAAAAATAGTTTTTAATTTCTTTAAATATCACATTTTTTTATATATTAACTGTTTTAAAGTCCTGTTGTAAGCCACCCAGAGTCACTTTTATGTGAGATGAGCAACCATATAAATTTGACAAATGCATTTTAATGCACCTATTTTTTATGTCTTATTCACAGTAAGATGGCAAATTGCACTCTAATTGTAGAGCTGCTCACCAATTTAGGGGAAAATAATTTGTTCTGACCTTCATTGAACTATGATAGCTTCAAATTTTAAAATGTATCTTTAAGGGGTTTAAGGTTGTTGTTGTTTTTGCTTTATTGTTACTAAATTTTAAGCAGATTTATGCCTTCTTTTAAGATCCCTTAATTATGTTTTGGAGTGGCCTGTTAAGTTTATAAATAAATATAAGGGCTATTTTACAACCTGAAGCAAACTCTCCTTTTCATGGTGTTACTGACTGATGTTAGAAATGAGAAAATCTGGCTAGACTGATAAAATTGAATTGTCCTTTCTTTTGCCTAAAGCAACTCTAGAGGACATAAGCTCACTGTTGTTCTTTTTGTATAAAGCTTAGAAAATGGGGCATTTAGATTGCACTGGGGAACTCCTTCCTGTTGTTATATGTAGCATTTTATCATCACTTTTAAATGCCAACTTTTTCAATAGAAATGCCTGCTTGGGTCATGGACATGGGCCAGTGCCATGTGTGATCAGCACATTTAGACTGTACTTTCCCCATCAGGTAATTAAGTGAATAGGATTTACATTGTCAGTGGATGATTTCAGAGCACTGCACAGGCAGTCTTTCTAAATCTTAATTATTGCTTTATTAGTTTACAGCTATACCTTTATTTATTATAGCGATACCTCAACTTTCCTTCAAGTAAAACCAGCAAATATGCTCTTTCCCACCCTTTTATCTTCATTATTACCCTAGGAAATAGGTCTGCCAAATACGAAGTGTTTGGTCTGACATTATCCAGGAACATTTTGCATTTAAAGGGTTGGTGTTATTAATTGAAGATTATTGATAATCAAAGACAAATTTGGAATGAACCTATAAAAGTAAGAGCACTGTGTAAGGCTATCAAAAAGACTACTTATCATGATTTTGAATTGAAGGTTGAAAATAATTTTACAGAATTTTATTCATGAAGATCAATGTGGGTTTTTAAGCTACATGATGTTACCCAGTTTGGGTAATAAAATATTTGCAAGAAAACAACAACACTCAGAGAGCACCAAGGGCCCTCCATTTCAAATGTTCTCCTTTATTGGTTTTTAATCTAAAAGACAATTACCAGATTAGTAATATGTTGAAATATATTTGCATTTACAACTACAAATAGAAGATTTCTCATCTAAAATAGAATAGAACAGAATGGAATGGAATGGAGTGGAGTGGAGTGGAATGCAATGGAATAGAATAGAATAGAATAGAATAGAATAGAATAGAATAGAATAGAATAACAGAATTGGAAGGGACCTTGGAGATGCTCATGCAGGAAACTCTGAACCATTTCAGAAAAATGGTTATCCAATCTCTTCTTAAAAACATTTATACGTGTGTGTGTGTGTCTCTGTGTGTGTATGAAACATAAAATATGTAAGTTTAGATCTAAATGTTTGTAAGAGCAATGTTTTGAAGTTTACATGTCATTCACTTCTTTGCTGAAGGACCCTGCATAAATCTGCCACTCTTCTGGCAAAAATATGTTCGTTGCTGAATCCATTTCTGTATGTGTAAATTGTGATTTAGTGAGTGTACTTGAATATAGATGTTCTAAAAAAGCATTTCATCCTCAAATATAAATAGTAAGCAGAGGAAATTACACACCCATGCTGTCTAGCAGAAAAATGTGTTTTCATTTCCCCCTTATTATTCAGGATTTATTCTTATTTCTACTATATCTTATTTGCAGTTGATGGTTGTGGATATGGATGAGATGCACACATGGCAGGGAGGATGAGCATAAAGAGAAGGCAAAACATTGTGTTTGCGGCATATCATCTTTTACTATGCTGTTTCCCCCCTTTGCCTTGGCTAATGAAAGCAGGCACAATTCTTCAGCTAAGAATTACAAAGCTGACTTCTGGGCCAATGTCAATGTATTCACCGTATAACAGGATCCACTAAGGAAAACCACAGCTTCAGGTTTAATTTTAAGGGGGCAAATAAGGCCAGTCTCATAGCAAGACAAATGTAATAACACTAAGGCTGCTTAAATGAGAATGACTGCAGCACTGAGACTGAATTTAACCTTGTATTAGACAGTTTTAAAGGAGCCCTGGGTAATGAGGCTTGTAAAAGCTTCTGGACAATCATAGGCACATTGGGAGAGTTCAGTGCGCAACTAGCTTTGGGGAAAATAATGGAAAGCTGGCTGACACACATGCTAATGCTGAGCCTTTGCCAAAGAAATTAAGGCACATCAGGAGAATTGCTCAGCTTTTACAAAAAGGGGAATGAGTATGACAAGAAGGACCAAATAGTTAAAAGAGAGAGAGAGAGAGAGAGAGAGAGAGAGAGAGAGAGAGAGAGAGAGAGAGAGAGAGAGAGAGAGAGAGAGAAATGGATTTGCATTGCCTAACAACAGCTGCAGGGCTTCATCTAGAAATCAAGGGAAAGTGAAAAGCTTAGCCCACGCTTCCTTCCATGTGGGGGGCTTTGGATTAATATTTGGGCCTGAGGGCTGCAGGATTATATGCAGCTTCCAAATGATTTTTTAAAATCTGCCAATTACCATCGCCATACATTTGAGCAACACTTATTCTCTATGTTGAAATGGGGATGATGGAGAATTCAGAGTCTGAACTTTAACACCCTTTAAAGACAAATAATTTTCATTAAAAAACAACAACCAGGATCAGAACCAGACGCTGACATGTGTGATCCAACCCTGCCAACTTTATATCATCATGTCATGTCTCTATTAAATACTGCTCTAGACCACTGTTTCCCAACCTCAGCTGTTTTAAAATGTGTGGACTTCAACTCCCAGAATCCTCCAGCCAGGGGAATTCTGGGGTTGAAGTTCCACACATCTTAAAATAGCTGAAGTTGGGAAACTCTGGCCTGGACTACAGGAAGATTGCCCAGTCCTACTGAAGACTAGTCAAACTGCCCCATTCTCACCCTGCTGTCTCTTAACTGACACTTAATAGCAATTACACCACAACATGCTGCCTGGAATAGTTCTTATGTGCCTTGTTGTATTCTTTATGACATAACATAATTATGTTAAATTATAAAAACCCCAAAAACTTTAACCTTAGAATGTCTACTATTGACCTCAGCCCTTTCCTAAGAGGTCTGTAGGGGCGTGCATAAGTGCACCAACGTGCCTACCGTCCCTGTCCTCTTGTTTCTTTTATTTTTCTTATATGTATTCATTTCATGTATTCACAACTATGTTTATCCTTATACTTATTATCTTGTAAGTGATTGACAAAATAAATAAATTAATTAATTAAATAAATAAATAAATAAATTTCCTATGTAGAACAAATGATTAAAAAAAAAGAAATAATCAATACTGTATGTATTTCGGCTTTCTCTGGAGTGGTAAGAGGAGTTGGAAGCATTCCTCCCTTCCTTCCTAAATGAACCAAAAGTTATTTTGACATGTGTCTCGGCCATTTCCTCAGCCAGCATAGCAAAGCCAGGAGCACATCATCTTTGCTTCAAGAGGCTTACAGCGACTCTGCCAAGGAATACATTCAAATAGCTGCTTTGGTTTAGAAAGAAAAAAGAAGAAGAAAACCAATTGGACAGGAAGATAACTAAAATGATTACAAGTAAAATTTATTAGGGGTACTATATTTGGGCTTTGAAAATCTTTATTGCTCACTAGTGTTGGCTGGATTTTTTTTCCCAAGCAGTATCTGTTTACCTTCCAATTTACTATCATTTTTATCAGAGATGAAAGGTGACAAAGATGAAAGTATCATACTTTGAATTGTAATTGAATTGCTTGGTAATTTTAAAGAGTCAAGAATAATTCTATGCACGTTTACTTGGATAATGTACCTCTCATTATACATGCAATCTCTGGGTGTATTTTCCTGTTGTGGTCTTGAAATATTCTTCTCCCCTTTATGTCACCTCAACTACTGTTAGCTATTTTGGCTGGTGTACTATATTTCATTTCCAGTTACTCTTAGTAATTCACTGGTTACTTCATAAAGGCATGAATATCTCTTAAACCAGGGGTGTCAAACTCACATTGTCACAACAGCGTCATGTGATGTATCGGGACTTTCCCCACCTTCTCTAAACCAGGCGTGGGTATGGCCAGCACTTGACGCATCCAGCCCACGGGCCAAGAGTTTGACAGCCCTGTCTTAAACTGTTTTCAATAGTTACCATGGTCTCTAACATCTACAGCTATCATTACTAGTATTGCTATACTAACCTAATGATTATAATAACTGTTCTGTTAACAACCAGCTTTTGCACCATTCTATCATTTTTAGATAAGGATAGGAATAGGGATAGGGATGGGGATGGAGATGGGGAGAGGGAGAAAGGAAGGGAGGGAGGGAGAGAGAGAGAGATATCCAGGGAGATCTGCCCACAGGGAAGTAAACGATAGGCAACTGTACCACCAAACTATCTCATTTCTGATAAAAGCTTTCTTAAACTAACTTATACTCAAACTAAGCATAAGAAAAGGAGCTTAAGGATGCACCATGGATAAGAATGTAAGCAGCTTCCTATTCCCACAGTGGCCAACCAATTGCACAAGGAAGATCACCATTCACAAGCAGATGGCCTTCAGATATAGCCATACTGACATCAAAGCAAATGGCCATTGAGGTTATGCATTTGTAATTATGTTAGATGTAATGTAGGATTGCTGACTTTTTTATGGTTAATGGTAGAAAAACTTCCTGATTAAAGTCTTCTTTAAGATATAATGTTCCACAAAACTGATCAGAGATTACTAAGATCCTGAATGAAAAATTAAAAATGGCAGTGTCCCAATTACGTAAAAGGTATTATATAATTGTGAACATAATATATCCTGAGGGCAGGATGGATCATCACTGTATTAATTAGAGCAAATCTCTCTAGATTAGAAGATAGGGTGAATATATTTTATGAGGACTTATTTGTTTGCAAAATAACACAAGAATATATTTTACTATTCAGAAAAAGAAAATCCATGCCTCTATACTAATGAAAAAATAGGCATAGGTAATATACCAAATATAACCACAACAGATACCTTGAGGAGTTTTTTTCAAATACTTCTATGTTAAATTGCTCAATTTCATTTTTTAAACGTTTGTAATCATCCTAATTAGGCTGAAAAGTTGGTGATAAATATAAATTGTTAAGTGGATTTGAGATATTTCTATGGTTGGGACTCTTTTAAATAGTGATTTTAAGTTTCTTGCTGCAGTGTATCTGTTTTCTTCAGTTACGTTTTCTAGAACTTAACTGAATCTGGTAAGACTTTCAAGAATGGTAGGAAGACAACTTCTTCCACCATTTCAAAATGATATTTTGCTAGCAAGTGGAGCTCTTTTCAGTTCCCTTTAATAGCCAGTGGCCAGTCATTGAGTTGGGTATTTTTTTCCCTGGCCATAAAGTTAAATGTGTGATTGTATATTGCAATAACTTTGATCTTACTGTCTGTATTTGACCAACAGTAGCAGTCATAAAAAAAACCTGTTCCTAGAATAGTGATCAGCAAATTAGTAGGGACTAGCCTTGAGTGTCTCCATTGGATGTCAAAAACAATATAAGTTTTATATTGTTTTATATTGTTTTTAAGCACTGTTTCAACTGCTTTTAGGTCCATTTTGCAACAAGTATTTTCCAAGTTCATTCATGTTTAATAAATATACTGTAAGTTTACTGATCTGAGTACTGATCTGAGTAGTGTGTGTAAGAATGTAAGGATTTGTAAGGATAAAAAGGTGGAATATAGGTAAATCAAATGTGTGTGTAAGAATAAATAAATAATAGCATCATGGCATGGCTCAGTTAAGTGAAGCACAAATCACTTCTGATTCATGAACTATTTCCATCTGAACAATGGAACATTTAGAAGTATTTAAAATTTAGACTATGCTAGTGAAAGAACCTTGAATGTTGATACTCTGATCCTTGAACTACTAGGATACATTTTTGTCCCTCTTTAACATAAACGTAGATTAACAGAGTGGAAAGACTTTGTAGGTCATCTAGCCCAATCCCCTGCCCAAGCATGAAACCCTACACATTCCCAACAAATGGCAGTCCAACCTCCTCTTGAAAGCCTTCAGCCTTCAGTGAAGCTCCCACAAGGCAAGCTGAAGGCAAGCTGTTCCATTGTTCTCACTGTCAGAAAATTTCTCCTCATTTCTAGGTTGAATCTCTCCTTGATCAGTTTCCATCCATTATTTGTCTGGCCTTCAGGTGCCTTGGAAAATAGGTTGACCCCCTCGTCTCTGTGGCAGCCCTTCAAATATTGGAACACTGCTATCATATCTCCTCTGGTCCTTCTCTTCACTAGACTAGCCATGCCCAGTTCCTGTAACTGTTCTTCATATGTTTTAGTCGCCAGTCCCCTAATCATCCTGGTTGCTCTTCTCTGTACTTTTTCTAGCATCTCAACATCTTTTTTATAGTGTTTTGATCAAAACTGGATGCAGTATTCTAGGTGTGATCTTACTAAGGCTTTATAGAGTGGTATTAGTACCTCACTTAATCTTGACTGTATCCCTAATCCTAACCCTCTCATTAAACAAGGAACAAGACATCAAGTAGACATGTGATGTACCCATCGAGATTCTATGAATATACAGACCAGAGGTAGTATTCAGCAGGTTCTGACCAGTTCTGGAGAACTGGTAGTGGAAATGTTGAGTAGTTCAGAGAACTGGCAAATATCACCTCTGACTGCAGATTTTACAGTATCCTTCCCCCGCCACTCCTACCAAGCCATGCCCACAGAATCGGTAGTAAATTTTTTTTGAATGTCACCATTGATACAGACATAGGAAAACCCTTGCTAATCTTGCCTCTTCTGTGAAAAATCTATCTTCTGGCAGTTTTAAGAGCGAATCTCAGCATTTAATTCCTTCACTTGCTCTTATTTGCAGATAAAGAGATTACATCAGTTCAGGTTGAATTATTCAAATAATAATAATAATAATAATAATATGATGATGATGATGATGATGATGATGATGATGATGATGATGATGATGAATGGGTTGGTTGAGGGTCGGTGCTGTCCTACAACCAGCCTATGAACACTTCAGAATCCAAATCAACCACACAGCCAACCAGAGACAGCAACAACCCTCAACCAACCCACACAACCCCCACCAGCAGTTCATCTGCCAATGACCCTGTCCTTATGCAATCTTTTTATCACAAGACCAATACAAGGCTCACTGATGACTCACACCTGACCCATCACAAGATCCTCACTTGGCATAGCCACACCTGAAGCCCTTATAAACTGAAGAATACTGACATCCCCTAAACTCCTCTGAAGTTGTTACCTAGCCTGGTAATGAAACATTCAGAAACTGTCATGCCCCTGGTGGAGACTGACTCTGAGCAGTCAGAGGAGGACCGAGGCCCATCCCTTATCCATCCTAGGGCACACAGGGAAGAGAGGATCAGGGTAAAACGTGGTCTACTTGAGAGGAGAGGATCAGGGTAAAATGTGGTCTACGCAGGAGTAGAGGGCCATGATCCTCTTCATGGGTTGCAGGTGTGAGATCTGCATAAGAGTTTGGACCTGTGTGCTAACGGATGCTGGAGACAATTTAGTGTTTTATTCCTAAAGAAGGTTTATCTTGGTTGGCGGACTGTACCTGGTTATCTTCCTGAAGTTGGCAATTATCTATCCTAGTCTGTCGTGGAACTTTATTCAGTGCAGTTTGTTTTTGGTTTTGCTTAGTTATCAGCTCTTTGAATTTGAACTGTGTTTCTTTCCTTTGAAATGTTATTTTGAAAATAGTTTACTCCTCCACTGTGAACAATTAAACAGTGAAGCCAAGTTGAAGGCATTAAAGGACGTTTATTTACGTTTTGGTTTTGTTATATTTCTGATACACTCTGGGTCATCAAAGAAACCATCCCACAAGCTCAGAGAATGAACCTTCACCCTGATACACGTTAATAGCATGCCTCATTTTTTTCACTTGTTATATTTCTATGCCACTGTCACTTGTCTTTCTATTCTGTTTACAAGCAAAATTTGAAAGCACATAAATATACATCATATAAATAAATCAGTTCAAAGTATCAAAACAGCTGAACTAAAAGCTGTTAAAGTGACTGGCAAGAACTTAGCTATTGAAATGTGATATCAAGGCCCTCTGAAAGGCTGCCAAGACCATCTTTTCTCAGGACGAAATGCTTTCCAAAATTCATACAGAAGAGGATAATCTAAGTTGACACCAGGTGAACCAGTGGCCACTGGAGATGGAGTCCTTCAGGTGATCTTCATGTGCAATGATGAAAAAAAATGATTTAGGCCCAAATCATTAAGGCTTTATTTATACTTTGTAGTTGCTAGAAGTACATTTGCATGGGAGTAATACTAACATTACAACAATATGGGCTTTCTTATCTCAGAAAAAAACAGCTTGAAAGTAAAAGCATCTAGGAAAAGAACCTAGCCTAGCAGAACAGACTGCAAGAGTGAACTGGGAATGGTGGTTTGACTACGTGTCTGTTGTGCGGCATAAGAATCAGTTGGTCAGAGAAGAGAATAATAATCTCCCAGCAATGATGTCTGCTGGAGGTATAAAAAAATGTCAAGATGAAGGTCATGACTATGTAATCTAAACCCACCACTTTTTAGATGTATGTGACAATATAACGGCATGTGACCAAGGTTATCTGAGGAACCACCTTGTCTGAATTTCATCAACCCGTTCTACCTGGGAAGCCAGGGAAGGCATGTTATGGACCCCATAAAATCAACTGGCGATGTCAAGGAAGAGAGTTTTCTCTGCTACTGCCCAACTCTATGGAACAGCAATAGCTTGCCCCTGATGGTGAGATACAAAAGTGGTATTCAGCCAGTTCCGACAGGTTCTGGAGAACTGGTATTGGAAATTTTGAGTAGTTTGGAGAACCGGCAAATACTATCTGTGGCTGGCCCTCCTCCCATCTATTCTCTGCCTCCCAAGTCCCAGCTGATCAGAGAGCCAGCTGATCAGCTGGGTCTTCTTTTGTTGCCCTGCACAGGAGAATGAAGCTGGAAAGTAGGTTAGCGGGGTGGGGAGGAAATGGAGGTTTTACAGAATGCTTCCCCTGCCATGCCCACCAAGCCACATCTACCAAGCCACACCACACCCATCAAGCCACACCCACAGAACCTGTAGTAAAAAAAATTGAATATCACCACTGGTGAGATAGACTCCCACTCTCCTGGCTTTCTGAAAGAGGGTTAAGACCTGGTTCTGCCAGTTGACCTGAAGGTCCAAGAGTGCCATACAATCCTGGAAGTGGTTGGTGGGCTGAAGATACTTCCTCTGCCTTTTAACTTGGCAGTTGTTCTTTTTTAACTTTGTTTTAATCTGGTTATTAATTTTGCTTTTAACTATAGGTTTTATATAATTTATTGTAAACTGCTCAGAGCCATGCAAGTGTGATAGGCAGTTTAAAAATTTGATAAATAAAAAGTGGATGAGATTTGATTGCTACCATCTTAACTTTTTTGACACCTCCCTGGACAGCCCAAAATATGCTGAGGAACAAGATTTGAGTCCTACTATTCAAGCGCTGCATGTTTTATATGCTCAAGTAAAAGTAAGGCTGATGCTTCTATAGAGACTATCAAACACCATAGGATGAAAGGGAATTATGTATGAAATGAAACAAGTTCCAGATGACTTGGGCTAAATCTTTTGACATTCAAACTGCATGGGCACTTAGATTTTCACAGATTTTCTTTTATTTCTGTGCCCTGTGCATTCTCATTAACACCAGCTCCTTGCACATCTTGAATAAAAAGGCTTAAATGTGACCCATCTTTTCAGGAATCTGAATGTTATTAAATTAAACAGTTTTGTCTGACACTGTTTGAATAGAAGGTGTAGATTATTAATGTTCCTGATCATATATAGAGAGAGGCAAAAGAAGTTCGGTTGAACGATATAAAATCCTTTTCTTACATTCAAATCAAATTATTTCAAAATGTCTCATGGCTTTGGCCAAATAAAATTTTCCTTTTAATTCTATAAGGGAGCAATACTTCAAGATCTAATTGTGCAATTTGAGAAAATGCTTCTTTGGGGTTTCTTTGTCTTAATGGAAGGATCCCATCTGTAGAAGACAAAATGCAACTTTCTTCCATTTGCCGGATGCAAAATTAGGGAGGGAAGAGCCATGTTGATGACTACAAGACTGTTAATTCTACATATGTTACTTTCTTCTTCCAAAACCCCTATAGCAATGCTGGCAAATCTTCTTCTTAGTTGTTATGGCCAATGTTGAGAAATGCATAAAACCATTGCCCAACAAACAGCTAAAATAAAACAGGGACTTAAAAGAATTCTAAGATCATCTTTAAGAATGATTTTTGTTTGTTTGTTTGTAGAGAAAAATGTGGGAGAATGAATTTTATCCTGTCCCCCCCGAAAAAAAACCCTAAGTTACCATGCCTACCTAAAAAAAACTGTAGATAGTTTGCTGCTGATAGTGGTGATACTTTTTCTTCTAATTCAGAAGGCATCTTCCAGCTTTCTTGACTTAAAAACAACAGTGGTCTTACAACAGAGCTGAACATTCCTACAGAAACTTCTTTCCTCTTCCTCCTATTGCTCTCTGCAACAACTATAGAGCCAAACTGAATTTTGAGGGTCAGTGATTAGTTTGATCACTTTCATAAATTTGCTATAAATAAAGTAGGTGAGGGCAGGAATATACGCCTTGCTTAAGTAACTTTGGGAGCGGGGAAAGGCAAGATATAAATATAAGAGCTCTCACAATTGCAAAACCCACCCTGGAAAGGTTTTTCAAGGTAACTAAGCACTATTTTTTTTATCTTGGCAATTGCTCTTTTTCATAGAATCGTAATAATAGCATTTTATTTTTAGCCTCTAAAATACATTTAAAAAAAACGTTTGACGAGCAATGACAGGACTTCATCAACGTTTGTACTATAAAATTTAAAGATTGACAATGTTACTATGACTTGGGAAAATATTCCTTCTGAATCTTGACCTTATTCAGAATGCTCACGTTATTTGTTTTATGTGGGAGCAGCTGCTGAATATACAGGAGGGATGATTTTTTAAAAATGCACAGACTAGCTTCCTTTTTCTATCAGCCAATCTCCAGCCACACAATCCAGTGTGAGCAATCTTGTTTTATATTGTTTAGTCACACTCTTTGATACTTTACTACTATTTCCTTGGATGTTCTGTTGTATCATTAAAGAAAAGCAACAACAGCACTTGAGATCTCCATATGTTCTGGGATTGATGCACATTTTCAAAATATTCCTCACCAATGTTATTTTCTAGCTCACTTTTTGTTGCTGTCTGCACTGAATGGATGAATGAATGACAGTCTGGAGATTAAAGCTGTAGGAACTGCCACCTATTTTTGAGTTGTTGTTATTGTTTGATTATTGCAATACCATGGAAAAGGAAGAGAAGCAACAAACAAGGACAATGTGATGAAGGGTACCATTAAGACTATTTCATATTGAGAATGGAAGTCCAGTGAAGATATCTTGCCCAAGGTCACCTTAAAACATCTTTTTGAATGAATTATTCATAAATAATTCATCTGGTTGGTCCACAGTTCTGTTTCAAATAGTGTCTAACCAAGTTATCTTTAAAATGGATAATGATACTGATGACTTTCTCCAACATTCTCCATTTGGGTTTATTTTGTGGGAATGATGAGCTGAATCTAACTTTGTAAGTACTTAGAACAGAGATATTGTCACCTCATTAATTTCAATTTCTTAATGTATATGGCTAAAGTTTGAGGATGGGTGAGCTAAGCTTATTGTAAGCAATATCTACCTGATTGTATAATTAGAGTTCTCCTCAAATAAGTGGTATAATTTATTTTTAAGTGAACAATGAATCACTGTGATAAATTAGATCAAAGAGACCTGGGTCTAACTTTCTATTAAATTATATAGCTCTTTGGGTACTTTGCATTCTACATCTCCCTTCTTCCTCTTCTCTTTTCATCACATCAAATCTACCTTTCATGCATATATTCCAAGATCCTTTAGGGATGGAAATCACCAGTGCTTGGTATTTGCTGCTTGAGCTTTACATTTCATTCTTGCAGTTCACTGCTGAGTGTAATGTGTTCTTTAAACATCAGCAATTTAAGATATTGTGCTTTGTGTATTCATGAGAAAGTTATGCTGAATTAGAAATCACAAGTTCAGAGCTGACTTGCATGATTAATTATGCTCCTGTTTTGTACAGTAATGAACACTTAAAATTCACTTAGAGTCTTCTGATTATTTATTTTCTTTATGTACTACCAGATCTCAAAGACGTCAGGAATTTTTTTTTACAAGCATAAAAACATAAAACAGTGCAGAGATCATTTCAGCTACCAAATGGTACCTCCAATTCAAAGCAACTTCAATCTTCAACAGCTTTGTGCTATAACACCCATTTGAAATGATGCCAAGGTTGTTACTGACCTAAACTCTGGGATAACCATTTAGATAGGGTAGAGGCCACAACTGAGAAACATCCTCCCACCACTCCACTGATCTTACACCTCATGAAATAGGAAATTAGCCCTGACTTTTGCTGTATCACAGTATGGGGTAATCCAACCTTATAGCAAATCATCTGAAGATCACAAAATAAGAGCAGTGTTGTTATTCTCACATTAGATATAACTATGAAGCTATCAGTGGGGGAGAAGATTAGGTTGGAAAAAAAACGTATCAAGGGAATATAAACAGTTGCTTGTAAATAATAGGTAGTTTTAATTCATTCAAACAATTACTTGCATGATGATAGCTTGATGTTAAATAACAAAGAAAAGGACAGGAAAGGTTTGATCATGAAATAACAATTAAGATGCACTAACCCCTTGCATCTGCACACAACTGCTTGATCAAATATGGTAACAAGTCAACATCTATCAGAATAATGCAAAAGGATATCCAGTTGTTTGACTTTGAAATAGGAGGAGAAGATAGTGCAACCCATCTGGAAATTTCCCTATTGGATATTATTTTTTCCAAAAAAAGAAGAAGAAGAAAAAGAAGAAGAAATTTCATTAAGTATGTACAGCAAACCTTAAGGAGGAGGATCTGAAGTGTAAGAATGTAGAAAAACATTTAGGGCAAGCAGTTGGTTAAAAGACTAACAACTCCCAGATGGAAGGATGGAGAGTTTACATATATTTTAATAATTACGTTGCGTGACTTTGTTTATGTAGCATTTTAGAAATTATGTATTGAGAGATTATGCACAATTATCTGGTTTTTTTAAGAAGAAAAAAGTGTGAATGGCAGAAGCTTTCAAGCATTTCTTTTAGCCTGAATTTCAGTAGGACATGGGCTTAGTGGAGTAAGACTATGTAGTGCATGATGGTCAACCTTTTAATTTAGAGGTCACAATTGACACAAATATAGAGCTCAATCAGACCTCCACTCCTATTACAATATTCAGCTCTGCATCCTTTGCTTCAGCAGACACAAACATAACATCACAATTGGTATTAAACAGCTTTGATTACATCAAAATATGAGATTCTTGTAGGAATATGTCCTTTATTAGTATTAAAACAAAAAAAGGTCTCATTGATGCATTTTTAGAAAATATATTTTAAAATGAAGTTCTGCCAAGAATTATATTGCTGATAACAGGATGAATTTAAAGGTCATTGCAAGAATTAGTAAAGATGCTTAAAGAAAACCCCCCCTGTGTTTTTACTGCAGGAGAAACTAGATATAATGACAATTTCCCATGGTTTGGAATGGTATCAGTGCTTATACAAATAAGATCAGCAGATGGCAATATGTGGCTGAATTTCTGTGAGTTTCAAAGCTAAGCAAGGTTGGGTCTTGTTACTCCGTAGATAGGATTCTACCAAGTAATGTCAGCCTATAAACTTGAATACTGGAAATTTAAAGAAAAATGGTAGAAGGTGGTAAGGGTGAGCCACTTCCAATTTCCCCCCCAGTAAAATGCCATGGTCATGTTTATAAAATCATCAGGAGTTAAATCTATCTTAAAGAAGACTTCACCTTACATTTTTGTATATCTCTATAGAAATGCTGAGTTAGAGGCTCTAACCCCAAGCCTCTCATTTAATTTTTCCAAAATTGTCACATTTCTCCATAAATTAATCAGTCATCAGAAAACCTTTAATGAGGTATTACAATGAATTCAGAATAGTGTTTTTCAAACTTGGCAACATTAAGATGTGTAGACTTCACCTCCCAGAATTCCCCAGCCGGCATGCTAGCTGGGAAATTCTGGGAGCTGAAGTCCATACATTATATTGTTGCTGACTTTGAAATAAGACTGAGTTAAAAGAAATAGCGTTCTGTGGCAGTTGTGGCAATTAAATATGGGTTCAAGGAGTATGACCGTTTAACCTTTGAAGCCTTGTCCTTGCTTAGCAAAATTCCAGCAAAATTGCCTTAGATTTCTCCTCTCCATGACAGGTCTGACTCAGTATATTTTATATAATCCTACATCATCAAAGATGTTCAAATTCTTGAATGTGTTCCATAAGATCAAAATTTTAAAAGAAGACCTCAAAAGTGCATCAGCAATTATTTTATCAAATTTTAGATAACACAAAAATGCCACTTCATCATGCTGTAAGCCTGACTGAAATGATTAGACTATTGGCTTTCTTCTGATCCACTCTGTTGGTACAAATGTGTGCTTCATATGTAAATATCAATCTAAATTTAAGGAGTGACTATATACATTTAATGTGCAGGAAATTTCATATGCTTAAAGCAGTAATAAATCTTGATACGACAGGTAACTCCTGTTTGTATTGAAAGATACATTTAAATACAAATAACTAAGCAACTAAAGTTTACTTAAATTTCTATTGATTTTAGCTCATGCAGAACTTTTGCTGCATCTCAATACTGGGAAGTGAGATGCTAAGTAATGCAATTACAGAGTAAAGTTCCCTCAAGTTACAATTAACTTTGACCTTTCCCTAGCTGAAAGTCACAGATGGTGCCAAGAGCAGAAGGAAGGTGCTGAAATGTGGCCAGAGATCCCGTGGCTTTAAAATGTTCATAAAACCTTTAAATTCTTTGGAGATATTTTAATATAGTTTATCTTGCATAATGCCCATTTTATTAAAGTTTGAAGCTTGGAGTGGAGCCAAACTTGAGCTTGATCCATATGGCATATGTATTCTGAGTCTGAGTCCTTAATGTTTAATATAATGGAGCCATGTGTAGGAGATTGGATCTCTTCCAAACTGAAACAAATACAACTGGTCTAGTCACCTCTGAGCTTCTGTCATCATGGTGCTGGTAAATGCACAGGGAATTTCTACAGGCACTTCTGGACAAGAGCAAAATGAAGAAATGGGGAATACATGGGTAGCTGCATATATGGGAAAAATTCCCAATTTTTATGAGGAAGCTCAGTTTTCTTGAAGAGAAATGAATCTAGATATCCTTTCATGATTTGTTCTGGCCACCTAGTGGAGGGAAGAAGAAAACAACTCCATTCTGTTTTGACTTCGATGCATCAGTAGGAAACTTATACAACCTAATATGAGATGATGATATTTTCAGGAACCAAAAGAACAACACTGCTCCCTTCTCTTTACTAGTCATTGCATTCCACCAGGAATTGAATGCACTTATTTGTCACAGCTGTTTTGCAGGTAACCTGTTGCATTTTTCATGCATCATCTTTACTGTTTGAGGCATTGTAATACACTGTCTCAGAAATATCATGTCACCCTAAACCTAAACCTAAACCTAAACCTAAACCTAAAACTCCTATTCTATTCTATTCTATTCTATTCTGTTCTGTTCTGTTCTGTTCTGTTCTGTTCTGTTCTGTTCTAGTCTAGTCTAGAGTCTAGTCTAGTCTAGTCTATTCAGTGGTGGGATTCGCACCACTTCGGGAGAACCGGTTGTTAACTTTCTGAGCAGTTTGGTGAACTGGTTGTTGGAAGAAATCATTAGGGCAGAGAACTGGTTGTTAAATTATTGGAATCCCACCACTGATTCTATTCTATTCTATTCTATTCTATTCTATTCTATTCTATTCTATTCTATTCTATTCTATTCTATTCCATTCCATTCCATTCCATTCCATTCCAGTTGATTGTTATAATGATTCCATCTGTCCATCCATCCATTAGTCAATCAAGCTATAAAAAAAACCCAAACCAAAATCCTGCCTCACAAAATGTAACATAGAACATATTTTAAGATTTTCACATCCCTGTTAAGGCTTTTAACAGAACTGGCTTTATTTTAATCATTGTAGCCATTAAATAGGAGGGGCCAAGTGAGGAGAAAAATTAGCAAATACAAGGACAATATCTTCAGGGGTGGGATTTGTGAAGAGATAGCAAGTTGTGAAAGAATTCCATTTATAATTGCATTTAGCTTTTCTTGGTAGCAAGATTTTGTTTTTCTAATCCAGATATATTTATCTGAAATGGAGAAAGAATGGTGCAGTTTTAGTAAGCTTCAACAAATGCAATAGTTCTGCTTTCGAAATTAGTATGGGGAGGAAAAGCCAGAGGGAATGTTCTTCCTCCAAAATAATCCATCAACACAAACAAGTAAACAAAGGTTGAAAACACTTTGAACATTAAGAGTGCTTTTGCAAATGTCCTCACTAGGAATAAATTATTAGCTGAAACGAATGAGAATTATTGTGGAGTATGCACATAAAGTTCTAAATGTACTGTGGAGCTCCGCCTGGCCCCTGACCTCCGCACTTTCCGTCGCGACTTGAAGACCTGGTTGTTTAATCAATCCGGGCTGTGACCCTGGGGTGGGGTGGTTTTTAGAGTTTTAATGCTGGGATTTTAGTATTAATTCGGCTTGACTTGTTTAATCTGGTTTTATTTAATTTATTGTTGTGTTGTTTTTTGTAAGCAAGTCCTTCGAGAGGGGCGCATATAAGTCAAATTAATAAATAAATAATAAATAATTGAATAGTAATAGTAATAGAGTGTGGAAAAAAACAAATTATTGCAGCATATACTGTTGTCCAATCCATTCCACCAGCGATGATCATCTTGAGGTAAAATGGGCAGTCTACACATTTTATAAATAAATAAATAACTTGGTCCTGATGCACTAAGACTTCACTAACATTTTTTGGGGAGGGACATTTCCCCCTTAAACATTTCTCGAAATTTCTGAAACCTTTCAATCTGTCTAGATGACACTCCTTTCACTACTTAAGCCACAGGGCTTCTGCCTAAATACTAGACATCTCTTCTTCTTTTTGTGCCATATCTGTCATTGGACACTGGTCATTATGTTGGTGATCCTATTTTGCTGCCATTATCATGATTTTCCTGGGAAATATATAGTGTAGTAGTCTTCCCTTTGGTTTCTACACTGCTGTGCATATGCTGAAGAAGTGGTTGCCACCACACCGTGTGCTGTTCTTCTGAATCTGTTCTGAACAATATGGCCTCCGCCTTTAGTTGATACTGATGGGCCAGCTGCCAGTCCCCAGGCCTGTTGGTCCATGGGAGTTATTTTGTCAGAGTATATTCATGAACTGGAATAGAGCATGGTAACAAGGTCAGCCAATGAATAAGCATAGCAACTAGCATAGCAATGAGGATAGTTTGGAAACTGAAATTAGAAGTAGCCTAGGCTGGAAACTGAAATGAAAAGGAGCCTAGGCATGAAGTTTTGTTAAGCTCTGCAGCTATGTTGGAGCTTTGAGTCTGTCTATTTAAGATGAAACTAACTTGCTTGCTTGCTGAAGACTGGAGCTTTGCTCTGAGCTTGCAACATGTTTCTGTTTGAGTTTGCTCCATTTTGGAGAAATCTACAACTGGTTTGTAAAATCTACTTAGGTTTATAAAGATGTTAAATGAAGCATCAGCCATCTGTGTTTATTTTTCTGGTGCTGAATTATTGCTGCAAAACTCTCAATATATTTGATTCCCTTCAGCCCTCCATTACAGCATAAACCATACTGGGTGCCCCCCCCCCCAATCCACCTCCCAGGGATGTGCTCTGTGGCAGTCCAGGCTCCCCCTGAAAGCAAATGCTTTCCCAGAGGAACACTGGACATAAAGGCAGCAATTGCCAGTAGTGGCAGAAAAGAAATATTAACAAAAAGAGTAAGAAATATCTATATTTCTATATTACATTGAAATGTCTATAAAAGTTTCTAGGTAAATCTGAAGCTTAATCCACATCAAATTCAGCAACAATGTTAAGAGAGGTCCACGCTTTCTGCATGGCCCATTGGTATATAGGCTTCTTTCCACTTCTTCAGTGATGGAATTCTCCCATTCCAGAGCATTGCAAAAACTGTTCCCTCCCATCTTTTCCAGCTTCAATTCACAGCTACTTTTTCCAACCCAAACTATCTTGAACCCTTCAGAATGGCTTCTTTTCCCTTCCAATGATGTCCTTTTCTTTTAAAATTGCCCAAGTAGGAACATTACTACTTTGCTTCTACAAAGCACAATTCTCAGTTTTTCCTTACTATAAAACTTCAATGGATCTATTATTGTTGTTGTTGTTATTGTTGTTGTTAATTTTTGGTGAGATTCACTGCCTTTGGGGCTGGTTGGTAGCTCAACAGCCCAAGTCCTAACCAAGGACCTAGGAACTGTTCAGGTAGTGTTGGAGGATATAAGCTGTTCGAAGCAGTGTGGGTTTTTTTTGTAGAATCAGGGTATTCAAGTCTGATAAATTCAGAATTTCCAAATAACAAGGTAGCCCTTTAGGTATTGCTCCAAGGGCTCCAATTACAATTGGGATAACACATGATTTCTTTTTCCAAAGTTGCTCAACTTCAATTTGTAAGTCCCGGTACTTTGTGATATTTTTCTTGCTGCTTGTCTTCAATTCGTGCATCACCAGGTATTGCAATGTCAATGAACCAAACCCTTTTCTTTTCAACTTTTGTTATGTCAGGTGTGTTGTGGGCCAAGTGCCTGTCAATCTGAATTCTGAAGTCCCACAAGATCTTGACTTTTTCATTCTCCAGAACCTTCTGAACCTGATGTTCCCAGTAGTTGTTACTATACTCAAAAACAAACTTTTGGCATAGTTTCCAGAGAATGATTTTAGCAACTCGGTTATGGCATTCTAGACAGTCAATTTGTGAAATTTTGCTGCACCCACTGATTAAATGGTCAACTGTTTCATCTTTCTCATTACAGAGGCGGCATTTGCTATTGGTGGTGACATGCTGAATCTTTGCCTTGATGCAATCTGTGGCTAAGGCTTGTTCTTGAACAGCCAAAATAAAGCCTTCAGTTTCTTTTTTCAGTATTCCTGATTTTAGCCAATTTCAAGTAAGCTTTTGGCCAACTTTGCCTTCAATGCTTTTCAGGTATTGGCCATGCATAGCTTTGCTTTTCCAATTTTCAATTCGCTTCTCAATTACTTCTTTTTTGTATTCAGCTTTTGACTTGGTTGTCTTCAAAAGGCCTCCTTTATGTACTTCCTTAATCATTGGCTTCTCACTTTTCTGGATGTAGTCATTCAAGCTGTGTCTTTCTTCTTCTACTGTCTGCTTTATTTATAGAAGACCTTGACCACCCTCTGCTCTTGGTAGATATAATCTATTATTATTATTATTATTATTATTATTATTATTATTATTATTATTATTAATTGACTTCATACTGCTGCCTATTCACCCATGGCGACTCGTACTGTAAGAGAAGGGAAAAAATAGAAGCTGTGTATATTAGTGTCAGAGAACATGAAGTTGGAAGGACTGTTTGTGTTTGCATGTGAAGGCATCTCTATATGGGAAACAAAGGAAAAGTACAGGAAATAATGGGGAGAAAGTGTGCTGTAAGTGTGCTCCAACGGTGGTTACAAACCCAAGATCCAGTCTTGGAAAAAGTTATGGCTAAGTATATGAAGGTGCCATCTATGTCTCTGATTTTGTTTACAAACACCATAATTTTTATTTGGATTTGCTAATAATTAGAGAGTTATCCTGACAGTAGCCTACACAAACCTTAGTAGCCTATGCAATCCTACTTGTAAGTATGATAATAGGATCATATCATCAGCCTAGAGCACGCTATTACAATTTCTATTTAGGATCATTGGCATCTGGATTATAGGGTCTTTCATTAATCCTGACAAGTCATTGATGTATAAATTCAATAGTAATGGGGCTAAATGCACCCTTGCCTTACCTCTTTGCTCATATGGATCCTGTTCGTCAGGGCTCCATACCCCATACCACACTTTCAAACAAGCATTTGTATATAGGGTTGGTTGAGGTTATAGAGACACAGTGACAACACCATTCTAACTTTGTGGCTTCGTGCCACATTCGTGGCATATTATGAAAATACTATTCAGAAACTGCATACTCCTTTTTTATTTAAAAATTGGATTCCCTAGATTTTGATAAGTTATACTTGTCTCTTTCTCTATGAAAATGGATAAGCACATTTCTTATCTTCCAGGAGTCTATAAAAAGAAAAAAGAAAGAAACATGCTGTATTAAAATGCTATATAGTCAAGGCTATAGGATTTTCAGGGTCAGTTTGTAGCATATTTGTTAGAAGCAAGGCAAAATAAAATGTAATTTACAAAGATGGCTTTAACCACCTCTTTGCGGATGTGAAATGTAATATGAATATGCTATGATTGTTCTTTTCGCTCATGTCCAGTTGTTGCAGATTCCTGAAGCTCAGCCTTTCTGTGGCTGATTGTCAGATACAAGGAGTTCTCCAAGCGCAATTCTCCTAAAGGATAATCCCAAAGAGATTTAAAAGCACACAGGCCCAATATATTCTATTCTATTTTCATTACAAAAACTCAAATTTCCTAGATCCTTTGTTTTGTTTATTTTATTGTGCTTGCAGTTGCTTTTAAAACTACAACAGAAAAAACGTGACATGTTCTACTCTTCCTGCAAACTATTCATTTAAAATATTTTTTGTATCTTCTTCTAAAATACATTCGAACATCACCCCACCCACCCCAATTAGGTGGGAATTACAAGTAATAAGAAACAGTAAGCCAAGGAAATAGAAAGGAAAGAAAAGAAAATGTAACTACATTTGTTTTACACTACTCACATTAAGTTATCTCTTTGTCTTTCTCCAGACCATACACTGTCTCACACATTGTCTATTGTTATCCTGTGTTTTATTGCCAGTTGTTTCCTTTTCTTTTTTCTTTCTACAGAAACCCCATGAAAGATGGAAAGATGGGATGTGAACACAACACCTTTTGATGAACAGCATTAGAAGCCTTTTAAAATTTCTTCAAACTTCGCACATTTCTTGTTATGATGATCTCATTGAATCTTCACTTTCTCAGTCTTCCCTTTCTCTTCAATCCATTTATTCCTTCTTCATATATTTATTTTGTAAAATGATTCTCACTCCATCAAGATCAGCATTCCTTGCTAACAGTGATAACATTATACTGCAGTAATTAGTTTTGGCATTCTTTTCTCAATAGGTCACAAATAAGACTAAATTGAGTTCGATTCAAAGCATTTGATCGCTATTCCATATAAACTGAGCTTTGGTGGCTCAGGCTGTTAAATGCCTGCTCTTAATATCCAGCTGTCTACAATTACTGTAGGCTCGACTCCCACCAGGCTCAAGGTTGACTCAGCCTTCCATCCTCTCGGGGTAGGTAAATTGAGGACCCAAGATTGTTGGGGGCAATTAGCTGGCCTTGTAAAAATGCCACTTAGTAATAAGCAGGCATATACAATGGAATGAAGGCTATTGCTGAGCGCATTGGGTTGTGCTCCAAAAATTGTAAGCCGCCCTGAGTCTTCAGAGAAGGGCGGCATATAAATGTAATTAAAAAAAAAAAAACCTAGGGTCTCTAAATTACAGATTCTCTACAAGTATACATAATATGGCCTACTGACAAACTTTGAGACTATTCGTCCTTTAAAAAGCATATTTAAATAGAAAAAAGATAAGCACACATATAGCTGTGGTATGGTTTAGTCTTCCATACCCACCATTTTTAAAGTCATGGTTAACTAGCATACTTAAACAGTTTGAAATTTTAAATCTGGTATCTGAGGAGAGATTATTAGTTTTATTATTTTCTGGGGAGGGGAGATAGTTGATTCCATAATAAAACTATTTTCATCCATTTTTGGTTTCTGCAAACTATAGTTATTAATCCTCATAGGCTATTTTTACATTTATTTCTCATCTCTTCTTTTTTTGAAATAAGCACTACATGGAAATATACAACAGGAAATCTAAGACCTAGTACCTTCCATATTGAGTTTATAGATGAGCTTCTATTTAAATAGAATACATAACTCATATTGATCCTGTTGATTTCATTTTTCCTTGCAAAGGAAAGGAAAAAGATTTGCATCAATCTGTGGAAAAACATTGAAAATCATTTGTAAGGAACAGCTTTGGATTCACCAATTTCTCAGCAGGCCCTTCAGCAGGGGCAAGGAACCTATAGCCCTCCAGATGTTAGCAGATTTCAAGTACCAGCAACTCAGCAGGGCTGCTGATCCTACAGTTAAACTACATCTGGTTCCTTATTCTGCCTAAAACAATATTATTGGCAGCTCTGAAGTTTTGGATCAAAGCCACACAGAGGCTTAAGCTTTGCCAGATAAGTATCCCTTTGTGGATCAACTGATCTCAGTAATAATCTCAGTCAAAAAAAAAATTGGAAGGGGAGATTTGGATACAGAACATTTGATGAAAAGCTTATGCCCCTGAATTTGCAGTCTGCAATCTGGAAAGCTGTGAATAGTTTAGCTCAGCTTGTCTTAAAATGATTTAAAATATATAAACTATTTAAAGGTACATCTGCTGCATGGGAGCTATGTGAATGCATCTGTGTTTCTTTCTCTCTATGTCTTTTAATGAGGATACTTGACCTGCAGCTTTATGAAAATAAGAATCATTAAGATTTTAAAAAGCGTGTCAGAAATCTTTATAGCTGTGCTAAGCTATTTGCTTATATTTCATAATTATGAGTTTATTTCTCGAGTACCCAATTATCAAAAGGATGTCCAGTCGCTTTTCAAAGCTGAAATTTTAGTCTTGGTGAAGCATGAATTACAAATCAAAAGATATTTTCTCTTCTCCCTCCTTTTCTTAGCAGAATGCAGCAGAATATATGATTGATTTATTCCATAGCAAGAGAACTCTCTTGGACAATATATTTCATGTTTTTATATTTGCTGTTATTTGTCAAGAAATTATTCATAATTTCCTAATCCTCCATCCTGAGAAGTATTCATTGCTAGCCTATCATGACCCTTTCCCTACACAACTGGAGGATAGGCAAGTTCAAGGAGAACACAGAGAGAAAACCTAGTAAACCATTGTAAAGAAACCTCTAACACAGGGGTGTCAAACTCGTGGCCCGTGGACCAGATGTGTCACTGATAGCCCCGCTCCTGCATGGTTTAGCAAAGGGGAAAAAGTCCCAATACATCATGTGATGCCGCCATGACAATGCGAGTTTGACACCCCTGCTCTAACACAATCCTAGGCTGCATAAACAGAGGGATAGAATCAAAATCACGTTAAGTGTTAATGCCACATTATAATGCCTTCGTAAGACCACACTTGGAATAGTGTATGCAGTTTTGGTTTCCATGATATTAAAAAGACATTGAGACCCTAGAAAGAGTGCAGAGAAGTGCAATGAAGATGATAAGGGGACTAGAGGCTAAAACATATGAAGAACAGTCGCAGGAATTGGGTATGTCTATTTTAATGAAAAGAAGGGCTAAGGGTGACATGATAGCAGTGTTCCATTATCTAAAGGGCTGCCTAGTCTCCTCACCTGAAGGCAGGACAAGAAGCAGTGGATGGAAATTAATCAAGGAGAGAAACAACTTAAGGAGAAATTTCCTGACAGCTAGAGCAATTACTCACTGGAATGACTTGTCTCCAGCACTGGATGTTTTTAAGAAGAGATTGGATAACCACTTGTCTGAGATGATATAGGATTTCTTCCTGAGTAGGGGGTTGGACTAGAAAACCTCCAATGTCCCTTCCAGTCAGTTATTCTTTTACTCTCTCCAACTCTCTAGATGTTCCAATTCTCTAGAAGTCCAGAATTAGTTTCTCTAATTGCTATATTTATTCTAAAGGAAGATGAGTTTTTTCTCAATAATACATTTGAGATACACTATGGCAGTGGGGAAATTTTATGTAGTGGGAAACTTATACTCCCAGACTAGAGACAGATGCTATAGAAATGGAAAGCTCTTGAAAAGATAAAACTGCTTTCAGCTTACTGTCAATGAATATTGCAGAAGATTGGTCTGGAGTTCATGCATGGGATGGCAAAAGCAATAGCCTCCCTGCATGATACTGATCTTTTTCGTATGGAGGGAAAACAGCCTAACTATATTCAGTCTCGACTATGTCAGCTGGAAAATAACTCATCTTAGTGTTGCAGACATTGTTGCTGAAAGCATGGATAACTTTAAGCTATCCTTGTTCCTCAAGTGGTCCATATTATTATCTCTCTCTTTTTCCTCGCCCAGTGCCTCTGCACAGCTTTTTGTATTTTCTTTCTCTTCTGGCTCAGTTAATTCTTCTCATCACCTTGTTTCCATCTAGTTTTATTTTCTTCCCATTCTTGTACTTTACCTTCTCAGTTCAATTCTTCCTTCCCTATTTCTACCATTTTTTTTAAAAAAATCATCTGTCTCCTTTTCTCTTTTTCCTGGAAGGAAAGCAGAGAACATAATGTGTAGAGAAAATGAGAAAAATGAGCATATGAGGGAAAACAGTTTGTGTGGGGGTACAGTTTCAGCAGTTCGAGGTGAGCCAAATTGCAACAACTACCTTGAAGGGCTAAGAGTATAAGAAGTCTGTCAAAGGACGTATTTGTATACACTGGCCAGCATTTACATTCTAAAAGAGAGAGGTTGAGAATGAAAAATAAGATGTTCATTTCAACTGTTGATTGAAATTAAACTGATACAAACTTTTATAAAATTAATTTGCCTTCCATACCCCTTTGTCAGATTTCTAAAAACCCTGACAGAGATTCTCTCTCATGTTTCTGATAGCAAGATAATCAAGGCAGAATGCTTTTGACTTTCTTTCTCACCTCCTGCTCTGTTTTGGGGCTAATGATGGGGCTGATGTTTCGCTAACCATTCTTGCATTGCTTTCTTGCTTTCTTCAAGGTTATCTCCATACTTCTCACATACTGATACAGGTTTATGAAGATGGAGGAATTTGTTAGAATTATGTCATCTGAAGTTGCCAATTTATGTTGACAATGGGAAACTGAACATTGCAGGATTCTTCTACTATATTTTTTTCCAACCTCCTCTGTATTTGTCAGGCAGGATCACCTTAAATTACGGATCACTTTCCTTTTGGATAACTATTATATATGTCCAATAATGTTACAGTAACTGTCTGAGAATGGAGAAATTTATAGTCCAGGGTGCCTTCAATGCTGCTCACAGGTCATTTCCTCCAGATCTTTCATATTTCCAGGAATGTCCTCTGATAATTGTCTCAAGAGACTTTATATTCCCCCCCCTCTAAAATTTTATAAGCAAAATGTGGATATCAGTGCATCAGCAATAACTGGAATAGACTGATATTAAACTGAATAGAAGACAGACTTACATAAATGGGTCATGTAAGGGAACTCTTTGCTTCATATTCTATGAATATATTTCTTAATGAAAATACCTGTGGCATATAGTAATTGGAAAGGAGAATGAGATATTCACCTGCTTGTGGAAACAGAAATACAAATGATCCAGTCAGTTTTTATTGGACAGCATCTGTGAGCTTTGAAGCTTAGTTACCCTAGTTTTCTATGAGGTCATATGAATCTTTGAAATGTGCAAAAATCTAGGATCTATGCCTTTTTCTTTTTCTTCCTTGGAATGGGAAAATGTAGCTTATCCACAATTTTAAGTAACTTAGTGGCATTTATACTGCTGGAAGTTATGGGCAAACTAAAATCACATCTGTTCCTTTCTGAATTTTACGTTTCAATTTGCAACTATTAAACAACAGATGGAAGAGGATATACTTGGGAAATTGGGGTATTGTATTATGGGAAATTGCTTGTAAATTGTATTTAAAGAAATAATACAGACAGGCCTATGTATGTCTTAGGATATGTTTATAACTTTCCATAAGTATTGGAGAAATGAAATAAATCAGGAATTGGCATATACTGTAATTAGTACTATGCTGGATAGAACTATGTCTGTGATACCATCCTGGAAATTCTTCACTCATTTAAAACCATTGAAAATTTTACACCCACAAAGAAGAGGGGGAAACCTATTTTCCAAAGCACCAGAAGACAAGTCAAGAAACAGTGGATGGAAATTACTCAAGAAGAGGAGCAACCTGGAATTAAGGAGAAACTTCCTCACAGTGAGAACCATTAATCACTGGAACAGTTAGGGTTAGGGTTAGCCTCCAGAAGTTCTGGGTGCTTCCTAATAATTTTTCAGGCTCGCTCAGCCCCTTTCATTTAGCCCTGCATTTTTATCACCTGGAGCTGCTTCCTGTTGTATTATTCTGATTTCTGTCATGTCTGATGATTGACAACAAGGGAATGAGTCACACTTCCTTTGTGTTTGAAGGTATAGAGTCAATACAATAGATTTCATTAAACAGACAGGATCTGCTCAGTCAGTCAGGAAATGGGACAATGGAAGCAATTCTATTGCAATATAACTTCTAAGTCCCTCAACATCAACAGCATATCTGAAGTTATGGTATATCTTCTCAGGATTTAAATTCCTGGTTGTATTCCTTTGGGTCCAACATTTCTCATTATATCATACTGGGTACAAATGATGACACATCCTGCATTCCATGAAATAAATAAAGGGATAATATGCAGCTTTGGTCCATTCCTTTCTCAATTTTTAACCACTGAGCTATTCTATATTCTATCCTAATTGTAATGGCACAGGTGTACTACATTCTCGTAAAGACAAACTTTTTCTGCTTCTGCCAGGGTGGATGGTGCTTCCTGATTCTAGCTCCAGTCTTACTTTTTCAAGAAAAACAAATGCCTACAGGTTCTGTGTTTGCTGTGCCAGATTCTAACCTACACCTTCTTAGTCTTATTGGTGAATGCAGTTTATGGGATTGGACATTTCTGGGATGTTTGAGAGGTTAAAGGACTCAACCCTACTTGTCTTAATGGATTTCTTATGACTTTTATTTTTCTTTTCAGCCTCTTTATATTCAGTTTACAGCAACCAACACTGACTCAGTGAAAACCTGTCTATTTTCACCTCCTATTTCTCCTTGACATATTAACAATGTACAGTAGCCATATGTCCCTGGTAGTATTTTTCCCAAGAATGACAGATGACAAGAGCAACCTCTGCCTTAGGCTTTGTGAAGGTCTAATGATTCCTTTTCAATTCCATCTTTACAAATTCTCCATTTAATATAGACAATCATTTTATGGTCGGGCCATCAGCAAATTGAAAATTCCCAGCTTAACACAACACAGAAGTCCAGTCATTGTAATTTTGCCTGGATGAACAATATGGATTTTGTAAATGTTGATGTCATACCTATCTCAGTAAAAGAAATACAGTAAAAATGTATTTGTGGTGAATGAATATTGTAGAATGGCACACTATCTCCAAGAAGTTTGGCATAGGCTAATAAAGACCTAGGAACCTCAATGTACATCTCATACAGGATAACAGCATATGTGTTATAATGAACATATGCATATGTGTTCATTTTGAAGATTACCTGCAGTGTTCCAAATATTGCCAGAGTAATTCCATCCAGTAAATGATTTTTACTGTTTCTGCACTTAACTGGGAAGGGCTAGCAGTTATATTGTCATGTTTTATTTTCCAGATGAATTGGAGAAGCAGATAGTCCAGCATGTGAATACAAATCCCTGTAACACTTCCATATGCTTAACTAAGTGTATTGTTGTTTTAATGCAGGTGTCATCAATATGGCATGCGCTAGATGTGTTCTTACATCACTGTGGTTAAAAACAGATGCTATGACTGAATCAGGCCACTAAAACTGCCCTCTAGTGTCAGGCTTTTTGGTAGATGTTTAAACTGAAAGTGATTTCTTTTTCCCCAAAGCATGATTTTCAGAGTTCTCTTTAGCAAGATTTATTAAGGTGGATGATGGAATTAGAAGAATTCTAGCAATTACTATTTTCAATTTAGAAGCAATATATCCACATGCACTACAGGGTAAAGATTTTCTGATATTTTTTCTAGCAACATTCCAGTGAAGTAGTGAGGAAGTGGATATTTTTATTGATAACAGAGCGTTTATAGTTGGTTGCTTACGTTGCACTTTCTTGCATCTCCATGTGGGAAACAACTCCTATTTGATATGAACACGATCATCTTTCACTCACATCTTTCCTCTTTGCTATATCAGGCTATTATTTAAGTTGTTTTACTGGCTTCTTAAGATGACTCGTAATGATTCATACTTGAAAATTTGACTAAATGGACCCACAATTCTAATGCCTTCAACTTCATTATGTTGTAAATAAATTTTGCAAAGTACATTGGAAAGAAAAGTAATTTTTAACTAAGAAACACAATTTTACTCTACGTAAATTGAGTATTTCCCAATTTAAGAAATGGGAAATTAAGGTAGAGAATCTAATTTCAGTATAATGATCCCTGAAGTTCTTTCAGACTTTGTCAGGTTCATTACTGCTCAATATATAAATATATCTCCAGGAGAAAATGAAAATCAATGCTAACAAGTCCTTTTTCAATTTGTGATAGGGCTACAGTTGAAACATGAAATATTAACTCATCATAAAAAGAAGATAGCATAAGACTCTCTGGTATTTTTGCTAGCATGGCTTTGGAGGCATGCTGTAGAAATTTACAAGGACTGTGTTCCATATTAAGTGACCATCAGATTATTATTTATATATTTTTAATTTCTATTTCATATTTCTAAATTGCCCATTTCCCTCGAAGAGGGGCTGTTGACAAATAAATTTATAAAAGCCTTGGATTAAGGCATTGAAAATGCACCGACTCTACATGCTGGAGTTTAAAAATATGCTCAATATTTGAAAACATACATTTGTTTTCTTTAAAATTTTGCTTTGTTTTGATCATAGCTTTTAGCAAGTTGATTGGAAATAGGAGAGTATGCAGATTTAAACAAATCATTCACCCTTGATATTAGATTTCTGCTAATTTGGAACAGACCTACCTTTGCAAGAAGGACAATTTTGAAGCTCCTTTATCTAAAACAAATAGTTTGAAAGTTAAATTCTCTGCAGGGAGACTATTAAAACACCTAGTTGTTGTTTTTAGCTTAGTCCCTGAAACCCAAGCTAATGATCCTTAGCCCACAACATATGACAAAAAGTGTAGTTTTTAAACATAGAGAATAAATAATTTAGACTTATTTAAAACAACATCCTCCCAGCGTGTTAGAAAATTAAAGATTTAGGTACTTCATTTTTGATCCAAATATATATTAAAGATTTGCTTTCACAGTATTTCATGTACTTTTATATGTAATGTCCAAATTTTTCCTTCTCCTCTTCTCAAAATTGAGAGGCTTTCTGATTTTTCTGTCCTTTCATCTTTTCAGACCTTGTTCATTTTATGTCATGGAACGTATTAGTAAACCACCAAGAAAAAGATATTTTCTCTGGGCTATTCCATATTTCACTTTTCCTTCTGTTTACCACCACTTGTTTTGGTATGGTTTATGGTAAAACTGGAAAGAAATGCAACCAAATCTAAAAATGAACCATTTCTATCATCCCTTGTAAAGTTTCTATTCAGATATTTTCTCCCTGAGGTAGCAGTAGCTATTCCATATCAGTTACTTATTTGTTTTGTTTTAAGAAACTTGGCACCTAAGCTTTCCTTTTTTTCTTTTCCATTATGTATAATTTATGTAATTTATTTTCTCTACAAGCCTGAGAGAAGAGGCTTTTACAAAACTCTGGAAGCTTTTCTATAGGAAAATCACAGCAAAAGGATCTAAAATAAACATATGTATGGAAGAGACAGCAAAAAATAAGCATTCAAATCTGGGCAACTTTCCTAGAGATTTCTCCTTTACTTTGATTTCCCCCCCCCATGCTTATTATTAGTGTTGGCCTTTCTTTGAAAGAAAATGGGAAAGACCACCTTTCATTTTGCCTGAAACTAATGGCAACATTCTGTTAAAACAAAATATTGCTAATAAGATGTTCCACTGGTCAGTCAGCTGGGATTTGCAGTAAGGGTAAACATATGGCCAGTCCATGGATAATACTATATCAGCATTGACCAAGGATGACATTGATGAGGTTGTATAAATTTGCTTCTATCCCTGCCAAGATCTATTTTTGGTTTTTTTCTGCCATGTCTTCCTTCTCATCTTCACTTTAAAATTTAAGGACTCTTTGTGACCTTTGGATCTGAGAAACAAAATTGTTGGAGGATCCTTTACTTAACCAACTTGATCTATCTAGGGTACAATGTACAGTTCTGGGGGTAATGGTTATATTGGAAAGCCTATGTAGGAGAAGTAACACTGCGGCAAGGGGATGGGTAAACTCCTGACAAGTTTTGGGTAACTGGGTATCCCCAAGATTTTCCAAACAGGACTCAGGCTATGGACATGCAGATATAAAGCTTTTTCTCTTAAAATGGTACATTTTAGAAAGGAACAATTTGCTGGGAGTTGGGGCATGTAAATATTTAAGAAAATAATAATATATCATAATAACAATTGAAGAAAGCTTTCCTCAATTCCCAAAAATGAGGAAGAGGAAGATTCTAGCAAGGTTCTTAGCAGGCTTCCATATTAAATATAAAGGTAAGGTTTCCACTATCCAGTCGTGTCTGACTCTAGGGCATTGGTGTCAAACTCACCACATCACATTGCCGTCATGTGATGTATTGCAGTGTTTTTTCACTTTGCGGACTTGGGGTAGATATGGCCTGTACATGGTGCATCATCATCATCATCATCATTATTATTATTATTATTATTATTTGGATTTATATGCCGCCCCATCTCCGGGGGGACTCGGGGCGGCTTACACTGAAATATATATACAAATAAATACAAAATTTATCAAATTTACTCTAATCCAAATATAATAAAATCAAATTAAAATACCCTTGAATTAAAATCCCCAACCCTGCTCAATCCAGGCCGGCCTGTGCAAACAGCCAAGTCTTGAGATCACGGTGGAAGGAGTGCAGGTCCCGGGCCAAACGCAGCTCCAGGGGTAGCTGGTTCCAAAGGGTGGGCACCCTCACAGAGAAGGCCCTCCCCTGGGGGACCACCAACCGACACTGTCTGGCCGACGGCAACCCCAGGAGGGCCTGCCTGTGGGAGCGTACTGGGCAATTGGACCTCGATGCTGGTAGGAGGTGCTCCTGCAAGTACCCCAGACCCAAGCCATGCATCTGGCCCATGGGCCGCCAGTTTGACACCCCTGCTCTAGGGGGTGGTGCTCATCTCTGTTTCTTAGCCTAAGGAGCCAGTGTTATCAGATGCTTCCATGGTCATGTAGCCAGCATGACTATACACAAAGGCACATGGAATGCTGTTACCTTCCCACCGGAATGGTGCCTATTTATCTACTTAAATTTGCAAGCTTTCGAACTGATAGTGGGCAGGAGATACTAAACATGTATAACTATGTATAACTATGTTACTGCTGATATATGATATATTTCTATGTAACATACTACATTCCTTTATTTTCTAGCTGTGATCACAAATAAATGCATTTTGAACAAAAAATGGCACCAAATAGACACATTTCAGACAAAAAGCATCCCACACAAAAAACCCACTCCTTCCAAACACAAACCTTTTGACTTTTCCGTTATTCCCTTCAACTTCCCAGGACATTTCAAAATGTTTCCTATCAGATTCAGTTCACATTTTTCATTTTTAGGGCTGTTCTTAAAAATGAAGTGCTGTTCTGCAGATAATCACCTTTTTGCCCACGTGCATTCCAATCACTAGGGCTGGAAAAATCCTGATAACTACTCAGTGGAGGAAAGAATTAAAAGGGTTCATTATCTCTCTGCTGTTGTCTAGGGGTCATTCAGATTTATTCAGGCCAAATACAATAGACCTTCCAGAAGCATTTTTACAATTGAAAATAGTGCCAAAGTTAGATATTTCATTTCATAACATTGGTTTTCCAGTATTTTTTATTTATATATAAGTCAATATTAATCTGGTACATAGTATTTTAAACTTTTTAAAATCTGTATTATATAATTAGTTAAATATTTTATTAAAGGTTTAGGAAATTAGAATTGGTTGCTTAAATATAAAAGACTTCAGTCCAAGCAAAAAAATTACCATAAAGATTGATGAATAAAACTAATATTAATAAAGCCATGGATTGTACAAATCAAAGGCTAATATGTCCCTTTATGATCTCATTTATAGAAATCTATAAATCTATAAATGAGCATGACCTTAGTCTCTCCTGGTTTTGATATTTTAAAGTACTGCATATTTTTAAATTTATTGTCCAACTAGACCAAAAAACAACTGTATCTATATATGTATATATCTATATCTATCTATCTATAATTAATCATACATCAAAGGAAAATATTAAATTGCTGAACTGTTAATCATTCTTTACAAAATTAAAGGATAGGATTTGAAATGATTATTGCCTCGTTCTTTTAATGTATAAATACTAATATGCCTCTATTCTGTGGAAAATTAGAGTTGGAGATGATTTATAGTTGTTGAATTCTAGTGCAGGGATATGTCTGACCTATTAAACAAATATTTTTGAACTCATTTGTTTTCCATGTTTGTGTTTTCTAAATTGAAGGCACTTGAAGAGACACTATACCCTTAGGATACATCATTGACACTTACTGTGTCAATATAATTTAGATCAATAGTTTTTATGGGGTTACAGCTGGTGAATATTAATTTCTGCCAGATTATATTCCATTCCATCCTTTTCTTCTTCTTATTACTGGAAATATTTAATGAATTCTTAATCAGGATACATATTGTAATTATGTGCAATTTTATGTTCAAAAGCATGAAATGAAATGAGTAGAAATAAGTACATACCTTTCTCTTTTCCTAAAACGATGAAGCATATTATACACTGTTCCCCTTACTTTACAATAAATGGTAGAATAACATTTTAATGTCTTTAGCTTATTTTGGAACAGTAGCTATGACAAATTTACTTGCTAATTAAATATTAAAATTGCATGCCTTTTCATGTCTTGCTCTTTTGGAAGAAAAATCAATTCATATGGAAATACTTTGCAGTGAACATATTTGAATTCTGCCCTTCTGTACTCACTAATTATTAGAATATTATTAATATTCTGATCTTAATATTATTCCCTTAATTGGTAACTGAAATACATTATGTCAAACCCATTACATTGGATTGTATCCAAATTTTGCAGCATGGTTCTCCACATTCACTTGCTGAATGCACTTGCTGAAAAATCTTATCTGACATCCCTTTTAGAAAAGAAGAATAAAACAATTGAAGTTTGAATGGGCTTGGTTTGCACACATTCAAATTCAGAGAATGTCAAAATTGAACATTTGGGTTGACTTCATTTTTATTATTTGAATTATGGGACTAAATGTTGATAGCAGGTAGGTATCCCCATTTGGTTTTCCTGAATGAGTGACATTAATATAATTAAATATAGATGTCCCTGTGTTTTGTAATATGGGCATATTAGTACTTGGATAGAGGTGTGGTGGCTCAGTGACTTAATGATACTAAAGATGATCTTTGTTCCAGCAGTTCGAGTCCTAGCATTGTGTGGTGGGGTGAGGTCTAGTGGTGGTATTCAGCCGGTTTGCACCGGTTCACTAGCGTGGGTTACCAAACCGGTAGTAACTTCTGGCTGGTCATGCCCCCAACCTGGTCACCTGGTCACCTGGTTGCCGCTGGCTCACTTGCCCCACCCACCTCATGCCCGATGCTCGCTCACCCAATCCTCCCAATGCTCGCCTGCCCAGTCACTTCTTAAGGTATTTCTTTTTTTTTACCTCCTGACAACTGGGATTCCCCTCACTTTTTACTGCTTTTCCAGGAGGCTTCCTGGGGGGGAGGGGGCACAGCCCCCTCCATTTTTTGCCTTCCTGGGCACCAGGAAAGCTTCCTGGGAGCAAAAATGCCCCCCCCTCGAGGCTTCTCTGAGGCCAGGAAGGCCTCAAAACAGAGTGTGGAGGGGTGCTGCATGCCCCTCCTATGCTCTGTTTTTTTCTTCCTGAGCCCCAGGGAAGCTTCTGGGAGCAAAAATGCCCCCCTAGAGGCTCCCCTGAGGCCAGGAAGGCCCCCAAAAAAGGAAGGATGGGGGGTGCTGCAAAAAAAGCCACACCTACCCAATCACATGGCCATGCCCACTTAGCCACGCCCACAGAACCGGTAGTAAAAAATTTTGAATCCCACCACTGGTGAGCTCATGTGACTTACCTCAGCTTCTATCCATCTAATAGTTTGAAAGCATGTTCTATGAGATAAATAGGCACCACTTTAGTGGGGAGATGAATTGTTGATCCACACAGGCAGATTCCTGCCGGCTTTAAACCTTCCTGGTTGCGTACCCATTTGTAGCTCGGGATAAGGGAGTGGATCTCAGATGACACTGCAGGAAGAGTCAGTTGTCTTTCTTTCTAGTGCAAGGCCAGCTCATCCTCCTCTAGCTCCCCTTGGGAAGTGTGCAACAGCTGGAAAATGGCAGCCAAATTAACTACTCTGCAGTAGCATTGTGGTCTCCTGGCTAATGTAACAATGCCATATGCTACTACTACTAAAGATAGTATTGTGATAAGTAAAAGCCTAAATGTCCTATTAAATTTAGTTGCAATGGGTGCACCACAAACTACATGAATAACCAAGCATTTCAAATATTGATTGTTACAATACTGTATATGCACAAAACACTTAATGCTACTCTGCAAAATGTAAATTGCAAATAATGCAATTTCCCAGTCTAACTACACATGGAAATAGGCTTCTATACAGTCTTCCCACTGGAGTTAAGCATGTGGAGAGCTTTCAAATATACTCAGATCAGATTCAGAAGAGAGAACTGGCATTCAGTGTCCTTTCTTTATCTATTTATCAAAGATTCGCTTGGCTGGGAGCTTAATTATTAAAAAAAAAGATTTTACAGCATCTGTGATGCAGAACAAGAATACCTTTCTTTTACAAACTTTAAAATGCTTGGCTACATTGAGTAATAACTGGTAAAATCCCCATTGAGGGGCATGAGGAAATCTGATATAATTTAATCCAGGATTATCCTGCTACAAGTAGCTTTTAATCACATCAATCTGTATGCATATCATTCCTAAAGGAAAAACATGAAGCAAAATGTCAAGGCAATAGTTTAATGTGCAAACAGAAAGTGGATAAATGGACATACAGAACTGGGAAAAAGGTATTTGGTAGGTTGTACCAGATAGTCCTCAATATACAGTCACAATGGAGTCAAAATTTCTATTGCTAAGTGAGACATTTATTAAGTGAATTTTGCCCCATTTTAACTACCTTCCTTGCCACAGCTGTTAAGTGAATGACTGCAATTATTAAGTTACTAGCTCTATACCCATGCTTTGCTACGAAACTATGTGACCAGGTTTAGTTTTTGGGGAGGAAAATAAAGGGAAAAAAATTCTGCCTCTGCCTACCAGTATTCATCAGTATTCATCTAGCTAGCATCCTGTCAGTGTGTGAGAGAATTGAGGGCTGAATCAGTATTTGCTGTGTGAGCAAGAAGGAGACAGCAAGGAGCCTGATGTGATTTAGCTCAACTGTTCTGTACTAAAGCTGCTTGGTGCTGTGAAACTGAAACGGAAACTCCTCTCCTCTGCTTGTGTTTTGCATTTGGAACAGATTTGTTTTCAGGTGGGGTGGGACAGTAGAACTCGTTAGCATCGGAGCATGTTAATAATAATATGCAAAATACTAATGCTCTGATGGTCATTTGGAAAAATGCTTTCTTAGTGAGCACCTAGAAGCCAAGAGGAACATATGCACCAAATATCAAGTTTGTAGGCTTTATGGGTCTGGAGATTTTGTGATGATGCATGAGTGGTATTTCACTTTTATATATATAGATTAACATGGTTGTTAAGTGAATCTTGATTCCCTCTTGACTTTGCTTGTCAGGATGTCGCAAAAGGTAACATGACCCCAGGATATGGCAACCATCATTAATATGAGTCGGTTGCCAAGTGTCTGAATTTTGATCACATGACCATGGAGATGCCACAATGGTCATAAGTATGAAAAATGGCCATAACTCACTCAGTACAACTGTAACTTCAAATGATCACTAAGTGCACTGTTGTGGGTTGAATAAGGGCTGTACAAACTAGCCCTTATTCAATTCATAGCAGAGAATCAAAGACAATATATTATTCAATTCAATTTGTGAGTCAAGAATCAAGAACAAGCGGATTCAATTTAACTCTCTTCAAGGTTTGAAATTTGATCAGGACAAAAATAATCATCCATAAACCGTAATATGGAAGTCCCCAAATGCCTGCAGCCACTTCATGTCTTAGCAGAATGAGATGAAAAGAGTATTGCTCCCAGGCTTCAGTAAGTTGCCTTCAATGGTTTCATCACAGTATAATTTTGAAATATTCTGCCTGCATCTCTCCTAAAGCAGAAATAGGAATGACAAAGAGATGGCATCGAATCAATGAACGAAAAAGCCTCACTGTGACTTGAGCCATTTAAGCATTTTAAAAAGGAAGTGCTACACTTATTTGTCTGGTGTATCAAGAATGTCCATTGTGGAAAATGTGGCTTTTCTGCCTCTGATGGGCAAACTACTTTCCTAGAAAGATCCCTCTTAGCTCTGATTTTGGTGGGTGCTGGACTGAACATATTGACAAAGATTACCTTCTGGATAAGGGTAGATATGACTGAGTTATGGCTTGCAAGTAATGCTACCAATACCTTATATTAGTTAGCTAGTAGCAGAAGGAGAAAAACTTGGGTGACACAATGAAATTGTCAACTCACAAAGCATCCCTGGCCTGCTCTCGAGATGCCATAGGCAAGGGGGAAAGTGAACTTCACAGCTGCATCAAGGAGCTGGAAATCTCAGTCAAAAGAAGGCACATTCCAACCGATACGCTGAGGTCACCTCCACAGAAACCCACAGTGGCCAGAGGGAGGGACTTTTTCAACCCACAAAATTGCTTTGTTGGACAATATGACTGATGACACATATTGGGGGGAGGGGGAAACAGGGTCAGAGGCAAAGTGCTAATTAACTGAGTCAGAGTTTGCTCCACCTGGTCCATGCTGGCATGAAGCTCCTAATAAATAACTGATTTTTTTTTGAAGCTTGACTTTTATTTTTTATTTATTTTATTTTTATTTATTTATTTTTTAATTAGTCTTCTCCGAAGACTCAGGGTGGCTTACAATTTTTGGGATACAACCCAGTGTGCTCAGCAATAGCCTTCATTCCATTGTATATGCCTGCTTATTACTAAGTGGCATTTTTACAAAGTCAGCTTATTGCCCCCAACAATCTTGGGGCCTCAATTTACCCACCTCCAGAGGATGGAAGGCTGAGTCAACCTTGAGCCTGGTGGGATTCGAGCCTACAGTAATTGTAGGCAGCTGGAACTTAAATGCAGGCATTTAACAGCCTGAGCCACCAAGGCCCAGACTCATGATTTCATTAGGGCATCTGTTGGAACCCTGACAGAAATACAATTTTATAGAGATAAACAGGACACAAATACTACCACTCCATTTCTTTAACACTATGAAAATTTATGTCATGCCACACATTAACTTGCACATCAGTTGTTCAAACTTGAATACATTCTCCAAATGTCAGGGGCTGAACAGAACTTCCAGTTGTGTAGGCAGGGCCATTGGAGAAATGCAGCCCTCCATTAACTCAGAGTGCAAAGTAAAGACCAATATGTTAAAAAAACACCAAGAAAGATTTTACATATCCCATCTAAGAATGGTTGCTCTCTAACAGCATGAATTTCAACCTGCAGACTTTACCAGCTAATATAGCCATTGCTGAACATGTTGGGGACCTCATATCTACATAGCTGGAGGGCAATAGGACAACTTGCCACAGCCAACTTGCCGCGGCAAACTCACTGTAGCCAACTTGCCATGGTCAATTCACCACAGCCAACTTGCAGAGGATGAACTTGCCATGGCCAACTCACTGCAAGACAACTCATTGCAGGACAATTTAACAATTCTGTTTATTTATTTAAAATAAATAAACATTATTTTAATTTTTGCCATTCACATTTCATTTCTCTCCTTTTGCATCCTTTCTTTAATGATTCTATTCCACCATTTCTTTGATATTAGTGTAACTCTTGTCCCACAGCAAGTGGTCCTGTCGCGAGATGGCAATGGCGAGTTGGTGAGTTGGCTGTGGCAGGTTGGTCATGGTGAGCTGGCTGTGGCGAATTGTAATAGACCCTACCTGTAGGATACATGGACTGGGGAAATCTTATGCAAGATGTTTTAGACCAATAGACCAGCATTTGTGTGTTAAATGGCATAGATGGATGGTATCAGGTTATCCATATAGAACTGGTTCTTTATGGGGTACCATTTATATAGATGGATTATTACTAAGAGATTTTCTACACCACCACACACTTAATTTTTTTTTGAACAGCGTGAAGCATTATAAGTTTGGGATTTGCACATGAATAATGTTTTTCAATGCTAAAACCCCTAACAAAATGTTTGAGTGGACTCTATAGGTTAGTTGTTGTAATATGTGCTCTTGCCCAAGGCTTTTCTAAAGGAAGAAAAAAATGTTGGATTTGTTTTCCCATTTCAGTCATGTCTGCTTCATTTGCCATGTGAAACCTCTGGCATGAATGTTTATAAATTATATTGTGATAAGGCTTAATAGCTCTTTAAATCTGATTTAAAACAGAATAAAATCCTGCATTTTAATAACATTGCGCACCGGGGAAAATAAATAATTTTTGAGACAAGGACCTATTACAGTAATCTGACTGAAACAATTAGGCTTGAATAGAGCAAGTAAATCTTTAATTTTCAAGACAAAAAGAAAGAGATGAAGTGTATTTTTTAGAAGTAATTTATATCTTCCTATGGAGGATTTATAACAGGGCATCTTTTTTGTTCAGTAAGGTGGCAGCTCTGAGAAGGCTCTGAGTGATCTCAAATTCCTGGGCTATTGTCTAGGGTGAAAGCTGAAAAAAATTGATATAAGAAAATAGCAAACCAGCATTCTATTGTTAACAACAACAACAATGGATTTATTGAGCTTACCAGTGATGTGATTCAAAATTTTTTACTACTGGTTCTGTGAGCGTGGCTTGGTGAGCGTGGCAGGGGAAGGATACTGTAAAATCCCCATTCTCTCACCACCCCACCTAACCTGATTTCCAGCTCCATTCTCCTGTGCAGGGCAACAAAAGAAGACCCAGCCAATCAGCTGGGACTCTGGAGGCACAGAATAGATGGGAGTGGGGCCAGTCAGAGGTGATATTCTGAACTACTCAAAATTTCCGCTGTTGGTTCTCTGAACTACTCAAAATTTCTGCCAGTGATTCTCCAGAACCTGCTGAGTACCACCTCTGGAGCTTACCCTATTGTAGAAAAGGAGGTTTTGTATTTTTGGGTAAATATGTGTAACAAATTCTAGAAACTTTTAAGCTGTGAGCTTTTAATTTTTTTACATCAACAAAGAGGAAAGGCCAGAAATATGATGATCTTGGGTATTGATATTGAACTCATTGTTTAAAAACAATACATTGGAATAATGCATGTAAATATAGCAAATAAAATATACTATTTTTCAGATATTTTAGAAAAATAGAAGAATTATTTTAAAAATTTCAACATTTGAATTGAATTGCACCAATGTATTGTTACTTATTTCTTTTTTTCCAATATCTTCTGTAGCTTTTTTTTTAACTGCTCTTTTTTTTCATTCCCCCATTTGGGTTCTTAGTTCGTATTATGTAGTTTAGTTTTTAAAGTATATGTTTCCTTCAATAATAATAATAAATTAAATTAAAATCTTAATTGTTATTGTTTGCATTATTATTAGCACTCATTTTTTTCTCTGTCTCATCTATCACACACACACACACACACACACACACACACATATATATATATATATATGAATGATAGATGAGACGGAAGAAAAAATATATATATACACATACATAGCTAAAATATTTCAGCTGAAGGAAATAGTATTTTCATCATATTTCTCAAGTCATCATTTCAGCTGATAAAATGGATGAATAATCAAATGTTTTATATTATTATTGATTAAAAAATTTAAAATCATTTGTTTTAAACATTTCTGGATTATTAGGTTGTTGCTGTTATAACTTTTAGATTAGACACAGAATATTTCCACTTTTACTTCAAGTACAAAAGTTATTGGTAGAGAAAAGAATCTTATCATTCAATTAATTCCTTCATTCCACTGGCACAACAAACTGGCAGGTTATATTCTGCATTTTTAATGCAGTGACTAAGAATTGGATTCATGAATCCAGTTGCTTGACTAAGAATTGGATTCATGAATTAGGTAGGTTACCTATTTCTTGTGCTTGACTAGCATATAAAATATGTCAGGGTATCTACTTTAGTGAAGAATGAAAATATAATAGAAGTATTTTTAAAATTGCATTCAAATTGTTCTCAGCTCTTAGCAACTACATATTTTCCTACATACATACATACATACATACATACATACACACACACACACACACACATACATACATACATACATATACATATATGTCTATAGTATGGGATGTAGGAAGGAAGCAATTTTACTATGAATTCAATTCTACTTTAACTTAATACAGCAGATCCAATGGTGGGTTTGTATTTTTCTAGCTAAGTTTTCATGGTAGATAAAAAAAATTGTTTTGATTTAACTCCCATTCATAACAGGACATAAAGGAAATATACTCTATATAAATATGAAAGTTCTTGAGCCAGAACTGAAAAATTTTCAAGGAGAAATTTGTGTTGAATGTGAAATGGAAGAAGAAAATTTTCTTTAAGTCCACTCTACTCTGTTGTCTCTTTCAGAACTCTTTCTGTTTTGTTGTAGCAATATTCTTCTTGATGAAACAAGAAAAATGTTTTTCCTTGTTTGGATGAATATTATCTCAGTATTGTGAAGGAGTAGACTTACAGCCACTGGCATAGATGTGGTTCCATTGTGTCTCTTCTTAACAATACACCCAGGCCCAAACTCACATTCAAAAATTAGACTATGGATTTATACTTTGAAATGTATTCTGTTTCAGTATAGGAAAATACGATATTGTAGACTTTGGCATGGCTTACAGAGTCTGCTAAAGATTCAACTCAGGATTACTGTGAAAATTGGTTACAGCATAATTGGTAAGAGTTGGTCTAAATGATTTATTCCATGTGAAGTATTCCTGTAAGGAAAAAAAATAAGCAAGGAGGATATGACTTTTGACATGTTATGTCCACAATCACAGTTACTTCCTGGTACTGATTGGAGAGATTGTGGCAGAATGTTTTTCAGTCATTCAGTCCCTAATATTGCCACTGGCAATGTCAGTGCTTGTTTTGCATATTGCCTACAGAGTTGATGGATGGATGTTGAGACATTTGAGATATAGAGGAATATCAGGCATCTAAATCTCACTAGCCCAGGATCATCCATTACACAAATTTATTGTTAAATTCTACCCAGTTTAACAATCTAACATTTAACATGGTTGACTAGCAATTCCACATGCCCCAGCTGAAAGATTATCAATATTTAAAAGTGGTAAGAATATTTTACTGTACATGTTAAAAATCTTAATTATTATCTATTTTATAATAATATTATATATTATATCCTCACAGGATATACTTGTCCTCTGAGGATATCTTAGGTTTTCTCAAGTATATAGTAAGTTATAAACACATATTGATAAAATTAAGTTTATTTTTATTTATTTTATTTATTTATTTTGTCAATCGCTTCCAAGATAATAAGTATAAGGATAAACATAGTTGTGAATACATGAAATGGATACATATAAGAAAAATAAAAGAAACAATAGGACAGGGACGGTAGGCACATTAGTGCACTTATGCATCTACATAATTTTTATTAATTATAAAAATTATAAATTAAGATTTACATCTGCAAATCATATTGTTGCATGTATAGAACCATACTTTATTTACACCAATGGTTTCTAATCTGGAACATAATTTAAATCCAAAAATTTAAAGCAAAGCAGGAATGTCCCTATTATAGAAAAAGGTGAATTTATAAAATTTAAGACTATGATGATGACTATGATGATTATCCTGGAAAAAAAATGTGATATTTGACATTTTATTATTAACTGTAACATGCAGCATGTTCATGATTGATCTTAAGCCTTAAGGGTAGAATATGTATTAATAAGATAAGAAATAACCAAACTTTTGAGGAAGTCACTTTCAGGATCAACAATAAAAGAACAGAATGATTCATTTCCAGAAGTGATATTATTATTTTGGTAATGTATTATTATAATTATGCCTATTAACATGACACAATTCCATAGAAAGATAAATGTTTCAATTTATTTTGATGCATTTATAGCCATTTAACATAAATTCGAAACCACTGCTTTCCCTTCCTTCCAATCAAGCATGAAGTATGGCAAATAATATTGCTGCTGAAAAATATCAAATAGGAAGGTCTATATATTTTTATATGGCTTATCCTTTAATCTGAAATTTGTTATGGTTACTGAGCAACACATACAGCTTTTATAGAGAAAATTGTATGGTAGAACTCTAAGATTGATATGACATTCCCTTAGAAGGTGAAAGAAAGTATCAACATTCTGTTCAGAAAAGTAAGAAATCTGTGTCTTCAAACTGAAGTCCAGTCAGCACCTAGGTAACAATTATAAATTGTTAGATTTCCAAGACTTGAAATTCTAATCCAAACTCTGCAGTTGCAGTTTGTATCATAAAATCTGCACCCCTGACTTCAAAATCTGAAATGCCAATGGGCCTGGCAAAAAGTTATGGAGAAATAATGAGTATTAGGCTCCTAGGCAGATGCCTGCTGCTTGAAAAATCCTTAATTCTGTTGCAAGTTCTTGGAGGAATGCTCAGACAGAATGATGAATGAATTTATAGAGTTCAGACAGTAATAAGATTCCCATAAATTGTCTCTTTTTGTCCAAGGTTCTGTAGACCCCGTATCTGCTACCCTTGCCTTCTAAAATGTATGTTAATAATCTATATGTCATGAGAATATATAGTTTTAGAAGTTGGAACTAGAAAAAACCATAGCATTTTAATGATTTTCATAAAAACTATAGTTGGGAAGGTTTAAACTTTCTATTACAAAGGATAGCAATTTGGGATCAAATTAGCCTTAAAACAGGACTATCACTTGCTGTAACGTTCTTCAAGTTCTCATGCCGGTACATGAAATCTGCCACTTGGGATAACTTTGCCAACATCATTGTGAGCTGTCCATGGTATTGATCTTTCATTTGCCTTCTCTCAAAGGTACTGCGTAGAAGAGACTGAAGCAACTGTTGTTTGAAATGTGTATGTGTAACATCCTTTTGATATTACAAAGAGAGTAAGTTTTGGGGCTCTGAGTATATAGCATCCATACATTTATGAATGCGTGTATTGAAATGGCACAAGGTATATAAAGTCTCCACAAGAATGATTTTAAGTATGGCAAAGGCATTCAAAGGAATATTACATTTGTATATGTTCATTTGAGAATAGACTTCTGTCTCTCTCTTTCAAAGCAAAGAACATATCTACATCTATATCTATTTACTAGCTCTATACCCGTGCTTCAGTATGAAACTATGTGATTGGGCTTAGTTTTTGGGGAGGAAAATAAGGGGAAAAATTATGCCTCTGCCTACCAGCATCCATTGGTATTCATCTGTCAGTATATGAGAAAGTTGAGGGCTGTTTGGAAACTGAAACATAGAAACTGAAACAGTATTTGCTGTGTGAGCAAGAAGGAGACAGCAAGGAGTCTGGGCGTGGCTTAGGTCAACTGTTCTGTACTAAAGCTGCCAGGTGCTGTGAAACTAAAACTGAAACTGAAACTCTTCTCCTCTGCTTGTATTTTGCATTTGGAACAGATTGGTTTTCAGGTGGGATCAGAGTGTGTTAATAATATATGAAATACTAATGCTCTGTTGGTTATTTGGAAAAAATCCTTTCTTAATGAGCACTTAGAAGCCAAGGGGAACATACATGACAAATTTCAGGTTTGTTGGCTTTACAGTTCTGGAGATTTTGTGATGATGCGTGAGTGGTATTTCACTTTTATATATATATATAGAAGATATCTACCTCTTCATTCATATATCTCTGTCTGTTTGTCTGTCTATCATCTATCTATCTATCTATCTATCTATCTATCTATCTATCTATCTATCTGTATCTATCTAATGATCAGAGAATCATGAATAAAGTTTTTGAACTAAGGTTCTCTTTTCTTGTCAATCAGTTAGAAAAATAGTCAATATTACTATAATTTCAAAAGGTTTAAATCTCTTTTAAACATGACATTGAAAATTGGACATGATATTACATTTGTTGCTCTTGTTAGATCTGGCTTCATCTCAGTTCTGAAGCTGACTCTGGAAAGGACATGTCTATGACCTGAGGTTCTCCTAAATTGCAGCAGATGGAGCCTAGGTTCTTTACTTGTCCCTACTGCTTAGGCATTAGAGGGACAAGTGAGCTTTTTGAACCTTGCCTGACTGGTCTGCCAATTACAATCCTACTCGATCAAGAAAAGCTTTACAAAAGGGACTCATGCATTTGCTATGTCACAATTATATTATTTATTTAAATTTATTATGACCCATCACCATCACTTTAGAAGACTTTGGACAGTTTACAATATATGAATATATAATTAAGATCAGTTTAAAAAAACTCACACGAAACAAGACTTTGCAGCCCCAATTAAAAACAACCACATCAATAAAAACATAAAAGTACTCCAGAGGCACATTGAAGAACATGCTTTAGTTGGACTGACCTTGGAAATTATTTAAACGATGCAGTTGGTGCAAGATGGTGCAATAATGAGACTGCTTAGAGGGGCAAGTGAGCCTTGTAGCATTACACTAGCACTTTGGACATTGCATTGGCTGATGATAAACTTCTGGGTCCAATTCAAGAAACCGGTTTTATCTCTTACTAGACTGTTTCTTCCCTAAGTTTAAGCTCATGATGTCCATTTACCCTGAGAAGAAGATACTGAGGCTTTGTATTTTTCATGAGATGGAAGGTTTAGAGCTTGGAGGTGTCCCAATTTGATCATAGTTTCCAAATCACAGAACATCTTCTACCTAAGGTACTGGGAGCCCACACCTCATTTACCTTTTAAAAGATCATTAGAAACAAGAGTTTAGTTGGAACTGGCCTGTCGTTCTAACATTTTTTGAGAATTGTTCTATTATTTATTGTTTGTTTTCAGTTATTTCTGTACCAAGGAATGTGGGTGTGTATACATGGTTCTATGTATGTATATGTCAGTAAATCTATAATCCTCCAATGTCATTTGCATTTTCTCCTAGTAAAACCCATTGTACTGAACTTATTTGGCATACAGCTATAGATTGTGCTGAAAGATGGATTAAAACTCCAATAGATTCGCTATTAAAATATCTTTTATAGTGGATCCCTTGTCCCTTTGCTTAAAACCCTGCCACTCTATGTGCTATAAGAAAGTGGGAAGAAAAAGAAGGCAGTCAAGCCAGAAACTAATATAAAAAAAGCGAAAGTAGAAAGAGAACATATAGTAAGGCTCATTCTTGTTTCATTCTTCTTTACCACTTTACAGGTTAAATCTCTCCCCCCCCTTACCTTGCTTCCTATGTTTCTTGTTTACTGTGTTTCTAGACTAATCAATCAATATCAATCAATATCAATCAGAATTGAGATGGAAAGGACATTGGAGGTATTCTAGTCCAACCTGCTGCTCAAGATAGGTAGCTGTTCAGTCTTTTTCTTAAAAACCTCCAGTGAAGGAGCACCTACAACTTCTGAAGGCAGGCTGTTCCACTGGTTAATTGTCATCACTGTTAGAAAGTTTCTCCTTAATTCCTGGTTGCTTCTTTCGATTAGTTTCCATCCATTGTTTCTTGTCTTATCTTCTGGTGCTTTGGATAATACATTTATCCCCTCTTCTTTGTGGCAGCCCACAAATACTGGAATAGTACTATCATATCATCCCTAGTCCTTCTTTTCTCTGAACTGGCCATAATCAATTCCTCCACTTTTTCCAAAGTCTCAACATCTTTTTTGTAATGTGGTGATCAAAACTGGATGTAGTAGTCCAGGTATGGTCTTACTAAGGACATATAAAGCGGTACTAATACTTCATATGATTTTGATTCTATACCTCTGTTTCTACAATCAAGGATTGTATTAGCTTTTTTTGGATGCTGCTGCACAGTACTGGATCATGTTTAAGTGATCATTCACTAGGACTCCAAGGTCCCTTTCACAGTTACCTTTTTTGAGCCAGGTTTCTCCTAATCTTACTTGTACCTTTGGTTTTTCCTGCCTAGGTATAAAACCTTTGCTTTTTTCCACATTAAATTTCATGTTGTTGGATAGGGCCCAGTGTTCAAGTCTGTCAAGATCTTTTTGGATCTTGAGCTTGTTTTCTGGGGTGTTGGCTACTCCTGCCAACTTAGTGTCCTCTGAAAATTTGCTGGGTTCCCCTTCTGTTCCCTCATCTAAGTACTGTAATTTATGAAGATAATGAAGAGTACTGGGCCTACGACAGAATCTTGTGATACCCGCTGCTTCCTTCCTTCCATGTAGATGTAGTACTATTAAGGACCATTTATTGAATATGGTTTATCAATCAGTTACAAATCTACCTGTTGGTGATGCTGTCTATGCCACATTTCTCTAATTTACCAAGAAGTAGGTTGTGTCTACTTTGTCGAATGCCTTGCTGAAATCTAAGTATCCTATGTCATTGTCCACAGCATTTCACTGGTCTACTAATTTAGTCATTCTGTCAAAGAATGAAATAAGATTGGTTTGGCATGATCTGTTTTTTTAAAAACCATGCTGTCTGTTTTATTTGCTTCTAGATGTTCACAGATCTTTTTAAAATTATTTTTGCAGTATCTTCCCAGATATTGATGTTAGGCTGATTACGTGTTCCAATTTTTTTTACAGGTTTTCTCCTGTGAAGGAGGCTTTTGGTTTTGGGCTCCATATGGACAGGGAGTTTTCAACATTCTTTTTGAAATTGTTAGAAACTGGGGGGAGAATGTTAACACTAGTATTTCTTATTACATACATCATTATCCATCTGTAATCCTGTATGCCTAAGGTTCTTGACCTGAGCAAAAATCAAGGATAGATGCAGAGGTGGTATTCAGCAGGTTCTGACCAGTTCTGGAGAACTGGTAGTGGAAATTTCTAGTGGTTCGGAGAACTGGCAAATACCACCTCTGACTGGCCCCGCCCCATCTATTTTCTGCCTCCTGAGTCCCAGCTGATCAGCTGGATCTTCTTTTGTTGCCCTGCACAGGAGAGCAGAGCTGTAAAGTAGATTAGTGGAATGGGGAGGGAATGGGATTTTGCAGTAACCTTCCCCCAGGAGTGGGGAGGGAATGGAGATTTTACAGTATCCTTCCTCTACCATGCCCACCAAGCCACGCCACACCCACCAAGCCATGCCACAGAACCAGTAATAAAATTATTGAATCCCACCACTGGATAGATGCCTTAATATTTTTGTCTTCCATTACATGGGATTTAATTAAAGTGAAAGATGCCAGGGAGATTGCAAACTACTGAAGACCAGGTTATAGAAACTAGATTGCAAACATCCTATAACATTCTTATCTCATAACTAAATCATGAACTTTGTGGTATAACCATAAGAATGTTATCATTGTTTTCCTCTGAAAATTGTTTTGAAAAGAATTCCTTTCCTGTTAAATTGGAGGATAACAGTTTACAAATGCAGAAGAAACATTAAGTATAGCATTCTAGATTAATCTTTCCTGCATTGCTTAAGCACACATACCATAGCAAATGCCATGTTTATTTTCAGTTGTTATTTCTTTTATACAGGAGTTGCTGCAAAGACTGTTCCCTACTGAGATTAATTTACATATCATGGTGTCAAAGAATAAACCTGATTAGGTCTTTTTTTATGAAGTTCTTATTGGTGCTTTCAGGTATAAATGAGCAAGAGAATACACAACATTGTTCCCAATTTGCAATTCATTAAATAAGTCTCTGAAAATGTTTTGTCATGACCTTGGGCTGTGTAAAAGCGGCAAAGATTAATCTCTTAGACAAGAGGGAAAAGACCTAAATATGTTCAGTTAGGCTTAGCCAAAATGATTTAAAGCTCCCTTAATGCCCTTGAACAAGTAACTTAACCTCTACACCTGCAAACTAACAAACATGCACTTACAGAGTTCTCAAACAATTTTTTAAAAAATATTTCATGCTTAGATAAGACTCATGACTTGACAGTTTTTCCTAGGATAATAAAGCATGAGCCCATCCTTACAGCTTCCTTATTTTCATCCAATTTACATTTGAAGAAAAAAAATTCATGCCAACACCAGCATTCTATTATAACATTCAAGAACATACTAAGCAGGACACATCCCAACACTGAAAACTAAAAAAATCATCTTTCCCACATTTTGCAGACTTGATAGCTCTACTTGGGCTAGTTAATTTCAGTGGGGTATCTTATAAAGTCCTATATTGTGCCTCATCAAGAAAGTGTGTGTGTGTGTGTGTGTTCCTGGGAGGGACAAGACAAGAATGTTTAGAATTATGTTAAGAATATATACTCTTAGCAGGTTTAATGGCCATCTCAATTATCTGGCTAAAACATGTAGGAACATACTTTGAGTAATCATGATACAGGAATATCTTGGTGGTTGAGGTTCACTTCATTGAAAATGACAATGGCATCAATGCTACAATGTGGGAGAATGTAATGTTAAACCATTCCTGTATAACAGTATAAAGTGATTGATGATATAGTGCCAGATGATGGATTCCTTAAGTTGGACAGTACTTAATATAATACTGAGGAAAAGTTGGGTATATTTCAGAATATGAATGGAGTTTATGAAGCCACTAGATTAAAGCCTTTGGGTACTGATTTTTCCATACAGGAAAACAAAATCTTTCACATACAGTATGAAAAGGTAACATGGAATATGGAACAAGTAGGAAAGTTGAAGAAAGAAACAGAGGGGTTCATGCTGGCTGCACAAGCCTTATGAACAAAGGCAGAATTGAGAAGACAGCAATAGATAGCAAGTGCACCTCTGTAAAGAAGGTGAGGAAACAGTGGACTACCTTGTTGGTTGCTGCAAGAAGATTGCACAGACCGACTACAAACAATAGCATGACAAAGTAGCAACAATGGTGCATTGGAAGATCTGTAAGAAATACCATTTGTCTGCAGCTAAGAACTGGCGGGACCATAAAATAGTGGAAGAAATAGAAAATGAAGAAGGTAAAGTTCTCTGGGAAACAACTGGAGCATAACTTGAACACTATCGGCTTGACAAATTCACCATCAATCAATTGCAAAAGGCAGCTTTGTTTGGAAAGTTTCCATACTCTGACAATTCCTCCAACAGTATAAAACATCAACATCTTCCTATTCTTGGTCCCTGAGAAGGACTAGATAGGTGGCTAAAAATGCCAAATCCAGTCTGAACATCTGGTTGACTGTGCGATGGACCATAATAAAAATAATAATAAGCTGGGTGACTTTGGTCACCTCACAGGGTTGTTGCAGAGAAATAGGAAGAGGAAGGTGTGTTGGATATGTTTTCTGCCTTGAGTTATTGGTTAAAATAATAAAGATGGGATACAAATAAATAAAGAAGGCATCAATGAATTGAAATGGACTGTAATTGATCACCTCCAGTTTAGTTCACACTTCCATGCTGTTTTCTATTCAAGATGTAAAAAACAAAGAAAATAAGCATTCTTTTCTTAGGAAAGATGGTACGTAAGAATAATGTGGTCAGTGATGAAATAATATTACTTAGACTTCACAAACAACCTTATAATACTTATTTTATTATATTTATAGGCCACTTCATTCCATTATAAAGTTAATGCTCCAACCACTGATAAAGAAGAAGAGATTTATAAGTTTTATGGTCAAGTTCAAACTGAAACCAAAAAACATGCAAGCAGGATGTGTTGCTTGTGGTTGGAGATTGGAACAGCAAAGCTGGAAATATTAAGTATGAAAATGTAGCTGGACTGTGTAGCCTAGGAAACAGACATGAAGCAGAAGAACTTATAATTTTCTGACAACCCAATTATTTCTTCACTGCCAATACAGTCTTCAGACTAACAAAATGATGCCTATATTCATAGACATCACCCAACTGGAGTACAGAGAAATCAGACTAACTATATTATTAGTAGAAGGGGATGAAAGAGCTCAGTTACAACCACAAAAACAGGGACTGATTGTGGAACAGATCACAAACTGCTCATCTGCAAGTAACAATTCAAGCAAAAGACAAGAACAAAGCCAACTAGTTTTCATGATAGGGAACCTCCCATTTTTGTACTTATCTACAATTTACAAGGAGAACATCAACAATCGCTGGAAGTCCTGAGCATGATTGATAGGGAAATTGTTAAGGATGAATGTAAAAAGAGACTTCTAAAGATCAAGAAGCAGAAGAAAGCAGACTGGGTTGTCAGAACACAGAGCAGAAGTTGCCATAAGAAAAGCAAAGCTTGGAGGGCGGAGCTGGCATCACGGCGGTACGAAGTGCGATCTTAATCCTCTAAGATCGCCATTGATATCTCTGCTGTTGGACAGTCCCAACAGACCTAAACTGTCCCATAGAGATGGTGACTGATAAGGGCATGTCCTGCTGATCCCAGGGACACTGCAAAGTCCATGGTAGATCCAGGAGAAGCCCTTTTTGCTGGAGGTGGAGAGGCAGCCATTAAAGCTGCTGAAGCTGGGACAGGTCCGGAACAGAAGAGATTGAAAGAAAGTGTGTCGGCTTGGTGAGATGATTTTTTATTTATTATTTTTTGGAGAGAACACCCTAAAAGATTTAAAGTGAAATTAAAAGTGAAGATAAAAGAGGCCAAGCGGCAAATTAAGCTAAATTTAAATTGAAGGTGTTTTTTTCCCCCTTTTTACCGGAACTTGGAATTTGGCATAAGCTTCTTAATTTTAGACTGGACTGGTCTTTTCTAATTTTTATTACTTTTTTTAACCAATTTTTTTTGAGAGTCTGTCTTGATTAAGGCATTTCTTTTTTATTTGAGATTTACTTCTTTCCCTTTCTTTTTAAAAGACTTTATTTTTTTTTCCTGTTCCTGGCTTTAGATACATGAGGGGAAATGAAAGTGAAAAGAAATAAGTAGCACTGCCATCTAGAGGCTTGGATATTTTCTTTTCTTTTCTTTCTTACTTGCTTGTATATGGGAGTTACATTCAAGGACTCTGAGCTTTTCACTGAAAAGATAGTGGGATGAGCATGGCAGATTGTTTATGCAGGTGCTCTTCTGTGTAACTATTGATAGCCAGAGTCTGGAGTTGAAGTTGAAAGAAAGAAAGAAGATTGAAGTGACCTTGAAAAGACTGGAACTGGAAAGTTTGAATCGATTTACTTTAGAGCCTTGGACATTTAGTGGCAGTGACTCACTTTTTGGAAGGATCTGCTATTTTTTTTTCACTTCCCCGCTAGCTGGATTTTTATATTGGGATTTTAGCCCTTTAACCCAGGAACTAGATTATATTTTTTTAACCCATTCCCTTTTACTTTATTTTTGGTTTTTTTTAATATTAAGGGAACTACATAGGTTATTATTGGTTTTTTTTCCTTTTTTCTCCCTTTACTTTCTTTTAAAAAAATTCATATTTTTTCATCCTTTTCCCCTTTTCTCTTTTTTTCTTTTCTCTTTTTTTTGCACATAATTGGAACCAATTGGATTAAGGTGTACAAGAGCTTGAAGATTTTCCCTTTTTTCTCTATTTTTATCCCCTTTTTTCCATATTTTTACTAGGGTAGTAGTTGCCTACTCCTGTCCTTTTCCTTTTTTTCTTTCTCCCTTTTTTCATCTTTTTTCTTTTTAAATTGTCAACAACTACAAAATGAACAGAAAGACAACAGCTCCAGCTTCTCAAATACCAACTGCTTCCTCCTCACCATCTGGAGGACAACGATCAATACAGATAATATTGCAACAGGAGAAGGAGAAGGAAATGACATTATAGGTGATTATGCAAGGAATCCAAAAATACAAGCAAAACAAATGATATTGAAAAGAGAATGGAGAATATTGAGAAAAGAACTGAAAAGACAGATGAGAAAGTTGAGAATATTCCACAGATGATGATGAAATATGAGGATAGACTTAAGAAAATTGAAGAACAAGATGAACAAAGAGATAAGAAAATTGGAGATATCAACACCAGATTGAGCGAAGTCAGAAAAGGCAGGAGTGGACCATTGGGATGAGAGATTGACAGGTCAGAATTCTACCTGAGATTCCAAAATGTGGAGGAAGAAAAGGGTGAAAATCTTGCTGAAAAAATGACAGAAATACTGGCAGAGGCACTAGAGATAACCAAAGAGAAAATGATGGATGGAATGGATGAAGTGTTCTGTGTCTATACAAGATATGCAATGAGGAAACAAGCTACCAAGAGAAGTTCATATTAGATTTACTAAGAAAATTATTAAAACACAGATACTGCAGGTGGCAAGAGAAAAGACGTTAAAATATAAAGATAAAGAAATTGTGGTGCTAAAACAAGTACCAAGAAGAGTAAGAGAGATGAGAACAGAATACCGTTTTTTGACCAAAGAGTTACTTAAAAGAGGAGTAAATTACAGATGGCTAATACCAGAAGGTCTCTTGTTCACTTGGCAGGAACAAAGATGCAGAATTGACACATGTGAAAAAGCGGAGCTATTTTACCTAGAATATCTCAAAGGAAAGGTAGAAGATACAAGAAAAGAAGAGTCTCTGATTGAATTCCAAGAGGAGTGCACAGCAGTAATTGAAAAAGAAAAAGAAGAAAGTGCAGTAGGTAGTGCACCCAGAGAGCAACGAGAAGTAAGATCCACTGGAGCAACAAAACCCTCTTATAAAGTCTAAAATGGATGAGAGAAAATTTATTACGATGAACATAAATGGACTTAATTTAGCTACCAAAAGAAGGAAAGTATTTCATAAATTAGAGAAATTAAAGTTTGATATAATCTGTCTACAAGAAGCACATATTAAAAAACAACATGAATACATATTAAAACAAAAAAGTTAGGGAAATTATTCACGTCATTGGCACAAATTGAGAATATCTCATATAAATGATGGAATAAATAGTTTAGTCATGAATGATTAATAACTGATAAATATATAAGCATATGTTAGATTGACAATGTGAGAATCTGTATAAACTATGAGTGATGACTACGAAAGAATAGCATGAAAGATTTGTAACCAACTGACACACTGTATGTATATAAAATGGAAGATGGTTTTATGTTTTTTATGTTTTGTCTGTACTTGTTTGTCTTAAAAAATCTTTAATAACAAGAAAAGCAAAGCTTAAGCCAAAGATCTTAGGAAGGAATTTATCAATGTGTTTCAGAAATCTGCTGAAAGAGACAAAAAGCAATATTCAACAGCATCTCTGTTCTTTAAAAACATCAAAGATGGAAACAGATATGGAAAAACAAGGATATCTAAACTGCAGAAGGGGCTCCAGCTTCAAACTGGTAGGCTGATAAGTATGATTGAGCAGAAGAACTGACTCAAAGAAGAACAAAGATGAAAGGCATTTATTCAATCTCTGTTCAGTAGAGATATCAACATACAAGGTGCCTTAGAAGATATTTTCTATATATCTATTTTATACTATTATTTCTCACCTTTCCTCATCTTCTAATCTTTCCTACTATCTTCTCCTATTGGTTTCTCATGATTTATCAATTGTTGCTTGTAATTTATGATTAATGATTGTAACTATGATTTATGATTTCTGCCCTATTACTTGCTGTTTATATGTACACTGAGAGCTTATGCACTGGGGACAAATTCCTTGTGTGTCCAATTGCACTTGACAAATAATAATGTATTGTATTATATTGAATTGTTTGTATTGCATTGTACTCTACTCTACTTGTACTTCTTCTACTATAAAATGATGCTTTTTCAGCAATTCTGGTTATTCCCAAATCAGCAGATCCTAGGAATTGATTGAATATGAAAAGAAATATGGCAAGCAACAGAAGAGGATGCAGTGAAAGTTCTAACCAAAATATACCAGCAAATCTAGGGGAACGTCACAGATTGGAAAAAGTCAGATTGCATACTAATATCAAAGAAAAGAGATTGGAAAAGTCAGATTGCATACTAATATCAAAGAAAAGAGATTTAACCAATTGCACAATAAATAAATAAATCCTTCAACAATAAAGATAGCAAAATATTGCTTAGGATCATCCAACACAGATTATACTTTGACATGGAAAGGGAGATGCCAGATCATTTACATGAGCAATTGATAAAAAAGCTTGACTATGTTGCTTTACCTATTTGGCCAAAAAATGTATAATTCTTGTGGTTTAAATGTTTGGAGTTTTACCATCTGTTATGTATTTTTTTCCATAGGCTTCTTAGCTGATTTTTGGGCCAAAGTTTTTTTTTTTTAAACAACACTTCTGACTTTTCTGTGCTTTAACAGACCAGCATGTGAAATCTATAAGCAATTAAGATTGCATAGTTTTGTGGAAATATTACTCTGATGAAATTATCATTGATTTGGAACAGTTATTTCATACCTTTTAATTACAAAAAAATAGCCAGAAGGATTCCCTTTCTAATTTTTCTAAATGCATAGATTTCCTAATCAGTTTTTACAGTTGTGCATTGTTAATTTCAGTTGCTTTTAGATAAACAAAGAGAAATTTACATTTTCCTATGAGGTGGCTCTATTTCCTATTCCCTTCCTGCAGGCTAAACTTTAGGAAACATCTGTTCTGCTTATTTAAACTATCAAAGGTACAAAATCCATATTTTCCCTCTTTTCTTTTTTAATATTTTCAAATTAGATGTTTCTTACACTGGCTGTATAGTGCTCTAATGCAGTTAAATGGACTATGTTGTGTTGAGCTATTGCTATTGCAGAAAGTTGAAAAGTGAGGTTTTTCTGCAATGAAATTTCTAACTTCATATGCAATAACAAAACAGAGTTGTACTACCTAATATATGAAATCCAAAGCTAAACTAAGAATTATACATTTTTAGCTTTAATTTGAAATCAAACATACAAAAACTGACCTGATAGTTAAGACATTGTTCTGTTCTGTGATCGCAGGAAGAATTGTAAGAAAGTTCCCTGGAAAATGTTATTAATAGTAGAAAAAGCATGATAAATATTTTAATATTTTCTGCATTAATTTTGTTTTTAAACCTCAAAAAGTATGTGGATAATTATTGACTCTAAGCTAAATAAAGCAAAGATCAATTCTAGTTGAAGGAGTTTAAAATATTTAGACTTTTTCAAGGTGATTTGGAAGAACCCTTGTTATCAAGTGACTTTTTTTTGTGTGGGACAAATGATGAGGTTGAATGTCCAATACAATTACTGTTCTTGTTGGTCTGCCTACAAATTTAAGAATGCTAAATCAATGCTGGCAGTAAAATTCCATTTAGTAATAAGCTTATCTCTGAATCTTTAGTTTTTCTGGAACTGCATTTGCTCAGGTCAGCTCTAAAACAGCATCACATTAGCTTCAGTATTGCTTTAAAGCTGTTACTGAAGTCACATTCCCTGCTTTTGAAAATACAATGTAAATAAAAACCAATAGTGATTATATTTACATAAGATACACAATTTATATTCTAAATAGTGGACTCTTTCCTGTTCTTGCTCAGTACAAAAGCTCATATATGCTCATGTAGTAAGGAGGACTGATATTTCTTCCTTTCCCGGGAGGGAAATATTAACAATGCCTAATACTTTATTTCTCCTCCTCCTCCTCCTCCTCCCCCCTCCCCCTCCTCCTCCTCCTCCTCCTCCTCCTCCTCCTCCTCCTCCTCCTCCTCCCCCTCCCTCCCCTCCCCTCCTCCTCCTCTGTCATTATCATGACAAGTTAGACATCTATTTTTCATTTACACCTTGCTGATTTCTTTCAAGAGAATAAATCCCAGCCAATTTATTACTTTGCCATAAATCTCATAATCTCATGGGTTTTGTAGACTCCATGTATTTATGATGGAGAGAAACAGAATCAGATGTGCTGGATATATATATCTATATCCAGTACATCTGATTCTGTTTCTCTCCATCATAAATATATGTATGTATGTATGTATGTATGTATGTATGCATGCATGCATGCATGTATGTACGTACGTACGTACGTATGTATGTATGTATGTATCTTTTTGTATGTATGTATGTATGTATGTATGTATGTATGTATGTATGGTATTCAGCTTTGTTCAGGTATTTTCCCACATCATTATAGTTGTGTTTTTAAAGTTGTAGTGACGTTTCGGCAGAATCTCATCTGCCATCATCAGGCTTGTGTATTGGGTTCATCTGTCTGTCAGGCTTTCACAGCTGTTTCTGTTTTAAATTTGGTGCTAGCCTCGTGCTTTGTTAAAATGCTTTTTTTCTTCATCCTGATTGGTTGGGAGTCTTGGTCTATGTTTATTGGTCTTGGAGTTTGCTGTGTTCTGCTTGATTGGTGTTTCTAATATCTTCTGTCTGTTTTGTAACTTTTTTTGTCTTGATTAGCTGGCAACATTGTGTTTCATGTATTGGGGGCTTTTAGCATGGCTTGGCTTCTGGTGAATAGCCGACTATCATTTATTAGGAAGCTAGGTTTCATCTGGGTGGCTGGCTGGGGTGTGTTTGGGCTGGAGGTATTGGGGGGGGGCGGGTCTGTTTGTGCCCAGGTTTTTGTTTGGTTTGTTGTGTGGAGATTTTTTGCCCAGGTTTTTGTTTGGTTTGGTTTGTTGTGTGGAGATTTTTTTGTTTGTAAGTGCAGGCTTTTGCTTGTCGCTAACATCCTATGCACAGCAAACCACCCAAAAGCAACTTACACAAAGACGAACAAAAAGCCCTGCAAGCCCTAAAGAACAACAGCAGCATAATCATACTTTCAGCAGATAAAGGTAATGCCACAGTAATAATGGACAGAAAAGACTACGAAACAAAACTGACAGACCTATTCCAAGACTCCACATACAAACCCATAAACACGGACCCAACCACATATCTGGAAAAAATAACCAAGAACAAAATAATAACCAGCAACATGAGCAAAGAGATCCAACAGACGATCATTCCAAGAGAAAAATCTTCCAGATGCCCCAAACTATATGGCCTCCTCTCGGCGGTATGCCTTCTTAGAAGGCATACCTCCGAGACCCATAGTCAGCTCTAGAGGAGAACCATTACAAAACCTAGCCAAATACCTAGCAAAGCAGCTACAGACCCATGCTGAAACAGCAGCTTCACATGTACAAAACTCATACCACCTCTTAGAAATGATCAAAGATCTACATGTGGAACAAAAAGATCTGCTTGTAAGTTCCGACGTGGTTTCACTATTCACTCAAGTCCCAATAAAAGAAACCCTAGAAATCATCAAAAACAAACACCCAAACACCTCATGGAACTAGCAGAACACTGCTTAACCAACACATATTTCATATACAAAGGACAAAGATACAAGCAAAATAACGTCACCCGTTATTGCAAACCTGTTCATGGAAGAATTTGAATCCAGAACCCTGGCTAATGCCACCCACAAACCCAAACTATGGTTAAGATACATCAATGACACATTTGTTATTTGCCCCCATGGAAAAGAAAACCCAAACAATTTCCTAACACACCTAAACAGTACACACCCAAAAATCAAATTCACCATGGAAACAGAAACGAACAAACAACTACCATTCCTAGAAGTATTAATCTACAAAAAAAAAGATGGCACACTAAGACACACCATATACCAGAAGAAAATACACACCAACCACTACCTCAATGCCCAATCCCACCACCACCCAGCACAGATAAACTCCGTGGCCAAAGCACTAATTGCCAGAACCAAACACCTGGCAGACAAGACACATATAAAGACTGAACTATGCACCCTGACCAAAGTACTGACAGCCAACGGCTTCCACAAAAGCAAAATCACAGGCCTGATCCACAAAAACACACTGAGACATAATAGAGACCTAGAAGATGAACCGACCTATGGAACAGCTGTCCTGCCCTACATAAGAAGTACAACAGACAAAATCAGTAAGATACTACACAGGCATCACATCAAGACTACCTTCAAAACAGACAGAAAAATAGCAGCCATCCTAAGAAATCCCAAAGATAAAATTGACCTGGAAAACCAAGGCCTATATGAAGTCCCCTGTGCATCATGCCCTGCCACATACATCGGACAGACCAATAGAAGAATAAGTACCCGCCTTGATGAACAGAAAAATGCAGTAAAAAAGCTGGAACACACTTCCTCACTAGTCCAACACATGAAAGCCACAGGTCATAGCATCGACTTCAATGGCACCAAAACCCTAGCCACTATAGAAAACCCCAGCTACAGAATTATCAGAGAAGCCATAGAGATTGAAAAACAACCTGAAAGCATGAATAGAAGAGATGACTCCACCAGACCGTCAATTATCTGGAAGCCTGCACTCACAAACAAAAACCTGGGCACAAACAGACCCCCCCGATACCTCCAGCCCAAACACACCCCAGCCAGCCACCCAGATTAAACCTAGCTTCCTAATAAACGATAGCCGGCCATTCATCCGAAGCCAAGCCACGCTAAAAGCCCCCAATACATGAAACACAATGTTGCCAGCTAATCAAGACAAAAAAACATTACAAAACAGACAGAAGATATTAGAAACACCAATCAAGCAGAACACAGCAAACTCCAAGACCAATAAACACAGACCAAAACTCCCAACCAATCAGGATGAAGAAAAAAGCATTCTAACAAAGCACGAGGCTAGCACCAAATTTAAAACAGAAACAGCTGTGAAAGCCTGTCACACAGATGAACCCAATACACAAGCCTGATGATGGCAGATGAGATCTGCCGAAACATCACTACAACTTTAAAAGCACAACTATAATGACGTAGGAAAATAGCTGAACAAAACTGAATACCATACATATAAATACCCACAAAAACTTCACACACACACACACACACACACACACACTACACATAAGGATTGGTATTATTGAGCTAGGAGAAAAAGAATGTGCAATCTTAAAAGCAGGCTAATCTGGTACTTCTAAAATTGCTGTTTGTTTTAATTTTATGCTTGACCACTTGGAATTATATACCATGCCCTCTCAGATCAATCAAATAGATTCTATTGTGTAAAATGATATGAGAGATATTTTATGACATTGCAAACTTTTGTGTTATTGGATCCAAGTAGGTCTATGTAGTTTTCATCAAATAAAGCAAGGACTTGATTGGAGTTGGGTATCTAACTGACAAGGCTGTGTTTCAACAGTATGTTAAACAGCTGTTTCTGCAGTTTTTGTAAATGATTCAGGGTTTACATGGGTTTGTAGCATCACTTTTCTACCTGTGATGGGAACAATGTAACATAATTACTGAAAATCTAGTAACAGCTATAGCTGTAAATTTGAAAATATCTTTACACCACATGATAACTTAAGACAGACCCTTTTTAATTTTTTTGCTCTGTCTGTTACTCAATTGTGGGCTTTCCCCCCTTTTGTCTGATTCTCTCTAAGAACATCTCTCCCTCCCTCCCCTACCCACTTCTGCCTTCTCACTATCTCTTACATCTGCTGCTCTTCACATTGATGGAGTTGTGTTGAGGAAATCTAAAAACAGAAGTTAATATCAGGTCCATATGAATGCAAAAGGACAGTGGATTTGCTGATCTCAAGCCATTTGGGATCCAAAGGCTAACATCAATATTTTATATTCAACTGAGAAAAGAAATGTTACGTACATGGTACAAAACAGGAGTATTGTCTCTGTGTCTTCTTTATCTAATACTTCTTTTTCTGACTGTCACTATTTTTTTTATTTGCAGAATTGATACTTTTGTTTGTTGTTTTCTAAGAACTAAGAAAAATTCCAATGAATGGATTCTTTGGCTGAAGGGAAAGAAGGGCTCTTTGCCAGCAGGGAAGAATTTTTCCTGGTGGTTTAGAGTGCCTGTAGAAAATCCTATTAAGATAACTTAACCAATATTAGATTCAATGAGCATTTTGGGTGAGAGATTGGAAATTATCTTGAAGTCACTGGATCCAAAGCCTAAGACTCATTTCCTATGTCTTGTTTGTATCTCAGGTTTTGTCGAATTTTTTTTTTTAGGTTTTGTCGAATTTATTAACATGCTATGTTGCATATCTCATTCCCAGGTGAAAAGGCAATAGTGACTGTGATGAACAATATATTTATTTTTTAAGAACACCTGCTGCTCTTTCCATTTCTTTCCCTAGTTGATCTGTTAAAGCTTTATTATGGTTCAGTGCCAGAATCATGGTGTAGTTCAATTAAGGTAGTATTTAATTTCTTTCTTCTTTTCTTTTCTTCCTAGCAAAAAGGAAACAGTAAATGAACAAGGAATTACTTTCTCCGCACAGTGTGACTTGAAAGAATTACTGTTTTCTTGCAGAGCTTAAAAATGTGACCATTTCATTATTCATGCCAACTCATCAATCATATTGTGAGCTCTTGCGGAGGGGGAGTGAAAAGTGATCTCAGGGAGAACAACAAACATCCAGTGGCCCTGATAAGAAACATGACATGATGTCTCAGATGTCAGAGCTAATTCCAGAAAGGACAGTAACATCCCAGTTAAAAATATCCATTGAAAGAAAATATCCATGGAAAAAATCCCCCAAAGAAATCTTAATAAACAACCATCATTGCAGGTTCAGTATAGATTCTTGTATTGTTGGAACAAAACTTATTCTTTCTCTTGTTCATATTCTAGCTTTAGATCTTGGTCTGTCCTCACTACATTAGTCTGTGTGCAGCTCAACATGCAGCTAAACCCACCTATCTTCCAATAAAACAGACCGTGTGTGTAGATCTGAATGCTTTATTGAAAGAACAGGATATGGTGAAAATGGTGAAAATAGGAACACATACAAGGAGAACCAAATACAAGATAGGCAGTATTGGATTACTGCTGAACATAACAATTAATAAATATAAGCAATCTAAATCTCACCAGCGAGGGTCTGTGTATGGGATGTGGGTTTGTCCTTGGATAACCATGTGCCACAGATTAAGATGGATTCTTCTTTGTACTCCTGCTTTTTCCAAATACTAAAGGAAATGGAGTCTGGCTTCCCAGTGTGCACTTGTTTTGAGAGTGCAGGCTGATGGGTAAAATGGGTTGGGTCAGCTTCAAACAATATACTTAGCATTTGTTGCTCTTGCCACTAGATGGGACTAGAGAGCAGCAACAGTATTTAAAAGTTATATGCTGGGGCATGACAGATCTCGTCATGCTTTTCTTCACATGGATGCATGAATTTGTCTTTTTCAAAGGCTCCAGATAAAACAAAAAAAATGATTGCTGTTATAATTCTTATAAAATAAATTCTCTATTAAAATAAGTATAAAAAGAGAAAGGGATTCTGAATTGTTAAAAACATTTTTCTTCAGAGAATGTAGATCAATAAAAACTTTTATGCATGAATCCACAAGTGACTGGCAAAATCTTCACACAATAAAATACAATATTTAGTGTTCTTATATAATATGATTATTAGCTCTTCTTAAAGAGGAAAAGAAGAAAGTATTTTTTATATATAATGTAGATGCTAACTTTACAAAGCTATATTGAGTTTTCTCTTTGATACCACTCTCTTGAAATAGTTGTGTGATGAGATCTTACCTGGGACTGTCCTATTGCCATAAAAGAGCAAGCTTTTTGTAGCTGGTGAAAGTGGGCCTCCTACTTCAAAAAAATGAAATCAAATCAATTTCACTTCTGCTCTGCATCGTCATCTATAATCCAGCTAAAATAATTCGCCTGTACAAGATGGCTGATCAGGAAGGTAAATGAATGACAACCTTAATTAATTATCACAATATTCAAAATGAGAAAACCTTTGATTGATCTCTACCATATCATTTCTAATTGATCTCAAAGCCATTTAACTGTTTTCTTCCTTAAATCAACTATGATCTATAAATATATCACATTTTCAGACTTTGGATTTTACCTATTTTATGACATTATTTAAGAATGCAGGCAATAAATTCTGTGGACAATGATATATGCATTGTGATTTAAGTCCTTGGGTGTGATCTTCTGGAATTAGTACCATCTGTTCACATCTATTTCCATACTATGGCTAAAGTGTCTTGGAAACAATGGACAATTATAGAAGAAGTAGTTGGATTTACTTCTATAATTTTTATGTCTCAGATAATCAGAGTGAGGAAGCAATTTCTAGATCCATTGCTTAGTATAAAACTGATGGAAATGGATTCAGAGAATTCTGAGTTAGTCTTTTCATAAAACTTGTATCACTGCTATTAGAAAGGTTTGAGTTGATAGCGCAGAAGTAGGATAAAAGAGACAACGGGCAAGCTGGAAGCTACAGGAAATTTATCACTTGTATCTGCTGACTTTCATCTAGTGTCCAAATATACCAGAAGAGCATGTTTTAGCTGAATTGTAGTTTGTGAGGTCGAAAAAATATGCTGTGACATTCTAGAGAGCTATTACTTTGACTTATGTACAGACATCCGTATGTTATTTTATGGATCAGGAAGTTACCTACATAAGACAGAAATTCAATAGGTGAAGGCCTAATCCATTGCCATTGAGCATCCACAATATTTTTACTCAGGGTCTAATGGAGATTTTATACTGAAGAGAGGCTTCCCTCAAAAATATAAGAATTTAATCTATTGGCATGAAGTTTAAAGATTGCTTAGCAAGGTAAATGATGAAATTCAGATGGCTAGGCTCTTTCAGCAAATATTATCACCTGAACCCTAAGAGAATGATGATTTCATCTGGAAAAGAAACATCAGAGCAAAAATAAAATAATTAATTTGTCACTAATTTCCCCATAGAAATAGCACTTAGACTCATATACTGACCCGTACTGCTTTACAGTACTCTTTGGTTGATTTACACTGTCAGCGTATTACTCCTGACAATATGGGCCCTCATTTTACTGACCTTGGAGGGATGGAAGGCTGTGTCAGGATTGAACTCCAGACTGTGGGCAGAGTTAGCCCTGCAATACTGTGTTCTAACCACTGCACCACCAGGACAATGACTAAGACTTGCTGCTTAGCTTCCAAAATGTACAAAATTGAAACTGTTCTTTACTTTATATTAACTTATAGCCCAGTGATGGCTAATCTTTTCGGCAAAACCCCAAAATGCAATGGGCGCCCATCCCCTGCACATGCACCCCGCCCCCTGCGCATGTGTGGCAGAGACCCATAGACCAGCTGGCCAGAAGGAAGTGTGCATGCATGCGCGGTAGAGCTGAGCTAGGGGCAACAGCTGACATGCCTGCAGAAAGCGCGCTGCATGTGCCATAGGTTCGCCATCACAGTTATAGCCCAAGGAATAAATCCAGATTCAAAGCTTCATTGAATCAATGCTATTGTTGTGAAGATACACTCTATTTCACAATGAAGAATATATTCTGAGACACAGCAAAATAGTGCATTATGTTTAGCAGAATATTCATATGTATAATTGAATCTGTAATCCTTGTACTAAAAGAATAACATGAAAGATCTCAACTCAGCATAATGTACTTTGAAAAGCATACAGAAATCCGCTCATCTTCTACCTGAAAGAAAAGTTCAGTACAAATTTACTATGCACATTTGTAAATATTATTCAGACTCAAGTACTATATCAAAGGACAAGGGGATATGTGAGAAGGGAGGGGAGAAGGGAAATCATTTGCAAATATTCTTTGATTCTTCACTTGCAAGCCTTCAGCTGATATTTTTCCTTTCTTTCTTATGTCAGCATCTTGTTATAGCAAATTGTTTTTCTGCTCCATATTACCTAACTTAATATGCTGCTGGACTGGCTTTGTGTGATATGGACACATTAACATCACATTCAATAAATTCTTGTGTCAGCAATAGGTCTCACTTGGTAGATAACTTGGGAAAAAAGGACCTCTCTGATGTTTCTTGGCAAGACTTGGCCTTTCTACATGCAAACTGTTTACCTAATGATTAGTTTGCAAGTACATTGCTGAACTCATCACAAATCTGTGAAAAAAAAATCTAGCTTTTTGCTATCTCACCAGCAGACTTCTTTTTAAGTTATCTGTTATACAATTTAATTTTATTGATACCAAATTATGCCACTGGACTGGAAACATTTCTTCTGCAACGAAATGAGAATTACAGTTCAATGCTACGCAAAAACATTGGGTTTGGCTCAGCTTGCTGCCAAAGAAGTACATACCACATACAGTATTTTTGCAGGTGGAATATAGTAATCCTCAATTTATGACCATTCGTAATTGCACGGGTGTCTTACTTAATGACAGAAACAACTTAAAGCATGGAATTCTGGGCTCAATTGTGATCATAAGTTGAGGCTGCCTTTATTACCTTTTTAATCTTTTTCTACTTTTGACTTTCCAGAACCAGAGAGGATCTACCTGGGAATGAAATTATGGTTGTCACCAGATGGAATGGGGAGGAAATTGGTTGGCCTTTTATTTTTTGGGGGGTGGCAGGACCTGGAGTTTGCTTCTTTTCTATCTGTCCCACTTATTTTGGCTAGGTCATGGGGGAATTCACTGCATAAAACAATTATATTGGGAAGAGTTAGCAGTAAAAGGAAACCAGGCCACCAAAGAACATGATGGCTGGATACCATCAAAGCTGACACCAGAAATAAAAAAAGTCAAAGAAACAGTGCAAAATCAGAAGATGTGGAGAGACCTGGCCCAAAGGCTCACCAAGAGTTGGACACAACTGAATGGATAACAGCATCATCATCTTTTCTATCTATGGTTGATTTGTGAAAAGAGCAGGCAATCATGTTATTTGTCCCCAAATTTTAATGGCACATTTTGAAAGTTTGGAAATAAATAAGGGGGAACAGGATTACATGCAACTTATCCTTTCCCCTTTATCTATAGGTTTGAATTTCTACAAATGTAACTGTTTTCAAAAGTGTTTTGAATATTAATGATCAAAGTCCCTTCAACCTCCTATTTTGTATTGATCTTTTTGTGTATGTTTGAATGTACTGCTCTTCTTCTGTTCTTTTTGTACTAGCTGAAAGTAATTTCCCTGCAGGTATTACATTATTTCCTACATCAGAAATACAATTTTATTGACATCATTTTCAGGATAGTTACACCTGCTGAGGACTTTTTAAATAAGAGTGACAAAAATTGTCTTATGGATTCCACAAAACACCATGAGATATTTACTAGTTAGTCATGTGCTAGTGAAAAATGTACACCATGACTAAGTTAACTCTAGTGGCAATAAGGGAATAACAAAAAGGAATTTTTCCTCACTCGATATTTGGGTGTGAAAGGCATTTACAATAAGCAACAACAGCATAAATGTTCCTAACACTATTTCTTTTGAACTTGGGTTACAATATGAAATAGAGCTTTAGCCTTTGGCTTTCTGTAACCAGTTTTGGATCAGGGATAATTGGAACTAAAAATTCAACAATTTGGAAAACAAGTATTAGGAAACATCTAGAGATTATTGCAATTTTTAGCCCACCACCCAATGTAATTTAAAAAAGAAGCTCAATTAAGGCACCAGTTTGGAGTGTTCGAGCTTAATAAATTTTGAACAGCAGGTTCTGTTCATCCATTCTTTCTATTCTGTTCTTATTTTAGTACAACGACAGTAGCATATTAGATGGACTTCTCCAAAGCAAAATTCATACCATAGTCCCATTTAGTTTATCTCTACTTCTTTCTGTATTTTATGTACTTACTTTAGTATTTGTTTTTTACTCTTAGTTCATTTTTTAAAAAAATTTTCAGGAGCTTGGCTTGACAATTTAATCGCCACAATTCACATGGGCCTGAAAACTTCATTCTGTAAGGCACCAGTGTTGTTAAAGGGAAGAAAATCACCTTTTGAATGACTACATCTTCTGCCTTCTGTGTTCAAGAGTGATATGTGATAGATTCTTGATAGCATTGTCATTTTTTTAATCAAACAGGGAAGCTGAATGGCTTTTAAAAAAAACTTCAAGGACACATTGGAAACAGACCCTGAAAACAACCAATAATGTGGCAGTTGACATTCACTCTATTTGGCTTCTGTAGTATGGATTCTGACAACATTGAAGGATGTTTCCTCAGGCTGGAATATAGATTATACTGGTATCAATCTGAGCTATGGACACAAAATAAATCCATCCCGAAAGCTGGATAATGGCTGCCCAAATGCCACATTCTGAGATCTAGAAGAGATTGAAAGGAAGAAGAACCAAATCTTAGGCCAACTCTATATCACTGAGAAAAGTAACAGTGCAAGGGCAGGCTCTGATCCCAAGCCACAGTTAGAGTCCATGGACTGGTACTGGTCCACGGCATGCGAGCAACCAGTCCACACAAACAAGTGAAGCCCTATCTATGGGATGCAGGCAGCACACTAGTCCTTGGAAAAACCTTTCTTCATGGAATCAGTTCCTGGTGCCCAAAAGGTTGGGGGCTGCTGCCCTAGGACGTGTTTGTCTACAATGTCTGCATGGTTCACTACCTTATCCAAGTAGCTAAGTTCTTTAGCTTTAATTGCTCAGGAGTTGAGCAGAACCAAATTTCAATTTTAGAAGGAAAGATAAGAATGGAGCTCCTGACAGATCTCTTTATGATCTGGAAGGATCTAAACTAAGCTCTGCATAAAATGTGAATTCACAGATAACCACAGGAAGTTAGAAGTAGGAAACCTATTCATTCCTATAATGAGTAGTAAACAGTGATTTATCTTCCAAGTTCATTGGGGTAAATTAAATAGCTGCCTGCGATGATAAGAACTGGACAATTTCAACAATACTTTGGATGTTATAGCAAGGCTTATAGTAATAGGATGCATATAGACCTGCCCGTGGTATCACAAGGTATAATTCCATAGAATATATAGAAAAATTAGGATAAAACAGAAGCTCATAAATGTGCCAGTTTATTAAGCGTTGATGATCTTCTGCATATTGAATAGTCTATTATTATACCTCGGATGTTCCTTCTGTTTTAATTTTTACTGTCCATTTTTCCTAGTGTGAAGTGATATTTTTCTTCTTATCCTGCCAGATTTATCCAATGCAGTAAAGAAATGTTTCATGCATTTCAGTGCTTCCACTACTATCTATCTGAATTCAGATCTATTAGACTTTATAGCAGAAGCACTAAAGTGTGACTATCTGTCAGATTCTTGAACTCAAATCAAGCCTCCTGTTTTTTTTCTTCCTGCAAAAGGAAATATGTAGAATATGAATGTCAAATTCATTCATTCAGTTAGTGGAATAACTGAATGTAATATATGTAAATTTAGAAGAATGTAATAAATAGGCTTCCCATTATTTCTCAACAGCATATGAATCATGAATAAAATCCTTGAGATGTTTGGAGATGTACCAATATCGTATCAACAATGTTGCACAGGAGGCACATTCTGAGAGACACATTATGCAAATGTGATAAAAAGGAGAAACCAGGCCCTCCTCATATTGTTACATTAAATGAAGACAATAAAATCTTGTTTATGAAGTTCTGTAGCCTCTGGTGGCAATAACAATTTGATTAGTAATTGGACATATGCAAGAGTGAATAAACATTCTTCTACCCCGGTTAACAATTTATTTGTAACTATAATGTCTAAACCTTTGGGTCATTGTTTCAGAAATACTTTGTTACCTAACCAAAGAAAGCACAAGACCACAGATGGTTAAACAATCAATGGGAGTGAGGGCAACTTCTCTTCCTGCTGCTTTCTCCATTGAATTTTCTTGTCGGAAGTTAGCGGTGAGTGTCAGAAACCTTTTCTTCCTTCCTTCCTTCCTTCCTTCCTTCCTTCCTTCCTTCCTTCCTTCCTTCCTTCCCTCCTTCCTTCCTTCCCATCCCTCCCTGCCTCTCTCTCTCCCTCCCTCTTCCCTTCCCTGCCTTTCCCTGCTTTTCCCTGCCCTGCCAGAAGATAACTGGCTGCTTCTGGGTGGGAGTGGGAATGAAGGATTGCACAAGTGGCTGGGAAACTATCAGGGAATGTTGAAAATGAGGATCATGTGACCATGACAGAGAAGCAGCAGCATTGAAGTTGCAGTGCTGAAGCAGCCACTCGTTTCCCAGATTTAATCTCCACAAGAGCAATGATTTTCAGATGTTTCAGGCTGACTCCTCTGAGGTACTTTTTTTGATATTTTCTCTCTGATGCAGCATTTTAAGTTTACAGTTTACAGTTTTTTTAAGTTTAAGTTTTTTGTTTACATCAAACAGACAAAGAGTTTTAGTACTATAGGTAGTCCTCAAACTTAACAACCTTCATTGAGCCCACAATTATGGTTTTAAGACATTGCAGTGATTAAGCAGATCACCATGAGAACATGCCCAATTCTACAACTTTTTTTGCATTGGTTGTTTTAGTGAACACCATTAAGAAAATCTGTATTATTCAATGGTCTTTTTTTTTGTTGGAAGCCAGAAATAAACGATGGAAATCAGGGGAACAAAGGTCAATATTTGTGGTCATATGGGATGCCATAAAAAGCCATTAAAGGAGAGCCAGTTGTCAAGCTGTCACATGACTGGTAGCAGTAAAGATGAGCCAGTAAAATACAATCACAGGACTGGGAGGTATGTGCAGTCATTTTAACTTCAAAAATCAGTGTCTTGGCGGGGGGGATTACAGTAGATCCTGTTGTAACTTTGAACAATTGCAAAGCAACTGGCTGTAAGTTGAGGATTATCTGTGTATAGATCAGGCATGAGAATGAGAATTTTGTAAAGGCCTGAAGCCAATTTCAGGATATCTTCAACATTTTATTCTTTGTAACTACTCTGCACTCTGACATGCAATTCCAGGACAGGAGCCAACATGCTCTGTAGAAGAATGAGCAAACGTTTGGGGGTTAGAAGCTATACCAAAATGAGAAAAATGAAGGTTATGATGGGAATCCCATTACCTTTCTCACTTGGAGTGAAGCTCAGCTTGTTTTAGACTTCAACGTAAAGCTTTTGTGAGCGTCTTACCTTGAAACAGGTGGAAATCATGCCATTAAATTGCATCAATTGGGTTGGAAGAGATTTTATGAGATGGCAAATTTGGGGACATCTGGATCATATTGGGAATTCAGTTGTCACATCAGTTTTAGCTAGTTCCCCAGAAAAAGGAGAAAGCATTAAAAAAGATTATTAAAAAACTGACCTAGAAAGATACTTTAGAAATTGTTGTAACAAGAGAAAAAGAGAGAAAGAGAGAGAGGCAACTTGGATAAGAATGAATTTTTTTCTTTTACACAGATTTTGATGAAGAAAAAATAATCATCACTTAATCCTGTCTGCAAAATAATTGGAAATCTACCAGCATATGTAGTTATTTCTCCATCCTTATATAGGCTGGTATGGTAAAATGTTGAAAAGAGACATGGGCTCAGTTGACCTATGTTTAAGACCTCACTCAATTACTCTATCTTGCTCTTTTGCAGGAAAAAATATTTCTTTGAGCTTCCAGAGAAAAGCTAAAAGCTAAATGTAATAGAAGTTTTGTTTATTTCAACATTTTAAAATAATAAGGTAGCAATTACAAACACAGCCCAGGTCTACCTTCTGGTCCAAAAGATTTTTGGAACAGAAGTAACAATAAAATAAAAGCAAGGTGGAAAGACCCCTTATCTCAAAGGGCAAAGTATTTCATAATGTGGATGCTGCCAAACAGAAGAAGCAGCTTTGAAGTCCTATCACTGTATCTCATATGAAGTAATGAATAAACACCCCCCTCCATTGGCAAACAAACAAAATCTATACTCTGGTTTTGATCTCGTTGGGTTTGGTACCCAAAATGCTGCTGCTGCTGTTGATGATGATAATGATGATTATACTTCCCACCATTCTGGTTCACAAAACCACAGATTTGAGCTGATGATGATAATGACAATGATCATTGACATCTTTGTTATATTACTTAGCACTGTTGATAATGTAATGAGAAATGATGAATCAGAGTTTTCAATGCTAATATTTTTAGGTATAAAAATAAGTCTTTTGTCAATGAACTGTAAAAAAAAATCTAGCTTTCTTTTTCCTCTGAACCTACTATGCCCAAGGGATTTAAGCATAATAGCAGTACTCATTCAATAATTAACTAAGGAGGAGGATCTAAGAACAGTTGAGGATCTAGGAATATTAATTGAGATATACCTAGCTCAGAATAAGCAATCATACCACTGAATACAGATGAAAGCAGGAGGCAGATATAATCAGGAAGAAAAATCAACATATGCAGTTATGGGGAAATAAAGAGATTAAAAAACATTGGTGGGAACAGAAGGAAAATGAAGAAAAAAGAGAAGAACAAGTAGCTCAAACTGGAAGAAAGTTGAATGGATGAAAATGAAAGAAAAATATGGAATAGAAATTGAGCAGTTGATTTGTTTCAAAAACCTTAACTCTTGGTCCAAATCAATAGTTCATAGAAGTTACAATCTGATACAATAATGAGTAAAATTCCAGCAACAAAAAGGAAAAAGGAGGGGTTTTTGTTTTGTTTCTGTTCTTCATTTTGAACAGGGATGCACGTTCATTTAAAGAAAGAAGCCATATCTGAATGTGATTAACATATGCAACTAATGAAAGGCAAAGTTATTCTTTAAATTAAGACAAAAGAACAAATCATATCACAAGTCCCATGCAACTGCTGTGATATGTCTCATAATATATTTTTTAAAAATGTGACTGTCAGGACAGTGCAAGGCCACACAAGGGACTCATGGTTCTTTTTCTCCCTTCCTGAATTCATTTATGCCTTACACATTAGGAATAAATCTGCCTGTACTACATGGTGTTGCTGAAATTTGACCTTGATTCTGTGTAAGCATTACATTAATTTCCTGCTTTCCTTATCTGGTACATAAGGTTGATATTGAAGTTGCCACTCTGGTCCCAAATATGATTACATAGATAAATAGCTCAAAATGTTCATATTGGTATTTGCATTTTGTTTTGTGACTGGATAGAGCAGTAGGTGATGAATGAGAATTACTTCACATACTCTTTGCCTGCTATGGTTTATATAAGGTCAATACTCAGGGACTGATGGTTGAATGATTGGTAAAGAAAGACAATTCATGGACAAGAGCTCAAGAAACTGTAAGTGTGATCACTTTCTCAGCATGAAGGAAGACTAAATGAACTTAAGGCTAATGCTGGAAAAATCTCTGCTAGCTAACTGCCCAAAATATAAGAAAAACATTATAGCTTTTAGACTGTCCTGAAAACATTACATCTGATCGATTGGTTTGATTCAATTTATTCAGTTTGCCCATCCTACAGTTGTAACTCTGTAGTTTACAATGTTTTAAAAAATATGAACAATACCTAAAAAGTCCAGTTTAGATAAATAACAACCACTTTGCGGGCTCTGGCTAATACTTCAGATCTAATGCCTTCCCCGCCCATGTCCTAAGAGCCTCCTTCAAAGCTTGCTTTCCCATGGATCCTGCAAGGTGACATTCTTTGGCTAATGAGAACCACAGTGTGTGGGATCTAATGGGAGAGATAGAAACAACTGGTCCTTGCTGGGAAGGAAACTGAGTCTCCCTTTTTGAAATAGCAACTGGCTCACACCCAACTACCACACAATCTCTCATATGGGTATGTATATGTGTATGAATAGATATATATATTGTGTGTGTGTGTGTGTGTGTATGTGAAAACAAATACATGTCAGTATAATCTACTTACAGGAAGGAAAGTGATTGCTTTTCCAATTTCTTTTCCTTCAAATGCAAATTTTTTGCCCAATGGGAGAAATGTAACATGTAATCTTCTTCTGCCATGGAAGGACTTCACAGATAACAACCAGCACCTTGACAAGTCTTGGAAAGCCCTAAGGTTTTCATGTAGCCACCATAACCCTTTCCTTATTTAAAGAGAATTGTGGTAATATGGTTTGCTACCAACACATTTTGGCTATTTTCACAATATTACCTGAATTTTGATTAATATGTGCTATTTCATTGACTGGAGATTCTGTGACTAAAATTCAAGGTGATAAATAACCTTATTTGTAGCTAACCTTGTTTGTAGTGGAACCAGACCTATGATCCCACAATAGTCTTTTTTTTTGTAGCTTGTCAAAAATCTCTTGATGTACTCCCTGTAGAAGAGCCAATATTGCAATGTTTTTTTTACTAACTTGCTAGTTATTTTGGCTTGATTCACTGTGACATCTTGATGGGTAATGAAACCTTAGTGACCTACTGCACACAATATATTAGGATATTTTTCTCTTGTAATATGACAACAGAGCTACCTTAAGCCTTGATGTAAGAATATAAATTATGACATTTATTTCATAGGGTAATTGTCAGGCATGAGAGCCACAAATTAAGTCATTTTTATTTTTGTTTTCCACTGGAATAATGACTGCAAAGGATTCACAGCTACTGAATACCATCAAAATGGATTTGGGGGGTGGGGCTGGTGTGGAAGTCCACCAAAGAACATCTTTGTAGGTGACCTTATATCATCCACTTAAGCAGATGGTGATAAAGTGTGTGTCCAAAATCTTTCCACAGGAATTTAAGCATATACAGGATTAAGACTTTAATCTAAGTTGCATTGGATTAACTACAAAAAATAATCATGATCATTTTATCCAGGAATAATGGATTTCTTTAATCTGATTTTACAACTAGATACAGAAACAGGACTTGGAGTTCTGTATGCCAAATGTCATCTCTAGGAGAGGGTCTCTCAGTTTGACTTTGCTTTTTATGAATGTGAATAGTTTTCCCCTGAACTTCTTTTTTCAAAAATTACTGATGTTTCTGTAAAGTCAAGGACAGCTACGTTGTTCCATGTTCACTCTGTAGATGTACGTCATAACTAATTAAATATATAATAGAGAGCTGTTATTTTCTTCCATGTGCCATTGTTAAGAACTAATTTTCAGAGTATGCTTAAATGAACAAAATAAGCTTAAATTTCTAGTAGTGGGAGGCAAATATATTTTAATAGATGTTAATTGAAATCTGGTGTGATTATTCTTGTGAATGGAATAAAGTGTTTGAAAACAATAACATGTTCAAAACAACAGAAGCAATAGAAAGAGAGAAGGAATAGCATTGTGCATTTAAATAAGTTCCAAATATATAACTTGACAATACTACAGGGATCATCTGGAAAATAAATGGTAGAATAATTACAAGCAATGATGTTGTATAAGAATATAGGGTCATTTTTAATGCTCAAAGCATGTCTTTACTACTAATCTTTATCACTGCTCCAGTCCAAAAGTGTATCTGATCCAATGAGGAGGAGCTTTGGAGACAAGTAATAAAAACTCAATTATAGCAATAATTAGGGTCAATGAAGAGGCCACATTTGACAATATAACAGAATAACATTGGAGGTCTTAGTCAAATACCTACTCAAGCAGGAAACCCTGTATCATTTCAGACAAATAGTTATCCAATGTCTTCTTTAAAAACCTCCAGTTTTGGAACACCCACAACTTCTGGAGGCAAGTCATTCCACCAATTAATTGTTCTACTGTCAGAAAATTTCTCTTTAGTTCTAGGCTGGTTCTCTCCTTGATTAATTTCCTTCCATTGCTTCTTCTCCTGCCTTCAGGTACTTTTGAGAATAGGTTGATGCCCTCTTCTTTGTGGCAGCCCCTTAGATATTGGAACGGTACTATTATGAAACCACTAGTCCTTCTCTTCATTAAACTAGACATCTCCAATTCCTGCAGCTGTTCTTCATATGTTTTAGCTTCCAGTCTCTCTAATCATCTTTGTTGCTCTTCTGTTCACTTTTCCTAGAGCCCCAACATCTTTTTTATAGCATGGTGATCAAAATTGGGTGCAATATTCCAAGTGTGGTTTTACCAAAGCATTATAAAGTGGTATTGATACTTTACATGATCTTCTATTAATGCAGTCCTAGGCTGCATTAATAGAAGTTCATGCAAAGTATTAAAACCACTTTATAATGCTTTGGTAATTGTCTTTTTTTGGTAGCTGCAGCACACTGCTGGCTCATATTTAAGTGATTGTCCACTAGGACTCCAAGATTCTTGCATTATTGTAATGTATGTTTGTAATGCAGCTCTCTCCCTCTCCATGAGTTCATATCAACTTGCTGAAAGTGAGAGCTATCAGGGTCTGAAAGTTTTTTGATCCTTTAAAGGCTCAAAAAACAAAACACTCTAGCAAAACCAAAATCCAGTCTCAGTTAAAAGTTGACTAGGATTTTAAAAGTTTGCTTGTAAGTTCATCCTGTTTACTCAGTAATGCCACAGCTCACTAGACTTAGAATTTTGCCTTAGGCTTGTAATGAATGACAAGTTTCTAAAAGAAAGAATATTTATAGCAAATTCTGATAGCTGCACCATAGTAACCATTATTACTTCTTTTAACAAAAATGATACTGTTCAATATGAACAAATAAGCCCTAGAAACTACATTTATGCTTTTTGAAACATTGAAATCTTAGTTGCAACTGAGAACATCAATTTGTCATCATTTTCAAAATGTCATCAGGTTTTTATGCCTATCCATATGGCAAAATCAATGTTGGAAAAAAGTAAGATGACTAGATCTATCCATAATGTGGAACATTGCAGTCTGAACACAGTTTTTCCCTAAGATTTGAGAAAAATAATTGCATTCAGAAAATATGCTTGATTCAAACTTCTAAAAGAGGCATCATATTTTAAAACAGGCTAAACCATCTTTTTTGAAAAATCAAAAGTAGTCTCATGCCGACATTGCTAAAGAGAACTCAAATATATCATGGTTTAGTAAGTTGTATGACTAAGCTGCTATAAGCTACTTTATATAACATATAAATCATACCAATAATTCTTATCAGACAACCTATCCCATGTTAGTACTCATAGAACTTGGTGGAAAACATGTTGCATTCTCAAATGCTTGGCTACCTTGTCCATCTAGCCCAGTGCAAAATGTTTGAGAAATTGTTCTCCAAGATCTTATAAACTGTTCTTTCATTTTTCTTGACTAGATAATTTACACTGAATCCATCACTAGATTTGAAATCTTTAATCTGAATGTGCATCCGTTTATTAGTAAATCTACATTTGTAGATTTTGCCTCAGAAGTCTGGAAATGGATTTAGGTTTCAAGTGAAAGGATAGACAGGCAGTAATACCTCTAAATCTTTTCTAGTTTGAATAAAATGTGAGCCAAAAGAATGATAATGTACTCAAAGCAGCTTAATAGTTCTCTAGATTTAATGTGTGTTTAGGAATGTCTTGTAATAACAGCTTTTGCCAAAAAAAAGAAGAAAAAAAAAGGGGGATGCTATAAACATTTTTTTTCTTTTTCAAAAAGAAAAGTAAGGAACACAGAATAGAAGAATTGTGGTAGTTATCAAGGTCTTTGCCAGGGAAGAATTTAACTTGTCCTTGCTTAGTGTCATAGACTATGAATTACAACCCAATAGACATTTCAGCTGCCTCTGGTCTTAATACCACAGATACCACTAGATCCGTGCCAATCGGGCTTCCGGTCTGGTTTCAGCACGGAGACGGCATTGGTCGCACTGATGGATGATCTCTGGAGGGCTGGGACAGGGTTTTCCTCTGTCCTGGTCCTGTTAGACCTCTCAGCGCTTTCGATACCATCGACCATGGTATCCTTTTGCGCCCTCGGGGTTGGGGTGGGGGCACTGTTTTTCGGTGGCTCTCCTCCTACCTCGGGGCAGTCGCAATCGGTGTTAGCAGGGGGGCAGAGATCGCCCCGAGGGCACTCACTTGTGGGGTCCCTCAGGGTCGGTCCTCTCTCCCCTTTTATTTAATATCTACATGAAACCGCTGGGTGAGATCATTCGTGGTTTTGGGGTGAGGTATCATCAATATGCTGATGATACACAGTTATATATCTCCACCCCAGGCCAGATCAGTGATGCCCTCTCCGTGATGACTCGCTGTCTGGATGCGGTACGGATCTGGATGGACGGAAATATGCTTCGACTCAACCCGCCAAGACTGAGTGGCTGTACATACCGGCATCGCGGTCCAGTTTGGAATGTCCATCGCTGACCATAGGGGAGTGGTGCTGCCCCCTGTGGATAGGGCTAGGAATCTGGGGTCCTCCTGGATGCACGGCTCCGGTTGGAGGAGCAGGTGGGAGCCGCCACCAGGGGCTTTTGCCCAGATCCGGCTGGTTCGCCAGCTTCGCCCATTTCTGGACCGCGATGCCCCGCGGTCACTCATGCCCTTGTTACTTTGCTGACTACTGCAACGCTCTATTTAGGACTGCCCTTGCACACCATCCGGAGATTGCAACTGGTGCAAAATGCGGCGGCGCTGGTGGTGATGGGAGTTCCCGTTCTCCCATGTTGCCCCCTGCGTGGCCTGCATTGGTTGCCAGTTGCGCTCCGGTGAGGTTCAAGGTTCTAACTTTAACATACAAAGTCCTTCACGACATGGGTCCCTATTATTAAGGGAGCGACTGCTGCCGACATCGAACACCAACCGCCTGTACGATCTCACAGACAGGGGCTCCTTGGGGTCCTGTCAGCCGACAGTGCCGGCTGGCAGTCCCGACGACGGGCCTACTCTGTTGCGCCCGACCTCTGGAATCAACTCCCTGGAGCTTCGCCTGGCCCCTGACCTCCGCACTTTCCGTCAACCTGAAGACCTGGTTGTTTAACCAATCCGGCTGTGACCCTGGGGTGGGGTGGTTTTTTAGAGTTTAATTCTGCAATTTTAGTGTTAATTCGGCTTGATTGTTTAATTTGGTTTTAACTAATTTATTGTTGTGTGATTTTATTTTGTAAGCCCAGTCCTTTGGAGAGGGGGCGGCATATAAGTCGAATTAATAAATAATAAATAAATAATAATTAAATTATTTGTGTTATCTCTGTGTTTTTTGTTGCTACCTTTAGCAATACTTTTGATTACCAACAGAGTTTCTGAGAGTGATTATTGCCTTCCAAGGAACTGCAGCTAATATAAGCAGAACAAGTCAAATATAAAATAGCAATGACAAAAGCAATTTTTTTTGTGATATGGAAGAACATTTATTTATTTATTATTTATTAATTCGACTTATATGCCGCCCCCTCTCCCAAAGGACTCGGGGCGGCTCACAACTAAAATACAATAATGACAATAAATTATCTAAAAATATATTAAACAAATTGTAAGCTGAATTAAATTAAAACCCAAAATTAAAATAAACAAACCCCAAACCCCAAAGAGTCAGCACAGCCCAGATTGTAAAAACAGCCAGGTTTTTAACGTGGCAGAAGGTGCGGAGATCGAGCCAGCCGAGAGCTCCAGCGGAAGAAGATTCCATAAAGTGGGGGCCGCCACAGAGTAGGCCCTCCCCCAGGTCCCCACCAGGCAACATTGAGTCGCAGACGGCACCCCGAGGAGACCCGCCTGTGTGCCCGTACAGGCGGTTGGTATTTGATGCTGGGAGGAGTCGTTCGAGATATCCTGGACCCATGCCATGTAGGACTTTGAATGTTAACACCAAAACCTTGAATCTCACCCGAGGGCAACGAAGCCAATGCAGGCGCGCGGAGGAGTGTGATATGGGAGTATCGGGGGGCTCCCATCACTACCCGCGCAGCCGCATTCTGCACCAGCTGAAGCCTCCAAGTGGTATGCAAGGGCAGTCCTAAATAGAGAGCGTCAATGGAAAACATCAATGGAAAACTACTGCTTCAGTTGAGTCATGAAGCATAAGCAATGCATGCTACTTATTTGTTAAATTTCTTAGTGAAACTTTTCCAAATCTAGCTTAGTTTGAAATAGGCATTCCAATTAATTCTCTCCACCGTAGACTGGATGCAGAAGTTTTCACTGAATTGAAATAAGTATTGCTACTTATAGTGGTATTTTTTCTTTCTTTTCAGGTAGAAACCTGAAAATATCTCAGACATACAGTAGTTTGTGGTGATTCATACTTTTCTTATTCAAAATTATTTTGTCAAGCTTTGGGAGGGGGTAGCCTACTAATAAAACATTAGAAATTCATCAAAAGAATTTTTTTGAAGTTGGGGACTACATGATTCTAGGTAGATTATTAATGTTGTGTTGTATCAATGAATGGGGCATTTCAAGGGACATTTTCCCTTGAAATATTAGATTCTAACTTGTGAGAATGTTATTTACTCCTATAATACATCGCTCTTTCTTCTTTGCCAGAGTATTATATATGTTTGGCACACATCTCTTGGTAATCCATGATTTATGTCCATGGGGTTGCTTTGAATAATATTTGTAAGGTCAAGTCATTCCTGTAAACATTGGCAGCATACTGTACATACCTCCAAAATCCCTTATCACTTGTGTGTCTATGATATATCTAAACACATCTGTATACATCTATGCATAGCTCACTTCTCAAAAGGTTTTGGTTGTTGATTAGAAATTTCCCAATTGTAGCAGCATCAACTGATTTGAAAAAAGGTTAGCAGCATTGGATTTAGTTAAGTCAAAACTTTCAAAAACTCAGGCCATGGCTGTCAAACTCATGGCCCATGGGTGGATGTGTCACATGCTGGCCATACCCATACCTGGTTTAGCAAAGGGGAAAAAAGTCCTGATATATCATCTGACACTGCTGTGATGATGTGAGTTTGACACCCCTGCCCCAGACTATAAGCTGATCTGCAATGTAAAAAAAATGTTGTGGAAGAAAAAGTGGCCATATAGTATTTGATCTTTTTTTTTTAAAGAAGATCCAGACTCTGGAAATCAAGTTTAATTTGATAGAATCTTTCTCTTAGCTCCTTCTCAAGATGGAGCTGGGGCATGACATCAGATCTTTTTTCTGGCTAATTTAATTAACTAGTTTTTCTATCTACTGCTGCAATTAAGAAATATTCTCTAAAGTTAGAAAATAATCATAAAGACTTGTGTTTTAATCACTGAAATTCTGAGCCAGTTATTTGATCTGACTTTATTTCTGCAAGTGGCTTTTTGAAATTGCCTTTTGTATTGAAAAACAAAATACCATGGCATTGGGCTGCTAAAAGTGACCAAGGTCTCTTGCCAGCATCATCTGCCAAATTAGCTTAACAATTGGAAATTTACCACCTACACTGTCTCTGCCAAGAAATCAAGATTATGTTAATATCTTAAACTAATATGGATTTATTACATCATCCTTAACTGCTGATATTGGTAAATTGCCATAAAAATTAGATAATATGACCCAGAAAATTAATTAGGTTAATGCCCTAATCTTTATGTCCATCACAAAGATGCACAGGCATTATGATTGACAAAGAGAGCTATTCTTAACCTTTAAATAGTCCTTTAAGGACACATTTGAAAAGTAGGTGACTCCAGGACAGTAAAAATGGACAGAACCAGGACAAAACCGGGCCTTGGTTTCATTTAATCCCTCCCCCACATGCTTTTTATGATATTCTCCTTTGGGTATATTAAAATGTTTTATTCTGGAACAGCTTTTGGAAGATCTATAAGCTTTGTCCAAATTTATGGGGTCTCAAGAAGTCCTCTGTGTACTTAGGCTCTATATTCCTGATCTATTACTTTATGAAAATGTGCAATTTCTATTTTCTCCAAACTATGGGAATTATTCTGCCTTTCATCCATCTGGTTTGAAGTTGCCTTCAGAAAGTTGCAGCTGCTTCTAGATAAAAGGAGTCATTACTATGGAATAATTGCTATCACTGCTTTGTTCTTTTTTGTTGTTGTCCCATCAAAACATTTTCCATGCTTTTAGGTGGTTGTTTTTCCCTGCAACGATGTCAACCTGAGCCACCTTACCTCCCAACACATCTTATTTTACAACTCTAACCTTTTCCAAATGCTTATCAGAACAGCGTTTAGGAGAAATAAAAAGAATGGGGGGAAAAGCAGATCAGAAAGAGGGAAGGATCTGCAAATAACAAGAACTCAAATTGAAATAATTGGCATTTTTGTCCATCTATTGAGCCCTGGGCTAGGTAGACTCTGATGGTGCTAAAAGTATCATTGTGGGATGCAAGCTATTTCAAATAACCCTGCCTTTTGCAATTGACGGAAGGTGATTTTGTTGATGGTGTTCAAGTGGTGCTCCAGATGGTATGGAATTGCACCCATTATCTGTTCACACAATGTGAAGTCACAGCTGCCAGTTCTTTAGCTGATGTTGACTTTTATACACATCAAGTTTTTCCCAAGTTATTATTAAAATTTAGCTGCTGCCTGCCTGACTCTGGGATGTTACAAATACAAGCATGAAAAATAAGGAAAAAAAGAACAGGACCAAAAAGAAAAAAAATACCAGACAGGAAATAAACAAACTTAGTCAACAGGAGACTTATTCACCAAAGGCCTGGGAGAGCCAGGTTTTCAAGGTCAATTAAAATATCAGCAGGGTGAAAATCTACTCTGCCTCTGTAACACATGCTCTGAAAATGCCTCAACTTCATTACTGAAATTCATCTTAACATGTATTTGCCTCTCCTCCTCTCCTGAAGCTTCATAGAAGATGTGGTGCAACAATACAGCAAAGCAAAATACTTGTAGGATCACAATACTCCTGTTTTGTACCATGTATGTAACATTTCTTTTCTCAGTTGAATATAAAATATTGATGTTAGCCTTTGGATCCCAAATGGCTTGAGATCAGCAAATCCACTGTCCTTTTGCATTCATATGGACCTGATATTAACTTCTGTTTTTAGATTTCCTCAACACAACTCCATCAATGTGAAGAGCAGCAGATGTAAGAGATAGTGAGAAAGACCTTGGAAGGCAGAAGTGGGTAGGGAGGGAGGGAGGGAGAGATGCTCTTAGAGAAGAATCAGACAAAAGCGGGGAAAGCCCACAATTGAGTAACAGACAGAGCAAAAAAAATTAAAAAGGGTCTGTCTTAAGTTATCATGTGGTGTAAAGAGATGGTGGGAGATTTGTACTTTCAGACTTGCAAGATTCTGTTGATATAGCCTTGCAATACAGTAAAATTAGTTCATTTTGTCATGTGGTCTGGTCTACTTGAGAGGCTGACAGTGGAGTTTGTTGCCTGTTTAGCTTGCCCCGGCCAATTTGGAGGTATTGTAGCTTCTTCTTTGATAATTCCTTGACTGGCATATTAGTTCCTACTGACTGCTTATCTGATGCAGTTGCCTGCTTATCTGGGTGTTGGCTATTGGAGAGATAGTGTTCTAGGTGTTTCTCAACCTTGGCAACTTTAAGACACCTGAACTTTAACTCCCAGAATTCCCCAGCATAGCCACATGTCTTAAAGTTGCTAAGGTTGAGAAACACTGTTCTAGGCTTTCTGTTTTTTCCCCTAGGCTTTTAAATGGGATATAAATGGGATTTATTTCTATATGCCCATTGATGGCTGATTTGTTTGAATAATGTATCACCAAACTTGTTAATTTCTTTAGATGTCATCACATTTTTTTGTTATTTCTCCAGATTTTCCCCTGCAAATGAAAATCCCTTTATCGTGTGCAAGATTTACTACAAAATAATAGAGTACAACTCAGAGTACAGTTTTGGGAACTAAATCCTGCTTTGCCAGATGCCTTTCATGAAGAAAAATCATATTCAAAAGCTGATTTTTTTTTGTTCTTAAAATTTCATAAACCACCTGATAGCTTACACATCCGAAAGGTTTCCAGTGTTGAGATATCAACCATTGATGTTTTTTGTTTTTGTTTTGGCCATTAAAAATGTGTATACAGAACGTACCAATAAAGATGGAAGGTAACTGAGGAACAAATGAGCTAGGAGAAATTATTTAAAAGAAAATCAAGTTCAAACTTATATGACAAACTGTATCTCTTAACATCTTGTTTCCAGAGACCGGGCAGGTTGACTACACATCACTGCTCATCCAAGAGGAAGAAATTTGCACAAAGGCTATATTTTGATTTATCCAAACAGAAAAGCTTGATTCAGGTGCCAGTTTTTGAAATAACACTAATCAACTCTGTTGAGAGATGAAACAGATCCAGTCCTTTGTGCCCCTCTTCATACCCGCCATATAATTGATGCTACTGCAAGGGTTCTGAGGAGCAATTTTCTAATTAAATTTATAAGCGTATATAAAATAGCCAAACCCAGCTTTCCAGGGGTCTAGTATTATTTCTCCAAACAATCTATTATTTCATTTTAGCTTGGCCCTGCATTATTTCAGCAATAGGCTTTCACAATATTTATTGTTGTTATTTTTACAGACCCAATTCATGTCGGAAAGGAGGTAGCTTACTACTGCTCTGTCTGATCTTAATTCTTCTAATTTCTTAATTTTCTGCTCCAGTGAAGTGGGAAAGCTTAAAATTAAATGTTTCATAACTACTGCAGGAATAGGCCTGTGAGATCCTGATCCTCAGAGCATTCAGGTACTGTAGGACTCATTAATTTCAGGGGGATTAAAATAAATAAAGATTTTAAGGACTGCTCTGACAGTCTCTTACATGAGGATAATTCTCACCAGTTTATTTGTACAGAAGCAAATGAAGCTATTATCATCACCTATTATTCATTGTTGTATAAGAATCTGTGTAATAGAGCTTAATTTTACATTCTGTCCAGAAAAAAAACCATGTTGGTTACTTCTTTCAAAGAATCAAAAGTTGCACACCTATGGTTGCACACCTTATGCCTTTCCCACATTGTTATGTGTAGCTGAGCTGTTCTAATTCATAAATTCATATCCATCCCCAATAATGATGCCCTTTGAGCCTATTTCTGTGGGAGGGGCAGTGCAGAATGGGGCCTCTCTGCCTTTTTGAGGAATGCAAGCTATTTCTGTTTTATGTCATTTGGGTAATATAAAGTTTTTTTAAAGCTATGAAGTTTTCACTAGACAATATGTTGTTTGATTTACAGTTATTGTTTGTACCTCAGATTTATAGACTCATTCAGTTTGGTGATTGTAACCAATGAGGTGGGATTTGGGATCTAAAAATGCAGTTTATTTATTATTTATTATCTTGCTAGGAAGTTGGTCAGTTCAGTATATTCTCTAATAGCTCAGTTCTGCCACTACTATTTAAAAGAACTAGATTTCAATAAATTCTCTGTCTCTCTCTCTCATACCTACATACCCATAAATACACAAATAAATATATACATATATATGCATATTGTAGATACATATAAAATTACATATACATAAAATGCTAGGAACAACATATAGTGCAAACTCAATTTAATTGAGTTTGTGTTGTGTTTGATCTCAGGGGGCCAGGATGAGCATGGTCATCTTGATGTCACTCATGTCAGGGGGCGCCTGTGGTGCCCCGAGTGCTATGCCAGTGAAAATAGCTCCCAAGCTCCGTTTTTGGCAGTGACTGCCTCCTGCAACTCTCTTCCAATGAGGGCTGCAGGAGGCTGTTGTGGCCAAAAATAGAGCTTGGGAGGGCCACATGTGGCTCTCTTGAACTCCATTTTTGCTGATAGAGGCACTCTGGGCCAGTCCTTTTCTGTTTCCAGGGTGATCTAAGCACCCTGTGGGCTGGATTCGGCCCAGGGGCCTTGGGTTTGACATCCCTGATAAAGTGGATCAAGGTATAGTCTTAATCATGATTCAAATAGTTTCATTAGAATCAATGTAACACCTCTGAGTTATTAATGACCACCAAACCCAACTGAGATCAGCTAGGTAGCCTTTAAGCGTGTGTAAAACAAATGCAACTCAATAACTTGGCATTTTTTCTAATCTGGCGAAGACATTGGTTGAGTGATATTTTCACATCAAATCTCTTTAAAGGCTGTTTATAAGTAGGTACCATAATGGCTAATGGCACGCAATGCCTCATCAAGCTAGTAAGGCACTTTCTATACAGACAATTAATTCCAGGGTGAATGGTCACATTGCTTGGAAGACAGTTGTTTTTTTCAGGCTGCATGAATACTGCTATATATCTGGGACCATTTTGCCAACACTCTAGTTTTTAACCTTTCTTTGGTGCCATTAAGCAGGACAAACATTTTCAAAATCCAGATAAGCCAAAGAAAACTTTCAAATCTGTTGGAATGTTGAATGGGAAAATGAGGAATGGGTGTAAGGAAGTTAATGTGGGTAAACAAAAATAATATAACAACACTTTCCAGTAAACTTTATTATTTATTTATTTATTTATTTATTTATTTATTTTGTCAAGCAATTATTAGATAACAGGTATAAGTATAAACATGGTTATGAATACATGAAATGGATATGTAAAGGAAAAAAAAGAAACAATAGGACAGGGATGGTAGGCACATTGGTGCGCTTATGCACGCCCCCTACAGACCTCTTAGGAAAGGGGTGAGGTCAATAGTAGACAGTTTAAGGTTAAAGTTTTTAGGGTTTGGGGAAGAAACCACAGAGTCAGATAGAGTATTCCAGACATTGACCACTCTGTTGCTGAAGTTGTATTTCCTGCAATCAAGTTTGGTGCAGTTTACCTTGAGTTTGTATGTATTGTGTGCTCTTGAATTGTTATGGTTGAAGCTGAAGTATTCATTGACAGATAGGACATTGCAATATATAATTTTATGTATTATACTTAGATTGGACTGAAGGCGGTATAGTTCTAAGGTTGTTTAGGTCTAAAATTTCAAGTAAGGTATTTTGCAATGAGTAGAGGAGTGGAGAACACTTCTTGTGAAATATTTCTGGACTTTCTCAACTGTATTAATATCAGATATGTAATGTGGATTCCAGACTGATGAGCTGTATTCAAGTATTGGTCTAGCAAATGTTTTGTATGCTCTAGTTAGTAGTGTGATATTACGAAAAAAAGCTACACAGGATTAGGTTAACAACTCTTAATGCCTTTTTGACTATGTAGTTACAGTGGGCTCTAGCACTTAAATCATTAGAGATGAGTACTCCAAGGTCCTTGACAGAGTTTGGATCATCAACAAGGTCTTGACTATTCAGCTTGTATTTTATTTTCTGATTTTTTTTTGCCAATATGTAAGACAGAGCATTTATTTGTTGAGATTTGAAGTTGCCATTTGTTTGATCATTCTGATACATAGTCAAGGTCTTTTTGAAGGGTAGCAATATTGTCAGTGGTGTTGAATAGCTTTACATCATCAATGAAAAGAACGCCGTTGCTCTTAATATGATCACAGAGGTCATTTATGTAGAGTATGAAGAGAGTTGGTCCTAGAACACTGCCTTGGGGGACACTACTGTTGACAGGTACAGAATTTGATAAGACGCTCCCAATTTTGACCATTTGTTGTCTGTTTGACAGGAATGCTTCTATCCAGTTATGCAGGTATCCAGAGATACCATAAGATTTTAGTTTTAGGAGTAGTTTGTCATGCACCACTGAATCAAAGGCTTTACAGAAGTCTATGTAAATTGCATCTATTGCTTTGTCCTGATTGAATTGTGTAGTCCATATGTTTTTGCAGTGTAAGAGTTGCAGATTGCAGGATAGTTTTTTTCTGAAACCAAATTGTTTGTTAGAGAGTAGGTTGTTTGTCTCTTAGTGGAGGATAATGGATTGGTTAATAATTGATTCCATGACTTTACAGGTGACACAGCATAAAGAGATTGCTGTATAATTTTCAACTAGGCTGGGGTCTCCCTTTTTGAAGATGGGGATGACCATGGCTAGTGACCATAGGTTTGGGAAGGAGCTGGTGCTGAAAGATTTTTCAAAGATTATGCTTAGAGGTTCGGCTATGGTAGTGGGTAGCTTTTTAAAGAAGTAGGCACATATTCCATCCAGTCCAATAGATAGAGATGGTTTTAGATTGCGTAGTGCTTTTTCAACATTGTCTTCTGTAAAATCAATATGTATTAGATCATTGTAGTTGTCTGGTTTGACTAGGAAATACTGGGCATGAGCCATTGCTGTTTACAAACACTGAGCCAAAGAATGTGTTAAAGAGGTTGGCTTTAATGGTGTCATCATTGCAGTCTTTACCATTAGGTCCTTTCAGGGTTGGGATGGACCTTGAGTCTTTTAGTTTGTTGTTTACAATATTGTAGAAAGCGTGAGTGGAATTGGTGCATAGAAGGTTTTCCTCTTCTTTAATGTGATAATTGGTGCATTCAGTCTTTATCTGGTGGCATAACTTTTTGTATCAGCTTTTGAAGTTGGCAACTTGACCAGATTTGTTTTTCCTTCAAAGGGATTTCTTTTTGGATTGGAGCTTTCTTATTGTTATGGGTAATTTGTTTGTTTTTTTTGGTTTTGGGAGTTGTTATTGGTACATATAGTTTGATGACTGTTTTGACTGCAAGTAAAAATATGTTGTAATGGTCTTCAACAGTATTGCATTCAGTGAATAGAAATTGCCAATCAAGAGATGAGAGATTGTTGTCTATAAGATCATAGTTGCCTTTTTTGAAGTTATAATTGGGGATCCCATCGTTATGATGATTTTTGTGAGGACGTATGTTGAGAGGAATGTCAATCATGCTGTGGTCACTGTTGGAAAAGGTTTCTTTAATTTGTATTGCATAAATTGAATTCAAAATATTGCAGAAGATGAGATCAAGGCAGTTGTTAAGTCTAGTATTGTTGATTACTAGTTATTCCAGTCCCAGATTTGTTACAGCATTGTAGAACTTGCTACCACAAGATCAAAAATACCATAAAAACACATTTCAAATAAGTTCTGCAGCACTCTCAGAATGAAGCAAATTGGCAATAACAATGGAAGATCATTTATAGCAAATGTAAAAGCAGAGCACAGTTTATTTTGATGTCTAATTCTTGAACAAAGCTACCATTTTTTTGGTGTTTGTGTTCATCTACCAATGGGTGTGCAAGTGCCTTTATTTTGTCAGTTTTCTATAAGTATACATGCAGAGAAAAATATTCAATGAGTTTCCAGCTGTCAATCTGAAAGTTAATTACTTTGTAAGAGGGGATAAAGTGTTTCAATTTGTGTAAATCACAGAATTCATTTATTTAACAACTTCAATTAGTGAAGTTTTAAATTAAGCCAGATTTAACTAAAAGAAACAAAGTCACTGAGGATTGGTTTAATTGTCTTTTTTCATAGCACCTATTGGAGCATAGCCTTGCACAGCTGCTGAAGTACTAATCTGCAGATGAGCAATGAGGAGTTCTTCTGGATGTTCCTTTCCAACTTATGAATCCATAACTGTTTGTTATTCAGGCTGTTATGCCAAGTTCTTCTTTTCTTCTTCTGTACAGAAACACTTATATTTTTCTATTTAAAACTTTTTCCATTCCTGAATGTATCTCTAATGTGACCATCTATTCACCAATGCAGAAAGTTAACTGTGCTTGTTTATATAGGACAGAAGAGTGGAATCTCAATTGCGCCACTCATTTTTGGAGGTGAATATGGAGGTGGAAAATTCCCTGAACATTTTGATATTTCTATCTGATTTTTGTATGTCATCACTAGCTATTAACTTTGTGTCCTGAAACAAATCTTCCTCCATCAGATGGAAGTGATGCCAGGGAAGGTTAATTAATGTCTAAGACTGTTAAGCATGTTAGGTTCAGTAGCAAAAAGATTATTTGGAGCATGTAAGGATACAATTATCTGTAACTCCTTAAACCAATTGTTTCTCTTTCTAGAATCACATGGCATCTACCAAGGGCAATCTTCCAATCCAGGAAAAAAGATGTGGCTGCTTTTATATAGGGGCTATGCCTACGCTACATAAGCTCTGAAATTATTTGTTTACCTTCAGCTCTAGAATGTTGCCTAGCCATACTAAGTACAAACCAAAGGATATTGGATCAGAAAGATGTTTGCATAGGTTATGGCAATAGGTGTTGTACCTAGTTTAAGTCATCAATGATAACCCTTTGGTGGTAGACCATTATATGAAATCATATTGAATCCATGATTTTCACTGTTTGCTTGAATAATGCACCACACTAGTTATAGGAACTTACAATTTCTCTTGTGGCCCAGAACTCAGGTGCTGATTCTGAATTGAAAAAACTTTCTCCAGCGGAATATGTGAATCATCAGCTCAGAAGACATGAAGCCAAGAATCACCTGATCAAACATAGGCATCATCTGAACAGCAGGAGCAATATGATTATGAAGATTTAAGGCCTCCCAGTCCCAGTAAACGTAAACAGCAAAAAGCAGAAGAAAGACATTCTATGAGGCTCCTTGCTAAGCAAGGGAGTAAATGCTTCAATTAAAAGCAGCAGGCTACATCTGGATTTAAAAGCAGCCCTGACTCATTATTCCTTGTTGTCTCTGGCTCTTGTGTGATGATTGTATCTACTTGTAAAATTTTGACCTTGGGACTGGCTGACAGCCTGACTTGAAACTCTGAACTAGATTTTGACTATTCCATTCTGGTAAAAGCAAGTCCATTCAGGCAAGCTTCTTTGAAAAGCTTGAAGGCTTCCATTCCTTGTCTCCTGTTATGTCCTCGACCCTGAGTAAACTGCTAATTTCCATAGCAAATTGGTGTCAGAAACAGGGCAATTCTTGCGTTGTTGATGCATTTGAACTGATATTTAAAAACATTTCATTCCTTTAAGAATAATAACTGTAAAGCTAATCAGGGAATAGTTAATGAGTCATGGGAAGGTGATATGTTCCTTCTGTAATTAAGGATCACACACTCCTCTTTCATGTTGGGATGTACAACAAGAGTCTCAAATCAATATCACAGCATTATAAACAACTAAATAGAAAAGCAAAGGATCAGGGTGCTCAGATTATTTTATCATTGGTATTCCCAACAATAGGTTGATTACCAGTGAGAGAACAGAGGATTTCAGAAATAAATCACTGGGATTGGACTAGAACTCAGGTCCCTTCCAGCCCTATGATTTTATGTTCTACCTTTTATTCCAGGTTTTTAAACTAAGGTTCTTCAAATAAATATGCTCTAGATCTCACAAAAGTGGTATTGGTTGGTTGGTTGGCAGTTCAGATGTGCCCCTATGCCATAGGGAAAGAAACGGCCCATCAGCCCTACCAACAGGAAGGGTCTCAATCAGTGGTGGGGTTCAAATTTTTTTACTACCAGTTCTGTGGGTGTGGCTTGATGGGTGTGGCAGGGGAAGGATGCTGTAAAATCTCCAGCCAGAGGTGTTATTTGTTGTCACTACGTTCTTTTTGATTTGTCTGCTAAGCTTTTAGGCTAAGATTTGCAGGCAGTTGCCTGCTAGCTAGAACATTGTTATCTTGTCTCCATAGCAATGAGATAAGACTGTCTTGTGATTTCTGATTTACTGTGCATGCTTCAAAAGTTTTTTCTTCACTTCCTGTAACTTCTTTCTAGATATGCCTGTGTGTGTGATTAGCTGCTGGTAATGTAGTAAATAAAACTATGTTTCTTAGATTATTTTCCGGGTTTTATTTAATCAAAGTTGACAGCAAAAGAAAAGCACCGTCTATCACCTCAAATTAGCAGGGATGCTGTTTTTTCGCCCTGACATTTGCTGGTACTCAAAATTTCCACTACCGGTTGAATACCACCTCTGGTCTCAATCCATAGTCCCTTGGTTGTTTCTTTACAGTCAGTAATTGCAGGATATTTATTTATTTGTTTGTTTCTCAAACATGTACAAGATAACAAGTATAAGTATGAACATAATCAAGAACAAAGGAAGTAAATACAGATAAATGGGGACAGTAAGACAGGGACAGTAGGCATGATGGTGCGCTCATGCACGCCCCCTTTAAGGACCTCTTAAGAATGGGGTGAGGTCCACGGTAGGCAGTTTGAGGTTGAAACTGTGAGGGGTTGAGGCTGTAAAAACGGAGTCAGGTAGGGCATTCCAAGCGTTGACCACTCTGTTGCTGAAGTCGTACTTTCTGTAATTGAGTTTGGAGCAGTTTACCTTGAGTTTGTATCAGTTGTTGCCCATGTATTATTGTGATTGAGGCTGAAGAAGGATATGTCAGAAGGAAGAAAACCCACAAAGCTTCTTTTTTGCTCAGTGTGCTATGAAAAAGATACCAACTGAGTGAATGGAGTAGATGTGAGAGAAGATCATTAGTAATCTTTGGTTTAGGAGTAAGGGGGGATTGTGAATAAAAGGGATGGGATCAGCTTGACTGAGTAGAAGTGTGTTTTTTGTAATCATCTTTGATTAAGGTCTGAGCTGAAAAAAAATACCAAGGAGTTGGAACAATTAAGCTTCTCTGAGCTTGGGATATTACTTCTCCTGTTGTCTTAGGGAGACATTCCTGATGTCATTTCAAACCTGTTTTTTAAAGACCTTTAGGTACTGTGATACCTGCCTTGTATAAGTACTCTTTGGTCTGTTGTTTAAGTACTTCATGGACAAATTTGCATAAATAGTATGTAGGAATCCATGTGCCATATTTTTATGCTATTTGTGTGTTCTGACAGAATTGATCTATAGTGTATGATGGGGAAATGTTGTGTGTGCAATTTTTGTCTGGAATTATTTAAAACTGACCTTGATGGAATGTCTGTACTTGAATTTCCAAGCATGCAGTGTCTTTGCTTCACCGGCACTGAGAACAGGAGCATACGCACGAGCTCACAGCTGGAGAGAGCTTTTGATGCAGCTGTGGGGTTTTCCAAAACTTGCATCTGCTTTAACACTTTCTGAAGAGCTCCTTCACTTCCATCTAAATGCTTTGTGAAACAACTCTAATACTTTGCATAGTTCTAATGTTTATTTTTTTTTAAGTGGCATATTTTAACATTTTCTCCCTCTTCAATCTTTTATATCTGTTTTCTATTTAGTCTTGGTATTATTGCCCATCATGAAGGCTACTTGAAATAGAAATTCAGAAGTACACAAATAATTCTATTCTTTTCTTCCATTCCATTCCATTCTATTCCATTCCATTCTACTCCACTCCACTGCTAATTATAGAATATTTACTGATGAAGAGGTCCTATTTATTTCAGTAAATTTATATTTTGGCACATATTATTCACTTGTGTAGTGAATACACAAACTTATTAAGCATTTACTTTGAAATATAGAAAATCCCAAAGAATGGTTTATTTCTTTTTTGCCTTCATTAACAAAGAAATAAAAATACCTCAACATAAAATCATATATGTTACTCACATACCTATGTCTGCATTTAAAGTTTTACACAAGAGAAAAAATGCCAACATTTATTTATAGGATAGAATCACAACCATAAAACATTTACTAGAAATGGCATTTTGTATTCTTAGTGCAAGAAACAAACATTACATGTATAATATGTTTTTGTTTTCAAGATAGATTGTTGACAGTGAGAATGAGTAGCCTGATGAGATGGAAACACAATTTTAATATGTCTGCTGTCAGAAAGAAACATGATAAGGAAAGTCACTAATATCTAGTTTAGAGTTAGGGGATGTTTCTCAGAAGTGTCAATTCTTTTGTTCCTTTTTTTAATTACATTCATTCAGGTGAGCAACTGTCAAGCATGAAATGGATTCTACAGTGGGGACTAGTTAAATAAGCCTGTCTATCACATAGCTCTACAGGGCCCAGTCCATATACAGTAAATGAACCAAAACAATTCACATTGCAAAAAGCTGCTTTGTATAAATCCACAAGATAACGCTTCTTTAAATAGCAATATAAATTCCTTGTTTTTTTCTGTCACTAGCTAGACCCCCTTGTTCCATCTGACTTTTCTTTTAAAATTTGTAAAGTTTAAAATCTTTATTTGTTATTTTTATTTACAAGAATAGCCCTGCTAGATGTTCAGCTAAGGGAAGGACATGGTCCCAGAAATCAATGTCATCAATTTTCTGGTTGGTAATTGGGATTTTTCTGATGGGTCATATATCCACCATAATAAACACATACCTGGGCACCTTTTTGTGGGAACACTACTGACTTGTCAAAATATACTATGAGTTCAAAAGATTGCCTACTCCGGCCTTACATTTTATGAATTTATGTAATTGTGTTTGATCTGGTAGGAGCTCAGTCCATGAGCTACTACAGAGGGATGGTGGCCTTAGAGAGGGATCAGAGAGTTGGCATGTTAATGGTTCATGGAAAACAGTGCACAGAGACCTGCTCTAGATGTAGTAAGAAGTAGCAGTATTAGGGCCAGCCCTGGAGCATGGCAAAGGTGCAGCATGAATGTGGCCTCAATTAATTACAGTCTGCTTGAGACTTGGTAGCTAGCCAAAATACATGGTTTTTTTAAAATTGGAGGATAGATTTGGAAACCACTGTAGAATACAGCTGTTTTGTAGCTCTATATTGATTCTCAGTTTATCTGTATGCATGAAAAGGAATTAAAAAGTAGAATATGAATTATCTACTTTTAAATTCCTTTTCAATTACAGCAACTGGGAAGTGCTTTGAATCATTTTCTTGATTGTCCCTTTGGGATACAATGGTATCTTTGTGTTTTCTAAGCCTATTTTAAGTAATTCATATTAGAGTGTAGTGGATATTGAAAACAGTAGTGTGTCTGAGATAGTTGCACACCAGAAAGATAAGTATATTTACATTTTGCCAAGCAAAGCAAAATGATATCAGAATAATATATGATGTTGAAAGAGCAGCTTTGGGTACCTAAAAATCTTTTCTGGAAGTAGATAATTTATTTCTCCATAGACGTTCTTTAACTTTTTTTTTAGTTAAAATGCTTTAACTGTTGTACTGTACTTTTTCTTATTTTGGCCTTTGTCTTTGAAAACTCAAATTATATTGAACTGCACTAGACAAATCTAGAGAAATCGATGCTTGTGGAATCATGGCTAATCTCACACATAAAACCCATTTTCTATATTTCTATAAAAAGATGTATGTGTATATTTTTAAATTCTAAAAATATTCCAAATGCAAACCCTTAGACACATTGGTCTAAAGTGAATGTTGTTAAGCAGCTGGCTTAAAGTCCAGGCACTTAATTTGCTATATTATTATGGTATCTTTATTGCATGTTAAAATGAAGGCGCTTTAAGCAGGTGGATCACCTGTTGTCAGTATGAGTCCTCTTTGAAATCCACTGTAATTTAAATGTAGAGTTCCTTTCCTTCCTATCTTAATGGATGTAGTGCTTTACATTTCTTGGGTTTGGTGATAGCAGGCAGTTAATTGTTGACAGAATCCACTTTCCCATTCCAAGAAACTCTAACATCCAATATATCCTCCTCCTCTCCATCTTCCACTCCTCCTCCATGCATCTTGAAGAGCCCCTCTTTCTTCTGTACTCAGAGTGGCCAGAAAGAGAGGGTCTTTCTTCCCTTTCCCATCCCTCTATCCCTAAGTGCATCTCTTCCTTCAGATTCAAACTGGGACCTCTATGTCCTCTTAGATGACCCTCACTCTGTCAAATACCTAGGAGTACTCATTTCAAAAGACCTAAGCCCCAGGGCTCACTGTAACAGCATTGCCAAAAAGGCATTAAGAGTTGTTAATCTAATTTTGTGAAGCTTCTTCTCTGGTAACATTGAACTGCAAACCAGGGCATACAAAACCTTTGCCGGACCAATTCTTGAATACAGCTCATCTGCATGGAATCCACACTGTATAACAGACATTAATACAATTGAACAAGTCCAGAGGTATTTCACGAGAAAAGTACTCCACTCCTCAGCTTGCAATAGAATACCTTATGCTACCAGGCTTGAAATATTGGACCTAAACAACTTAGAACTATGCCGCCTATGGTCTGACCTAAGCTTAGTACATAAAATTGTCTGCTACAGCATCCTACCTGTCAGTGACTACTTCAGCTCCAACCACAATAACACATGGGCAAACAATAGATACAAACTCAAAGTAAACTGCTCCAAACTCGATTGCAGAAAATACGACTTCAGCAACAGCTGGACTTCAGTCAACACCTGGAACTCACTACCTGTCTCCGCTGTTACATCCTCAAATCCCCAAAACTTTAACCTTAAGCTGTCTACTGTAGACTTCACTCGAATCCTAAGTGTTAAGTTCGCATAGAGAGGCAGGACGCGGAGTGCTTCAGCTCGAAGTTTATTGTGACTTCAGCTCAGAACGGACCCGAATAGCTCAGCCACAGCAGCTATTTATAGCCGGCTGCTGCGGCTGCCAGCCAATCAGAGTGCAGGGTTTTCCCGCACTTTTACAACCAATGAATTCAAACACTTTACAACAATAACCAGTCATTTTAAATTCTGCATACATAACACCTCTCCCCACTAGATTTGGTCCATACTCAAACCCCATCTACCTAATATATTCTTGTAGATAGGTGGGGTTCTTACGGGTACGTTGAGACCTGCTTGGGTCAGGTGTATTGGGAATCTCACTTTGTGAGGAAGGAAATGTATCTGCCAACATTCCCTTATTAGGACTTCTTGTATTAGTAGAACCTGTTCGGTTACTACAACCTGGTCTCTCCTCCCAATCCATCTCCAACCCAATGTTACCCCCTAAATCTGGTAGTGATGTGCAATCCTCTATTTGTAACAATGGTTGTTGGCACCCTGACAGGTTTTGGCATGGTTCCTGTCGTGTTAGCTCGTTACACATGGGGTTGATTCTCACTTGCTGATTACCTTCATTATCTCCCCCTTCCCCCCTAGAAGAGGCTGAGGGCATGGGATCCAGAGAGGAGCAAGGGCGATGCTCCAGATGCAGTCTGGACTGTAACTGTTCTAAGTGCCTACTCCACAAGACACCATCCTCAGTTTGAACCCTGTAAGACTTGGGGCCTGTAACCTGGGTTATCTCAGCAGGAATCCATAATGGTTCACCCACAAGGTTTTTAGCATAAACAAAATCACCCACAGTGAAGGTGCGTGTTTTGCTGGTGGAATCTAGAGGTGCGTTGTGGGCGTAAGTGGGGTGAAGGTGGTCCAGGGTAGACCTGAGTTTTCTACCCATCAACAGCTTGGCTGGGGTTAAGTTAGTGGATGGACTAGGAGTGATGTGTTGGATACTGAGTAGTTTTTCAACTTTCTCAGTGATGTCCCCTGGACCCAATTGCTGGAGTTTCTCCTTGGTAAATCGTACCATGCGTTCAGCCCGGCCGTTAGTAGAAGGATGCCCAGGGGCAGTAAGGGCATGTGTGATACCCTGCTGCGCTAAATATGATTCAAAAAGGTTAGCAGTAAATTGAGGTCCATTGTCAGAAACAATCACATCAGGTAACCCATGAGTTACAAAAAGTTTCTTAAGTTGTTTGATAACAGCATCTGCTGTGGTGGAAGCCATGGGTATAACCTCTAACCATCTGGAGTATGCATCAACTACAATAAGGAAAGTGTGCCCTCTGGTAGGGCCAGCAAAATCAATGTGAATCCTGGACCATGGACCCCTAGGACATTCCCATTCTTGTTTGGGGGCGAGAGGTGGAGCAGGCCTTACTTGCTGGCAGTTTGGGCAGGATGCAACCCAGTTTTTAACCATTTTGTCTATACCAGGCCACCATACATAACTCCTGGCCAATCCCTTCATTCTGACAATACCCGGATGACCCTCATGTAACATTTCCAAACATTTTCTGCAATTTTGCAGGAATAACCACCCTGTTACCCCACAAAATACATCCCCTCAAGACAGATAATTCAGTTTGTCTGGATTTAAAAGGTTGGGAAACTTGAGGTAGATCTTGTAGTGGCCAACCCTTTTTAATCCAGCCTACAATAGGAGCCAATAAAGTGACTTTGGCAGTTTCTCTGGCAATTTCAGCAGCATGAACTGGAAGTTTGGCAACAGTTTCTAGAAAGAAGGTGTAAGTTTCAGGAGCAGGGTCCTCAATGTGCAAAGGAAGTGGGCAGCGACTCAAAGCACCAGCGTGCCCAATGTCTTTTCCCGGTCTGTGTATGAGTTTATATGAATAAGCAGCAAGAAATTCAGTCCATCTCAGCATTCTTGCTGACAGGATGGTGGGCGTTGGTCTGTCCCCTGCCACAATGCCTAAAAGAGGTTTGTGATCTGTAACAATGGTGAATCTTCTCCTATATATGTACTCATGGAACTTCTTGACTGCTGCCACGATAGCCAGCGCTTCCTTGTCCAGTTGACTGTAGTTTCTCTCTGCTTTGGTCAAAGTGCGAGAGTAAAATGCAATAGGGGCTTCCCTTCCACTGGGAAGCATGTGGCTCAACACTCCCCTCAACACCCCCCCCACTCCAAAAGGGGATGCATCACAAGTAAATTCAGGTAAATTCTCAGAAAACTGTATCAGGACACACTCAGAAGTGATTTGTCTCTTGATGTTGTTAAATGCAGCTTCTTCTTTTGTGCCCCAGACCCATGCAGATTTTTTATCCAGTAATCTGTGTAAGGGTTCTGCAGTGGTTGCTTTCTGAGGTAGAAACATATGATAGAAATTAATAAGTCCCAGGAATGCTTGCAAGTCAGTTTTGCATCTAGGCCTGGGGGCTTCTTTGATTGCCTGGACTTTGGCTTCTGTGGGGTGGATGCCATGTTTATCAATCATATAACCCAAGAATTCTACTTTGTCAGTTCTTAGTGTGCATTTCTCTTTTTGACTTTTAACCCCGCTTTTTTGAATCTAGTTAGAACTGCTCTGAGTTTCTCGTGTAAATGAGTGTCATTTTCAGCAGAAATTAAAACATCATCAAAATAAGGCACCACCCCTGGTAACCCTTGTAGCATCCTTTCCATAAGGCTTTGGAAAATGCCTGGTGCCACACTTACTCCAAATTGTAACCTTTTGCATTTGAAAGCACCCCGATGGGTTACAATGGTTTGGACTTCTGCAGTTAAATCGTCTACTGTTAACTGCTGGTATGCTTGGGCCAGGTCCAGCTTGGAGAAGACTGTGCCCCCACCCAGAGAGCGTAGTAAATGATGAACCACTGGAACTGGATATGTGCTCTGTTGTAGCGCATGGTTCAATGTCCCCTTGTAATCCCCGCAGATTCTCACGGAACCGTCTGCCTTGACTGGTGTGACTATGGGTGTCTCCCAGCTGGAGTATGGGCTCTAATACCCCTTGGGCTATCAGTTTATCTAATTGTTCATCAATTTTTTCCTTCAATGCAAAGGGTACCCTTCTGGGTTTTAAGCAGATTGGTTGTACCTTGGGATCTAGGTTAAATGTGATAGGGGCCCCCAAGTACTTGCCTAATCCATTGCTGAAGACCTCTGGAAACTCAGACTTCAAAGACTCTTCCCACTCAGTGTTGCTCACGTGGTTGATGCCAGTCACTTCGATGCCCAGCGGGTTGAACCATTCCAGTCCCAGCAAACTTGGGCGATCTTTATCAATGATGGTCAGGGGTAGGCGTTTGATGTGACCTTTGAACTTCACGTTGAATTCTCTTGTTCCAACTACTGGAATCTTGTTCCCTTGGTAGTCTTTAAGAGTTAATGCCTGCTTCTTGAAGTGAGTCTTCTGAATGTCTGGTATCAGTCTTTGAATAGTGTCCCATGACACCATAGATAAGTATGAACCTGAGTCCACTTCCATTTGGCAAGGCCTTCCTTCAATGAATACCTTGACATGTACTTTCCTGTTATTTAAAGAGGATGAATGACCAATAGTTACTGTTTGATGAGTTTCATTCCTTCCATTTGCTTCTGTATTGCGCCCCATTTTCTCGCTGGTGTTGTTTGGCTTGACTTCTCTGTCTTTGTTGTTTGCAGCAAACTTTCTTCTGTTTGGTGGAGTTCTGGATGATTTGCAGACTCTTGCAATGTGTCCTCTTTTTTCACATCGGAGGCAAATCGTGTCCAGGAACTTGCATTTAGTGTGGGGGTGGTTTCCCCCACAATCTATGCAGTGGAATTCATGCCTCTTCCTTCTCAGGTCGTTTAGTTTCCGCTCCATTCTGAGTCTGTTAATTCCTTCTTCTTCTCCACTGTATTCTGACTCAGATTCAAGTTCATCAAAATGAGTTGTAGTGGTCTTTTCCCCATCAGAATGGCCCGTAGTCTTGTTCATCTTTCTCATGGCTGCTGCTGAGGATTTGGTGGCTTCTGCTGAAGATGCTTCCTCTATGGCTTCTTTCAGCGTGATCTTGGGTTTCATCAGTAATTTGCTCTGCAAAACCTTGTCCTTATGGCCCAATACAAAATGATCGCACATGGCCTCTTCTAAGCTGCTGAATTCGCACTCACCCCCAATGTCTCTTAAACTTGCCACAAAGTCATTTACGCTTTCGTCTTTCCCCTGATCATGGCAATAAAACTCGTGTCTCTTAATGAGGCATGATACTTGGGGTGCATGGTGTGCCCTTAAAAACCTCTCCAGATCAGGCCATGCCATTACCTTCACATCTGCTGCACCAGCTAATTCCTTCGCCACCTTGAAAACTGCCGGACTGCAATACGTGAGAAAAACCGCCCTCTTCCGCTGCTCAGAAATGGCAGCCAGATCGTTTCCTTCCAAATACATCTGAAACTGATCTGCATACGACTCCCAGTCTTCATTCTTCGGGTCAAATGGGGCTGGGGGGGTGTTCAGCGCAGCCATCTCGCTCTTCTTTGTTCCACATTGCCTTCTCTTCAGGGAAATCCCACGCTCGTCACCAGTGTTAAGTTCGCATAGAGAGGCAGGACGTGGAGCGCTTCAGTTCAAAGTTTATTGTGACTTCAGCTCAGAATGGACCCGAATGGCTCAGCCGTGGCAGCTATTTATAGCCGGCTGCTGTGGCTGCCAGCCAATCAGAGTGCAGGGTTTTCCCTCACTTTTACAACCAATGAATTCAAACACTTTACAACAATAACCAGTCATTTTAAACTCTGCATACATAACACTAAGAGGTCTGTAAGGTGGGGGTGCATAAATGCACCAGCGTGCCTACCATCCCTGTTCTACTCTTCCCATTTATTCATACTCATTTATTATGTATATACTTATACCCGTTTATATTTATATGCTTATATGTTATGTTCATACTTATACTTGTTTTCTCATATATGCTTGACAAATGAAATAAATAAATAAATAAAATAGATTCAGAGTGGCAAGAAAGGGCAGTACTTCACTTCACCTTCTTTGCTCTCTGTCATTAAAGGCACTTCTGCTGGAGCTCATAAGAGTCCTGCAGTTTCAGCACTCTTTCATTCTGGTGATACAATCTCTTCTAATCAGGAAGGAAGCAGAAGTGGGATGCTGAGGCCAGTAAGGCATGGGTGATGGATGGTATTGAACCAGGAAGGAAGGTTTATTTTTCCCAGCCTACTGGGAAAACAAAAGGCCACTGGAAATGTCCAATAAACTTGGTGTTCAGTTTGCCAAGTGCTCACACAGATGAGTAATTTGCAGTAGAAATCCAGAAATGATCTATAATAATGATGGAAGGGCAATGATTTGTTGGAGGTCTTGACACGACCTCACTGTGGATCTCTTAGGTGCTAAGAGAGGAAAGCCAAGTGTCCTGACCATAGACTATTTATTTATTTAGGAAATAAGATTACTAAAGCTAGGTAATGTTATTCCTGCCATGACTTCATGGCATAAAAATCTCAGAGATACTCCCAACAGGATTGGTGGAAGATTTTTTAATCTTCAGATGAGAAGGTCATCAAATTAATTGGGACTTATTTTTGGATGGATACATATAATATGATTCTGGACATGTTTACTCAGAAATAAGTCCCACTGAATTTAACTTCTGGATATCTTGTACACTGGACTAAAATAATTTATGTATCATCTTCTTTACATTTGTTCCATTTGGTTTGCACTGCATTCACTGAGTTTATGTGGGAAGGACTTTCCTGTATGATGCAACAAAGTATTGTGTTTTTCTGCCCACTTGTTTCAGAACCTGATTAGAACTGAAAAAAATACTCAGCTAGCTTCCATGCCTAAATACTAGATTTTCCCACTGCTATGCCATTTTGACTGTCTAAAATATCTCTCCCTCTCCCTGCTTCCCTCCCTCCCTCCCTCTCTCTCTCTCACACACACAGACATCCCTGACATAAGAATAAATTTCAGTAAACTCTAAATGGATACATATGAGATATGTATAGGATACAGCATAGGTGTTATTACATAAATCAAAAATCAGGTTGGAAAGAAACGTAAAGTTTGCTTTTTATACTGGAAAGATATAGGACTGGTGCGGTTGGTTAATTGGATGGAGCAGCTGGCAGTAACCTTACTGAATGCATAAATGAAATAAAAGAAAGTAGTGCTGCAAAAACATTTGGAATATGTTCAAAATTCAAAATGTGTTAGAAACATGGCTGTAAAAGTAAAACTCAACAGAGAGAAATAGATATCTTCTTATATTTAAAAAGTTAGTACCAAGCAGTAATAGAAGCATGATTGCCTAAGCAGAATAATGTTGGAAATGCATTTGTGGGCACATGGACTTATACCCTTCTACTAAAAACACATTATCAACACAAGCTCAGTTTTATCTGAAAAATCCTATTAGTGGAAGGCATTGTGATAACTGAGTATAAAGCAAGGGCCAGTAAGTATTCTCTCTCTTTCTCCATCCATCCATCCATCTCTATCATCTATCTATTTAACACATTTATATGGGTCCTCAACTTACACACAGTGGGTGGCTTTGATATACCATTAAAATTCCACAATGTAAAAATCCCCTAATCCTCTGCACTTTTGCTTTACTCTGTGGAAGCAAGCACAATCACACCAGCCACTTGATCAGCTCTGGTCAGCCTGAGGTCCCAGACCTGCTGACAGAAACATGCCTTCAAGATCTTCCAGAAAAATTTCAAAGCTGGGGCCTAAGAATAAACTAGAAGATGGGTATAGCTTGTTGGGGTATTCTTTTATCTGGTAGTTCATTTAAGTATCGTTTTACAGTTAAAACTGTAAACCACTTGGTATTCATTAACTAAAATCCACCCTCTCATACAATGATTTTGTGCTTGATGTAGATGCCTAACTAAAATATACATGTATATCATAATCCATTGTTGAAATCAGATTAAAGACTGATTGATCTGAAAATCAACTGGCAAATGAATGACCCTTCATAACTAATATCATGAGTAATATCATGGCATCGCTCCGACCCCTTAGCCTCTTCTCTACCCCTGGGGGTTTCGGGATCTTGGACCCCTGGGCTCCGGCTGGTGTACCTTAATGCCAGGTCTGTGGCTAATAAGGCACATCTCCTCCGGGAAGTGATTGAGGAGGAGGCCACAGACCTGGCCTGTATCACCGAGACCTGGTTAGGGCCAGAGGGGGGAGTCCCTCTGGTTGACATATGCCCTCCAGGTTTTCGGGTGTTGCACCGGTCACGACCCCAGGGAAGGGGTGGCGGGGTGCCTATTGTTATCCGGGAGACCCTGTTTCCAAGGGAGACCCCTGCTCCAGAGATAGGAGGGTGTGAGTCCCTCCTCTTGAGGTGTGGGCCTGCAGGTCAGATGGGCATGCTGCTTACATACCTGTCCCCCAGCTGTGTATCTGCCGCCCTACCTGGGCTGCTCGATGCCATCTCGGGGGTGGTGGTGGAGTTCCCAGAGCTTGTGGTTCTGGGCGACTTCAACCTGCCCTCCCTGGGGTTGGCGTCAGGCTTAGCCAGGAATTCATGGCCTCCATGGAGGCCATGGGTCTGACCCAGATAATAGATGGCCCGACTCATGAAGGGGCAACACGCTCAACCTGGTTTTGTCTCTGAGCAGTGGCGGAGTGGTCTGGGGGTTGGTGATACAATTATCCACCCGTTCCATGGTCAGACCATTATCTCCTATGGCTGGTCTTCCTCCAAGCTACCCCACATTGCTGGGATGAGGAGCCACGTAGATGGTTCCACCCCAGGCTCCTGATGGACCCTGAGAGGTTCCAGGCAGAACTGGGGTCTTTTCCTACATCCCTTATCCACAGCCCTGCCAAGGTCCTTGCGGCTGCCTGGCAACAGTCAGCCGCGGGGGCCCTCAACAGGGTTGTCCCCATGTGTCCCCTTACTTGGCGCTGATCCCGGTTGGCTCCCTGGTATACCGAGGAGCTCCGGGAGATGAAGCATCATAGAAGGGGACTAGAGAGCAGGTGGAGGGTGACCCGCTCTGGATAGAACCGAGCCCAGTTAAGAGCCCATATTAGGACTTACCTGGTGGCTGTGAGGGTGGCGAGAGGGTCTTATTTCTCCACCCTCATAGCATCTGCCGATAACCGCCCAGCCACCCTGTTCGGGGTAGCCTGCTCCCTCTTACAGCCGGGGGAGGTGGCGGACCCCTTGCAGGGCAGAGCTGAGGAATTTGGTCAGTATCTGCAGGATAAGACCGCTCGGATCCGGGAAGGGTTACGCTCGGACTTGCAGTGGTCTGAGGATGAGGATGCGAGTGGTCTGGCTAATGTGATCTGGACTGAGTTTGATCCTGTTTCTGAGGATGAAGTGGACAGGATTATGCGGCAGCTGTGTTCCACTACATGTTTGTTGGACCCGTGCCCTTCCTGGATGGTTTATGCCTCCAGGGAGGTCACGTGCGGCTGGCTCTGGGCAGTGGTCAATGCTTCATTAAGGGAGGGGCTGTTCCCTGCTGTCTTGAAAGAGGCAGTGGTGAGGCCCCTCCTGAAGAAGCCTGCCTTGGACCCAGCCGTGTTGAACAACTTTTGTCCGGTCTCCAACCTTCGCCTACTAGTGAGGGTTGTTGAGAGTGTGGTGGCGCAGCAATTGCCATTTTTCCTGGAGGAAGCGGACTACCTGGATCCATACCAATTGGGCTTCAGGCCCAGGTACAGCACGGAGACAGCATTGGTCGCGCTGATTGATGACCTCTCTAGGGCATGGGACAGGGGTTTTTCCTCTGTCCTGGTCCTGTTAGATTTCTCAGCGGCTTTCGATACCATTGACCATGGTATCCTATTGCAGTGTCTTGGGGGGTTGGGAGTGGGAGGCACTGTTTTGTGGTGGTTCTCCTCCTACCTCTCGGAACGTTCGCAATCAGTGTTGGCAGGGGGGCAGAGGTCGACTCCGAGGTCTCTCACTTGAGGGGTGCTTCAGGGATCAGTCCTCTCGCCCCTCTTGTTCAACATATATATGAAGCCTCTGAGTGAGATCATCCGTGGCTTTGGGGTGAGGTATCATCAGTATGCTGATGATACCCAGTTATACATCTCCACCCCAGGCCACATCAGTGATGCTCTCTCCGTGATGTCCTATTGCCTGGATGCGGTGCAGATCTGGATGGACAGGAACTCAATCTGGCCGACTCAATCTGGCCAACTCAATCTGACCAAGACGGAGTGGTTGTGCATACTGGCATCTCGGACCAATGTTGAGGTTCCATCTTTGGTCATGGGGGAGGAGGTGTTGCACACCGTGGACAGGGCACGGAATCTGGGGGTCCTCCTGGACCCATGGCTCAAGTTGGAGGAGCAGGTGGGGGCCATGGCCAGGGGGGTATTTGCCCAGATCTGGCTGGTTCGCCAGTTACACCCATATTTGGACTGAGATGCCCTGCACACGATCACTCAGGCACTCGTTATCTCTCAACTCGACTACTGTAACACTCTCTACTTAGCATACCACCCGGAAACTTCAGCTGGTGCAGAATGCGGCCGCGCGGGTAGTGATGGGAGCTTCCTGGTACTCCCATATCACACCTCTCCTGCACGACCTGCATTGGTTGCCGGTTGTTTTCCGGGTGAGATTCAAGGTCCTTGTGATAACATTCAAAGTCCTACAAGGCATGGGTCCAGGATATTTACGAGAACGACTCCTGCCAGCATCAAATACCAACCGCCCTGTGTGAGTGCACAGACAGGGGCTGCTCTGGGTGCCATCAGCGACTCAATATTCATTTGGTGGTGACCCGGGGGAGGGCCTACTCTGTGGCGGCTCCCACTTTGTGGAATCAGCTTCCGCCAGAGCTCGGCTGGCCCCGATCTTCGCCTTCCACCACAATCTAAAGACCTGGTTATTTGCGCAGTCCGGGCTGTGCTGACCTCCTGTGGGGGGGGGCTGATGGGTGTTTTAGTTTCTGGGGTTTTAAACTTGTACATTTGGCTTGTGTTTTTAATATGCTTTTAGGTAATTATTTATTGTTGTGTTTTAGTTGTGAGCTGCCCCAAGTCCTTTGGAGAGGGGCAGCATACAAGTCAAATAAATAAATAAATTATATATATATATATATATATATATATATATATATATATATATATATAGGTCTTGAGGTGTCTGTAAGGTTGAGAATATTCATTTAGTCTCATGTCATCTTCAGGCTGGTGAAGCTCGTTCTCCCAGGAGAACGAAGCTGAAGACACCAGCCTGAAGATGACGGATGAGATTTCGTCGAAACGCTGCCAAGGTATTCTCAACCTTACACGACAAGACCAATACACCAAGACCTACATACCTTTACCCGTGAAAATCTACGAAAACAAATATATATATATATATATATATTGTCCATCTGCATTTCCTTACATTCAAAATATCTTAAGAAACAATATTCTCCATAGATCTTTTTGTTACATCCAGAAAGTCTCATGCGTTTTAAGTATAGGATTTTAGATCTTGCCTTAACGACCTCTAATTATAGGATTTTACATTAATAAACATTGGTGTCATTACTGCAACAAGTCAAGAAAACAAATACTCCATAACATTAAACTACTGGCTCAATTTTGTATGATTAACTGTTGCACAGTATGATTCAAAGACAAGCTAAGAATAGATACAGTACAATGAATACACATGTTCACAGTCTATTTATTTAATTTTGGTTTCTCTTTGTATCATATGCATCTTTTGCTTTATATGTAGCCCTGGACAGTAGATCATGCTTCACCTAAACCAGAGGCCCCAAACCTTTTGGGTATTGGGGACCGGTTCTGTGAAGAGAGGTTTTTCCAGGCCCATGATTTTATGTGCTGCCTGCATCCCACAGATTGGGCTTTGCTTGTTTGCACTGCCTGGTTTCTGAACATGCTGTGGCCTGGTGCTGGTCCATGGACTGAGGGTTTTGTGGACCCCTGATCTAAACAACAGTGATATTTTCTGTTTGTTGTTGTGGGCACAGATTAAAAGTTCACACAGATCAGGAGATGTTTGACAGCAATTTAACAAAGAACAACATTCATGAAAAACAATCAGATTTCATAATCCAACATGTATATCAAAAAACTATTCCTGTCAGTCTGGGAATCAGATCCAATGACTTGCGAAAGTGATTTGAATAATGTAACATTTTATGATTTTTTCCCCCCAGAAATTTTGCTAGACTGATCTTTTAATATTAAAAAAAGTTCAGTCTTGAATCAGCCAAAATTGCATTCCAGGTAAAATCCAAAGATAAACCAGTAGAATATGTGCAATTATTATAATTTGATAGGTTTTCCTAGTAATTTCTCTTAGGGAGCAACAAGTTGGAGAAAATAGCTTAATGCAATAGTCTAATTCCACTTTTCAAAACAGAATAAAAAAATTCACAAAAATTTTCTTGTATTTTTGAAAAGTAGTGTTTTGCCTTTATATTTGTATTATAAATTAAACAACCACAATTCAAAGCTTGTTCAATAAATCATGCACAAAGAGGAGAAAAATATAACAGACAAAATTGTTTGAACACCAACTTTACATATTATAGCTAAATGCTTATGTTCTGATTAAGCTTGTTCAGATTTTGCTAGACCAAGGAGAAAATGATAAATTAACCATAATGAATAAAATAGTGTTCATAGTTAGACTCCCTGATCAACATTTATTTTTGGATGCTAGTAGGCTGTAAGATTTTTTTTAAAAAACTTTAACACTTCCTGATGTCAATGTGTTTATTTACAGTATAATATCAGATGATTCTAATGGCTCAATGCTACTCATATTTACCTAGAAAGAATAAGGTTTTCTTATATGTTTTATTTATTTGGGCTTTGTTTACCTATATTAAAATTGATATAAAATCTGGACTATGTCAACTTGGCTACACACTCTGACATATAAGACTTGAATTATTTGAACTATCACTGCATCAGAGATATGTAGGGTTGCATTAATACTATTGATATAGTATTAATTTACTAATTATTTTCTGCCAAACTATGTGGTTAAAACAAGCAAACAATTTTTATGTGTTATTACATACATCTATATAATAACCATTGCCAATCAACTGCAGTTTTAAGCAAAATATCCTTAAAATATATTTTAGCTAGTATCACTAAATATATTTTATTTGACCTGAAATTTTGAATGGAGAATAATAGAAATTGCTACTTGATTATTCAGCCTATACCATAATGAAATAAATGTTAGATGACTAATCTAGATCCAGAGAACTCTTTATTCTTTTTCATTATATAGTATACATTCAAATGTAAATACATCTTTAAGGAGGCTATCTTTGATTCAAAGGAATGGATTTAAATCAGGTAATGTTATCTCCTTTATTTGGAATTGTGTCACTGTATTTACTGTTCTCCTGACATTTTTTTTAATGTCATGAATTGATGAATAAGCTTGGCTAGACCAGAAAGACAAATTAAGAAGGATAAATCAATTGACAGGGTAGAGGCAGTGAAGGATAAATGGAAGAAATATCAAGCACTAATAAGGAGGAGCAAACAAAATTACTATAAAAGTCAATGGCAAGAATTAAGATTGTCATGTTTACAGAATGATGATACAAAATTCCAGAAAGTAGTTTCCCAAGGCAAGAGAGAAATAACTGTGATAATAGAAGCAGAGGTTTCACCTGAAGTCTGGACAGATTGTTTTAAAAATAAATTTGAGGGTTTTGGAATATCAAACCAATAGTTAACAGGTACAGATTTATTAAGTCATCATTAATATGGTACCCAATAACTGTTCCACAATCTTCAACTGGTTCAAAATGCAGTGGTCTGCATGGTTTTGTGCAACTCCTAAATTTTGCACTCCTGCGGGAGCTGCGTTGGTTGCCAATTTGCTTCCAGATCCAATTCAGGGTGCTGGTTATCACCTTTAAAGCCTTGCATGGTTTGGGGCTAGATTATTTGAAAGACCATCTGTTCCCAGTTATATCTACTTGATCCACCAGAGTGGGGAGACAGCATATGGTATGGGTTTCCTCTTAAGGAAATCCATTTAGTGGAACCAAGAAGAAGAGCCTTCTCCATGGTGTCTCCATCCCTGTGGAACATTATCCTTGCAATTAATACTACCTTAATACTACTTCAAAAGGGTTAGTTCAGTCTTTCACTTTACAATATCTGATTCACAAATCAATAGCAGGACCCTCAAAATGCCTATATGCAGCATTTATTACCATCTGCCTCTGATACAATAGGTAGAGGAAAATTATAGAAGATTTTAGCTACAAATATAGATGTACGATTATTTAATATATAAATTATATGAAGACACTTACATGCAAATATGCATAAACCAAAGAAGTTTTCTTTTAAAAGATGTCCACCAAGGCTTTTATATTGGTCCCCGTTCACTTTAATTTTTATGCTCCAGCAATTGGAAGAAAGGTCCCCATATTGTTGTATGCAGAGAACATGTCATGCCAACAATATTAATTGGAATGAGACGAATCCTTACAGAATTTAGCACTTACTCTAGGAAAGAATACTTACCAATAAATTATTCCAATAAATTATTATAAATTACTATAAATTATTAGCTAAAAGATCCAAGAGATATAGATGAAACCTATATAGTAAGGAGATAAAAACAAGTGAGGTCATTTAAGTATTTGGGTTTCCAGTTTACTGAAACACTATCACATATATCCAGTTTATTGAAACACATATAGTAATAGTAGCAACAAATACAAAGGCCATGAGATCAATGAGAGCCATTGGTTCTTTCTTCTACTCAAAAGGAGAATGGTTACTACAACGAATGCTTAAGATATTTCTAGGGAAAGCAATATTGTAGTTGATGTGGGTCCACAATTTGGGCTTTTGGTAAGCTCAATCTTACCTTTATCCCCATGTACACTAGCAATGATGAGATTAGAAGTGGCCTTTCATCAATAAATATAAAGGTAAAGAAAATAATAATCTTATAGGAGGCTAGTCCTCACATTCAATATTTACTTGGCAAAACAATTTAACCGTAATAGATGGGTGAATTTGTGCATAAAACTACTCTTACAATTCTTGCTAGATCAGAAAGTGCTGAGTGACATAAATTATCATGCATTATTGAGGAACTATTTTTTGAAAAATTTTAGACAAGATAGAGAGCAGATATGTAAGCTTAATTTGGCTAAGAGGTATCAACTTTTTTAAAAAAATATATGGATGTTGTATTATTTACAATCTCTTACATTCCAGTTCCTAAGGCAAGCCTTTACAGAATTTTGCTTTCAAACATTGCCAACAACCTATTTGTACATAAAGGATTACTGATTTATGCACCTGTAATAACTTATAAATGGAAGGTTTGGCCCATTACTTATTACATTGAAAACGTAAACAGAAACTTAAAGCTAGATTCATTATGCCTCATTAATCCAACTGAGTCAGGTTAACTTAGAAGAAAAAAGTATTTGCTATTGCCTGATGAAAAAAAAACATATGATGAACCAAGTTACATTGTTTGAAATAGTTGCAAAAAATCCTCATTTGATGGAGTTACTGGCTAAGGACATGTTTTGGTATTGATCTCCTTAGCTTTGAATATCTGAGGCATTTAAGTATCTTGAAATAGGGTTGGAAAGCTTTTTCCTTCTTTAAAAACAAGCTTCATCCTATCTCCCATCTCAGTAATCTATTTTCTGTTAACTTGTACCTGGGTTTTGACAGATACAGGAGCGATGTCTCAGGGATCAAGAAAAATGGAAAGTTAGTCAGTTTTTGACATGAATTGACCAACCAAGAGCAGAAATAATTTACTTTCTCTTGACATAACTGTGTCAAATTTTAGAAAGCATTTGACATTTCCTAAAGGCAATGTATATATTAGAAACCTGTAAATTAAACTTTGAAGGAGAAATTGTACCAACCATTTCCTCAATTGTTTATTCAATACTGTGTCATAATCTGAATGTGAGAACTATTTCACCAAGAATTCAGAGGTGGGATCCAACCAGCATAACAACCAGTTCAGAGATCATACACATGCGTGTCAAATGGGCGCTGCATACGTGTGTGGCTACCGGCTCCGGCAAGCATTTACCTTCTCCAGATGATAAGCGGCACTCAGTTGTTCCACGCAAAGCAGCTGAGGAGGAAAACGCAGCCACTAAAGGGCAGCCTAGATCCCAGGCGGATGGGTGGGCCAAACAGAAGACCAAAACCTCATCTCAGTGATCCGGTTTGATAACAGCTGCTCTTCGGAGCTACTGGCTCTATAGAACCAGACCAAACCAGTAGGATCCCATCCCTGCAAGAATTTATGAAATGCTTAGTTGTCAAACAATTAGATTTATGGCTAGACAAATTGTCATTATTAGCTATTTTTCATTTCCTGATTCTCCTTTTTATTCCCATTTATATGCAATCTTTATTTACATATTTCAAAAGCTCAGAGACACTTTTCATATTTTTAAAGCAAGATATTAAGGAACAAATTATAACAGATAATCAAAGTTGGAAGGGACCTTGTAGGTCATCTAGTCCAACCCCTGCCCAAGCAGGAGACCCTACACCATTTCTGACAAATGGCAGTCCAATCTCTTCTTGAAAGCCTCAAGTGATGAGCATGCTTAATAATTAAAAGTGAAAGAACAGCAGCCTACTCAGACAAAACTCCAGTTAAAAACAAAGGTATCAATAGTGTTAACAAACATAAATATGCCCCCAAAGTCAAAAACTCATTTATACTTTTATGGGGGAAAACATCCAAAGTTTGGAAGTCTAAGAAAGGCCCTATTTTCAGTGCTTACCTTTCATAATTGGAAGAAATAATCCTGAGGAACAGGAGGAACTGCTGCAATGAAAAATATAGTCAGATAAATGTAATCTGAATCCAAGGTAGAAATGTAATTTGTGAAAGCATCTCGGATGTGACCTTCCTTAGTTCTCATGAAGATAAAATGGATGAAGGAGAGAACACAAAACTTCCAGGCTGCACCTAGTAAACATCCTCAGTGCTAGAAGGGAGTGGGGGGTTTTCTCATTTTATAACAAGTTATTTATAGAAATAAACAAAACCCCAATCAAGAAAATACCAACTCGGACAAACAAGCTAACAGTAAACAACCTAATCAAGGAACTACAAAGATCACTCCCACTAATAGTGACAGGGCAAGCCACTAGTCTATAAAATGTAAACTATTCTCATTCTCTTAGGATTTTCATTATTGTCCTACAGTTTTATACTTCATGTTTAGTCCTATGGCTTCAGGCCTTCTCTGTGTTATTATAATTGGCAAGTTTTGAAAATTTAATAAACCATTCCCATCAGTGATGTTCCTGATTTTTCAAAGAAAGTACACACTATGGTGAAGTGTTATTCCACAAAACTAAGAGAAGCTAAGACTTTCTCTTACCCTTTTGTCCCATTTGGGCTCCAAGCTAATTTGATCCATATTAGTTCTGGGATTTGTTGAATGATCGTTTATTTGCTCAAGTGTTTAAGACTATTATATCCTGGCAATGTTGTATATCATATCCAATGTAATCTTACTTAAAGAATTCTGAAAAACTGTTTATACAATTGTGTTCTTTATTTCTATTTTGATACAATCAAGCAAGGCTGCTAAATCTGAGTGGAGAACCCAAATATTTCGATCATATGCCCAAATTTGCTGAGCGCATTGGGTTGTGCTCCAAAAATTGTAAGCCGCCCTGAGTCTTCAGAGAAGGGCGGCATATAAATGTAATTAAAAAAAAAATTTCAGAAAAACTTAAATGATTTTTAGATTTATATACTGTGTGCAATCATGGATTACTTAAAGTGGAAATAATTTCTAACATTATGATTTTTGCCATAAATGCATTTGTTCCCCAATTGAATTTTCCCATGCATTTTACCAAGAAATATAGGTAAGGCAGGCACAAAAAGTCTGTGCCATCCTAACCATACCCATGAGCTACAAATCCATTGCCAGTATCCATTTTGGTCTCCAAATTCATGTGGACCTAACCTTACCCTAAGTGAATTTGTCCTGCAATGGGATTTTATCATTTATTTTACTAGAAAACATTGATAATACAAGAATCAAAAATCTACACCCTCCTAATCATACCCAGGTGTTCCAAATAGATTTTGGTCTATGAAGAGGGAACTACCCTAACTCTAAGTGAATTTGTTCCCTAAAGGGATTTTCTGTCATATGTTACAAGGAAACAAAGAAAATGTCTAACTATACCTACGCACTACAAATCCTTTGGAGGTGTCCATTTTGATCTACGGATTCATGGGGACCTTACCCAAACCCTAATCCTAGGTGGATTTATCTCCCAAGGGGAGTTTCCCATGTTATTTACCAGGAAATATAGATAAGGGAGCACAAAAAGTCTGTGCCCTGCTAACCATACCCATGTGCTCAGAATCCACTGGCAATGTCCATTTTCATGTCAGAATTTAGAGGGACCTAACCGTAAGTGGATTTGGCCCCAAATGGGATTTCCCCATGTTATTTACCAGGAAAAATAGATAAGACTGCCATGAAAATTTTGTGCCCTCCTAACCATACCCATGTGTTCTGATTCCATTGTTGATGTCCAGTTTGGTCTCTGAATTCATCGGGACCTGCTTTATCTACATTCCCGTCTATACGGTATAGAAAAATTCCATTGGTGGCCAAATCCAATTAGGGGCACATTGACTTCATGAAAGCATTGGCAGTGCAACAGTTTTCTTTGAGGGCCCTTACTTTTTGAGTTTGCCTTATCTAGGTTTCCTTGTAAAATTCATGGAAAAATCCCATTGGGGGAAAACCTTTAATATTTCTATTATCTCTGTAATAACACTGATATTATTTTGTCTTTTACAATGGCTCTTTGGGTGACTAGTGATGTTGAAGTCCAATGGCTACAGTGTAGTGTCCCTATGTGTTTATTTTCAACTGCTTATTCTTGGACATGTTATACAATGCTGTAGCAGTCCTATAGATTTCATAACAATGGAGTTAGTTACTTTCAATGGTTGGATTCTACTGTTTTAGCTTCTGTACTGATTGTTGTAATTGAATTCACTTGAATTCAATCTTAAGATAATGGGCATGAAAATAAAATCTGGGAAAAAGTTGGTTTATTATTCAAGTGTCTCATGTTTCTTATAGTACTGCTTTTGAATACAGTCTTATATTTTACTAAATTTATTCTTTTATAAATGGAGTGAATTATTATTCACAAATTTGCCATGTGGATTGGAATTTCTAAAAGTTGTAGTTAACGTAAATGACTAGCATCAGCCTATGAATGTGTTACACTGAAAACACCATAGTTAAGAGTAGGACCAATCTAACTATTTGAAATATGACCAACTCTGTTTTGTCCAGTTTCCTCAGAGTGGTGTCAAATCCCACTACTTTGGGTTTTAGGTTTCCAGCTAACACAGATCTATTTCAGAACAAGATCCCAATAAAAGACTCACTTTCTTCTATATATACTACATCTACATCATCAACTTTAGAGACATTTGAGAGTGTAAAGGCAAAATACAATCGACACATTAAAAATGTACTCTAATTACACAAACTAAAAGGAGTTGAAACCAACCATTAGTCTCCATGGTGGGATTCAATTTTTTTTACTACCGGTTCTGTGGACGTGGCTTGGTGGGCGTGTCAGGGAAAGGATACTGTAAAATTTCCAGTCAGAAGTGGTATTTGCCAGTTCTCCAAACTACTCAAAATTTCTGCTACCGTTTCTCCAGAACTGGTCAGAACCTGCTGAATACCACCTCTGATTAGCCTTGAAGACAGTCATGTAGGCACTGCCAAAAGCCTAAAGAACAAGTTAGTGCTTAGTACTTTCTAGAAACCTGGTAATTGAGGAATCTCATAATTCTCGCTATTGCAAAGGATGGAGGCTGCCTCCAAGAAAGGGCACTGTCTTAATTTATGAAAGGTGGGAGACTTAGCACTCCCTCTTTTAAGAACACAAAGCATATGTAGGAGATGACCAGGCTGATCCCGACAGAGGGGTCAAAAATCTCCTAAGTCGTGAGTCCCTGCACACCCGTAAGAGATCTAAGTCCAGTCCACTATGAATGCCTTTCTTATCTTCTGCTCATTTCCCTTGGCAGTTGGTCAGATTGTTGTAGAGAGCTTAAGCTTGAAATAAATCTTTATACTCATTTGAACAACCAGAATCTCCTGATTTCTATGGCATTTGACAAGATGGCCTTCCATATGGTAGAGATGGTTCTGAATGACAAAGGGGGCAAGGCATCTGGCAGGCAAGCCAAATACTTCACACAAGGTAGTCTTTATCATGGCCATCAATTAAGTGCATCCTTTGTGAAAGAAAGGACTTAAGGGGTGATTCAGAAGTTTTTATCTTGTTCATAGGAAACAAACTCTCAAACCTTCCTTGCTATGAATAGGGAAGGAACCACTGGAACACATCTAGAAAAAAAATCTCTTTTTATATTTGTCAGTATCTATAATGCTACTGAAGATGACAGTGTTAGATCCTAATATTTTGTGCTAGGACCAATTCAGTTTTACTGTTATCACATATCTGGGTATGCAAGGCCCCATAATCACGTATTTTAAATCACTTTTCCAGATTTTAATCTATAAGAAAATTGGATTTCTAGTGAGTTATACAATTATTTTGTTACAAAAGATTGTCTTTTCTTTTCACAAATTAAACCCTTATTCATTTGCTATGGTGATAATTCCTGTTCTGCTGTTCTGCAATTTCTTGCCCATAATAAAATTTGTCCGGTCTCTCTATCATTTTCTCACATGCACAGGTACATGTCCTCCTTTAGCTGTACACTCATCAGTCTTCCTTGTTTTTGATGCTGCAACACTATGTACCATAAACCTAATTAATAAAATGCTAATGTGATTTTAGTGAGCAATTTTTAAAAAATATGAATATACAGTGAAAACTCTGTGATAAGGAACATATACATCTTGAAAGCATACTTAAAAAAAGAATTGGCATTTGTTCAAATGTTAACAATTGCCTCATATATTGCTTAGTTTGTGTTGGAATGAATAGGCAGACCATTTTAAAATGAAAAAAAATATTTTAAAAATAGAATCTTCTCAAAGATCCACTTATTTAAATCATGAATCCTAACCGGTTGAATAAGCAACCAATGTCCTTGAGTGACATGTTTCCATTTCTAGTTATTCCTAAAGTCCTATATATATTTCCAAGAATGGTATTCAATGACAACAACTGAAATTTTGGTGAAGTAATTTGAGGGAATTGTTGGGAAAGAAATACCTATTTTTTAGTTTACAGTACAATTCTCATCTATTTACTATATTAAAATGGCAGAGATACGTTGTCCCTTTTCAGCAATAAAGTGTCAAGGTTCCGATGGATGCCCTAATTAATTCATTAATTCATGAGCCTCGAGCATTATAAACAACTCCAAGGATCACAAGGAGACATAAAAACTGCCTGCTGTCTTGGGCATCTGGTTACCCACCAGTGTCATGTATGAAGCAATATATCATTTATACTACTGATAAATGTGTAAGCTTACAATGTTGAGTCTGAAAGTTAGAATTGGTCAGCTAAGTTACAGAATTTAAAATGTAGTTCAGGTCTTTGTACTTAGTCATTTGTTTCCATTGGGTGATCATCATTTGTTGAGAGTTGGTTGCCATAAGGATGGGTCATTTTTATACACTACCATGCAATTTTGCATGATGAGAAGTTAAGCATGCCAGAACAGCAGATGCATTATGTAGATTAAGGGGCTTTAAAATAATAATAAGAAAACAACAACCTCCCCCCCACATATCCATTCAAAAGAACTGCTATTGTAGGTCTGAAAATTGCAAACACCCATCTCACAAAAAGCTAAACAGGTCAGGCAAAAATAGAAGTCATTTGCAAATTTCAGGTCTGGTTGGCAAGCGTAAGTCCACAGCTCTGAACCCACAGATTTCTACTTCAGTTGAAAATCAGAATTTGAGGGGAAGATAAGTAATTTGCCAATTAAATCCTGAATAAATATGTCTTCCCATGACTATGCATTCAATGACCCATTTGATTTTCCACTGGCAATTGATGTTAAAGTTGTTAGGCAATAGTGGAGAAAATACGTAGTTCAAGGTTGAATTGTTGAATTTTTGGTGCCCTCAGGTCATCAGGTCTACTCTGTAGCAGAATAGATTAGATTAGATTAGATTCAACTTTATTGTCATTGCCATGGATACAGGTAACGAAATGCAGTTAGCATCCAACCAGAAGTGCAAAACAACAGTAAAATATAAATATATGTATGCAAATATGCAAGGCATCTATTAATATGTCAATGGGAAACACAACAAAATGTATGTACACAAGCACACAAGGATAAGTATGACTTCACATATATGAACATATACAACTGTACAAAATGTTTATGGACACATTGAATATAAGTACAAATGCACAAAGAATTATACAAAATACATCATACTGTGCCTCTGTAGGGCTTAACAGCTGCCATACTAGTAAGTTAGAAGCCAGACTCAACAGCACCATGAGAATTATAAGAGGATTTATTAGAACCATTGCAACTTTCTGGCTTCCAGTTCTGAGCCATGTAGCATTGCCAGGTTTAAGAAGGCAAGATGCACTAGTGAGAGAATAGAGAAACATTATGGACACCTCACTTGTACAGGTGTATGTCGACCTTTCTCATTTATCAATAGGAAGACTCAAATCCAGAAAGTCTCCACTGGCACTTGCACAACATCTGCCCAACAACTTTAATATCATGTCAACCCTGAAATGAGCCTGGAAGAAGCCATCTTGAGGCTTCAGGGTTGCACCAGTGGGAGGGGGGAAATAGTTACATGGGGTTTTGTAGACAAAACAATAAAGTTTTCCTCTGGAAACCAAGGACGTTTTCATAGGTGGCTGGCTAGAAGAGGAGCCAGTAACCCAGCAACCAGCCAGCATCTGGATTGGACAGTGTGACTATGACTTGGGGGGGAAGGGGAAAACTTTTCCTTTTAATTAGGTGAAAGCTGCGGGAAACCCCAGAGTCGGCTTTCACCAGTCTGTGCCAAAATGACGTATCCAATAAACTGTTCTTTGAGGAACTCGAGTGCCTCAGAGTTTGTTTTTTATGGGTGCATTACTTGGAATGCTGAGACATCATTTCCCAATGCAAAGTCAAATGGTTCACTGAATGCCCAATCATAGGAAAACATATAAATGATGTCACAAAAGAGGTGCCAGGCTTTGAACTACCATGTCAGCAATGGACAATCTTAAATAGGATATGCACCTCACATGGTATTGGCCGGGACCTTCTGTATAAATGGGGCATAGTATCCTCCCCTCAGTGTGACTGCAGGGTCCCACATCAAAGTGTAGATCACATTGTGACTAGCTGTAAGCTGACAGCATATACTGATCCAGTATCTGTTTTTTTAAATATAAACAATGCTGTGCTTCAATGGTTAGAAGACCTAGATGACCTGTTGTTATATTTGAACATAGATCTTTTTAACATTTGTATTTTATTATGTTCTACTAATCTAGATGAAACGTTAATATATATTGCTAGTCCATGTATGATATGCCATATGATATGCTAAATAATAACTTGGTGCTCTCTGATGTTAGCTAGCATGGTTATGAAACTTCTGCAAGATAAAAACGAAGCAGCAAGAGCCCAACAATATACATCATTGCTGGAATTTAGCCACAACAGAGAAGTAATTTCTCTGATACCATTATTTTTTGTCTGAGTCAGGGTCAATGGGTTTACACTCATCCCAGATCCTTCTCCCCTCCCTCCCCCAACAATGCACATCCCTTGCTTAAAATAAGGAGATTTGGGTCCAGGTTTTCCATGTTTTCGATCCTTACTAACCATAGCACATGCTTCTCTATTCTTCCATTTGCTCCCCAACCTATTATTACCTTTATTGTCAGAGTACAACATGTGTACAGTGAGATTGGCTGAGCATGCCCTCCCAACACAACTCACAGTGAGGACAGAAGTCCCTAACACTGTCCCAATCTTATTACACTATGTGACCTTGTTGCACAACGTGCCGGCCCCACAAGTCTATCATACTATGTTGACATGAAGTTATTTTCCATTCAGAAGTCTGACAGCCCACGGGTAGAAACTATTCTTCAGCCTGTTGGTGTGGCTGGCTATGCTTCTATATCTCCTACCTGATGGTGGGAGAGTGAAGAAGTGCTGACTGGGATGTGAGCCATCCCTGAGAATTTTCCTCATTATTTTAAGGCAGCGAGCCCTAGCGATGTCATCTAGTGGCATCAGGGAACAGCCCATGATGTTTTGTGCTGTGCTTACCACCCTCTGTAATGTCTTTTTATCCACAGCTGTCAAGCCAGCATATCACACCGTAATGTAATATAAACCTCCGTAGTTTTGCTGTCTCCTGGGATTACTTACTCTGCCAATTACATATTATACAAAAAGAAGAACAGCACTCAACCTCCATGGGCCAAACAGGATTTAGGCCTGCATAAATTTGCATGTGCTAATGCATTTCCACAGACAAAATGTAGACACGATATAAGTACAAGTAATATGACTACTGTAGATAATTTATGTGCCTGCTGGACTTGCTGGAATGGAAATTTCAAGGTATCTGGTCTTCTTATCTGTTCTATCACTTTAAGTCACATGCGGACAGGATAACCTTTCAAATGCAGGATGCAGTCAGGAGAATTATCCTCTATAAAATACAACATAAGCCTTTACTAAGGTTATTGTAATATTCCTAGCTATTTTCTGAGAATTTATATTGGAAGGAAGAGATCTGGCTTTTTATTTGGAAATGTTAAGTATTTGGGGATAGGGTGAATTCAAAAAAGAGAATAAAGGGAAAAATATGCTATCCTAAGATTAGCCCTGGATAGATTTTTTTATTGAGAAATAATCCTTCTGTTTATTCCTATATATATCAGAGCTTACTTCTAATCTTGGAACTCAAAGCCTTTAAAATTACTTTAGATTTTTTTAAATTTTCTTTTGCAAATCACTGTGGCTTTTCAATATCCAACCCAACATACTTGAATAGTAATTTTAACTCTAACATCTGAGAATAGATTATGCAAGCTCTTTATATCTAAAAGAATAGAACAGCATTTCCCAGTTTTGCATATGAGTTTCTTTTCCCTAATATGAAGAGTTAACCTGGTCCCTAGACAAGCATACATTTACACAAGATTTATGTGTATGTGTATGCATATATCTCAATATACATTTATGTGTATGAGTAACATTTGTCCAGAAAATTCTAGTTTTTGTTTCATATATCCTTCTATCGGTGAAACGTCGGAGTTAGCTTGGGAGTTCATGGCTTCCATGACAGCTATGGACCTGACGCAGTTAATTTGTGACCCCACTCACAGTGGAGGACATACACTCGATCTGGTTTTTGTCTCTGGACAGTGGATAAGTGATCTAGGTATAAGGGCTTTAGATATTCAACCCCTGTCATGGTCTGATCACTTCTTCCTCAGGCTTGACTTCCGGTCCGCTACTCCCCGCCGCAGAGAGGCAGAACCGACCAGGTGGCTCCGCCCCAGGCACCTGAAGGACCCTGAAGGGTTCCAGACAGAGCTTGGGACTATTCCTGAGGCTCTGGCACGTGGCTCTGCTGAGACCCTCGTGGATGCCTGGGAGAGGGCTCCCACGGGGGCCTTGGATTGAGTCGCGCCTCTGTGACCTCTGACCCGGTGCTGCTCCCAGGCTAGCCCTTGGTTCACTGAGAAGCTGCGGGAGATGAAGTGCCGGAGAAGACTCCTAGAGAGCTGTTGGAGAACCAGCAGATCTGAATCTGATTGGACACTGGTAAGAACTTGCATTAAGTTGTATCTAGTGGTGATAAGGGTGGCAAAGTGTGTGCACTATGCCACACTTATTGCATCAGCAGATAACTCCTCTGCTGCCCTGTTTAGAGTGACCCACTCGTTATTACATCCTGGGGCGAGGGAGGACCCTCTGCAGGGCAGGGCGGAGGAATTTGTTCAATATCTGCAGGACAAAATTGCTCAGATTCGGATGGGCTTGGACTCTGACTGGCTGGTCCCTGGGGGGTTAGCAGGGGCTAGTCTTGAGGATGTAACCTGGGAGGAGTTTGATCCTGTTGCTCCCGATGAAGTGGACAGCATTGTTGGGAAGCTCAGTGCTGCCACATGTTTATTGGACCCATGTCCCTCCTGGTTGGTTTCTGCCTCTAGGGAGGTTACACAAGGCTGGCTCCAGGTGATTGTTAATGCTTCCTTGGGTGAGGGTTTCTTTCCCTCCACCTTGAAAGAGGTGGTGGTGAGATCCTTACTCAAGAAACCGAGCCTGGACCCAGCTGTATTAAGTAACTATCGTCCTGTCTCCAACCTTCGCTTTGTGGCGAAGGTTGTAGACAGTGTGGTGGCCTGTCAGCTCCCACGGTTCCTGGATGAAGCTATGTATCTAGATCCATTTCAATCAGGCTTCAGGCCTGATCACAGCACAGAAACGGCATTGGTCGTGTTGGTGGATGATCTCTGGAGGGCTCGGGACAGGGGTTGTTCCTCTGTCCTGGTCCTTTTAGATCTCTCAGTGGCTTTCGATACTATCGACCATAGTATCTTACTGCGTCGGCTCAGGGGGTTGGGAGTGGGAGGTACTGTTTTGCAGTGGTTCTCCTCCTACCTTTCGGGTTGGTCACAGTGGGTGTTGGCAGGGGGGCAGAGATCAATGCCGAAGCCACTCACTTGTGGGGTGCCTCAGGGGTCGGTTCTCTCGCCTCTCCTGTTCAACATTTATATGAAGCCGCTGGGTGAGATCATCCGTGGTTTCAGGGTGTGGTATCATCAGTATGCTGATGATACCCAATTATACTTCTCCACCCCGAATCACCCAATGATGCCCTTGATGTGATGTCCTGGTGCCTGGAGGCTGTTTGGATCTGGATGGGGATGAACAGGCTCAGACTCAACCCTTCCAAGACTGAGTGGCTGTGGTTTCCGGCATCCCGGTTTGGTCAAGTTGTTCCATCATTGACGATTGGGGGTGAGATCTTGACCCCATCAGAGAAGGCCCGCAACTTGGGTGTCCTCCTGGATGTATGGCTATCTTTAGAGGACCATCTTTCGGCCGTCGCCAGGGGGGCTTTTTATCAGGTCCACCTGATTTACCAGTTGTGCCCCTTTCTAGACCAGGATGCCCTACGCACAGTCACTCATGCCCTTGTCACCTCCTGGTTGGACTACTGTAATGCTCTCTACATGGGGCTCCCCTTGAAGAGCACCCGGAGGCTCCAACTGGTGCAGAATGTGGCTGCGCGGGTTATTTATGGGAGGCCCTGGCATGCCCATGTAACACCTCTCCTGCGCGGCTTGCACTGGCTACCGGTGGTCTTCCGGGTACGATTCAAGGTGATGGTTATGATCTTTAAAGCGCTCCATGGCTTAGGCTCAGGGTATTTGCGAGACCACCTACTGCCGATGACAGACTCCCACCGACCAGTGCGGGCCCACAGAGTTGGCCTCCTCAGGGTGCCATCAGCCAAACAATGCTGGCTGGCAGCCCCCAGGGGGAGGGCCTTCTCTGTGGCTGCCCCTGCCCTCTGGAATGAGCTACCGGTAGAGATATGGACTGTCCCCGACCTGGGAGACTTTCACTGCACCCTTAAGACATGGCTGTTTAAGCAAGCCGATCTATCCCTATGAGATATTTTAAATTTTAAATTTTTCGATTAGATTTTTTGGGATTGGATTTACCGTTTTTAACTAATGTCCTAAATTTTTAAAATTTGATATGGGTGGGGCTTAATTAATTGAGTTTAATTTTATTTTAATATCTGTATTGTATGTTTTTTAATTGCCCTGTAAACTGCCCTGAGTCCCTTTGGGGAGAAGGACAGTATATAAAACCAAATAAATTAAATTAAAATTAAAATTAAATATATTATTTCTATGCATGCATAAAAACTGGGTCTAGCATGCAGAAGGACACATATGCAACTGCCCACACCATCAAGTCTACATATCAGTGTGCATGCACCCACATTAATTGGAACTGAAGCCTCCTCCCACACATCTTCCAACATGTTTCTCCTCCCCTGTCAGACCTGTCATGCCCTTGGTAGAGTCGGAGTCTGAGGGAGAGGAGAAACAGCCAACAGGGAGTGGTGGTGTGGCTCTGGAGGTTGTGGAGAAGGCTGGGGAAGGGCAGATGCCAGCTGGGCAGTCAGAGGAAGAACCAGGCCCATCCCCTCTGCATCTTAGGACATGCAGGGAGGAACAAGAAGGCAACAACTTGACTTGCGAGAGAGGTGGCAGCCACGATCCTCCTCATTGGTTGCAGCTGGGGAGACGAGTATATAAGAGAGATGGTTAAAACACAGGTTGCCAGAAGCAAAGCGTGTTTTATTTTGGTCTGAAGTTATCTTGGTTGTCATCCTTCCAACAGACTGTTACTTGTTATCTCCTTGAATTTGGTAAATACTTCTCCTGTTCCATTGTGGAAATTTCGTCATTGTAGTTTGTTTGGTTTTTTATTTCACCTCTATCTGCACATTAAATTTGGACTGTATTGCTTTCTTTTGAAGACTATTTTTGAGGATGTTTTATCTCCAACTGAGTATTATTGAACAGTGGGGCCAAATTGAAGGCATTAAAGGACATTTATTTACATTTTGGATTTTGTTACATTTGTGTTATACTCTGGGTCATCACAAGACCTCTGCAGGTGCTTATACAAATGCTTTCTTCAAAGGCCCAATTTGTCAACTAATAAAATAATTATATGGTCTTTTAGAGTTACCAACAGAAAGGCAGAGGCGAGCATCGCAACAGCTTGCAACCAAAACTGCATTCCATAAATGTTTTCAAGATAGTAACTAGGTGACCAAAGTTTCTGCCATGCAAAATTCTAACTGGAGAGCATGATTGATGACTCTTGGATATGGATGTGTCCCATTGGAGAATATGAATTATGATACACCCAGGGGGTGGGGAAAAACCTGGGTCAAGGGTGACAATGAATGATGTGTCTCAGAGTCGGCTACACCCAGGCAATGCTGCAATTTTTAACTCCCAATAAATCCTTTTGAAGTCTGGCTCGAGACTCATGATTTAAATGGGGTTAAGTGTCAGAATCTTGACCACACTCAATGACTACATAAACCTCTTACAACAGAAGCTGATAGATTTGACATCGAATTTTTCACAAAGGTGGGATTTGCTAGAAGATGGTGGTAAAATCAGTAGATGTGAAAGCAGTAACGCAAGAGAGGGCCAGCTAGTGAGAAGAGGATAGAAGGACAGAAAGTTAAGAGAGGTGGAAGATTATATGCTAGCAGCCATAGCTGTGTGTTTTCTATCTGACAAATGTGTCATAAGGCTTTTTAACTGGTGACATCAGTCAAGGAAAATTTACTATATGTAAAACTCTGGAATAAGGCAACTTACGTTCACTCTCTGTTTGCAGGATGTAGTGTGCGAAAATAGAACTTAACAAAAGAACAGAATTGGAAGGAGATCTTCTAGTCTAACCCTTTACATAAGCAGGAGACTACCATTTTCAGAAAAGGGTTGTCCAATCTCTTATTAAAAAGTGATGAAGCACTTTCTGGATTCTGGAGGCAACTCATACCACTGATTAAAAGAAGACTTTACAGAAAATTGTGAAATTGTACATATGGGGACAGCTTTGTCTCCCTGGAAATATGCCCAAAAGTTCTGAAGCAATTCTGGAACAAGGTGTAGATGCAAAAATACACTTGACCAAAGGATTTCAAGAGTTTTAATTTTAAGATGCTAGACCACAGGTGTCAAACTTGCCGCATCGTGTGCCATCATGTGACGTATCACAATGTTTTTTCCCTTCTCGGAGCTGGGGTGGGTGTGGCCTCTGCATGACACTCCAATCCGCAGGCCACCAGTTTGACACCTCTGTGCTAGACAGTTTTGCATTTTGATTCTCCAGAGGCACTGTTGGGTGTTGTGTGTGCATCTGCAGAACCCACTCAGAGAATTTCAGTGGAGAAACAAGATTTACATTCCTTCACCAGCAATCCCTATTTCCAGCAAAGAAACAGCAGCAAAAAAATGCCACCATTGATGCTATTAAAATATAACTCCTCAGAGGGTTTTCCAAACCTCAAAATACTTATATGGACTTTAACATGAAGCATCGGCTAACACTGGCAGGGCTACAGTGCGTTTTATGATTAAAGGCTCTTCAAAGAAAATGCCCGAAATCAACTCATTTTGTAGCTTTGATAATATGGTTTTAATAATGGTGGAAGAACATACAGGGTGGGCTACAAACAAGTCTTCAAACACTAATGTGAACCTTTGGTCAAGGCCCTTTCAAATAATGTCTGTTTTGTTGAACAAAGAGTGTTTTCTTCACAATGAATTTCTGCCCTCACATGTAGCGTGTTCTACCACAACATGCTCTTAATTTTCTATTTAAAAGCAGAGCATCTTTTTGATATCCAGAACGGCTATTACATTTTGGGGGTGATTTTTCTACTATTGTTGCCTTTCATCCCTTGATATTTAGTATTGAACTATGATAATTATTTATACATTTTCATTCCTAACTTAAAATATCGTTGCAGGGAGATCAAATAGATTTCACTCATATGCATTATGAGATCCTTTCTTCATTCTCAGCTGACTATATATATATATATATATATATTTGTTTTCGTAGATTTTCACGGGTAAAGGTATGTAGGTCTTGGTGTATTCGGGTCTTGTCCCGTGTAAGATTGAGAATACCTTGGCAACGTTTCGATGAAATCTCATCCGTCATCTTCAGGCTGGTGTCTTCAGCTTTGTTCTTCTGGGAACGTTTCGAAACGTTCGTCGAAACATTGCCAAGGTATTCTCAATCTTACATGGGACAAGACCTGAATACACCAAGACCTACATACCTTTACCCGTGAAAATCTACGAAAACAAATATATATATATCTGGCCCAAAGCAGTTGATGAAGATGGAGCTTTTCCTTCCTGCTGACTGGATTGCTAGCTGAATTTGACTTCATTTGCCGGCCCTCTAATGATGACCCCAAAGCCAAGGGAAGCAATGCTATTTTATAATTAAGACAAATGGAGGTAAGAGGTGGATCTTAAAGGAATGAACTAGGAATAATTGCTGTTCTCCTCCCATCCCCTCAGCATCTGCTCACTCTGCCTAATGGCAATGTTGCTGGTACATCAAAAAAATCCTTCTGCCCTCCTTTGTTTTCTATCGGTGCATTACTTGAAACACTGATGTCTCCTATATCACTTATTGAGATAGCCAGATATTTTCCTCCATCTACTTATAACACTACCATGTAAAAGATGAACATTTGAACAATAGGTAAAAATAGGTGTGGAAGATATGGATTTTTCACAGTGAAAGAGAATGTTTTTAGAAAATATTACAACTCACCCAGCTCATCTACCTGGAATTCACACTGTATAACAGACATTAATACAATTGAGCAAGTCCAGAAGTATTTCATGAGACAAGTACTCCACTCCTACGCTCACAATAGAATACCTTATGCCACCAGGCTTGAAATATTGGACCTAGACAACTTAGAACTATGCCGCCTATGGTCTGACCCAAGCTTAGTACACAAAATTGTCTGCTACAATGTCCTACCCGTCAATGACTACTTCAGGTTCAGCCACAATAACACATGGGCAAACAATAGATACACCGCTCCAAACTTGATTGCAAAAAATACGATTTCAGCAACAGAGTGGTCAATGCCTGGAACTCACTACCTGACTCTGTTGTTACATCCTCAAATCCCCAAAACTTTAACCTTAAACTGTCTACCGTGGACCTCACTCCATTCCTAAGAGGTCTGTAAGGGGGCATGCATAAGTGCAGCAGCGTGCCTACTGTTCCTTCCCTGGGCTGAGAGGCAATGCCTGGCTAAAGGTCATCCAGCTGTCTTTGTACTAAGGCAGGTCTAGAACGTACAATGTTCAGTTTCTATTTTGGTGTCTTAACCACTATGCTAAAATGGCTCGCTTTGGGATATAATGTACTGTATGTATTTATTCATATATTATGTTCATACATTTACATAGACACGGTCATGCAAGGTCTTGGATTTAGAACAAACTTCAGCAGGGAAATTGGAATCTCACATTTTTCTTTTGCTTCTGGATATTTTCCCTCAGAATAGTATTTTGTATATGAAGCACATAATTGTCATCATCATCATCATCATCATCATCATCATCATCATCATCATGCATGAGCTATTTATTCTTATGATTCATGCACAACTTGCTAAATGATAGGGCATGAAAAGGTTCAGTGGTACCTGAAGAAAAAAAGGAGATGTTTATGTTGCCCAGAGCACCTTAAATAAATTAGATTGCAGTATTAGTGCAAACCAATATTCTTTAATTTCTTACTCTATTCCTAATAATGTGTGGAAAAGTTAAAATAGAAGTATATAATTGAAATGTACTCACAATTACCTAAAAAGTACTGATGTTGGCACATTTCTCAAAATATAGGCAAAGCATTTAAGCATGTAATGAAACAGTGTTAAACCAAAATAATTTCTCCAGGAAAAGAAGAAACGGAATAGGATATTTCAATGGAGTAAACTTTTCTCCATTCTAACAACAAGTTAGAAAATGTAGCTACTACTAAGTTATGGTCAGTATTAGGAGCTCGTGCCACACACATACACATTCACTTACAAACCCCATTTACACAATTTGTTCACACATAATACACACATTGTTGGGGGATGGGCAAAGGCTAAATCTTCTTTTATTAAAATATATAAACAAGAAATATATTTATCTAATAATTTAAACTTTATGAGGTACTATAAAGTTACTATCAAATAAAGTTTCTATACTATGATCACATTTCAGAATTACTTATCTCCATCACATTACATAAAAGAGATGAATACATATTTGAATTTTGCCATGAAAATAGATAACAGTTCCTTTATTCAGTTCTGAAAATTGCATCAGAGCGCTTAGATTAAAACATAGGAGTTTTGAAGAGAGCTAAACAATGTGAGCTTGATATTGAAAATTATTTCACTATATTTTTTAAATAGTTAAGTTAGATCAATGGAAGCTAATCTTCTTGAAATGAGTGACACTTTTTTTTGATCTTGACAATAATCCCCACTCACATATCAAGGAAGTAAAATCAATCTCACAAGGCTGTCATTCAAATCCTGCTTGGGTTTCCTCATAAGAATGTATGGTGACACCTTCAAAGGCTTACCTAGCTTTTAAATTAGAAGAATACTCAGTTTCCTATGCATTTTAATATTAATGCACATCTTCACTTTGTCATTGGATTCTAACCTAGTAACCAATGATTCTAGAGTCATAATTTGTAGATGATATAAACATTATTGGCATTGGTTGCACATGCAAAATTGTAGCCCATGAGACTGATTTCCAAAGTGGCCATTTGAAGCACTTTCCTCTGGACCTGGTTCTTGAAATTTTAGATTCAAAGTTCTTATTTCTTTTTTTTAAACAATTTTTATTCAATTTTCCACATTTTAACGTCTCTTTTCAGTAAACAGCATGATTACAGGTTTGACATATACATACAAATATGACCATAACTACACATTCAGTTTTTATATTCAATTTCTTATCTTAACAATGTTTTTATATATTTTCTATTTTATCATATTGTTCCAAATATTTATCTCATTATTTAATTCACATATATTAACTTCATAATTATTATATTTTAATACTTTTGACTGTCACATTTGTATATTCCTCTTAAATTCTAATTTATAACACTCCTTCTATAAATTGGTTTCCCCCCCTGAAATAATTTAAGTGCACCACCTTTGAGTTACATATTCTTCCATTAAATATTAACATTTTATTACCTAGCACATTAAAATTACTAATCCCATTTAAGATTATATAACACATATAAGTCAGGTTCTGCATGGTTTCCCTTTTCTAATCTTAATTTCATAAAGTTTATCTAGTTTCAGAAAAAAAAAGAACATGTTAATCTGCTCATTTAATAGGCCCTAATGTTAACTCCATTTCATCTCACCTCCTATATAATTTCATTTATTTTAATATATTTAAGATATTTAAGATATTTCAATGTGTTCAATAAACATATTTCATTATTTATTGCAATTATCTTTATAGGTAATAAAGAACATAAAATTCCATTATCAATGAAATAACAATTAGTCAACCCTCATGCCAATTTCACCTTCAAATCTCCTCCTACACTATTACATTTATTATTTATTCCATTCATACTTAAATCAAGAGAAATAAAAAGAAAGTCAGCATTCCAATCCTCAGAAAAGAAAGATTCAATATATTTAATAATCATGTTCCATATGTTCATTATATTTATTTCTTATACATAAAGGAGGAGAGCTTTACCAAAAATAACACTTCTATTATCCATCTTCTATGTCCCCTTTTACAACTAAAATTTATCTATATTATTCCCCTACACCTTGCAGAACCCCTCTCCCAAGGTTATTCAACCATTATCTCTGTAAGTTTACTCCCATTTTTTCAAATTTCCCATATTCCTTTATTCCCAGATCATGTTTCTTCTGCCTTCCATCCCCTAACATTTCCCCTTTTATTATTTCACTCCAATTTTAATCCCTTCTCTCTTTTGACTATCTTCCAGCCTTCAAGTTTCTGCTGATTCTTTTCCCCTTTTTTTTTTCCAGATATTTCCTCTTTACTCAATTTCTCAACCCTCCAGTATTTTTCCCAATTCTTTTCCTCTTTCCTCTGGGTTCCTTTGTTCTCGATGATAATAGTTAAAGATGGCCCCTTCTGGAATTTGCTCCACCTCTTCTTCGATACTTTGTTGTTCATACTCTGCGACTGCCTCTTCAAGAAATTTAAAAACGGGGCCAAAAGTTTCACCTTTTTCCTGCAAGGTTTTCTTAATTTTACCCAGTTCCAATTTTAGTGCCTGAAAGGATATTTCCATTTTACAATTTTTTATTTAATCCAATTGATGTCTTTAAAGTTAATTCCCAAAAAAGCCCAGCTTCTGTTTCTTTCTTCTCAGCTTTTAGTCCTCAATTAGTCCAATACCAAGTCCATAACGAAATCAGCAAAATCCAAAAGCAAAGTCTTCATATATCTTTCTTTACTTCAATATTTCAATTTTCGGAAACTTTTATTTTATTATGTCAGGTTTTTTTGTATTTTAGGAGACAGTTTCTTTAAAGAAAAAAGTCAAGTTAAGTTTGACTCAGGTGGTGCTCTTTGTTCTAACAAATCCACAGCTCCTCTTTTCTTTTCCTTCCCAGTTATTCAGAGCTTTTCAAGCCACACAATCCACAAAAAGGATCCAATTGGTAAACATTTCCTCCTTAACAGTCTTTAGCAGTCTATAAATCAGCTTAAATTAATGCTTAAATGAAATCAAAATATACTCATCCGGAGTGGCTGTATAATTTCTTTATGGCTTCTACCTCTCTCGCCTCGAAGTTCCGTCCTTTCACAAAGAATTCACACCTTTTTTTTAAACCTCTTTCAGTTCGCAGCTGAATTCTTTCTTAAGAATGCTTCATAGTGTTAATCCAGAGGGTAATTTTCAGTTGATTATTTAGTCCCATATTTCATGCTGTCTGCTTCTTTAACTCTCTCCTGCCGAGGAGAGAGTCAAAGTTCTTATTTCAATGACACTAGAATATCTATGATTGCAGTTATAGTATATTTTGAGGGTATGAATAGTATATTTTGAGGGTATGAATCCTTAAAATTACAATGAATTACAATGATAAAATCCTACCAAAATCAGTTCTGAGAATTCAAGTTGTATCCCTATGTACAGTTATTTATTTTAAAATGTGACAAAAAGTCATAATATTTTTACTGATGTACTGTGCTACTTTAATCACAATCATTAAAAACATTGCTACTGTATTTAGTCCAGGAACAAGTAATTAATGTTACATTTAATTTTATTATTTTATTTTGTTTTATTGTTCATTACATACAATAAGGATTTTTCAGCTGAACTAGAGATATGACTCACTCTTTCCTATATTTTCAAACAAGATAAATAAATAATTATTTACTGTTCATCATTGTTACATAATGATTATCATCTTTCATTGGCATTTCTAGTGGCTTGAAAGCATAGTCTAATCTAATAAGGAATCCAAGACAGTGTCTCTAATTTTAAGCTTTCCATTTTAAGTAAAATAAATTGCTCTCAAATTGACCATCAGAACATTATAATGTCTTTGCATTTTAATTATTTACCCCTTGAAAGAAAGATCTGCAGTTGAAAGTCTGAGAGGAAAACAAAGGATAAAATCAATAATCTATTTGTGAGCATTCTTGTGTGGGAAAAAAAAAGAATTCAACAGTCTGCATTTACTGAAAAGCAGAACAAGCAAAACATATAATCATAAATATCAAATCATGGCTTCAGGTGTGCTAATTAATTGATCAGCAATTAATTGGATTGATTTGATGGAGTTTGGAATCTTTGTGGATCAGTAATTAGAGAGACTAACTGGTCCTGCTTGTCTTATTATTCGTAGCTGTTGGGTAAATTCTATTATCAGATTTTAAAGAGTCAGAATCTTTTTCAGGTATTACTTTAACTCTGTGAAGGCTGCAAATAATATAGGACAAGGCAATCACCAATGCTGATCCTTCTCTCATGCTTTCTTTGCCTACCAAACAACTTCATTTTCAGTTCTTGCAGTGCTGAAAGATCTATTGAGGTGCAGCTGGTAAATTTAGCCAATCTGGACTGCTGCTGGTTCAGATCGGTTCTAGTGAACCTATAGTTCTGGTGAGCAGTTGGCCCGCCCACCCACCCCTGCTCTTTCATGTCCTATATTTCCCTGCTTTTTTAGCTCAGCTGATTCATGCAGCACAGTGGATTTCCTTGCCTCAGCTGTTTTACTCACCAGAACTGACATAGAAGGTATGTTTTTTAGGTTAAAATGGGTGGGTTTTGAATGTTGCATGTGTGCTCATACAATCAGCTGTTAAACTGGTTGCAGCCCACCAATGAATGCAGCCCTGAAAGTGTATGTATAGGTGCTCCTTGGAGAATACTTCAGACTGTATTCAGATCCAATTCATTTAGACTTTATAAAGACAATTGTGGTTTTGGAAAGCAGTTACTAGAAAGCTGACACCATTTTAGAAGAGACATGTTTTGCCACTGCAAAGAAATGAGAGGGTCATGTAAACAAATAAGGAAGGAATGAGAATCATTCCCTACACTACTGGTGAAAAAGATAAGACTAAGCTTTATTAGATAAGATGTAGACTTATTAGGTAAGTCTAATTAGTAAGTGGGAAATTGGGCTATGACAAATTAGGAAATTTAAACTTGAGAAGTTTAGAATTAGACATGCACAAACTAGTTGTTTACACTTAACCACAAAGGCCATTGTGCACTGATCACAGCCCTATCTATATCCAATGCTGTTGCCTTGTGTGCTAAATAAACTTTTGGGCTGTGGCCTATAGTGTCTGACATTCCACCCAAGCAAGGAAAGAACCACAGGTAAAAAAAATCATTCCAACCATATAAAATTCATCTGTTAAATCAGTCTACTTCTAAAATATTTTTGGTATTGTTTGAGCATATCCAGTTTTGGATATTCCCCACAAGGATAATTATGTTACTTTTTTGTTCTTTTAAACATAACTGCTGGTAATTTCCATTTTCTTTTCAAGAAATTAATAGCACATTAGGGATGTTCACTGGACTTGGCCAGTCCCCATATCCTGAGCAAATATAGAATCTCCACAAATAAATCTGTAATTTGGGAATTTCTCTTTGCACAAAAGTGCTGCAACCTATTTGTTTGAAACTTGGTACTGTCATATGCACCCCTGTGGTAGATGTAAGTATGCCTACAAATAGCAAGAGGTCAAATCAGGCCCTGATCTTGGATACATGTGGGTGAGGCAAAATATCAAGATCTGAAAACTGACATTGAAAGATTGTAACTAAACTGGTTGTGGTAGTCCCAGTGGTTATTGGCACATATTGGGTGCCACAGGAAAAAAATGGACTGCTCTTAGAAAATATATACATCTTTCAGTTATAAAAGGCCTCACAGCTTGGATCTTCACATATACTATGCTGATACATTATGACATCCAGTTTCTTAGGAAGAACTTGCATGAGAAGGCCAATATCAGCTAAAGAACTGTCAGCTGTGCTTTCACATTTTTGTGTAGTCATAATAAATGGTACTTCTTGCAGATATTCAAATGCACCATTGTTAATACTTTGTCATAGGAAGGCAAAGTATTACATAGTCAATACATTAAAACAAAAATCTCACAGGCAAAGAAGATAACAAAAAAAAAAAAACCCTAGCAATGGATAACAGCAAGACAGTTGAAGAAAGAGAGACAAGGATCGAATTCTGGCTGCAAAATAAATTTAAAAGCCAGAATGGAGAAGACAGCAAAGACAGCAAATTTCACCTCTCTAAAGAAGCTGAAGAAACAGTGCAGCATTTAGTTAGCTGCTGCACACAAACAATCTCAAGACAAAGTAGCAACAATGGTGCATTGAAAAATCTGCATTTGCCTGCAAGCACGCATTGGCAAAAGAAAGCAAAGTTAGTACCAATAGGAATAGGTGGCAATAAATAGCAATAAAGTAACAATAATCCAATAAATATAGTTTTTCAAATGCCTTGGAAAATAAAAAGGGTACTTTGAAGATAAGTATTGTAAGGAATGTAGGCTGTAAGTCCACAGCCAAATTCTGTACAGAATCTTATGCCAAGTAAAATAGATGCTTTATTTAACTTCCAGACACAGGGATACCAAGTAGCCTTTTACTGAATCTGACTGTTGCAGTTTTGATTTAGCTCCATATTGCCTCCTGGGCTGCCAATGCTTTCCCAAGGCTTATTAGAGATGCTATTTGGGAAATTGGGATTATTTGTATGTAAATTATCTTCTCTGCCACTGAACTATCTATGTATTTTTCTTCCTAATATGTTACAGATGAATAATCAAGAATATGTCGACCATTAATAAACTTAGTGTAATCAAAGCCCCAGGCACTTCCAGATTAAACCTTTTAACCAAAATTATATTCAGACAAGAGTCAAAGAAACACTATAGCATGTCCTTCTACAACAATCCTACAGGGACCCCCATCACTGTAGCATTGCATGATTTCCTAATATCACTGGTATCCAAAAAGAATCACCCAATAAACACAGAATTGCATCTGCCTGCAGAATTGCATCTGCCCATGAGAGGATTCTTCCTATAAAGATTTAAACACAATGAGTACCCCCAGTGCAGCAAATATTTGCAGGCATAATTGGATGAAATTTTGTAAACACTGTATTGAGCATAATGAACAGTAGAAAATACCTTATTTGATTGTTTTTTTAAAAACTCCTCTCATATTAAAACCCCCAGAGCCTGAAGTTCTTTTCACAAAGAGGCTGAATTTCTCTATGTCCAAATTATTTTGCACCAAAGTTTTGTCCACCATAGTAATTGATTCTGTTGATCATGTAGGTGAATACAAAGCAGCTATATACAGTACACACAAGGGATTTTAAATATGAAAGTCCTTGAGATTATTTTCCATATGCATTTGTTTTTAGATCATAGGCACATAACTAAGGGCTAGTGATGCCAGGATATGTCCACCCTCCCCTCCAATAGCACACTCCTATTGTTCAGTTGTTATAAGTATCATTGTTATTTTGCAGTTGGAGTTAAGTGAAATGTGAAGAAATGGGTGTCAGTGCCAGAGTGTCTATGTACTGTATATGCATTGGTGCATGAATAAGATGATAAGCCTGTGAAAAGAGGGTGGAAGGATGAGAAAATGTATATATGTTTATTTTGCTTGTGTAATCCTTACATACTTTAAACCTGGGGATAAATTGAAATAGGATATGAAGATCAATGTAGGTGTATCTGTGTGCCAAAAAGTTGATTGAACTGCTAAGTAATGTATTAATATTTATTATTATTTAACTATTATTTAACTTATTTGGGGGGTGTCTATCATTTTTGGAATCCTTTTGCAGTGCTTTTCTGACATGCCCACAGTCGCTTCAACAATAGGCAATATATAAATTATATAATAGGCAGTATATCAATTCAATTCAAAAGAGCCTTGGTGGCTCAGGCTGTAAATGCTTGCTCTTAAGATCCAGCTGTCTACAATTACTGTAGGCTCGAACCCCACCAGGCTCAAGGTTGACTCAGCCTTCCATCCTCTCGGGGTAGGTAAATTGAGGACCCAAGATTGTTGGGGGCAATTAGCTGACCTTGTAAAAATGCCACTTAGTAATAAGCAGGCATATACAATGGAATGAAGGCTATTGCTGAGCACACTGGGTTGTGTCCCAAGGGTTGTAAGCTGCCCTGAGTCTTCAGAGAAGGGCGGCATATAAATGTAATTAAAAAAAAAATTCAACAAAAAATAAAATAAAATTCAAAGGGCATTGTTGCCGGTGTCTCAGCTGAAAGTTAGGTACAGAAGATGAGCTGCTCTAACCAGCCTATCAGCTGCATAGATAATGCATGCAATCACATGATGGAATATATTATACATGAATATTACACATAAGGTTAAATCAAGATTACATTTCTTTTGTAGATCATTTGACTCCAGTAATGGCTTTCCTTTCACACAAGGGTGAAAAAAATGATGAACGAGTCCACCTCTAAGAAACTGTTTTCCATAGAGTATTTTGACTTCATAACAAAGACTTCAGAAAAGAGACGATCAACCTCCCATTTTGACTTTGTTACCGGGATTCACAATATTTTGTATGTGTAATAACTATCAAACCCTACAGATTTATAACACACACATTGGATCTGACCACTCTCCAACTCCAGATATACCTACCCAAACCAAGTACATTTGCATTGTATATATGAATTATTCAGCACTCTGACTTGTTGAATACATAACGTGTGGCTATTGGACTAATGCACCGACAACAACCTGGGAATACTAGGACTTTTCATCATACTGTAACTCAGCTGGTATTTCAGGACTAATCACCAAGACAGATTTATCAGAGGGGAATTCTTGATGTCAGATGGAAGAGTTATGTGATCTAACTCTATTGTAAAGCCACATCAAACTCTTACACACTGCAGCATTTCTGAGTGTATTTCCTGTTAAAGACATCATTCAGAACACACAGAAAGAGTTGTTTTGATATTTACTACAAAAACAAAGGAAATAAAAATAAATAAATGAATAAATAAAAGTACAAATAGAACATGGATATCAATACAATAAAACAGAATATAAAAGAACCACCCGAAAATAGGTAAAACAACACATACCAAAAAAAAGACAAATGACATAGAATGATACTATACATTAATTATTAAGAGTAATTCTAATTATATCTAGAGAAAAATAGTTACATTTCAGTTTTTAAATTAAATTGAACTTTGAGCTCATGGGATTTTTTGCAAGTCTTATTATTATTATTAAAATAACATTCCTACAAAAGATCAACCTCCTATGAGAGTAAGGGTCAAATTTTATTTCCCCTCCAATATTATTCAAATAATTGGTTTCAGTTCTGGTAATTAAAGTTCCTATGTATTTAGCTGCCAATATTTCAAAGCTGCCAAATAATAGCTTCCAATTGGGGCTATAATGTATATGAATGTCATTTTCATTAGAGATGTTAATAAATAGCTTAGTGATATAATTGAAAATCAGAAAAATTGCTCTCCTCTCCATATTTTCATATGGAAATTATAACTTTGACAGGAGAGACCTTGGGGTTCGAAGCATTCTATGAAAATTAAATAATTAACTTATCTGGAATTAACACAGAGACCTTCCTTGAATATATATCGATCTGAGATAGTATTTATTTTTGCAACATCTATTCTTTTACTGCCTAGTAATATCATCCGTAGTTTGCGTCATGATTTGAAATACTGTTTCTAGAAGATTCTGTTCTGTTTTAGATAGAGATAATGACTTGTGCTTCTCTTTCTCAACAACTTTAAGTTTGTGTGGATTTCAGCTCTCAGAATTCTCGTAGCCAGCATGCTGCTATTGATTTAGAATCAGTAGGAAAGAGATAATTCCAATGCTTTATATTTAAAGTAGATTAAAGTCAGTATGAATTATTCTGATATTGTTGGCACTCTTTCCTCATTAATTAACAATAGCAAATGCCAAGGTAAACTCAATATTTTTCATCAGGAATGTGTCAACTTTTTATTTCCTGTTGGTTATTTTGACATCTATTGAGTTGCTTGAATCTTGAATCTTGAACCTGGGCTGCTGGCTTTCTAGCCAACAAATCCAGCACCTTAATTGCTGAGCCATTGCACAACTCCTTTCTCTCTAATGTTACAACATACTTTTCTTCTTTCCATAATCTATTCTTTCTAATCATTCATCAACTACAAGGTCACTTTTTCTTTTTTCAGGAAAAAAAAGTCCAGAAGGGGTTTTCAGTCACTGATAAATGTGGGTACTGTTCTTTCTGGCAATTTTGCCATCTCTGTTAATTTTTTCATCTTTACCAGCTATCCCTCCATTGTGGGTATTGCAGAATCCTTCCTTGTTTGTGTATATAATAATCTCGCAGCAGTTATCACGTACCAAAACAATCTTCTATAACTCTTTCCTAATTGTCTAAAACTTGTGTTATACAGTAGTCTTTGTGCTGCCTGTTGAGGACTCCCCCTCCAACCAGACATTCTAAAAACTGTATCAGGATTTCAGTTTTCTATTTCTTAACATTTTGGTCTTGAGAACAGCTGAGCCCTTTGAAATGGCAGGCTGTGGTGCACCAAAGTTAGTGGAGGGAAGGGAAGTGCTTTGTTGCTTATGAACGACAACTTTGAATCTAACCCAACAGAATTACTTTGCCTTGCAGAAAAACTAAATGTTACATTATATATGTGTCTACCTCTTTGCTCTATGCATTGCTGCCTAAAGAGAAGATGACTGAGCATGTAACAATGAATGGGAATTATCCCTATAAACAACTAATCTTGGTTACAAATTCAGAATGAGCCACTTACTCCCATACACCCCCCTATTAGCTGTCCCATTTATTTCCAAAAGTGGCACTTTAAAATGTATTCTCTCCCCCTCCCCAAATGTGGTGCAAAAGACAGACAAATGTATGAGTTGTAAAAGCAGAGAACATTTGTTAATGATGACAAATTAATAATACCATTGCAGTATATTAAGCATTCTATTTATACCTCAAACTTTGGCAAAGAGAATGTGATAACTCACCTGAAAGTTGAACTTCTAAATCCTTTTTCCCTTTCCTTCTCTTTTTATTTTGCTGAACATTTATTCTGAGACTTTCTTCAATGTTTCCTGTTTGGGTCACAGATAAATGATAGATAGTCTTACCACTGTAGCGAAACCCCCATGGAAGGAACAGCAGCTGAAGAAAAATCCAATCCCAAGGAAAAATAATGTTGCGACTTAAGTAATTCTTTAGCTCAGGATGAATTCTGAAACAAGCAATATTGCTTTGAAGTAGGAGTGGGGAAAGGTGCCATTATTTAAATTGAATTGGTAGTTTTATCTTACTAGTAGGCAACACCCTTCAGTGTGTTTAGAACTGATTAGTTCTAAATTATTATTATATTTCTTTTTAATTGTTATTCTTTGTTCATAGAAGGATTATGGGAGTAGAAAAAAAATAGTGTAGCTCACATAAATGGATGAATAACCAAGTGATATACCATAATAAGAATTTCATATGGGATATTTATTGTAAGAGAACATGGCATGGACATGGTCTTTAGCATTGTTATATCATAATTTCCTCTACTGTGTTTTAATGTTTATATTTAACTGTGCATGTTTTAAAGTTCTAGAACTTAGTCTGATTTGGATTAGCTTGAGCTGGGTAGATTTTATTCAAAGTTTAATCTTATTGAGAATTGCTGTCCTATTTTATACTATTAGGGAACGGACTGGATAAATATTGTACTGGATGGCATTTCATGGGAATTGCTATTCACAATTCCTACCGATATCGGGGACCAACCGCCCTGTACGAACACACAGGCAGGGGCTCCTCGGGGTCCCGTCGGCAAGCCAATGTCGGCTGGTGGTCCCCCGACGGTGAGCCTACTCTGTGGCGGCCCCCGACTTATGGAATCAACTGCCTCTGGACCTCCGCCTGGCCCCTGACCTCCGCACCTTCCACCACGATTTGAAGACCTGGCTATTTGACCAAGTTGGGCTGTGATTACCTTACCGGGGGCATGGGACAGTTTTAATTTTTAATTCAGTTTTATTGGACCTTATAGTGATTTAATTTCTTTTTAATTATTTATTGTATTTGTATGTTTTAACTGTGAGCCGCCCCGAGTCTTCGGAGATGGGGCGGCATATAAGTCCAATAAAATAAATAAATAATAAATAAATAATAGTGCTGTTCATAAGTAGCAATCCTCTGTAATGGATTTGAATACTGCTCTTTTCTTCCTCTACCTCTTCCTCCTCCTCCATGGCATTTGCATTTGTTGTGACTGAATGGAAATAGAAAAATGATAGAGAGGAGCATTGAAGTTGTTCCCCAGAGTGATGTCTCTGGAGAGCAGTCCATCTCTATTCAATGCTTCCTACCAATATGAAGAGGGTTTCGGATAGAAAGAGAGGATACTGAGTATTAGAAAGCCAAATTACAATAATGAGTAAGTTTTGAGCAGAACCTGAGATTCAGCTAGATCCAAATTTGATTCAAATGTAAAAAGAAATGGAATTTCTAATCATCTATAAATTGGGAATTCTTTAGTTATGGGAATAAACTAGAGGCTGAGAAAAGAAGATTGGTAGCTAGGCACCAAAACCTGTGGAAGGTCGATCTGAATACAGATTTATTTACATAGAAGTCTCATTTTATCTCCAGCCAACAGATGATAATGAAATAAATGGAATGAAGATTGAATATAGTTCCCCCCCCATTTCCTTAATTTTGTGGGGGACTAGTTTACTTTGCAACTGTAATGTGCAAGCAGTGTGCTATGTACTCGCTTAAAGAACTGTCATGTACATATCACACATGCCCTTGGTGTGTTATAAAGAGCTTATTATCTAGATAAATAGTCATTTTTCTTCCTAAACATGAAAGCAAAGTGCACATCAAAAGTCTGAGTGAAGGAATAACAAATGCAATCAGGCTTTAGAAAAGAAATTAAAATAGATGTGCATTAATGGAATATATGAAGCATAGTCATTGCTGCATTTTGCAGATACTTGGCAATCATCAAACAGACCTTTCCAATTTGGGGTATGGGAATGGTTCAGTGCTTACATTGTAACCAATACAGTATATAGCAATTGTGGCTGTGCAAAAGGGGTGACCATGTTTATTTTAATTTCTTTTTAGAGGATTTAGACATCCATATGTCTTCATGTACCTGTATACAGATTTTAAAAAACCTATCATAAAACAGTATCTATTCAGCCATTCTTTGTCATCTGTACAATTCAATTCCTGTTTAAAGTAATTGGTTATTTCAGCAGCTCAGCTAATATATCCTGTGACTTATTCCTGCTGGGTTAAAAAAAATACATGTTTGCAGTTTCATTAACAATGGCTTATTTGTACAATGTAGCAACTTAAAAGCAAAGCTGTGCTTGGTTATAATAGTCCTTTCTCTTTTCATTCTGTACAGACCAAACCTCCATAAAAACAAAAAAACAAACCAAGCCAAAAAAAAAAGAAGCCCACTTTTTTTGTAATCACTGATGTAGAATGTAAGCACCATGGTTGACAAATGTTTCAACTCTGACAATAAATCCATCTCCTTTGAAAGAATGCCAGATCCTGATTCCCCCCATCACCCATTATAAGCCAATTGGAAAAAATAGAATTGTTAACATAAAAATGTTATATGTGTGCATTCAATTACTGAGCTAGTGACCATTAAAACCAACTTTCTATGGAACAGCAATCTCTCTCTGTGGGTTTCTGTCTTCCCACCTTCCAGTTCTTATAAAGTTTTTCTTGAAGAATGATAATAAACAGAGGTTACAAACAGTGAATGAGGTCTTGGCTATTAAAAGAGAGAAGAACAATTCTTTCTTTTACACTGTTTTTCTGTTTTTAATCTGCAAACTGTGATGAAGAAAAAATGAAATTTTCATTGTGAAGTAATGACACAAACACCAAGTTTTCATACTTGTGTCAGATGTAAGGTTTTTTAAATTACATTTATATGCCACCCTTCTCCAAAGACTCAGGGCGGCTTACAATTTTTGGGATACAACCCAATGCGCTCAGCAATAGCCTTCATTCCATTGTATATGCCTGCTTATTACTAAGCAGCATTTTTACAAAGTCAGCTTATTGCCCCCAACAATCTTGGGTCCTCAATTTACCTACCCCGAGAGGATGGAAGGCTGAGTCAACCTTGAGCCTGGTGGGATTCGAGCCTGCAGTAATTACAGGCAGCTGGAACTTAAGTGCAAATCATTGGCTTGTTATTGTGCTCCTGTCATTACCTGGTTCCTTGTGAATGGTTGGCTTGAAGCATGATTGGCTTTTCTACCCAAAATATTTCCAGTGTAATCAGAGACAGAGCTAATTCTCTAGAACAGCAGTATCAAACTCATGTCGTCACAGTGGCATCACATGATGTATTGGAACTTCCCCCCACCCTTTGCTAAACTAGACATGGGTGTAGCCAGTGCATGTCACAGCTGGCCCACGGGAGTTTGACAGCCCTGCTCTAGAAGAACCATGTCACAGCTGTATAGAATGACCTCTGCAAAATGGTGTTTTGGTGTTCACTTTCTCCTTTGTGAAAATAAATGTTTTGTTTCTGCATATAGGAGAGCCAGGGTGGCCAAGGGGTCACAATGTCTATTTCATCACATCTGTGTCATCAAGGTTTGCACTGGATGTGGATGCAAATTTAAAACAGAGAGTTGAATAGTATCCATAGGTCTGGAAACTGCTAAGTTTTTTGACAGTGGTTTGGAAAGCAAACCAATGCCAAAATCTAAAACCTGAGCTACAAGTGTTTTCTATTACTGGTAAGTTTAACTGCAATGAAAGAAAGAGAAGGACAATATTATTTAAAAATGATATGAAATAAATGCTTGTTAAAAAAAGAAAAAGTACAAATATCATTGATGGGCAGAATTGCCACAATAAAAATATTTTACCAAAATTTCTATACCTGTTCCAGACAATACCAATAAAACTAGATTGGAAATTCTTTGAAGAGCTGAACAAAATTGTACTTAAATTTATTTAGTTAGGAAAGAAAGCACGTATTAATATAAAAATGTTACAAGACAATAGAAGTAGAGTGGCCTAGGACTCCCAAAGTGGGAAATATACTATCAAGCGACAGCATTGCTCTGGATTAAATATGGATAAATTTAGAAAATAAGAGGATATTAGTATTAGAAGGATGTGATCTCCATATAGAATGGCATGCCTTTCTATGGGACAAATGGGAAAGGACACATTGATACTTTTATCGCCACCAAATTAGAGATTCATTAATAACAATATGGGAAAAGTTAAGGAAGAAGCACTATATTAAACTACCAGACTGGGTGTCACTGATGGAAGCAGTAATTTATCCAAATACAACAGAGACAAAAAAAGGATTAGATATAAGGAATTATTAGATAACCAGGGGGGCTTAAAAACAACTGAAAGATTAAAAAAACAAGGTATAACTGTAGATTGGAGGCCATACATACAGATTAATACTAGGTATAAAAAAGATATGGAGGAATTTGGAATAGAAGGGGAACCCCAAAAATTAGACCAAATTTTAATGGGTAAAGAAGAAAATTTATTGCTAAAGCATATAATTATTTACTCCAAGTAGAAATGGAGGAAGAGGTAGTTAAGGGTCCGATGATCGCTTGGGCACAAAATGTAGGTCACAACATACAGTTAGAAGATTGGGAGAAAATGTGGACCAAGAGCTGCAAATTAACATTATCAATAGCATATAAAGAGAATCTTATCAAGATGTTTTATAGATGGCATTTGACACCGGTGAGATTGGCCAGGATTTACCTGAATATGAACCCACACTGCTGGAAATATAAGCTAGTAGATAGAACATACTACCATATGTGGTGGCAATGCCCTAAAGCCAAAAAGTACTAGGAAAAAATGAGGAGATGGATAAGAGAAATTACAGAGTACAATATCGAATTTAAGCCAGAAAACTTCTTACTAGGGATGATTAAAGGGAATCTGGAGAAACCCATCCAATACATCATTCAACATGTAATAACAGCGGCGAGAATCGCTTATGCCCCAAACTGGAAAGTAGATGACATACCCTCTGAAACCACGGTAATTAACAAAATACTTGAGTGTGCCAAGATGGATAGACTTATGAGAAAACTAAAAGGAGTCAGAGTTTTATGAAGTCTAGGAAATGTTTTATATATATAGTTAGAAAAAAGGAATAAGATTTGATATGAAATAGAATTGTAAATAAAATGTATTTTATTTATAAAATTGTAATGCTTGACACAGAACTGTTAAAATGTAAATACACATGTATTTTGAAAATAAAATTAAAAAGAAAAAGTGGCTAATTAGTGTAGTAATATTGCTCTGCCTAAGAATATATTAAAAGTAAACAAATATTCACTTGAAAAATAATAGGTAATAATAGGCAATTAAGTAGAAATTGCGTCCATAGGTTCAACAACTGCTTGTGTGTCTTTCCATTTCTCCAATGCCCAAGTTCTGATGACAGAAAAAAAGGTCTGTGTGTGTGTGTGTGTGTGTGTGTGTGTGTGTGTGTGTGTATTTGGTATGGGTGAGAGGTGAAAGTACATCCAATTTTCCCTTCCAGAGTCAGACCCTTTTCTTCATACTCAAGAGTAGGAATTTAGATCTGTTTCTGCAAAAATCAATGAAGTTATGGCCTCTGGAGATTCATTGGCAAAAAACTTATTAGAGTCAAAATATTCTTTCTATTTATACAGAGTACATGGATCCTATTTTTTTAATAAAAAAACTTAAAAATAAATGTATAGTGTAGAGATTCAGGATCAGATGGATAATAACAACAGAGTCCAAAGAAGACAGTTTCAAACTTGTCTTCAATCCATCAAAGACTGTATCAATTTAATGATTAAAATTAAGAAAAAGAATCTTCAGATTGAAACCAATGGGAATTACTTTTCTTGGTTTAATTGCCAAGTTGTCAGAATTTTGGTAGTAGAAAGAATATTTAACCATCCAACTTTCCCATATGCTGAATATTGTCAAGTATAATGTACAGTTTGACCCTTAAGTTCCTTGGTAAAACACTGTATGCCTTTGAATCCACATGAGATATCCGGCTTTAACCTGCTGCTAACTGCTGTCTCTCTCCTCTTGCAGTTTTTTTGATTGATTGATTGGTTGACAAATGCAATTTTTCCAGAAAGTATCACAACTAGGAGTTTAAAGAATACTGCTGTTTCAGCATAATGAATTTAGAGAACACTCCTTGCTGATAAAGTAGAATGATGCCATCCTGTTAAGGACATTTTTTTTATCTGCTTGACTCCTGCTAGAATGAAATACCAGGACTCAGAAAATGCCGCCTGAGGCATGACAGCTCTTCAGCCTCCAGTCTCCTTGTATCTGACTGTCACAGATGCAATGTCTCCTTTACTCTGTTCACTTGTCATCTCTTTCTATATATATTGAACGTTGACTCTCATTTCTGTCTGTCTCTCTGTCTGTCTGTCCATCTCTAAAACTTTTTATTTCTGAGCTGAGTGGGGAAGGTGAGAGGATTTAGCAGAGGGCATGGTCCAGATGGCAGCCATGATGGTGTGGTCAAAGTTCTCCTTGGTTTTATGTGCATTGCATTGCATGTGCCTGTGCTAACATTATGTGGCAATAATCTTACTGTGTTAATGTTATTGCCTGCAGGTTTTCTGCTTTCCCTGCCGATGTGGGTATTCCAATGATTTAATTGTTCAGACTCTAAAACAGCTTAGTTTATTGTCAGTTTTATCCCCCTACCTGACCTGTGTGCCAAAATGAGCAACAGCTTAGGTGACATTCATGCCTGCTATACCAATTGATGGGATGAGGCCATACTAATATTTCAAATGCCATGTTTCCTCCATCATTCTCCCAGAATTTGTCACCAGATCTGCCAGATCTGCCCATCTACTGATTTCTAAATTCTGAATCTTCACTTGCCTTTGTTGTTCCACAACTATAAAAAAAGGAAATTTGTCAGCCTTTTGAAGGAGATCCTACCTCCTGCCTTCCTGGAGCCATAAAGGAGAAGTAGAACTTGTCATGCAAAAGGTTGTTTGACCAACAATTTAATATATTTTATTGTATTCTTATATTTGGGCTGTTAGTTTAATGTCTTTTAAATATTTATTGTTCTGTGTTTTAGTTGTGAGCAGTCTTTACAAGTTCAAATATAAATAAATAAATAAATGCAAAAGCAACAATTTATAACTCTGGAGTGCTTTGATTTTTATCAGTCTTCTTAAGAGCTGTATTACTTCTTCACAGTCTTGCTTCTTCACAGTCTTCACAAGAGCCGTATTAGGAAACAGCATAATTTACTGTAAAAATGTTAAAATTTTAGCATGGATAGGCTTTTGTCAGTGAAAATGATACTTTTACCTTGTCGCTTAGAACACCAATTATCTCTGAACAAATAATTTAATAAATATTTCTGTGTGATTTTATTTTGTTTTAGAAGTACAATGTGCTATAAGATAAGTATTTAGAAACATAGCTTCCCAAGTGGTATATAACTGTGACTTACGATTCATGCAAAAATAGATCTCACAATTTTATTTTAAATTAGGACTACATCAATCAATCAATAAAGCTTATGAAGCAGTAAATGACTGCAATATAAATTCCAGTATAGGATAAAGTCATCCACGTTTATTGCCTATTAACAGTTTGTTGAACATCGATGTTACAATATTTCTGTTTCTGCAATAGCCAAACATTGTCAGAAACCGTTGATTAAAATGTAGACTATGTGGTTGTTTCTTGTATCTTTTTGAGATATGTTTAGCCAAATTAATACTATTATATTTAATAATTTATAATGCATAAATATAATTTAATAATGATTTGTTTCCTATAATTCTGAACAGCTTGGCAAGTTCATAGACTTGTAGTGGACTTGCCTGCTGCATTTTGACTGGAATGAATGGATAGACTAAATTATCCAGAAATGTGAGACAGACATTGTTACTCAGATTAAGATTTTAACCAATTGATATTCAGAGAGAATATTCTAAGTAATATAAATTTTTGAAAGTTTTCTTTGGGGGAAATATAGAGAGGCACCATCTATGTTGGATAAAGCTTTTCTCCCCTCCTTTCATTCAATTGTGTCTGATTCTCAGAGACTTCCTGGAGAAGTTTTGTCAGCAAGGTTTTTCATAAGTGGTTTGTCATTGCCTCTTTCTTAGGACAAACAAATATTATCCATGTGTTTGCTTCAATTTTCATCTTGTTATTTTTTTCAGGTTTATAAAAGAGTTTCAGAGTGAGACACACGTAGTATCATAGAATAGAATACTTTATTTTATTGGCCAAGTGTGATTGGACACCCAAGAAATTTGTCTTGGTGTAAATACTCTCAGTATACATAAAAGAAAGATACATTTGTCAAGAGTTGAGAATCATAAGGTACAACACTTAATGATAGTCATAGGGTACAATAAGCAATCAAATCAAACTAAGAAACAGTCAACAAAAATTGTAAGGATATACGATATATATGCACAACTAAAAGTAATGATAGTTGGCTAGTTGGAAGTAATTAGAATAGAATAACAGAGCTGAAAGGGACCTTGGAGGTTTTCTAGTCCAACCCCCTGCTAATTCATGACCAACATTGTTTAGTGGTTATAACCGATTTTCTATTCCCTGCTTCTCATATATGAATAAATGACAACTATTTTGATTTTCTGTCAATATATTCTTTCACTAACAAAAGTACTATCAACCATTTTTTTCCTCAGAAATAAATTCTGTTGAAGTTAATTGCAGCACATAAAAAAAGCCAAAATTTGTACCGTAATGCCACACAATACAGTTTTCATGCATCTGTCTCGCCTTTCCTTCCTTTTTATTGATACTATTTGTCAATGAGATTAATTCTAGTAAGCTTGCCTTGAGATTTTAACATTCAGTGTATCAGCCTGCTTTTCATCTTAATAGTGTGAAAGCATTTGGTACTCAGAAATTTTAGCAATAATGTGAAAATGTCCACCTAATACCATCCCACATACCTAAAAGAAAAAGTAGTAAATATAACTTATACATTAGTGGAGTCTCCAAACCTGGCAATTTTAAGATTTGTGGATTTCAACTCCCTGAATTTCCCAGCCACCATGGTGGACTGAGGAATTCTGGGAATTGAAGTCCACAAGTCTCAAAGTTGCCAAGCTTGGAGACTCCTGTATTAGCAGCTGAAACAAAACCCCAGGGCCCATGTGAATGTTGCCTGATACAGAGACCCCCAATGGCAATAAAAGAAGGTCCAAAATTATTTGGGCCCACTTTCACTTTTTTGGGGAGGAGCAGGAAGAGTTCACTTTCCATTGCAAGTATTTTCTTGGCTTACAGATCTGCTGAAAGGCTAGGATCTTCTGTAAAAATCCTTCTTATCAATAATTATTTGTACCTAGATAGTAAGAAGCACAACCATGGTGGGATTTCTGATGATTGAAAATACAGATTAAACAATCTGGCAGAAAGTGATCCAGTGCTGAATTTCCCTCACTGAGGAATCTATCGTTGAGGAATCAGGATAGATCTTCCAAAAGAAGATAGATAAATCAGGTTTATGAAGCTTTCCCCCCTAATGTTAGTCAAATTATTATTATAGTTAACTTTTATAGGATTTTCATCAAGACAACAGTACATACTAAACATGAAGGCTTTTTAGAGAAACAAACTAATAATTATCCTGAAAAGATAAATAAGGTAGCATAAAGATGTTGTACTATGTTTTTATTTTAATAAGTGTTTTGATTTACTATCTAATTATGTTATTTTTATATTACAAATAATAACAGTATAGCAAGATGTTTAATTTTAAACATTACATAAAATTCAATACATGTAATTAATCTGTAATGAGGATATCATTTAAAACTTGAATGCTTATAGTAAATCTCATAATATAAAGTCATTCATCAGTACAAACTGAAAAGAAATTACATGAGAATAATATGTTAAAGTTTCTGCTTAAATTAACCAATTTGCATTAACTTGCTAAAATAAAATAATCCAAGTTAACTAATATTGTGAAAATGCATAATATTAGGTACTTCAACCATTCCAGAAAAAGTATCAACTACTTGAACTAGATTACAATAATGTTTTAAAACCTCCTATTCAAATAAATTGAGTTTTTCTTGTTTGAGAATGGTACTTTTTGTTCATTTCAATACAGATAATTCTCATTCAGCCATCATTACTGATAGCAGCAGCTATGCCTTTAAGGGAAGCAGTCATTAATTGGGATACTATTTGATCATGACTCTGCTTTCCAGATCAAAACTGACAAGACTAATCATCTTCAAATCTTCACTATTTATCTATGGAGATTCTCAGTCATCCAGGTCATGGTTGTTCTAAAGATGCTTTTTTTCAAAAGACAACTTGACTTTCTTCGTTTTTCCTTGAAGATGTTTTGCTTCTCATCCAAGAAGCTTCTTCAGTTCATTCAGCTATTGTTTGCCTCCTAACCACTCCTCCCCTTACTTGCTCCAGGGCTGCATGATTAACAGGGAGGGAATTATTGTTTGTATTTACACTCATTGGAGAAGAAGAAATTAGAGAAGAGTAAGCAGGCATACAATGGAACTTTACTAAGTGTTTAGCTGCTGATATTTTAGTTTTGCTAGCAGGTCTTTTTCTCTCTGTGTGTATTTCCTAGTCAATTTTTGACTCCTGGTGACTGCTTGGACAAGCTCTTGTAATTTTCCTGGCAAAATTTTCAAGAGTGATTTTCATTGCCACCTTCCTAGGGCAGAGAGAGAGAGAGAGAGGGAGGGATATATATATATATATATATATATATATATATATATATATCTTTGCCTAGCAGCCATAGACAACTTAAAAACCCTTGTCCACTATACAAGGAAGTCCTATTGGTTTTTTAAAATATCCAACATAGACTAGTGATACTTACTGCAGGACTACAATTACCTCTAATAAGATCAACCCAGAAACCAAGATGAAACTTCTAGAAAGGAAACTGGGAAAGATACACTAAAAATGTAGACTCCAACAGGTGATCAATTCCTCCTTCAGTAAAAAAAACCTACCCTGATCTGTGAAAGTCATACTCACAGCAGCAAAATGTAATATATCTTGTTGGCACAGAAAATAATACATTCCTTGTTGGAGCCACACCACAGAAAACTTGTATGAAGAATACCAAAGAATAGGTGATCCAAATTTGAGAAGAAATGCAATGCTCCATTAACAGCAAGCATAAAGAAAGATGGACAGAAATAACTGAAAACTTAGCCAGAAAGCATGATCCCTATTACAGAAACTGGAAATGGCAACTTCAATTCTTACTCAGGACCTCCAAATATCACCATCTCAGATAGCTCTACATATAAGAAAACCATGCAGAAAACATTCATTCACAGGTGTCAAACTGGTGGCCCACGGGCCGATGCATCATGCACAGGCCATGCCCATCCCAGCTCAGCAAATGGGGAAAATGTCATGAAACATCATGTAATGGCAACGTGATGCAGCGAGTTTGACACCCATGCTTTAGAGCCACACTTTGAAAACGAGGTACAACAACAAACACGTGTATTAAATGAACAAATAATAAAAGATTAAATTCTTTACCATTTTCAGGAAACAAGTTGGAAAGAGCTTTTTAAAAAATCTCAAAGTAAGGAAGGCCGCCAGGCCTGATGAGATGTTCCCAGAGTTTATTAAACGTTTAGGATCACATGTTATAAGATGGCTACAGCAATCTTATACAGATTCTTTGGACACTGGAAAGGTCCCCATATTCTGTTATAATCGTTCCAGAAGGTTATACTCAACAGAGCTATAGGGCGATAACTTGCAGGATAATCAAGGATTTTCCTTGTTTTAAGATGGCAGGGGCTTTGGATATATTGAACTGACTGGTTCTTTTGTTCCTGCAGTTGCTGTTATTTTTTACATTGCAAAAATAGGCTTTGATGTAATTCAGATGAAAATTAAAAGTTGGGGAAAGGATAAGATCCTGCCAAATTCAAAACACTTGATAAATTCTTGAGCAATAAGGGACGAATTATTAAGCATGTTATTGACTACAAGTAAAAAGGGAGAGAAGACAGTTTTCAAATATATTACAATCATCCATGACACATTTTTGAGGTCAGCACACTATTTTTTAATTAAGCTTTTGCACAGGATTTGGCAGAAAACTAGTTTATGGTGTGGAATTAATTCAGAACAGCTTTTCATTTATTTGGATGAAGTAAAAAAGATCTCAATATGTGCTCTATTCTGATTCCAAGTCTTCACAAATCTCCTTTCTTGATCTGCCTATCTGTAGTTGCATTTTGTTAGAAAGCATAGTACAGCATCGACTAGAACAAAATGACAAAAACACAAACTTTTAGTTCTGTTTGCAAAATGGATGCTTGGCACTGATGTTTATGAAATTGCGTGCCCTTAATTGCCTTATGGAATGGCATAATCCAATTGCCATCTATTCCAATTTCATATCAATTTGCTTAAAAACACAAGGCACAGCCATTTCAGATGTTTACATATTACTTATTGGCATGAAACTCCATTTTTCTGAATTTCACTCTGAATACACTCATTGGATTCACCTGAATTACCTTTGGAGAACCAGAGCCATTTCTAGAATCCAAATGTGTGGAGAAATTGCATTTACTATAAGTAAGTAGATACAAGTCTATCATAACATGGTTTAGTTTTTTCATTTCAGCAAAAGTATAAAATTCTATCTGTTTAGCTGAACACATGATAAATTATCATAGGGAAAAAAACTGACTGGATTATTAATAGAAAAAAATGACTCAGTATGAAAAAGAGACTTTTTATCATTGTGGACTTTTTCTATATAAATTTAATTGCGATTTGTTTACAAATGCTTCAACTAAGGCGAACTTTATTGATCAAGTAATATAACAAGAAGAGAACTATTAGCTCAAGAAGTTACATTTTGACAAAGACTTTATAACCCTTTGAATTAAAATAATAATAACTCCCAGAAAGCTAGGTAGGGAGAAATAGACCCTAAGTAAAGTAACTTCATGCTAGTAATATTCATTATAGTAGATTTCGTATACCTTTTTTCATTAAAAATGGCAACTTTAATTTTACTAATAGTCCAGAACCATATTTAAAATACAAGCTAGTATGTGAGAACTGAAGGTATTTAAAATAATTAAAGCTGGAATCCAGCCCATAGCTACAGGCACTTAATTCTGATTAACACTATTGAGCCTTAAGAGGGTACTGTGCTTCCTACAGCATTAAAGATACTTTGATTTCTAATACAATAATGTATCATTATTGTAAGAACAGTTAACAATGCCTGTTATTAAATTAAGCAGTATAGATTCGCAAGTTTGCAAATACTTGGATTTAACATTATTGCTGTCATTTAAAAGCTTAAAGGCCCTGTGGAACAGATTATGATTAAACTACCCTAAAACAATTAACTTTCAAACACAACTATATATAAATATAGTAACAGTAAATAAAATAAGCAATGTGAACACTATGCACTAAAATCTCTGAGTGCAGCCTCTCGCTTCTCAGCCTTTTGGCTAAGATCAAGTGTAATATCTGACTGCAGCCTGGGATAAATAAAACTTCAAAGTCCCCCACCCAAAGGCAATAGAAGCTATAAAAGATGTGATATGCACTTTCAAGGAAATTATTTTTTCAAAATTGAGGAAAATACACTGCTAATACACAAATACACTGCCATAGATAATACACTATTCATAGTCTTTGGCAATCTCTAAGCTTGTGATGGTGCGTCAAATAACAAGATTTCAGATACTGGTCTTAAAGCTAGACTTCATCTTGTATAACAGTAGATGGGCTTTCAGATAACGTGATCCTAAAATGATTAAATTCTTAAAGGTTAATAAGGTAAAGGTTCTCCTCGCACATATGTGCTAGTTGTTCCCGATTCTAGGAGGTGGTGCTCATCTCCGTTACAAAGCTGAAGAGCCAGCGCTGTCCAAAGACGTCTCCGTGGTCATGTGGCCAGCATCACTAAATGCCAAAGGCGCACGGAACGCTGTTACCTTCCCACCAAAGGTGGTCTCTATTTTTCTACTTGCATTTTTTTACATGCTTTTCAACTGCTAGGTTGGCAGAAGCTGGGACAAGTCACAGAAGCTCACTCTGTTATGCGGTGCAAGGATTCAAACCACCGAACTGCCGAACACTCTGATCGACAAGTTCAGCATCTTATCCACTGAGCCACTGCGTCCTAAAGGTAAATACTTATATATAAATTGAGCTCAGAAGCAAGCTAGCAAACAGTGTGGCACCAAATAATTTTAATCTGAATGCTGATCTCCTACACAAGCATCTAATCCTGCATTCTGCACCCATTTTAATTTTAAGAGCAACTTTTATGAACCACATTAAAGGAGATGCATTATTGAAATATTGTCTGACTTCATAGACAGGGTCAGAAGAGATGAATTGGAATAAAAAAACTTCCCAAGGTTTTTTTTAAGGTACAATTTTTATACCTTCATGATAATCAACAAAACAAGGAAAACTTCCAGGCTGTGGTTTACTTTTAGGTAAACTACAGTTGCATCCAGAATCAGCTGCACATATCTATCTGAGCCAACAGATAGTTCCACAATTGCTCCACAGCTATTTTGTGATGGATTTCTTTCCTTGCAATCTAGTGTGGAAATAGTTACAAAAAAATCTGCCACATTTGCTGTAGTGGTTAAGGTGAGTGTTAATCCCACCTTAGGCATGAAAGCCAGCTAGGTCACTTTGGGCCAGTAACTGTCTCTCAGTGAAACCCACCAGATAGGGTTGGTGCTGTGAGGAAAATATGAGGGGAAAAAAGTACAGGTAGTCTTTGATTTATGACCACATTGAGCTCAAAATTTCCATTGCTAAGCAAGACAGTTATTGAGTCCCCCCTTTTTATGATCATTCTTGCCCAGTTGTTAAGTGAATCACTGCAGTTGTTAAATTGGTAATATGGTTGTTAAGTGAATCTGGCTTCCCCATTGACTTTGTCTAAAGATTGCAAAAAGTGATCAATGACCCCAGGATACTGCAACCATCATAAATACATGCCAGTTGCCAAGAGTCTGAATTCTGATTCTGGGGATGCTGCAATGGTTGTAAGTTTGAAAAATGGTTGTCACTTCTTTAAATGCTGAATAGATCACTAAGTGAATGGTTGTAAGTTGAAGAATTCCTGCATTATGTATGTTCACCACCTCAAGTTACTTATAAGGTAATAAAGATGGGGTCAAAAAGTCTAAAAAAACTCTCCTAGGAATAAGAGTCTAGGAGATCGGATTAAAAGGATTTATTAGAAGGAAAATTAAAATTAGAATGGAAGAATTCTAGCAAGTACCTTACTTTCAAATGAAACACAGACAACTTAGAAGCCTGTAAATGTTGAAAAGTATGTGAAACAAGATGGAATCTTGATAAAAGGCAGCTGAATAGAAATATATTGGACCTCCTTGTCAGCTATTCCTTCTCTCTATGCCAATTATTAAACAATATGAACATTGAGGGTTATCATATATTATTTCATTTAAATTAAATCAATTTTAAGTTTTGCTCTAGCCCTACCTTCTTCAATGTCATGCTGCCCTAAGATAGAACAGAAAAACTAGAAAATAGAAAAAAATAGTTGGAAGGGACCTTTGAGGTCTTCTAGTCCAACCCCCTGATTAAGCAGAAAACCCTATACCATTTCAGACAAATGATTATCCAATCACTTCTTAAAAACCTCTAGTGTTTAAGAAGAGATTGGACAACCAAAATTGTCACTTAAGGTCAACTGTGCCCTTTAGCTTCTCAAAAACTTCATCATTGTGCTCTTTCTATGTTTACTGGTCTGTATCCATTTGCAGGACTGAGTCCAACCAAAATACATAAAATTTAGTTTTTTATAGGGATGTTTAAAACAGATTGCAGATGTGAGAGGGGAGCTAAATCAGCATTATATATAGACCAATATACCTGTATTTTCAAAACAGTTTTCAGGAGGTAAAGGTTGGTATAATATTCTATATTTCAGTTTGAAATTATGCAGTTATTCAACAAAATCTTTCTATTGACTCATCCTCTTAGGCACTCTAAATCTTTATGGAGAAAAAAATTCTGCTTAAACAATTTCAGTACTGCAGTGACAAATTAAAATAATCTAAAGTGTTATATGTGCATAGAACTTACTGAGAGAAGTAAGTAGTAAAACAAAAGGATTATCATCGAAATGCTAGTAAAATCTGTGGACCTTAACAAAGACCTCACATAATGGGTTTCCAAACAAACCCCCTCTGAAGAAAATGCCAAAATATTGGAACAAAACTATCACTGCATAATTGCCCATTCATAATGCTATGGTTCCTCTTTCATCATTTCAGTTATGCTCCACTGCACAATATTTCACAACAAGAAAGCTCACTCTGCACTTCGGAGCTACTGCTTTTTACAGTTTGCTTAACTTGCAAGCTATTATAAAATGGTCCACTATTCATTTACTGATTATTTGTAGACTCTGCTGATCAGTTATAATGGTGGTTGTCTGAGTCAAAAAACAATGCACAAACTTGATGGTTAGTATAGAAGGTAATGAGATAAACTATGACAGTTGGCAAATCAATTCCTTTGCTGAACATATACAGCTGGTGTAGATCTTCTCTCTTAAGACTAAAAGAGAGAAAGAAGTCGTTGTCAAACGTACATAACTGAATAATCCAGTACAAATGAGCCAGTACTGTATATGGCTAGGTAACAGAGCTACATTGGTGTTAGGTAGCAAGGCATATCTTCTCACCTAGGCATCTAAAGCAGTTATAAGATGATTGGGGTAAAAGTACAAATTTAGGAATTATATTAATACTAGGGAGATCAGCAGCATTGTGGCTTAGAGGTGAAAACTTGGAAGGTTGAGGAATCAATTCTAGGCAGTGGCAGATGTTTCTCTATTAGGGCGCAAAGAGAAAATATCTGCTGTGAACTCTGCAAAAGCATCTGGAAGGGCATCTGGCTAGTAAACACTCAGCTCCATTCAGTTGCCACAACTCAACACTGAATAAAGGGTTGTAAAAGGAAAAATATAATACTAGGAAGTGTGTATGTGAGTAGTTTGGAAATAGAAGAACGTTGTATGAACAAGACTAATAGTCAGACATAGACACAGGAACATATTTCCAGATAAGATGAGACTGGGTCCAGGAGCTGGTTCTCCATGAGCAGACTAAATCAATTTACGCAAATAGATGACAAGGCACCTGCTCTGCTGGATGAAGTCAAAGAAAAGTGTTTTCTTTTCTTCAGCATACAATATTGTCTTATGCACTGTTCTGAAAATTCCTCCAAAACTATCTTGAAAGGTGTATGGAACTACTGGAAGAATACATGAGCCCGCAATGCATGCAAGTTGTAATTAATACCACCTATCCTTTAGTTTGCAGAGTCCTGCCCATTATTATTATTATTATTATTATTATTATTATTATTATTATTACATTTATATGCCGCCCTTCTCCGAAGATTCAGGGCAGCTTACAATTTTTGGGATACAACCCAATGTGCTCAGCAATAGCCTTCATTCCACTGTATATGCCTGCTTATTACTAAGCGGCATTTTTACAAAGTCAGCTTATTGCCCCCAACAATCTTGGGTCCTCAATTTACCTACCCCGAGAGGATGGAAGGCTGAGTCAACCTTGAGCCTGGTGGGATTCGAGCCTGCAATAAATCACAACATGGGAACCAATCTTTTGAGAAATGATCCCCACAACTGAGAAAAGATGGATTGGATCAACCATATATCTTATTCATTTCCCTACTTGCTGTAATGAGGATGTTTCTGCTGCAGAGGTGTTTAATGATCTATGAATGTGGCATTAGAAATCAGTCACTGAAGCAAGCTGCAATTAAACATTGAAAGTCTGGTTTTATTACTGCTAATGCAAAATACTATATTTAATATTTGCGAGGCTATTTTAGAAGATGTATGTAATACATCTAAGAAAAAGAAGTTGTTTACAAAGAGACGTTGAAACAATTTGACTTGTACTCATAATTTTCAACAAATTTGTAGGACAGGTAGCCCTTAACTTACAACCACAACTAAGCAAGAGAATTGTTAAGTGACTTTTCTCCTATTTTAAGACCTTTCTTGCCCAATTGTTAAGTGAATCATTTCAGTTCTGAAGTTAACAACATAACTGTTGAGTGAATCTGGCTTTCCCATTGATTTTGCTTGCCAGAATGTCACAAAAAGGTGATCACATGATTCCAGGACACTGCAACCGTCATAAATACATGCCAGTTGCCAAGCCTCCACATTTTGATCAGGTGACCATGGGGATGCTGCAGTGGTCGTAAGTGTGAAAAACAGTCATAAGTCACTTTTTTCAATGCTGTTGTATCTTTGAATGGTCACTAAATGAATGGTTGTAAGTTGAAGACCACCTGTATTGTTAAAATTGAAATAGTGTTTAGTGTTTGTTGAAGAGTAGGTTGGGGGTAATATTAGTAATATCAAAGAAATATTTAACTGACAATGAAAATAAGTTGTTAGGTTAGAATGGAGAGAAAATAAAAGACAGGAACTCACTGGTGCTTTCCTGAGTGATGTTAGTAGGGTGATATACTTTCTCAGTCTCAAATCACATAGAAAGGCTTCTTCTTTGCTGGGTGTTAAAAAGAACACAAACTTACATGTGCAAGGTAGACTTTGTTCTCATTTGTTCTAAGCATGGAACATCTAACATGTTTCCTTCTTTCCCATCTTTGCACCAATTCTTTTCATAAATTAGATGGTTCAAAGATTAATTTCAAATTCTTCCTTCCTACAACCAACAGAAAAAGTAATGCATAGATCCAGACTCCTCCAATGCATGAGGGTTATTGCATTTGAGGGGGTCCTTGGTACTCTTTGAGCTTGGTTGTTTTCTTGCAGACATTTTATTACCCAAACTAGATAATATAGCTGCTAGCTAGTAGCATTGGTGATGTTACCTAGTTTGGGTAATGAAATGTCTGTAAGAAAACAACCAAGCTCAAGAGCACCAAGGACCCCGCATTTCAAACCTGAGCTACAAATAGTCTCCTTTATTGGTTATTATATTTAAACTAGCTCAATCCCCGTGCTTTGTTATGAAACTATGTGCTCAGGCTTCGTTTTTGGGGAGGAAAATAAGGAAAAAAAAATCTGCCTCTGCCTACCAGCATCCATCGGTATTCATCTGGCTAGCGTGTGAGAGAGTTGAGGGCTGTTTGGAAACTGAAACAGTATTTGCCATGTGAGCAAGAAGGAAATAGCAAGGAGCCTGGGTGTGGCTTAGCTCAACTGTTTTGTACTAAAGCTGCTTTGTGCTGTGAAACTAAAACTGAAACTGAAACTCCTCTGCTTGTGTTTTGCATTTGGAACAGATTTATTTTCAGGTGGGGAGGGGGAGTAGAACTCCTTAGCATCAGAGTGTGTTAATAGTAATATAGGAAATACTAATGCTCTGATGGTCATTTCAAAAATCCTTTCTTAGCGAGCACCGAGAAGCCAAGAAGAACATACATGCCAAGTTTCAAGTTTGTAGGCTTTATGGTTCTAGAGATTTTGTGATGATGTGTGAGTGGTATTTCGCTTTTATATATATGGATACTGATTTGAATAAAGTGCTTTCTTGCTCATAAAGAACAACTTTTCTTGATTGTCTGCTTTGAGAAGCCAAACTCTTTAAATCACTTTGCAAAAAACCCTACTGTATTGCATAGAGAAACACTATCTTAGGAAAAGTGACTTTCCCACATCAATGGGAGGTCTCTGCGGTCTCATCTGGCTTTTTGCCTAATGGTTACAGTAGGCAAGAATTTTATAGATGGTTGGAGAAAAATAACTATACTCTTAGGCTTATGCATAAGATTTTCTTTAGACATTTACCATTTTTTATAAAGGAATTGGTTGTCATTTAACATTCAATGTTCAGAAAAGGAATAATTAACTCTGAGAAAAATGGTTAGCCTTCTAAGCTTAGATAAAATTGTGGACAGGTACAGCTGGAAAACTGAGTTGCCCTTCATCCTTCACCAAACAGTTACAGTGACAATCCAATTTTCAATCCTAGCTAAAACAAAATTAAAGGTACCAAAATAATGAGGGCAAGCCATCATTCAAGGTGTATTTCTTTGGGTCTTTAAAAAGGTAATTAGGGGCATTTATAGAGAGATGAGGGGATGTGGTGGTTCAGTGGATAAGGCTGAGTTTATTGATCAGAAGGTTGGCAGTTCAGCGGTTTGAATCCCTAGCCGCGTAACGGAGTGAGCTCCCATTACTTGTTGCAGCTTCTGTCAACCTAGCAGTTCGAAAGCACATAAAAATAGAGCCTTGGTGGTGCAGGCTGTTAAATGCCTAGCACTTAGTTCCAGCTGCCTACAATTAGTGCAGGCTCGAATCCCACCAGGCTCAAGGTTGACTCAGCCTTCCATCCTCTCAGGGTAGGTAAAGTGAGGACCCAAGATTGTTGGGGGCAATAAACTGACTTTGTAAAAATGCCACTGGGGGGGCGCAAAAAAGCCCTAGTAATAAGCAGGCATATGCAATGGAATGAAGGCTATTGCAAAGTGCATTGGGTTGTGTCCCGAAAATTGTAAGCCGCTCTGAGTCTTCGGAGAAGGGCGGCATATAAATGTAATTTAAAAAAAATGCAAGTAGAAAAATAGGGACCACTTTGGTGGGAAGGTAACAGTGCTCTGTGCCTTCATAAGAGATGTAGCAAGGAAAAATAGGGACCATTCTTTGGTGGGGAAGGTAACAGATTGCTCTGAGATGATCTTGCCTTCAGAATGTTTAGTCATGCTCAAGCCAAATGCCAACCATGAGAATTGCAGTGATCATTTGGCACAGTGCTGACTCTTTGACTTAGAAATGGAGATGAGCACCAGAGCCAGAACCAACTAGTTTTTCTAATTTGGGTTAGTGGTGGAATAAGTAGGTAACTCTCTTGTTCCCTTTGAAGTCACAATTTTCATTTTTATTTGTTTTTTGTTTGTTGTGTTTGTTTTAATATAGAGGATTCTGTTTTTAAACATTTGTTCAATCACTGATTTAAGTTTACTATACTGTATTTAACTATGCCTATCTGTATTTATATTCATGTATCTATAATAATATTATATTCATGTATCTATAATAATATTATCTAAATATCTAGAATGGTATAAATATTTTAAACTTGTTTTTGCTAGATCAGGGCTGTTAAACTTCCTGGCTTGTGGGCCAGATGCGTCACATACTGGCCAGGCCCACGCCTGGTTTAGCGAAGGGGAAAAAAGTTGTGATATGTCATGTGATGACACCGTGATGATGATATGACTTTGACACCCATGTGCTAGATGGTAACACTTAGGATATTGAATTATAAAAGTATGTGGGATATTGCTAAGTACAGAAAATTATTCAAGGTGATAAAAGATACATTGCTGATGTTATATTTATACAAGAAACTCATTTTTTACAACACGATACACCTTTCTCATCTAAAATTAGTTGTATTAGTTTATCTTATTTTATTTTGGTAATAATACTAAAGAAATACCAAAGAAATAGATGCTATGATTCTAGTTTATACGGCTGAAAAATGGAAATGGTTCAGGAATATTTAGATGCTGAATGGCATTTTATTAATCATACGTGGGGAAAGAAATGTGATCCTTCTTTGCAGAAAGATATTCCTTTTCTTTGTTTTATTAAGTCTGCTTAATGCTCTGTTATTTTGTATTTAGGTAGAGGCATATACTCCCAGAATCTATTTCACCTAAGGCCAAAGAAATCAATTTTACAGAAATCGTACTCAGAAATGAAATCTGCTTAGAGTATAAAACCACACAAGCTGATTACAACTGCCCAACAATTCTCTATATCCATGTATATTTCTTCATATATCTTTGAGATTTGTCAGATTTTAATGGGCCACTACATGCTCTGTACTGGCTTCTCCTACATTGCATAAAAGTATAACCCAGGGCAAAGTTAGAGATGACTCCAGAATTTACAACCACTAATAATGGTTCTTAGTACTTATTTCTATCTCTTTCTCTCTCTAACTTAAGGGGGAGATCTTCATGCCTCCCATTTCTTGGCATTCTGGTTCATTTTGTTATTTCTAGGAAAGTTGCCTTTTGTAGTTCAGCATTTCTAATCTTCAGCTTGAATTGTGGATATTTCCCGACATTGCTTCAATTCAAAATCCTCTTGCTGCTGGTCCCTGTAAAAAGCTCTATTGATTTTAAAATTCTCTGCTTATTTTCAAAGAACAGAAAGGTTGTAGAGCTTCACAGGTTTTTTTTTCTCCCTGTTGTATTCTTCAGCTGTTAGCAGTATGAATCATCAGGTTGCTCATATTATTTCAAGCTCTTTTCAAGGCTGCTTCACATATATTTTGGGTAATCATGTCTTCCTAAAGTATGATGAGACTTTTTCCTTCTGCCCACTCTTATCAACACATAACAATAGGTTGGACAGATATATATTTTATACTGTGCAAATTGAGCATTTTAGCTGGCTTTTGAAAGTTTGGCTTATAATACCCTTGCTCTTCAAAAATCTATATTTCTGTATTGCAATTAATATTTTTTTTACCTTTGCAAAGTTATTCAGAACTTGAAATATTAATATTAATTAATTTGTGAATATATAAACTGGATTAAAATCTAATTAGCATATCAAAGCCAAGATAAACTAGCATAATTTAATTAAAACCTTGTTATTTTATTTAAAATAGTAACAATTCCAATTAGGAGGATTGTTTGCATTATGTAGAAACAATGGATTAGCTCCAACCATAATCATAGTTAAAACAGATCAATTGCAGTGAAAAAAAAGCTAATTATGTCTACCCCAATGATTTCAATGGGATCCTCCAATGTCCAAGTAAATATTGAAGATATTCTTATTCACACCCACAATTAATTCTTCATTAAGTCAAACAATGGTTCTGCATTGGCAAGGCAGAGAAATCTACATGAATAAATGAGTGAAGAATAGATGGGATGTTGAAATTTAAATTCCAAACATCAAAAAAGATGGCATGGCGGGGTGAAGAATTGGGGATGGGACCCTGGGAAAGGGAAAAAGAGGGTTACCAAGGCCCCATTAATTAAATTCTTAGATGGCTTTTTAAGAAGATTAGGGAGGGGGGTGGGTAATGATTATGAGGAGACAAAGTGCAGCCCGGGGCAGAATCGTGATGGGGAAGCGGAAGGGGCTGGCTGGGCCCTGGAGAGTGGGACGGGAATGGCAATCTCCAGGGTGGTGGGGATCGGTAGGGGACGACGAGGCATAGGGCCATATCACATCCCGGGAGCGTGCCCCTGCTGTCTTCGAGCAGTGGAGCGCTCCTACCCTCTTGCCTCCTCCCAACCTCCTGGGGATGTGGGAACTGGGACCCCTGGGCTCCGACTGGTGTACTTTAATGCCAGGTCCGTGGCTAATAAGGCTCCCTCCTCCGTGAAGTAATTGAGGAGGAGGCTGAGGACTTGGCCTGCATCACCAAGACCTGGTTGGGGCCAGAGGGTAGAGTCCCTCTGATTGACTTATGCCCCCCAGGTTATTGGGTACTACACCAGTCATGACCCCTGGGGAGGGGTGGTGGGGTGGCTGTTGTTATTCAGGAGACCTTGATTCCAAGGGAGGTCACTGTTCCTGAGATAGGCGGGTGTGAGACCCTTCTCCTGAGGTGGGGGCCTGGAGGTCAGGTGGGCCTGCTGCCATACCTCTCTCCCCAGCTGTGTGGCAGTGGCCCTGCCTGGGCTTCTCGATACCCTCTCAGAGGTGGCGGTGGAATTACCGGGGATTATGGTCCTTGGTGATTTCAACCTGCCCTCACTGGGAGGGGCCTTGGGTTTGGCCCAGGAATTCATGGCTTCCATGGCGGCCATGGGCCTGACCCAGGTGATTCAGGGCCCAACTCATGAGGGGGGGCAATACGCTTGACCTGGTTTTTATCTCGGAACAGTGGCGCAATGATCTGGGGGAGGGTAACTTTATTGCCCTTCCTGTCCCATGGTCAGATCATTATCTCCTGCGGCTGGTCTTCCAACAAGCTGTCCCTCACCACTGGGATAAGGAGCCACCGAAATGGTTCTGCCCCAGACGCCTGATGAACCCTAGAGGTTCCAGGCAGAACTGGGGTTTTTTCCCACTTCCTTCATCCACAACTCGGCTGAGGACCTTGCGGCCACCTGGCAATGGGCTGCTGCGGAGGGCCTCGACAGAGTTGTCCCCATGCGGCCCCTCACTCGCTGTGGATCCCGTTCAGCTCCTTGGTATACCGAGGAGCTTCGGGAGATGAAGCACTGTTGGAGGGACTTAGAGAGCAGGTGGAGGTCCACCCACTCCGACTCCGATGAGCCCATTTAAGAGCCTATATTAGGACTTACCTGGTAGCTATGAGAGCGGCGAGAAGGTCTTATCTCTCCACCCTCATAGCATCCGTGGATAACTGCCCAGCCGCCCTGTTCCGGGTGACCACTCTCTCCTATGTCAGGGGGAGGTGGTGGACCCATTGCGGGGTAGGGCTGAGGAATTTGGTCAATATCTGATGGATAAAATCACTTGAATTTGGGAAGGGTTCAACTCTAATTTGCAGTGGCCCGATGAAGAGGGTGCAAGTAGTCTGGCCAATTTGACTTGGGTTGAGTTTGATCCTGTCTCTGAGGACGAAGTGAACAGGATCATGCGACGGCTGAGCTCTACCACATGTTTATTGGACCCGTCCCCTTCCTGGTTAGTATGTGCCTCCAGGGAAGTCACCTGTGGCTGGTTCCGGGCAGTGGTCAATGCTTCATTAAGGGAGGGTGTCTTTCCCACCGTCTTGAAAGAGGCAGTGGTAAGGCCCCTCCTGAAGAAGCCTGCCCTGGACCCAGCCGTGTTAGACAACTTTCATCCAGTCTCCAACCTTCGCTTTTTGGCAAAGGTTGTTGAGAGTGTGGTAGCCCAGCAGTTTCTGCTGTTCCTGGATGAAGCGGACTACCTAGATCCATACCAATCGCGCTTCCGGCCCGGGTTCAGCACGGAGACGGCATTGGTCGCACTGATGGATGATCTCTGGAGGGCCCGAGACAGGGGTTTTTCCTCTGTCCTGGTCCTGTTAGACCTCTCAGTGGCTTTTGATACCATCGACCATGGTATCCTGTTGCGGCATCTCGAGAGGTTGGGAGTGGGGGGCACTGTCTTACAGTGGTTCTTGTCCTACCTCTCAGGGCGCACACAATCAGTGTTGATGGGGGGGCAGAGGTCAACTCCAAGGGCTCTCACTTGTGGGGTCCCCCAGGGGTCGGTCCTCTCACCCCTCTTATTCAACATCTATATGAAACCACTGGGTGAGATCATCCATGGTTTTGGGGTGAGGTATCATCAATATGCTGATGATACCCAGTTATACATCTCCACCCCAGACCATGTCAGTGATGCCCTCTCCGTGATGTCCCGTTGTCTGAATGCGGTACGGATCTGGATGGACAGGAACATGCTTTGGCTCAATCCGGCCAAGACTGAGTGGCTTTACATACCGACATCTCAGTCCAGTCAGGAGATTCCATCATTGGTCATAGGGGAGAGGTGTTGCCCCCTGTGGACAGAGCACAGAACCTGGGGGTCCTCCTGGATTCACGGCTCCGGTTGGAGGAGCACATGGGGGCCGTGGCCAGGGGGGCCTTTGCTCAGGTCCAGCTTGTTCTCCAGCTATGCCCATTCCTGGACCAAGATGCCCTGCATACAGTCACTCATGCACTTGTTACCTCCCGACTCGACTACTGCAACGCTCTCTATTTAGGACTGCCTTTGCATACCACCCAGAGATTGCAGCTGGTACAAAATGCGGCCGCATGGGTGGTGATGGGAGTTTCCCAATTCTCCCATGTTACACCCCTCCTACGCAACCTGCATTGGCTGCCGGTTGCCCTCCGAGTGAGATTCAAGGTTTTAGTGTTAACATTCAAAGTCCTACAAGAAATGGGTCTAGGATATTTACGAGAGCGTCTCCTACCGATATCGAATGCCAACCGCCCTGTACGAGCACACAGGCAGGGCTTCTCGGGGTGCCGTCGGCAAGCCAATGCTGGTTGGCAGTGCCCCGGGGTTGAGCCTACTCTGTGGCTGTTCCCGCCCTGTGGAACCAACTACCCCTGGGGCTCCATCTGGCCCCCGACCACCGCACCTTCCGTCACGATCTGAAAACTTGGTTATTCAAACAGGCTGGGCTGTGCTGATCTCCAGTGGGGGGATTTTCTCATTTAAATTTTCAATATTTTAATTTTAATTGACATTTTAACTATACTGGGCTTATGTTCATTTAATTTTCTTTTTAATTAATTTGTTGTTGTTTGATTTTGATTGTGAGCCACCCCGTCTTTGGAGATGGGGCGGCATACAAGTCCAAGTAATAAATAAATAAATAAATATAGTTTTTATAGCTTTAAAAGGTTTCTGGTTTTTGTCCCAAAGGTGCTTTTTCAAAAGGCAACTGGACTTTCTTTGTTTTTCTTGAAGATGTTTTGCTTCTCATCCAAGAAACTTCCAAGAAAAACAAAGAAAGTCCAGTTGCCTTTTGTTTTGAAAAAGCACCTTTGTTATCACAATGGATGACCTGGATGACTGAGAATCTCCATAGACATTTCTGGATTTTTGTACCAAATCTTGGCAAATTCCAGACATAACTAAAAGCTGAGATATCTCAGGGCTTGAGCTGCCTTGAAACAGTAACTAAGGTTCTTCAATGAAGGAAGGGAGGGAGGAGGCAGGGAGGCAGGCAGGCGGGCAGGTTTCCCGTTCTCCCTGCTAGCTTCCCACAAGGAAGCTCAAAGGGAAAGTCAGAGGAAGTTAAAGTTACTCCTGCATCCACTGATTTCCTTGCATACCTGTGATCATTCTGTTTAGGTAAGGAAATATCTCTGAAATGATGGCCCAACAGGTCATGGCTTGTCTACTTTGTTTAACTCATTAAATGTGGGTGTGGACAAGAATGTCTTCAACATTTGCTTGGATTGTAACAAATATGACACTTTTGGGGGTGAAGGAGGAAAGAAGCATTATAAGCAACAGGCACCTTCACAAAATCTGATTTTCAGACAGAAGCAGATTGGATATCAGCAGGAGAAGACATGAGTGGAAAGGACTCTGAAGATGAACAGTGCCATCAGACAGATTTATGCCGGAAAGCATGGTCTCCAGCATCTTGATTAAAAGCTGCTTAAAACATTATTGTCTAATGCCAGAATTTTAAACTAAGCTTTATAACAAAGGGCACAGAACAATACGTCACACAGCGCCTTGTTGCCACTGCACTTTGTTCTAGCTGCCCACTTCCAGATCATGCTAATTGACAGCCCTGTTGAGAATCCTTTATAGTGCTGTAATTAAATCATGAGGTTATTAGTACTTGAGCCATTGTGTCTAAGACGTCTCTGTGTGAGAACACACATACTGGATATATTATTTGAAGATATATTATTTGAGTGTCATTAATGGCTCTATACCTAAATTATTGATCTGTTCCTTACAGACAGAATGCTACCAACTCCAGGAACATGGATCTCTCAAAAGTTACATTTCTCAGTATTAGTGGAGGTTATTATTGGATTCCTTCCAGTTACTAGTCCTTCAGGTCTTCCACTTTAATTGAATCAATCTACTTCATTCCTCTTCTTCTCTTTTCCTCTACCTTTTCCAGAACTCCAGAATTTTCAGGGGATCTGGTTATTAGGCAAAGAATTAAAAATATGATAACCTGATAATCTGAGTTTGGCTTTTTATTCCTTGACTGAGAACTCTACATTGATTTGTCCTACGATGCATTTTTCCATTTGACTGTCCATGGCATTCCAAAGAATTTTCTTCAACAGTTCAAAAGTATCAATATTCTCGCTATCCTTCTTGAAAGTCCAACTGTCACTTCCATAGAGTGTCACAAAGAAAGCAATTTCCTGCATGATTTTGATTTATATAAGTACAGACATGGTACAACACTTGAATATATTTTCCAAGGCCTTTATGGTATTCTACTAAGTGCAATATATTTCTTGACGATTGGTTCCTTTACTTTAACTTTTCTGACTTCTCTTGCACATGTCCCTAAATTATCAGTTCCTGTCTTGTATGTATGGCATAAACCTGATTATCACACCAAGTTTTAATATCTATCCTGAATATCTATCCCCAATTTTGTCCCATAATTTTTCATTTTGGTTTCCAATATTCAGTATGGAATTCTTTCTGTGAGGCATTCGATTCCCACAATACAATGAAATTAATAGGAAATTAACAGCTATTCATTCAACTATTCAGAGAGAACAGTAACACAGAATCAAAAATTCAGTGGTTAAAAACTTTCCTTTAAAAATATCTTTAATGGAGCTGTGTTTCTTCAATGGATGTTTCACTCCAAAAACAGCTTGAGTGAAGCACCTCTCAAATTTGTTTCATAAGCAACCTGGTCTAGCGTGTCTGCTTCTGAAGAGTGAACCAAATGAAGTAAAGATGTTTTCTTGTCATGCCCTCTTTTCCTTTAACCTCATTGTCTGGTGCTCCCAATAATCATTTGTGTAGGCCTTTCCTCATATACTGAGTCAAGGGTCTTCAAACTTGGCAAGTTTAAGACTTATGGACTTCAACTCCCAGAATTCCTGAGCTAACATGACTGGAGGAGGAATTCTGGGAGTCCACAAGTCTTAAAGCTGTCAAGTTTGAAGACTCCTGTACTGAGCTAACTATGGCATGCAGAACATTTGTTGCAGCTGTTGCAAAACAATCAAACCATTTTTTGCAACCTGGGACTTTGAATTGTTGTACCTGATATTGCCCAAACAGCCAACCTCTCCCACAACCTTCTTACTGGGGTATGTTTCCATTCTAAAGCCATACAGTGGCTTTATGTACCTCTTTTCATGTCTGTCTGTCTGTCTGTCTGTCTGTCTGTCTGTCTGTCTGTCTGTCTGTCTGTCTGTCTGTCTGTCTGTCTGTCTGTCTGTCCGTCCGTCCGTCTGTCTCTCTCTCTCTCTCTCTCTCTCTCATCTATCTATCTATCTATCTATCTATCTATCTATCATCTATCTATCACCTATCTATCTAATTGTTATCATCTATTTATCTGGCAACATTTTTTCTTTAATTAAGAGCATGGGCTATTATTGCCCTTCCTCTTATTCCCTTTTTTCCTAGGCATCAGAGACATTCAGGTAGGATCACATCTGAGAAAGACAGTAAGAAAAGTGAAGACATAGGCTGGAAACATACAATTAAGGCCCCATATCTTTTTACACATGTGGCATGTATGATATATATCAAAAATGGTTGTGTGGTCACAGCCAGTATCTTTATTTGCTTTACACCTCCTCCCCACCTCCAATGCCCCTGCATTTCTTCAGACTGGCATGAGCCCTAAGAAAGTTGTTTTTATTCTTTGTATGTCTGAAGCTGCAAATACCTGCTATTTCCTAGTCCCCTCCTTTCCTTGGTATTTCCATCCAACCTTGTATTCAGCCTTCCCACCCCTGGTGCTTTCCTGATAAGATGAAGTAAAGGTCTTGTGAAATAAAGCAGAGAATAATATATGACTATATAGTTATTTCTGTTTTTCAAACATGATTTTAATAAGGAATTGAACCCTCACCCATATCCTAGAAGATTTATATGTTATGATATTTCTATTTACACCTGTTTAACAGAGTTGTGATCATCGTCCACAACCATGGCGTTTTCTAAAATTTAGAATAAATATAAAGCAATGTCATAAGTGTTAAACAATGCTAAGGCCCTAATCAGTTTTACCATTAAATGGGAGGATAATTTAAGCAATTACATTTACAGTCACTAACAAACAGCACCAACTAAATAGGAAATGCATTTCACATTATATAATACTTCAAAGTTCCAGAACAGCAGGGCTGTTCTTAACTGTTAATTCTAATAATGTAGTTTAATAATACAGTAAACTTTAATTTATTAGACCACTTGAAGAAATGTCTGTCCATTAACTCTGAACTTCTGTTAAATATACGTCAATCTAAATAACGTTCATAAAATTTATGCCATTTATGTAATATAATTTACAGTATATATACTGTATGAAATTTTACACACAATTATAAAACTGTATGTTTTTTCCCACCAAATTGGAAAACTGTATTTTTCCAAGTCAGTTTTTATTAGTTACAAGTGCATACAAAATATGGTGAATAACAGTCTATAAAATTGGAATTTTATTGTACTTGTATAATCAAAAAGTTAATTTGGCAATCTAATCTTTCCTTCCCCTGTTAATTCTCATTGTTATTTTAGTAAATCACTTTTGATTACTATGCAATATTGCCAGTGTCTAATTTATCCTTTTTTTCTTTCCTTCTTCTTTCCCAGTGTATATCTCCCCCCTAATCTCTGGTCAGAAACATGTTTATTAGCATTTACTAATCATATGTGCAATTTGTATTCTCTCTCTCCCCCCTCCCCTCTCCCTCTTCCTCTCTCCCTCCCTCCCTCCTCCCTAGCTCTCTTAACAGGCGATCAGAAACATCTGAGTTGAAAGAAGAGGAAGAAAATATTTTTTAGAAAACGCTATAGGTTTTGATTATGAATCTTGTAATTCAGACAGTTTGAAGATAGAAATTTTCAGTTCACTGAATTGCATGTTGCCATATCATTTCACGCTGGTATGCTGAGGCAAAGAAGGAATAACTGCTCTTCTTGTCCTCTGACTACCCATTTATGAAATTGGCTGCATTTCTCTTATTTCAGAAAAACATGTGAATTCTTTGCTAGAAAGATGATCTCAAAAATAAGTGTAAATAGTGCACACAAAATGGAATGACCGAATGTTTAACAAACATGGATAAATGGTGAGTCATCATCTTCCTTGGGCAGTAAAGTACAACCTGAATGGCTTAATTTGATATTTTCTCAGACATAAAAATCAAAGACAGGCATGCAGAAGAAATAGTGAAGTTACAGAAGAAGCATTCAAAATGATCAAGGGGATAATCAACTAGCTCTTGAGAGAAAAAGAAAACTGAACAGAGGTATAAAAATATAACTGGGAAAAATGTGATGATTAAAAAAAAATACAAAGCTAGGACTATTCTTTTGATACTAGAATAATATAAAGTAAAAGCAGGAAAATTATTATCACAAGCTATACTGATGCCCAGCTTTTATTTAGAAAGTTTAATACTGAATTTTGACATTTTTATGAACAACTGAAGAAATGAAGACTTATTATTACCTCTAACATCAGAAAAGTACATCTCTCAAATTCAGTTACTGGTATGGAGATGTTTCTGTTCTCATGGTTTGGCAAAACTGCATATTTCATCTTCTGTGTTTCTTCACTAAAGGTTTATAAAAACAATTTTCTTATTTGTTGCTTTTATTTCTGTGAAGAGACTATCAATATAAAAAAATTGTTTGAGGTAGCTGTCAACATAGTTGTTCCAATCATCATCACCACCAGCCTAGAAAATATATAATTACTATCCCAATCCCATGTCTAAAAATTTAAAAATTAATGAATTGCTGGATTTTCCCAAAATATTTGATTGTAAGCCTTCTTTTGATTTATAAAACCTTTAAGAAAGGAAAGATAAAAATCAGATGTTCAAAATAAATCCTAGGTATTTATATAAATAATTCTCTGAGGTAAGTGTTCTTTTTCTCCTTTTTAATGAATTTGCTTAATGTAATATTGTATGCTCTATATAGCTGAAATTAACTGTAAAGGCCATGTAAAAAGAGAAGAAAGACTCAGTGAAGTATATACATATAATTACAAGACATTAGTGTCTGATTAGAAAGCTCTGAAAGAATAATTATACCATTGGAAAGCATCAAACTTCCATATCCAATAAAACAGAAGTTGCAAGATGGAATAAGCCACTGAAACTTCAGAATGGAATAAAAGCAAAGATTTCAATGATGGTATAAAGCTAACCTCTGTTAACATTTAAATATACTGAAAACTCCTCACAAATTATGAAAGAGAATTTATACTTTAATATTGCTAGTTTTGATTCCAAAAAGTAGCTTGTGCATTTTTACCTCATAAAGATATTCTTAAGTTCTTCCGGTGGAAAAGAGGAGTGTATAAACAGGTCTCAAAATGATTTTGATCCATTTCGGATGTTCCAGAGATAACACACTCTAATTGAGGTCTGAACTAAGATTAAAAAAAACTTGGCTTCAGAAAAAACATATGGCCAGATATTCCTCTCCCCTCCCCTCCTCTCCCTCCCCTCCTTTTTTTTTTTTCTTTTTCTTTTTTCTTTCTTTCTCAAACTGGAGTGAAATTTGCAGATTACTGAAATAATTGGATAAATTTTCTCTCCCTCTCTCCCCCCACACCTCTCTCTTTGAGAAGTTGGTGCCTTTGAATCTATATTGACTCCTGGAGACTGCCTGGCAAGAATTGGTTTGCTATTGCCTGATTCCTAGGACTGCGAGAGACGAACTGGCCCAAGATCACCCAGCTAATTTCATGGCTAAAACAGGGATAGAAGTCCTGGTCTCTTGTTTCTAGATTGATACCTAAACTACTATATCAAACTAGCTCTGTCACATGGGTTAATCCTTGTTTATCTGTTCATTGGCTTGACAATGAAGCTTCCCTTTCTCTGTCAAGGCCATCCTTTACACTCTCCACCATAAATACTAATTCTACAGAATTACAGGTAACATTGTACCCACTATTATTAAAAAAAGCCATTTTTATGTCCATGTGCAGTCTATCATTTCCACTACAAACAGGACCCCTAATTAGAATTGATTAATTGGTGTATGTGGGCATGGGGTAGACCTCATTAATCTTGAAATGCTGTGAATTAAAATAGATGGCAGTGACTCTTCCGTTACCCACCTTGCTGCTTTTCATAACATGTAAACTAGAATAGAAAAACCCAATGGACCATTGTTGAATTAAAATAGGATGGGAAGTTGTGGGGTTGCCTTGGAGGCAGCTAGCCAAATATAGATTCACAAACTACAGCAGCAGCAATCCACTGAATCAGAAATGGAGCTGTGGGTTCCTCCCTGATGTTCTCTCATGGCTCTCCAACAGCAACCAGATGTCTTCTCTTTGAGCCATTGGCTACTTAATGCCTCCTGCTTTTCTCTGGCCTTCTTTCTCCAGATCACTCACATCAAACGGTATCAGCAATAGAAGAAACGTGACCTGTTACATTGACCAGAAGAGAAAGTTAAATTACAAAATTCACATACCTTTTCATTTAAAATTTCTCTCCCTGGTGTTGCTTATGCTTAGCTTCATAATAAAATCAATAATGACTCAACTGGAAGGAGTATGCATTCTGAAAAGCCTGTGAAAGCAGTAATAGTCAATTAGATTAGACTTGTGGAAACAATGTGTAGGAGTAACCTTTTGAAACAGACATGCTAATGAACTCTCCTGAAGCATTTTTCAAGGCCATAGGAAGGACATCATTGAACATGTAAGCTATAGCAAATGTCATGCTTTGAACATTTGAACATTGAATAGTTTTCAAAGCATGACATTTAAGCCAAATGTGGCACCTTCCCAGTTCTATTTTGAAGGGGAAATGTCAATCAGTAGCAATTTCTGGTGAGGACAAGCAATCCAAGAGCAACATTTTCAAAAGCTTTCAGAAAGAGGTACCTACTTCCGACAGTGAGATGGCTAGAAGCAAGTTAGTGTTACCCCAGACTGAATAGCAATAGCACTTAGACTTACATACCATTTCACAGTGCTTTCCAGCCCTCTCTAAGTGATTTACAGAGTCAGCATATTGCCCCCAACAATCTGGATCCTCATTTTACCCCCCTTAGAAGGATGCAAGGCTGAGTCAATCTTGAGCCAGTGAGAATCAAACTGCTGAATTGCAGGCAGCAGAAGTTACTGAAGTAGCAGAAGTAGCCTGCAGTCTAACCACTGTGCCACCATGACTCATGATGATCAGCCACTAATGAAAGCAGTCTTGAGTTGAATCTATTATTATTAGTGCTGCTGTTGGTAGCACTATCTGTTAAAGTGGTATATGTTAAATTATTTTCATAAAATAAATATTTGGGAGTTGAGTAGCAATCTGAAAATTCATGAAAGGGTTGATGAGCTGAAGAGATTGAGAGCCACTGCTGTATGCATGTGGCGTTCCTTTTCACATGGCTAATGCAGTAACTGTTTGCTATGATTTGACGGGAAGGGCCATTGGATTGGAATACTCACATAGGCTTATGTGAATCAAAAAAAAAATACTTTGTGAGGTTCTTTGTTATATAAAGCTGTGTTGTTGTACCTTGGTCAGTTGACATGACTTGATAAAACACTTATTCTGCTGTCAGGCACTTCTGTTGGTCTGTAAAGCAATGTGGCCACTCACTGTTAGAAGTAGACTCTGCTTCATCACTTCATAAATTTGCTTCCGGGGGTGCCCTGATCCAGCAAAACTTTCCAGTTAATTATTGCTGTTTTAATTTGTTTACAATTCTTGGATGATAGAGACATTTAAGCTAAGTTTTCTTCCTCATTAGTACAGTATATACAATGACCTATTGAAGTTTTCTAAGACTTCCATCTGAAGGCTTTATAATCTTCAGATGCTGATCTTTGAAAGTGGAATTTTCTGCATGCAAAGCATTTGCTCTGCCACTGAACTATGGCCATTTGCCAAATGTTTTCATTGTTGGACTTCTATTTGACTTTGTAATTGGTTAAGCACAATGCCAAAATAACCCCAGTCTTCATATACTTTCCGACCGTCATAATTGTTTACTGTATTTGTTCATGCTAATACAATGGTATGATTGGGTATGTTATATTAATACCAGTGTTCTAGAAAACTGCCAAATATTTTTGAAATGAATCCAGTAAACCGAATCAACTGCTAACACTTCCCCCAATTAAAAAAAAATCTTACTCTGGAATATTATTGAATATATTTTAAATGGAATAGTATTTATTCTGAGGTAGAACAGTTGCCTAGATTAACAACAAAGTCAGCATGAAAGAAATTAAATAAAAATGTCTGAAACAATCTTGAAGAGATTCTGAGTTCATATCCTAAACTCTGGAGTAGTAGAAAGATATTGAATTTTTAATATAGATGCCCTTTATTACTATTTGTAATTCTACTTTTAAATGACTTTAGAATCGAGGAATGATAAAATTTTCTGCCTACTTTCTTGGAGATAATATTGCTCTTCAGAATAGACAACATTAGACTAGATGAATCTATGGTCTGCCTCAACATAAAGATATGTGTATGAAGGTTTCCATATTATAAGTGTGTGTGTGTGCATGTGTGTGTGTATCTATACACACACATAAAGTTTCTTTCACACACATGAAAGTTTCTTTCTCAGATTAAGGCATCACAGAAGGTGACTAGATTTTCTCTTTTCTAGAGCATTATAAAGATAGTCTTCATGGCCATTTTATTCTAAATGTCTCATTTTGTGAACAGATCCTTAGGGTAAAATACTGATGAATGAGCTTGACAGTGGTGCTGCTGTTAATGTACAGAAAAACGAGGAAAAAAATAGAGGCAGGGGAAAAAAAGAAGGCAGATCCTTCTCAGATTTGTCTACTGTCTTGTGAAAGACCCGTGTACAAATTCCATTGCTGAAAGAACCCAAATATAGAAATGAATAGAAAAGTAGTGCATATAATAATGTGCTGGCTGCTTTGGTTGCATGACTCTCTCCCACTCTGAAGGAATATAGAGCTCACCCTGAGGAGAAAGAAGAGAGGGAGGAGGGAGGGAGTGGGCCATTAAAGGAAGAATTTCAGAAAAGATTACAGCTCTGAGAAAGAGGAAAGCATAAAAAAGAAAGTCAGTTTAACCCCACTCTGATTTTGGTTAGTGTAAGAAACTCAGGAGAAACCCTACAATAAAAAGCATCCTTGGATCCAGCTGTGCCTTGTTTCTTGACACTACCTGCCTCAAATTGGTGACATTTTCACAGTTCCTATTTATATGTATATAAGATCATTCATAAGGAAACATCTAGAATTCAGGGCGCTGTGACTGAGCTCTATTAGCGTTGTCAGTCTCTTGGTGCATTGAATTATGCAACAAATGCAGCAAGACTGTCTCACAGAATCAGTTAATGTACACGATAAATCAGCAACTATTTATATTATCAACAAATTATAGGCTCTGCAAGGATCCAGGGCAGGTATGTATAAATTACCTGTCAGCTGTCTCAATCTTTTGGTTCTAACTCAGATTTCGGTGTCTTGGGGACATCTGCTGATAAAGCTGATAGCATTGATAATACCGATAATGCATCCATAGCATTGCGTTGCTTTCAAGGTCAGCTCCATCCAGAATATCATTAAAGGAATAAGAAACAGTATCAGCAGACTCCTTGATAAGTAAATATCAATATACAAGTGCAGAGTAGCACACCCACCAAAACTGGATCAATTAGACATGTGTTGGCTTTTCTAGTTGTGCAAAAAAACTAGATTTCTCAATCAGTAATACTGATGGATTTGGCTGGGTTTTTTTTCTTTTCTTATACCAGGAAAAAAAAATCTCTTATTATGATTCATTTGACTCTAAGTATTGCTGATATATATTTTTGCAGTTAAAGTGCCTGTGAAATAAAGTATCTGCCTTGTGAGCCACCTATACTGGTAAGTAGTTTCCACATTACCTTTTAAAATTGAATCATTCCACTTGAGTAAAAGCACTCTTTCCCCTGCTAAGTTATGTGCTTTTGATCTGTCCCAGGCAAAGCCAAAAATGAGCATTTTTTATGGAATATTTACCATTACTGTTATTTGTTATTCATTTTTTACACTATGGATGCTGCAATATAATCATGAATCTTTGAAACTTTGAAAAAATTTAAAAATATCTTCTTTTGCTTAAGGAAGCTTATTGTCTTTGCATCACTAATGAAGGGATTAATATCATTTCTATTCCTTGAGTTCCTTAAATCAATTGCTTATAGAGCGTGTTATGGTTTTTAGCGAAGTAGCATTTCAATATCACTCTTCTGCTTAAAAACTAAACCCAGAAGCTTTTATTCCTTTTTTCCTGAGTGTATTCATATTTATGTACTATTGTAACCAATAAAATTTCTAGCCATCCTCCCAGACCTATTCTCCAATTAAATATTTTTCGTCCTCTTGCCTGTCCCATTGTTTTTTCATATTCAAATGGAAAGAAAAATGATTTTGTGGTTCCACAGAGCCTTGATAGTTCCTTGTGGTGTAATGGACTTTCAACTCAAACCTCTTTCTCTTCAGTTTGTCCTGAGAGTATTTTGTCTGTAGTTCTAACAACCTTGACATTTTACACTGATAAAGAAGAATATCATGGTGGCTATGAAGAGATATGTGGAAATGCTTGTGAGAAATCTTCTGTCTCTTACACCCCTCCTATCTTGAGATGAGGCTTTTTGGTCAGGTGATATGCCAGTCTGGCTGCTAAAACAGTCACTGTGAAGAGTTGGAGGAAGAATGCAGGTATGTATCCTGTTGACAGGATGATTGGAATGCAAATCTCATCAAAGCCGGTTGCCTTAAAGGTGAGGTTTTAATTATTTTAAAGAAAATCATTTTTAAGATCATCAGAACTGGGAAGCCTTTTGTGAACTTTTCTAAGGGGGGAGGATGATTCAGAACTTTGCTGAATAATACACACTGGGCACACATAGTGAAGAAAAAAAAACTCATTCTGAATCTTTCTTTTCATCAATAGATCAATACTTGAAGTCACTCAAGGAGAGATACAGAGTTGATGGGCAGCTCTCAGAACTGCCATTCTCCTGCTTTCATGTTTCTTTGGGAGAAAATTATTTGAGCTATCAGAAGCCCAATCTGCTTAAGGAACTGAATCTGAGTCAAGCAGACTTCTCCAGCATTGCACATGACGGAACATCTATGTCTGTTGTTTGTAGACAGTTGCATAGCTGTTGCATTCATACATCTGTAATGTTCTGGCTAGGGGCACTCCAACACCGGAGCACCCAGAACAGGAAGTCGGTCAACCAACCAGCACGCTGGCTATGCACCTCTGCACAATGCGCAGTTAGAATTTGGAAGATGTTTGCACCAACCTGTCTGTGGCTATCTGCAACATATACTTACCCATCAACTCCCCTTTGCAGCATAAAAATGTGGTGCTGGCTATGGGTGGTTGCAGGCAACTCTAAACCAGCCGTTAGATTAAAAGACAAACAGAGCCCTTTCAGTATTCTTTTTTCGCAGCTACAGCCCTAAGGAGGTGGCTGGGCCTTCCTGGATCTGAACTTACTCAATTCAGAGCTTTGCCTTTGTGCATCTTTTTGGAACACTAAATCAAGATGTTCAGTTCAGGAAAAACAGCAATATAACAATGCCATTTATTCCTCAACAATGGGACATCCATGACTTCAGCAACTTCAAGATTTCTACTCTGGGATGTCTAGTTGTTAAAATATCTTTATTTAAAACACTTCCTTGCACTCCCTCTACAACAGGGGTGTCAGACTTGTGATGACACATCATCACGTGACATATCACAACTTTTTTCCTCTTTGCTAAACTGTGGATGGGCATGGCCAGCATGTGATGCATCCGACCCACGGGCTGTGAGTTTGACACTCCTGCTATAGAACAATGGTTGTCATTAGTAAGGGTATGCCTTTAGACAAGATTCTATTTTTTATGCAAAAGAACAGAAGCAATCCATGCTTGATTTTGGAGAATGTAGTTGGGATTTTAAAGTTAAGTTAGCAAAGGTCCCCAATTTCTTTTCCTGTCTGTTTACCTTGAAAAAATAAAATAAAACAAATAGCTATGTTGAGTCTACTGTAGACTTAATAAGCATATGATTTTTAACTTTGATGAATGTTTGTTGAAAATCATATTACTATGATTAAGGGTTTGCTTTCCAATTTTATGATTTAGGAGGTAAAGGTGTACATTGTTAATTTTTTTAAAAGTTACCCTGCTGGACTAAGATGTATGCATTACAATGAAGTTATCTCTTTTTCAAATAAATAAACAATGAATCACCTTATACAAATTTCAAAGGATGTTAGTGTAATGTATCTTCTGTGTATTTTCTGTGATTCAAACAATAGTGAAAACATAATTATGATAGACTAGGACATGTCACTTAGAGAAAACAGGCTAAAAATTAAAATATTTCAAGATTGTATAATCTTACTTTACTTTAGATAAACAAGATGTGGAATAAAAATGAGTTACTGAACAAATTGTTCCAAAGATGCTTTTCAAAAGACAACTGGACTTTGTTTGTTCTTTCCTTGAAGATGTTGACTTCTTATCCAAGAAGCTTCTTCAGTTCTGATTGAATTGTGGGGAATTGAAGGATTTATATTCCTTGCAGCCATCTGATTGTTAGCACTCTGAAAATTGGTTGTTAGATCTCTGAGAGTCATTGAGTCCATTTGGGGGTTTATCTGTACCCTCAGGGCCACCTGAATCAGAGTGCAAATGGATGTGGAACCTTCTTGGAACTTCTGAAAGAAACTTGGAACTACTGAACAAATTGATTGATTGGTTGGTTGGTTGGTTGAGGTTAATGTGGAAGAAAGAGTCCTACATGCTTGTACAGATATTTCTAATATTGTTGGTTTCCAAAAAGGATAAACCATTCCCACAAAACTCCTTGCTGCTTTTATGCTCATAGATTTAAAGACTATAATAAGCTATTAAAGATTGGCTTCAGCTATCCTCGTGCTCATTATAGAACATGTTTTGTGATTCTTGTATGATTTCAGTTCAATTCAATGCATTTTGAAAGATAATCTGTTTACGATCTTAAAAGTTCAGACTGTACATTGTCTAAATAATTCAGTAATTATTTCTAATGACTAATTATGGGAGAAACTCATTGGGAAAGTCCCCAAATAACACTTCAGAAGCCATGGCAATAAAAGAGTTCATGAGATTTGTGTAATGTCTGAGGGAAAGAGCCAATTTGATACAGTTTGTTCTCTTTTCATTCCCATGCTGCCTTCTATCTTTTCTATGAAGTTGTAATGACTGGAAACAATATAGCAATTGCCTTGTAATTGTGTCATGTTTAAACTTGCCATTTTGAATGCTAATAAGCCATTTCTAATATGTCCATTTCAGTGACCACATTCATATAGCTACCCCTGACATTTTTCTTCTTCTTTTAAATAAACCTCCAAGTGCTTTTAAAACTATGTGTCTATCCTCTCTGGCTCCCAGCAGTTTCAGACAGTAATCCCAGGATAGACACACACACACACACACACACACACACACACACACATGGGGGGGGGGAATAATAATTTACATGGGGCCTTTGGCAAGCCTAAGATCCAAAGTTTCTAACGGAGAAGAGTTAGTACAGGATCACATTCATATAATGACCAAAAGCCTTGAATATTTAGCATTTAACACTTTGCCCCTGTTCTATCTTGTACTGAATGACTCTTTGTTGTTGGGTAAAGGGTCTGAAATAATGAGCTTGCTATCAGACTATTGCTATTTGTTGCAGGATTTCTTTATATCATCGTAAAATATACATTTTGCCTTTAGGTCAGTCTTGATTCTTGGTGATCTCCTGGACTAGTTCCTGTAGTTTTGTTGGCATTGTTTTTGATTTACATATTTGATTTGCCATTGCTTCATTCCTAAGGCTGAAAGTGAGTTACTGGCCCCAGGGTCCCCCAACTGAATGGGTGCCTAAGTCAGGACCAGAATTTACAGTCTCCTAGTTTCTAACCTGGTGCCTTTAATCTCCAAACAAACCAATTTTACAATGAAATATACCTAACACTGATCTCATAATACTTCCCATATTTTAAATTATTGTAGCAGCATGCAGTAATTATGAAATTCATAATTCCCAGAAAGGAAGTTTCAGTGAGCCTTACCAAGGAGACTTATAAACAAGGCAGTCAGACCAGAAAAGCAATGGTAAGAGAGTGAAGGGCTGCTTGAACTTTAGCAAAAGTTTATCCTTAAATTTTTATTTTTGAAAGTTATTTTAAAATTGGAGTAGCATGTTTTCTGCACTGGTTCTGTAAAACTTCTGTGTAGATTATTTGATGTGCAGTTTGAAAACTACTCTGGTGTCCTTTCCTTACTCTGTGTTCTTGCTTTACAAGAGTTGAAGGGGGAATGTTTCAAAGGTTTACCTCAGTAAAATCTTTAAATGTTTCTAGTGGAGACTTTGCTAGGGTAAAGTCTACAGAAATTATTGTCTCTGTTGTTTTCATCCCATTCTGGAAAAGAAAAGGGGGAATAGTGGGAAACACCATTTAGTTTGTTGTTATAGCCCATAGTTGAAACTTTACCTATATTCATCCATATATATCCGTATCTGTACCTATATCTGAATCTATATTATCATCTGTCTCTCTATCTCTATCATCTCTATTTTCTCTACCCATCTCTCTCTCATCATTCTCTATTGATTTCTCTCTCATCATTCTCTATCCATCTTTCTCTCATCACTCTCTATATCTACCTCTACCTCTCTCTATCTCTCTATCATCATCTATATATCATCTATATCTATATCATCATCTATATATCTATGTATAAATCTGGACTCTGAAATTTATTTGAACCAAATTGTGCTGCCATTGAATCAAGAATTAAACTTGAATCAGGCATCCTCTGGTTGCAAAATTTAAATTGGAACTTAACTATTCATGTATTGCCATCCCTCAGCATCAACCTCAGCAGCAATATTTTATCACATTTAAATCCTATCTTTCCTGCAGGAGTTCAAGGTTACTTACATGCTAATTTTATCTATGCAGCATTAACTCAGTGAGATAGGTTGAGCTGAGAGTCAACCTGACTTGACTATTACTAATAATGAGCACAATTTTGTTAAACAAGATTTCAAGGAAGTTATTTACCATTACAGATAATAGGAATAACTCTTGTTAAAAACTCTTAGGCCACAGAGAGAAAACCTCCTATAATTAGATAACCATGAGCTTTAGATCATCTTTTTATTCTTCAAGGAATTACATCTGTCCTAACTGATTGTCATTAAGTAACTTTAATTACTATTATCCACAGTACTTTGTTCTGGTAAAATTAATGTACCGTTAGAATTAGATATGCATATATTATCAACAGAAGATATATACAATTTCAGCAAATAGCAGCATCCAGCCATCCTTGACTGGGTCAGAGGCTAAGCCAGTTAAGCAATATCAGGGACTGTAAGTCATACTAAAAAGTTGAGAAAATATCACCAAAGAGCTTTGGTGGCTCAGGCTGTTAAATGCCTGCTCTTAAGATCCAGCTGCCTACAATGTAGGCTCAATCCACCAGGCTCAAGGTTGACTCAGCTTTCCATCCTCTCGAGGTAGGTAAATTGAGGACCCAAGATTGTTGGGGGCAATTAGCTGACTTAAAATGCTTAGTTAAGCAGGCATATACAATGGAATGAAGGCTTCTATTTCAAAAAAAGTCCATATAAATGTAATTGAGAGAACAAATACTTCTATGTCTCACCAGAAGCTGAGCCTGATGTAAAAGAAGCTTTACTTTTGTTTTAGGTTTCTGGAAATTTATATGAAACTTTCAATTTGGAACTCTTTGTAGCAGAAGAAGAAAAATATTACTTGAACAAAGGGGCCGGAAAATGTAGCTGGAGGTTGCATTAATAGAGGCGAATAGAGGGCAACATTTTTTTCTTGCAGCCCTTCAAAAATAGCAATAGCAAAATAGCATTTAGACCTATATAATGCTTTATGGTGCTTTACAGCCTTCTCTAAGTAATTTATAGAGTCAGCATATTACCTCCGACAACCTGGGTCCTCATTTTACCAACCTTGGGAGGATGGAAGGCTGAGTCAACCTTGAGCCTGATGAGATTTGAACTGTTGAGAATTAACCTGTAGTACTGCATTCTAACCACTGTGCCACTACAGCTCTTATGGGTGCTGGCCTAATTAGCAATAGGTAGCTAAGACAGAAGCCTTCAATTCCTTCCTAGGTTCAAATACAACTGTTTCTTCTAAAGGCATTTTAAGTGTAGAAGGAATGAAATCCTGGATCTCCTTTCTGTTGGAATCAATTTGCTCTTTCTTGTTGGCTCTAAATAAACTAATGAACTATATTAATGCATGGCCAGCATGAACCTTTATTGCTACTGATTCTTATTCAGTGAATGTTTAGCAAATATCATGTCACACATTAATGAAATATTCATTTATTTTAACGATTTGACTCCTTCAAGTTTTACTATAATGAGAATCTCATTTGAAAATTAAAGTCAATGAAGGTTATGCTGTGATTACATCAAATAGTTAAAAGCTAAAAATAGCTTTCATGTGTGTTGCTTCAAATCTATTACTGCTGCTACAGTTAACTAGAGACTTAATTTTTCCCCCTCCCTTCAACCTTTAAACTAACCAAATTGTATCTTGAATATATATTTGGAACAACTACAATAAAAGGCTTGATGCCACGGAAAAATAATTTTTGTATCTTCTTTCAATATAAAAGGACTTAACATTGATTACTTGGAAACAATGCAACATACTTTTCAAACTGTAAGAACTCAACATGTCAATTAAGGAAGAAACTGGCTATACTTACATCATTTTTGTGATGTGTTTTTTTGTTGTTCTTTTAAATAAAAGCTACTAAATCCAGATTTTTAAAAATAAAACCTGCTGTAGGAGATGACCAAGCTGAACCCAACAGAGGGGTCAAACACATCATAAGTCATGAGTTCTTGTGCATCTGCAAGAGATCTAAGTCCAGCCCACCTTGAATGCTTCTCTTATCTCCTGCTCAATTTCCCTAACCGCTAGTTGGTCAGATTCTTGCAGAGAGCTTAAGCTTGCTTTATGGAATTGCAAAAAATATTGTTAGTTTTCAATGCCATGAAATTACGGAAAATTCAAAGGGCAAATTGTTTTTGTGGTATTGATGCTTGTCTTTTTTTAGAATCAACATGAACAACAAAAACATTTCATAGTCATGTGTTTATGACTATGCAAGCTGCCTATACTCCCAAAATTAATGGGGAGGATGGATTAGAATAGAACACTTGGCCACATCCTGAGCATTGCAGATTTTTTTTCTGGAATGTTTTACTCTTCAGCCTCATGTGGTAGCATCTTTAATATTTTCCCCACCATCTTAAACTGGACTCTATTTTGTTCAGTTTTCAGAGTATCCTGCTGATAGACAATCTTGAACCACAGTACATAATTTCCTTCCCACATTTCATTTTGTGTTGTATTTATTTTATTAAATAATAACAAGTTTTACAAATCTTGAGGTCTTAACTATCAAATCAAAGTAGGTATAATTTAAGATTGCATTATACTGTGAACTGAGGGTGCTGTTCAAGGACTTTCTTTTCAAAGGTTCTGATATTGGTGATAAAGATGTTTTGCATCCTGAATTTATTGCTCTTATGGAATCCTATTTAAGGGACAAAAACTCGGTTGTGAAATATACTCAATTTTTTTCTATTCCATTCCTCATATCACAGTTGTCTTAGATTACCTTCCAATGATTTGTAAGAATGCAAACAATCCCCTTTCCATCATCTTAATATGGAGGGTGAACACAAGATGATTTTTTTTCAGTTTCTACTGACACCATAACAATCATAACATGGTTGGAGGAATACCATAACAATCATGACTGGGTGGAAGAATAGATGACTTTATATGAAGTTCCCCTAATTTCCCCTAATTTCATTACTCTTACCATCATATTATTTTTATTTTTTTAAGTCATGACAGACATTTTGATAAGGGGTATTAATGTATCCTGATGCTAGAACTAAAAGATATTTGTGTGCAAATAGCATTGATATTTAGTTACCACAGAAACTATGACTGAACTGCTCTTCTTACAATAAATCTTAAATTGCTTGTAATTTGGAAAGCCAATGTCATTGTCCTTGAATGTATCATTGCTGCTTTGTTTGCTTCTCTTTATGCTTAATAGAACTTTCTACTGCATTGTTCTAAACTGCAACATTTTGAATTGAATGTAGAAATAAAATTTTGAAAAGCAAAAGTAATTAATTTTTTAAAAAGATGATTAAACATAAAATATATTATGAAATGCTGAAGAATTTAACTTCTCATAGAACCATGCATGAATTATGTAATGTACTGTCATAGATACGTTTGTTTTAAAAAGAAATATTCAAAACATCACAAAATGTAACAATTTTATGACCTGATTCATTTATCGTGCTAAGCCACCATTCATTTTATTGATTCATCATTGGCTGTTTATTTGTAGAGGATGCTAAATTATAAACCATGCTTTGTAAATCATAATGGCTGGTTTATCCAATGTACTAATCTGATAGGTCACATTATGGTTTAGATTGTTGATTAAATCAGATCCATGCTCTTATTCAGACTATATTTCTGTAGTGTCTAATATGTGAAAGAGTGTGGATAAGAGCAACGAAGATGATTAGGGGACTGGAGGGTAAAACACATGAAGAACGGTTGCAGGAATTGGGTATGTCTAGTTTAAAAAGAAAAGAAGGACTAGGGGTGACATGATAGCAGTGCTCCAATATCAAAATGGTTGTAACAAATGGGGGTTGGGGACAGAGGTGGGATTCAATTTTTTTTACTACCGGTTCTGTGGCCATGGCTTTGTGGGCATGGCATGGCTTTGTGAGCGAGGCAGGGGAAGGATACTGTAAAATCTCTATTCCCACCCCACTCCAGGGGAAGGTTACCACCGGTTCTCCTAACTACTCAAAATTTCTGCTACCGGTTCTCCAGAACTGGTCAGAACCTGCTGAATACCACCTCTGGTTGGGGAGGAGGAGGGGCTCAACCTATTATACACCTGAAGGCAGGACAGGAAGAAATGGATGAAAACTAATCAAGCGGAGAAGCATCATAGAACTAAGGAAAGATTCGCTGACAGTTAGAAAATTAATCAGTGGAAAGACTTGCCTCCAGAAGTTCTGAATGTTCCAACACTGAAGGTTTTTAAGAAAAGATTAGACAATCATTTGTCTGAAATGTTATAGGGTTTCCTGTTTCAGCAGTGGGTTGGACTAGAAGACCTTCAAAGTCCCTTCCATTATTCTGTTATCTTTGAAAATTTAGAAATACCAACTATTCTAAAATATTATTCCCATAGTAACAATCAAGAGTAGTTTCACTGACAGCTGTCAGATAATTCCAAAAATGTACAGACTGTGGCCTGTTTGGGAGGTGGGGATGAGATTCTTTAAGCTTAGGTGACTGTAAAAAGAGTTATTTTTTTCTTTTAAAAAAGGATGGGAGAAATAGAAAGTTCAGTAAAAGAAGTTTCTTTGTTTTAAGAAAAATTTTAGCTAGGTTTTGAATAAACTATCTTCCATTTACAAGGTAAGCGAGATTCAGAAATAGACAGTGACTAATGACATTTTAAAGTGATGTACTCCCAGGAAAACCTTCCCATAGAGTGGAAAGTGATTGGCCATTGCTTTCCTGGAACCGAAAGGAAGGGAGCAGACAGCAGCAAGGGAATTGTCCAGTGGAGGACTACTTTGCCATCTGAATCGAATACCTTGTAAGCTGTTGCCAGTTTGTCAATCTGAAGAAAGTTTTCTTATGCTGCTTTATAAGCAAGCCAGCTGGAGCCCAGGAGACGAGGAGCTTAAATGGCAAATGTGAAAGTGTCCTAGGTTATGAATCTCACTCTGAAAACCACCAATGTTGTTTTGGCACAAGATTTGGCTGTGGGTTCCTTTGATACCTACATGTGAGGATCAAGTTTGATTGCTACTTGAGTGGAAGTATTTCAGGGAATCCCAGCCTTGTGGAGTAAACTGGGAACTTTCAGTCCAAAGAAAGCAATGCAAAATGATTGGATCCTTAGCCAAAAAAACCTACATGGACATGTCTGCGTAACATAGAGGAGCCTTTCTTTAAGGTTCTGTATGCATTTCTTTTAAAAAAATGCATGCATGGCGCTTCCTTCCTAAAGTATAAACAAGCAAACTATATACTTCAGTGGATTGTGAAAGAATTTCTTTTTCATTTTGCTCTTGTAAATCTGAACCAACTTGGTAAAATATTAAAAATGGGTAGAAATATAGACTACCATGAAAACTACCCTGATGAACATCTATGGAGAGTCTCGGTCATCCAGGTCATGATTGTCCCAAAGGTGCTTTTTCAAGAAAGAACTGGACTTTCTTGTTTTTCTTTGAAGATGTTTCGCTTCTCATCCAAGAAGAAGAAGAGCTGAAGAACCTTCTTGGATGAGAAGCAAAATGTCTTCAAAGAAAAACAAGGAAGTCCAGTTCTCTCTTGAAAAAGCACCTTTGGAACAACCATGACCTGGATCACTGAGACACTAACACAAACTTGTGTAATTCCAATCACACTTGGCCAATAAAGAATTCTATTTTACTCTATTCTTTGGGTACTCCGATCATGATGAATGTGCCCTTTTGCCTTAAGGACAGGGAATCCCTAAACCATTTCATTTGTAGCTATTATGCTGTATAATCTCACAATTCTCATTTAGCCTCCCAAGGATCTGTGTATTTGATTAATTTGACAAATAATTAGTTGTGAAATATATTATGTATATGTCAAATGAGATCAGAAAGCTCAGCCCCTGCCACTCACAATGGGCGATATTTGGAGGGTAAGTCAACTGCAGTTCACTAAAGCAATTTTATTTTGCCTATGAATAAATGTACAGTGACTGAAACTGGAGTGACAACTTATACACTGAGTGACAGGAGTGATTGTTTAAAGTGCCAGATAGTTTGAGATCTGTGATATGCTATAAATCACATGTACATCTGACTGTTGCAATAGATTTTAGAAATGGGTAAAGCTGCATAGCCTCCATTCCAAGCTGGCTCATTTTTTAATGTCTCTTTGGAGAAGAGCCATGTCTCTTCAGATGTTCTTTTTGATTTTTCTTCTCAGTTTCATTCCCCCGCCCCCTGTATAAAGCTTTCCTTTTACAAAAAAAGGACACAGTCATTATTTGGCCTGGAGGGTAATATGTACAATATTTGTTTTGTGCTTAAGTAATGAATGGAAATTGAAAACATCAGTTTGTGAAAGACTATATGTTTAATATATGGGAACACATAGAGTGCTTCCCATTAAGCACACTATATGTGCTTAATGTGAAGCGTGCTATATATATTTCTAAAATGAACCATTTTTCCCCTTTTGGTTATCTTGCAGTAATAATTTAACTTCTCCTATATTGAGTTAAGTCTGAAATTAAGGATTCATCAGAAATAACACTGAATGTTTTTCAATATGATAGGGTACAACTGGTGTAATAAAAATAAACCAATAAAGTGTTTATTTCCATGTGCTTAAAATCATTGAAAACCAGTGTGTTCCATAGAACCTTTTAAAGCTATATCGGTTGCCTCTAGATTTCTGGACTCAGTTCAGAATGCTTAAAGATCTAATGCTGCATCATCCAATCACCCCAGAAGTTCCCATCTTGTCAGAACAGAATTTTTCTACCTAATCCATTCATCTAAATAGGACATCCTATGAATCTCCCCTCTTGCAGTGCAGATGTGGCCTTCTCTGTGGTAAGATGATAGGCCTTCTCTGTGGTAACGATCTGTACAATTCTTGGAAGTATATAGAGCCTCAACTCGCAACTCTTCTTGAATCTAGGAAACAAGTGAAAAATGCCTCATTTCATTATGCCTTTGGTCCAAGATTATTAAGGGTGCCATGAAGAGAGATAATTGCATTTTATTTGTTTATTTGGGATGTAGAAGTTCGGAAGTGACAGTAAGAACAACTGTGATTTCCACAAATGGGTAAAAGACTACAGCCTTAAGGGACAATATTTTAATGAATGAGGAGAAATTTGTTTGGCCCATGACCTAACCCAGGGCTGTCAAACTTCCAACCCATGGGCCAGATGCATCATGCACTGGCCATGCCCACACCCAGTTTAGTGAAGGGGAAAAACGTCATGATACACTGACGTGATAACATGAGTTTGACACCCCTCACCTAAACAATACTCCTAGTATGAAGAAAACACATCTCTAAATTTTGCAATCCTACTGTGGAGTCACAATAGTGATAAATTATGCTCAAAATTACATAGTTTTAAAAATTAAACACTCCTGTAAATATAAGCTGCCATCAACTCATGAAATTCACCTGTTTTCAGTGATTGCAGCATCTTAATTGTTTGTTTGTTCATTTGTATTAGCTTTGCCCTTACAACCATCCACAGAATCTTGGCAGTCAGCAATCACTATGTAGCAATCAACAATACAATAAAGTCAGAATAAAAATACAATGGAGCAGCCACAATGTCAATGTAAAGAAATATAAAATAAATCAAAATAAGCTAATGGTATCATTTCATCTTCATTAAGATGCATGAAAAAATATCTTTGAAAACTTACAGATAGCTGTTCATAAAGCAGCCAATCCAATTCTCAGCAAAAAAGAAATGTAGCATTGCTGGCCCCATTGAGCAGCAGCACCTCACTTTAGCAAAGTGAGGAGTCACAAGTGCTTCCCCCTACCATGAACAAATCAAACAACTGATATTCAACTGTAAGATGGTCTTGTAAATTATTTTGTGCTGAAGTATAAAAGAATGTATAGATCAAAATCAGCATCCAAGAACTGGTAGTCAATCAGTGACAAATCAGTGCAACATGTCTTGTTGATTATGCTGCTATATTCTAAACTAGTTTTCACTTGCCTTCTCACAATGTGGCCCAAAGGGCACACCTGGTTCAGATATTTCATTCCGGCTTTCAAATATTTTGCTGCAAGTATGCTGATTTATCTGGTTTTGATCTTTCTTCCTTGCCTTTCTTCCTTTCAAGATTGCATCAACCCTCCCGCCATTACTATTCACCATGAAACCAATGAAAGCAGCAGACACCTATGCACAGAGCTATCACTTGCCATCTGTCTGTTTACAGCAACTCTCCCAAGCTTTTCCAGTGAAAACTCCTTATGGGAATTTGCTCATTATCCAGCAGGTGTTAAAGGAAAAGAAATCAACTGAATCCAAACCAGCTGCCCAAACACTTATTAATAGTTTTTATATGAATACATTAAGTTGGTTTGCATGGAACTGAATACGTATTGCTGGACTCTTAAAAAGTTGATTATGGGATGAAGAAAGGATAAACACTGGCAAACCTGAAATGCATTTCCTCCTTAAATGGTCAAAAATAGTCAACATCATGATTTTATCTTAATCTGAATATAAATAAGGGTGTGTGTTATTTTTGTAAAGTGAATACTCTGGCCTGAAGCTGTCTATTAACCAAGTAACTTCAGATACAATAAAATCCAGGCTGTTCAACATTTGCTAAATAAATCAGGATGATGGAAGGTAAAATAAGAAAATGCATTTAAAAATATGAGCCACTCTCTATTGGTAAATAGCCATTGTGAGTTGTGCCTCAGATGCCGACTTCACTCATGAAGTGGGCAAAGGGGACCACAAACATCACATGTGCCATGATGTCATCACACAAATAATGCAACTAATATAATTACATTTTAGCACCACAATGTGTGTGATGTCATTGTAGCTTTTACTTATATGGATTGAATGGTTTTATATGCTATGTTCTCCCTAGGTGCATTCTCATTGTATAGGATTTTTTAAAAGCAATCTCTCCATTATATGCGTATGTATTTTGCTTTTTGACAGTATCTCTTATTCTGACTACTTCCGTAATGTTCCCAAGCATGGCTATTACAGTCTCAAACATCTGGATTGTCTAACCTTGGGAAGGAACTGCTATAGTAATATAGCTGAGAACTGTATCTAGGCTCAGGAATATAATAGGTAATAGTTTGTGTTAAGTTTGCATAGAGAGGCAGACACGGAGTGCTTCAGCTCTTAGTTTTATTGTGACTTCAGCTCAGAACAGACCCGATTTGGCTTAGCCGAGGCAGCTATATATAGCCAGCTGCCTTGGCTGACAGCCAATCAGAGTGCAGGGTTTTCCCGCACTTTTTAACCAATGATTTCAAACATACAAGAACAACCAATCAATTCAAACTCTGCATACATAACACCCCTCCCCACTAGGTTTAGTCCACACTCAAACCCCATCTATCTAACATACTCTTGTAAATAGATAGGGCTTTTACGGGTACGTTGAGACCTGCGTGGTTCAGGTGTTTTAGGAATCTCACTTGGTGAGGAAAGAGATGTATCTGTCAACATCTCCATGCTTGGACTACTAGTCAGGGTAGAACCTGCTTGGCTACTACAACCTGGTCTCTCCTCCCAGTCCAACTCCAACCCAAGGTCAGCACCCAAGTCTGGTAGTGATGTGCAATCTTCCATTTGTAACAATGGTTGTTGGCACTGTGACAGGTTTTGGGATGGTTCCTGTCGTGTTAGCTCGTTACACACGGGGTTGGTTCTTACTTGCTGATTACCTCCATTATCTCCCCCTTCCCCCCTAGAAAAAGGAGTGGGTATGGAATCCAGAGAGGAGCAAGGGTGATGTTCCAGAGGCAGTCTGGACCTTAGCTGATCTATGTGCCTACTCCACAAGAGACCATTTTCAGTTTGAACCCTGTAAGACCTGGGGCCTGTGATCTGGGTTACTTCAGCAGGAATCCATAGTGGTTCACCTATAAGGTTTTTAGCATACACAGAATCACCCACATTGAAAGTACGAGTCTTGCTGGTGGAATCTAAGGGAGCGTTGGGTGCGTAAGTGGGATGGAGGTGATCCAGAGTGGACCTGAGTTTCCTGCCCATCAAAAGCTCAGCAGGAGTTAGATTAGTGAATGGGCTGGGAGTGATGTGCTGGATACTGAGTAGTTTTTCAACTTTCTCAGTGATGTCCCCTGGACCAAATTGCTGGAGTTTCTCCTTGGTAAATCGTACCATGCGTTCAGCCCGGCCATTAGCCGAAGGATGCCCAGGGGCTGTAAGGGCATGTCTGATACCTTGCTGTGCTAAATATGATTCAAAAAGGTTGGATGTAAATTGAGGACCATTGTCAGAAACAAGTATATCAGGCAACCCATGAGTTACAAAAAGTTTCTTAAGCTGTTTGATGACAGCTTCAGCAGTGGTGGATGCCATAGGGATAACCTCTAACCATTTGGAGTATACATCTACTATAATAAGGAAAGAGTGCCCTCTGGAAGGGCCAGGAAAATCAATGTGAATCCTGGACCATGGGCCCCTAGGACATTCCCATTCCTGTTTGGGGGCAAGAGGTGGGGCAGGCCTGACTTCCTGACAGTTGGGACAGGATGCAACCCAGTTTTCAACCATTTTATCTATACCTGGCCACCATACATAACTCCTGGCCAATCCCTTCATTCTGACAATACCCGGATGACCCTCATGTAACATTTCCAAAATCTCTTTCTGCAATTTTGCAGGAATAACCACCTTGTTACCCCACAAAATACATCCCTTTAAGACAGATAATTCAGTTTGTCTGGATTTAAAAGGTTGGGAAGCTTGAGGTAGATCTTGAAGTGGCCAACCTTTCTTAATCCAGCCTATAACAGGAGCCAATAAAGTGTCTTTGGCAGTCTCTCTGGCAATTTCAGCAGCATGGACTGGAAGCTTGGCAACAGTTTCTAGAAAAAAGGTGTAAGTCTCAGGAGCAGGGTCCTCAGTGTGTGTAGGATGTGGGCAGCGACTCAAAGCATCTGCATGCCCAATGTCTTTTCCAGGCCTGTGGATGAGTTTGTATGAATAAGCAGCAAGAAATTCAGTCCATCTCAGCATTCTTGGTGACAGGATTGTTGGTGTTGGTTTGTCCCCTGCCACAATGCCTAAAAGAGGTTTGTGATCTGTGACAATAGTGAATCTTCTCCCATATACGTACTCATGAAATTTCTTGACAGCTGCCACAATTGCCAAAGCTTCCTTGTCCAGTTGGCTGTAGTTTCTCTCTGCTTTAGTCAAAGTGCGAGAGTAAAATGCAATAGGGGCCTCCCTTCCACTGGGAAGCACGTGGCTCAGAACCCCCCCACTCCAAAAGGGGATGCATCACAAGTTAGTACAACAGGCAAATTCTCAGAGAATTGTATCAGGACACAATCAGAAGTGATTTGGTTCTTAATATTGTTAAATGCAGCTTGTTCTTTTCTGCCCCAGACCCATGCAGATTTTTTGTCCAGTAATCTATGTAGGGGTTCTGCAGTGGTTGCTTTCTGAGGTAGAAACATATGATAGAAGTTAATGAGGCCCAGAAATGCTTGCAAGTCTGTTTTGCATTTTGGCCTGGGGGCTTCTTTGATTGCCTGGACTTTGGCTTCTGTGGGGTGGATGCCATGTTTATCAATCATGTAACTCAAGAATTCTACTTTGTCAGTTCTAAGTGTGCATTTGTCTTCTTTGACTTTTAACCCGCTTTTTGAATCTGGTTAGGACTTCTCTGAGTTTCGTGTAACTGAGTGTCATTTTCAGCAGAGATTAAAATGTCATCAAAATAAGGCACCAACCCAGGCAACCCTTGTAACATCCTTTCCATAAGGCTTTGGAAAATGCCTGGCACCACACTTACTCCAAATTGTAACCTTTTGCATTTGAAAGCACCTCTATGGGTTACAATGGTTTGGGCCTCTGCAGTTGCATCATCAACTGTTAACTGTTGATATGCCTGGGCCAGGTCCAATTTGGCGAAGACTGTGCCCCCGCCAAGAGAATGTAATAAATGATGCACCACTGGAACCGGATATGCGCTCTGTTGTAGCGCATGGTTCAATGTCCCCTTGAAATCTCCACAGATTCTTACTGACCCATCAGCCTTGACTGGTGTGACTATGAGTGTCTCCCACCTGGAGTGGTCAGTGGGCTCTAAAACCCCTTGAGCTATTAGTTTATCTAATTGTGCATCAATTTTTTCCTTTAATGTAAATGGAACCCTTCTGGGTTTTAAACGGATTGGCTGCACCTTGGGATCTAGATTGAAAGTGATAGGGGTCCCCAAGTACTTGCCTAATCTGTTGCTGAAGACCTCTGGAAACTCAGACTTCAAGGCCTCTTCCCACTCAGTGTTGCTCACATGATTGATGCCAGTCACCTCGATGCCCAGTGGGTTGAACCATTCAAGTCCCAGCAAACTTGGGCGATTCTTGTCCACGATGGTCAGGGGTAGGCGTTTGGTGTGCTCTTTGAACTTCACAATGAATTCTCTTGTTCCAACTACTGGAATCTTGTTATCTTTGTATTTTGTAATTATGTCTGGGGGCTGGTTTAGTTTAATTTTTTTTAAGTATTTATTGTTGTTGTTGTTTTAATTGTGAACCGCCCCAAGTCTTCGGAGATGGGGCGGCATACAAGTCCCACTAATAAACAAATAAATAAAATAAAATAAATGCATAGCCACTACTTATGCCTACGCATTTCTCGAAAAGAATGATGTAAGACTTTCATATGGCAGCCTATAAACCAACTGGGATGTGTCCATGTGATTGCACCTATGACACCATTATTCCAGATATATTAAGGCACTATCTCAGATGAAGAACTAAAAGTACCTGGTTGTCAAATTATAAACCATGCACACAAATTACAAGGAATCAATCTTTATCTAAACATAAATAACATGTAGGTGGTTTCGCTCTTTTTGGATGAACTCCTTTGAATTATTTGTTGTTAGCTGTTGGACAGTATTACCAGATCTTTTGTGTGGATGCTTATGTGTTTTAGGGAATTTTGGTGGGTGGGTGGAGTGTTTGGGGATTGTCATGTGTGTGTGCATGTTGGGTCTGTTTTCTGGGTGTTAGGTGAATTTCATTGTCTGTGTATACTGTGTATATAGGTACAACGACAATGAAGTGTTATTGTTGTTGTTGTTGTTGTTATGGAATCAAGGTATATTAGTAACCCTACCAAATCTTGTATCTCTTACATCCTATGGTGTATCCTTTAGACTCCATAATATGATCTTAATAGATAAGGTTGAGTTCTGAATCTACTAGAAATGAAATAGATTCCAGTGTTTTATATCCTGTTATACCTAGCATCTAACCACAACATGTGGCTTCCAGATATTGAGGAACTCCAATTCCCAAGAGCACCCAGCAGCAGCATTACATTACATAGTTCAGAAACATTTGGAAGGACATAGGTTCTCCAACTCAATATTTTTGTTCCAATCTGAGAGGGTCTCCATCTCTCTCATGGTATTTTCCTGGTTTTCTAACTTCCTACTAGGATCTTCTGCCTATCAATGTAAGCATAAAGTGGGTTTGCTAACAGTAAGGCATTGCTCGCCACCATGGTTGATGGAATATATCATAATTTGAAGGGTCAATCAACAAGCTAATATATTTATATTATGGATTATAAATTGCAGTAATTGAGTTTACAAATCATGCTAAGCAAAATCCAAACAAAATACATCATTCCACACACACCAGTGCTTCTACCAGCTATTTTTCTCATTGGTCTGTAAACTCACAGGGACTTCCAGTTTACATAGCTGAAAAATAGGTAGGTATTTTTCCCCTTCCTCCATCACTACCCGCTTTAAATTTGACTAATATAATTATACCCCAGTGCAGCTGACTAATGAATCACATAGTCTTAATCCTTCATTGCCCTCAACATGATTACCTCCAAGGGACTCATAAAGCAGGAATTCTAAAAAACTGAAATGGTCCCTTATGTGGATCATGATGATCTTATCACTGTCTGTAAGATTAAATGCATGCCATTCCAATGATTGCCCAGCATGTGTGAGGTTACCCTATGAAGTGACATGAAGAAATTTAATTCTCAATCTTATAAGATTAAGGCATTATTAATTCCCTACTTGTGACATATTATCAAATATTAATTTCCCATTTAGGTAAATAATGTAGTCAAGGCATGGTAGAATCATTTGTTTACCCAGTGAATCTATACTCGAGGTGAAATAGGGATCAACCCAACGGACAATATAGTTGATTAAACAGAAAATTGGAAGTGAAACAATTACCCATTTCTGAAGTCATTTGTTTTGAATCCATCAAGATAAGAGAGCTTTGCTGATATTCCAGACAGACGCACTCAATTTAAAGGGGTTTTCCTCTGCTTACAAGTTTCATAAAAATAACTAGCTTTGACCCTTAGCAACTCAGACATAAGGAATGTAATTGTAAGCTCATGGCCATTCAACACCAGTATAGCAAACTGTTATGTATGCAGAGTTTGAATTGATTGGTTGTTCTTGTAAAGTGTTTGAAATCATTGGTTAAAAAGTGCGGGAAAACCCTGCACTCTGATTGGCTGTCAGCCGAGGCAGCCGGCTATAAATATAGCTGCCTCGGCTAAGCCAAATCGGGTCTGTTCTGAGCTGAAGTCACAATAAAACTAAGAGCTGAAGCACTCCGTGTCTGCCTCTCTATGCAAACTTAACACTGGCGATGAGGGTGGGATTCCCCTGAAGAGAAGGCAATGCAGAAGAGAAGCAGAGTGAGATGGCTGTGCTGAACACACACCCCCCCAGCCCCGTTCGATCCGATGGCAGAAGACTGGGAGTCGTATGCAGATCATTTCCAAATGTATCTGGAGGGAAACGATCTGGCCGCCATTTCTGAGCAGCGGAAGAGGGCGGTCTTTCTCACGTACTGTGGTCCAGCGGTTTTCAAGATGGCGAAGGCACTAGCGGGAGCAGCAGATGTGAAGGTAATGGCATGGCCTGATTTGGAAAAGCTGTTAAGAGCCCATTACGCGCCACAAGTATCAAGCCTCATTAAGAGACACGAATTTTATCGTCGTGATCAGGGGGGAAATGAAAGCGTTAATGACTTTGTGGCAAGTTTAAGAGACATTGGGGGTGCATGTGAATTCAGCAGTTTAGAGGAGGCCATGCGCGATCGTTTCGTTTTGGGCCTTAAAGACAAGGTTTTGCAGAACAAGTTATTAATGAAACCTAAGATCACGCTGAAAGAAGCAATAGAAGAGGCCTCTTCAGCAGAAGCCACCAAACTTTCAGCAGCAGGCATGAGAAAGATGAACAAGGCCACGGGACATTCTGAGGGGGAGAAGACCACCACAAATCATTGTGATGAACTAGATTCTGAGTCAGATTGCAGTGAGCTGGAGGAAGGAATTTACAGACTCAGAATGGAGCGAAAAGAAAAGACCTGGGAAGAAAGAGGCAAGACTTCTACTGCAGAGGTTGTGGGGGAAGCCACCCCCGCACTGAATGCAAGTTTCTAGACACCATTTGCCTCCATTGTGAAAAAAGAGGGCACCTAGCAAGAGTCTGCAAATCATCCAGAACTCCACTCTTTTCTTTTCTTAGAAAAGAAATCTATACAAAACATTAAAAGTATAATCTCTTTTGAGTACACAGATATTTTCATATAGTTTTCTTGGGACAATCCACATGGGATTTGGGATTTTTTTTTTAATCTTCAGGAATATACTTCCATCATGGGGTCTCCTACCCAAGTAATAAATTGGAGTGATCTTGTTTAAAGTTTTTGAGAAAAGCCAAGGTTGCCTAGGCTTTGCTACTTATTGGAGCAAAGATACTCTTGAACTGAACTTGGCTCCTGGTGACCCCATAAAAGCATCCATATAGCTTCCTTAGCAAGATATATCAGTTGCCATTGCTATCTTTGCAGAAATTTTAATCTAGATCCAATTTGTAGTCTAGATCCAGATTGTATCCGGTCTAGACACAGTCCTGAGATTTCTCTGGTAGTCTACAAATATAATAATAGTGTGATTTCCAAAGCATAGGATTCGTGGATAGTTGTTTTTTTTTTTTGTATTGGTTTGTTTTGAAATACCCTGGCTTGGAGTCACCTAAAATGCCTCATCAAGATAAATAATAAGCAATTTAATGAAGTGAAGTGCATATTCTGTGTGTTGCAGGTTGCCTCCTCAACCTGAACTAACAGCCAACAAGGTGGCTGTTTTAATGTATCAAAATGAAATGCTTCCATTTATGGAGTTAGGGAAGTAGGCATTTACCTAAAAACAGTAATGGAACGACCAATTAAATGAGAGGTATCTTGAGAAATACAGCTTGGTAAAGATCTGAAGTGTGCCATAGAAACCATAGTACCATAGAAACTGAAAAAGAAGAGGGAATGATCTGAAGTGTGTATGTTGTAATCTCTTTTTAACAAGTTTTATCTGCCAGTAGGTCTCCCTAACTCTATTTACTAATTCAATTCTGTGGAACATATTTAGGAACAAATTTGCATTGTAAGGGCCGACAGGCTTCTACAGCAGTGCTTTTTTTCTCCAGTGAGATCATAAAGAATGGGGAGCAGCAGTATTTTTAGTCCCCTTCTCCCACTTTATAGAGTTGTGAGACCTGAAAAAACATAACATTATTTGAGTTATAATTTTGAGCCTCATTATTATTGTCTTTCTCAGTTATTTCCAATCAAACCTCTGTGATGGGGGTCTCAAGGATGCTTCAGGGATTCTAAATGTGTGCTTGTGTGAAAGGTTGCATAATGTCCATGGACCTTAATTTGCCCACTCTTGGGTTCACAGGGGTGTCAAACTGATGGCCTATGGACCGTATGCATCACATGCAAGCCACGCCCACCCCAGCTCTGCAAAGGCAAAAAACATCACGATAAGTTTGACATCTGTGGGTTAAAGGATAAAGGTAAAATCTCCTTGGAATGCAGCTCATAGACATCTCATTATAGTTTTACTGGAAACCACACAGAACTTGTTTGTCATTGGCATCTATATCCACAGCTAGCCTGCAGCTTTGGAAATTCATGGTTCCTATCTAAATATTAATCAGATCCAACTCTGCGAAACTTCCTGAGATCCATCAAGGTTAGCTGGGCACAAGACTGCTGTAAATGTACGGTATAAGATTTCTGCTCTCCTTACTTTTACTAATCCCTGTTCTGGCTTTATATTTCAACCTCCGTTCTCCAAATTATAGTGCCAGAAATAGAAAACTGCAGCAGTGTACCTTGCCTGCAAGGAACAAATTAGTGTAACAATTTAAATGGGAGATAGATGAGGTAGATACATAATTTTCCAGTAGGCATGTCTCAAATTCAAATGATAGTGTCTTATGAGAGTTATTAATAATCACCTGCCAGCAGAAATACCAAAGTGCAACAGACCTGTTTATTTTCAAATCAGCAGGCCACATTTATTTCATGTCATTAATTTATTAATGGTAAGAAAAACACAGTTTGTTTATTATTACAATTATTATGCTTCTGGCACAGAAGCATAATAATTTCATTCACATGATGAATGAAATAAAATAATGACATCACCCTGGAAAGAAAGGGAAACAAAACTCTATAAATTGAAAATGACTTTAAATGAAACAGCCCTTGCCCATTAACACTGGAAATAAGTCACTTTGAAATGACAAGCAAGTTGTTGTATGATCCCTAAAATTCACCTATATGTTTGGTTGAAACTGTCACTTTAAGTCAAACATTGTACAAAAAGTGTAGGCAAGAATGTCAGAAGTGTATGAATTTTGTATATATATATATATAAATTAAACATCCTATTTCATTCAATGTATATGAAATGAGTACCCTACCCTACCCACAAACAACATCTGGCTATGGCTCCTTTTTTATTATATTCCTCCAGAGACAGAAGAGAGAGTTGAATATCTAGAGAATGTCATCTGCTGAAGGTCTGCTGAAGGATCACATTTATGTTGTCTTCTCTGTTTTGCTCAAGAGAAAAGAAAATAGTGTTTAAAGATAAAAAGGAAATCCAGGTAAGATTATGTTGTAAACTGTTGCACTGTCCTCCAGAATTCCTGACAGTATTTAAATCGATGTGGTCACATCACTGCTGATGTTACCTAGTTTGAGTACTGAAATGTCTGCAA